>JAGPNK010000013.1:731363-1462727 GCA_020746835.1 Stachybotrys elegans
CTTCATTCATCATCCATCCCACCCACGCCCGATCCCTTGGATATATTTATCCAGACTATAGGCAGTGGCACACGGCATCGACATCGACCAGTGCCCATCAATGCTCTACGTCACGGAAGGTTGGTTCCGCCCGAAGCGGACCACGCAAAGAGGAGAACTCCCGCTCCAGGCTCAGCAGACCCATGCCACCAACCCAGAGAGACCCAGCGCAAGACCCAGACTGCTCGACGCGGATGTTGACTGCATACTGCATCGGCTTCATCGACGAATGGGCTTGGCAGACCGCCGGGCGTACGGCACGCGCCCAAACGAGCTGTAGGCCCGACTGCCCCGATTCACCTTGTCGCGACGCTCTGGCTGTGCATTATCGACACTTGGGGTAGCATTGCTGGTCGCGGACGGCTGCAATGTAACACGAATCCACGACTGTGTCTGTTTTACCACGGTTAGACCACTGCAATCCACGCAAACATGCATGCAGAACCGGTATCTGGCCAATGCGATGTAACGGAACAGTTTCCAGCGTTCGGCCTTTGTTGTCGTTTCGAGTGTCCATCCTGGGTCACACGCAGATCCGCCACATCCTGGTACCCTTCCACCCAACACAGACAGCCGCATATCTCTGCCGAGTCCTCGCGTTCTCGATAGTTTCGCGATGCTAGCAGCATGGGATCTCAGCTGCCATCTATTACCCCAGGTGAGGAGATGGTGGCTGCGTGAAATCTCCTAACAAACCCCGCAAACAAACAAGAGATGAAGCGGACCCTAGGTGTCTAGAGTATCCGCCTCCACACGCACGCACAGACCAGAGACACGCAAGACGGGGGCCATGACTCCTTGGCTCCATTCAATGGGGGCCCCAGGGAGGCTTCCTCCAAATTTTTTGATCCAATCACGTCCTCGGCGCGGCCACCAAGCTCCCCTCATGACGGCTCTCCAGCTTTTATCCCACCTTGGATACAAGCCGACTGCGTTGCCGAACAGACAGCCGCACACCCTCTTGGCTGCGCCCTCCTTGCCTCCATGCCCTTAAGGAACCGATCTTAACGGCTGTGGGCGTGCTTCGGGCCAGGTCTGGCCCATGTCCTTATTACCCCGCCGCCCACATAGTAGCAGGCCGGCTAGGTATCCTTGGCGACATGGCATGCCTGGCCCTGGCTAAGATTTTATCACATTCTCCAGAGTCCGGCTCGCCAGCCCCTTATCCATCATTGGCCCGGTCTTGGTGTCGACGAGCCTGTCTCATTTTTCTGGTCCCTTGATGCAGAACCACCTTCCGCCGTTCCTCCGGTATAAATATCTCACGCGTCTCACTTGACCAGTCGCCTGCTTCTCCGGCGCATGTGTCTGTCTCACCTCGCTACACCTTCGTCATGGAAAACGGCAAAACCGAATATACCCACGGCGAGAATGTGGTGGAATCGGTCGCAGCCAAGGGCCAAGCTGCCACGGACAGGTTTGTTGAGGCTCCCGCCCTGACCAAGTCGCGTTCACTCTGAGATACTAACCTTTGACGCAGCCGTGGACAGGCACTCGTAACGTTCGACCCCGTTGCTGAGAGCAAGCTCCGCACCAAGATTGATCTCTTCATCATCCCGACGGTGGCCCTTCTCTACCTCTTCTGCTTCATTGACCGAGCCAATATTGGTGAGTAAACCCACCCCGCTAGCAAGACGGTGGTTCCAACCGAGTCTTGACAGGAAATGCGAGGATCGCCGGCCTCGAGGCCGACCTTGGCATGTCGGGCTACGACTACAACGCCGTCATCTCCATCTTCTACATCTCCTATATCCTTTTCGAGATCCCCTCCAACCTCGTCTGCAAGTGGATGGGCCCTGGTTGGTTCCTGCCTCTGACCACGGTTCTCTTTGGCGCCATCTCTCTCGCCACTGCCTACGTCAACAACTTCCAGCAGGCTGCTGGAGTGCGCTTCGCCCTGGGCGTCTTCGAGGCTGGCATGCTGCCTGGTGTTGCCTATTACCTCTCGCGATGGTACTGCCGCGCCGAGTTGGCCTTCCGACTGGCCTTGTACCTGGTCATGGCGCCTCTCGCTGGTGCCTTTGGCGGTCTGCTCGCCTCGGCTATCCTGACCCTCGACAACTTCGCAGGCCTGCACAGCTGGCGCATGATATTTGCCATCGAAGGCATCATCACCATCTGCCTCGGCGCCATTGGCTTCCTTACCCTGACAGATCGCCCCGAAACGGCCAAGTGGCTGACGGCTGAGGAGAGGGAGCTGTGCATCGCTCGTGTCAAGGCCGAGCGTGTTGGCACCACCGAGTACCTCGACAAGATTGACATGTCCAAGTTCAAGCGTGGAATCTTTAACCCCGTCACCCTCAGCACCGCCCTCGTCTTCCTGCTCAACAACATCACCGTCCAGGGCCTTGCCTTTTTCCTGCCCACCATTGTGCGCACCATCTACCCCGACTTTACCACGGTCCAGCAGCAGCTGCGCACCGTCCCCCCCTGGGCTCTCGGCGCCTTCTTCACCTTGCTTTTCCCTCTGATTAGCTGGCGCCTCGACAAGCGACAGATCCTCATGGCGCTGTCGGCGCCCATGGTCATTGTCGGCTATGCCATGTTCCTCGGCTCTTCCGACCAGATTGTCCGCTATGCCGCCATGTTCCTCGTCGCCTCGTCGTGCATGGCCCTTGGTCCCCTCACCAACGCCCAGGTGTCGGCCAACGTGGTTAGCGACACGGCCCGCAGCGGAGCCATCGGCACCAACGTCATGTTCGGCAACATTGGAGGTCTGGTGGCGGCGTGGTCCTTCACCCCCAATGACGGCCCCAACTTCCCCATCGGTAACGGCCTCAACTTGGGGGGTGCGGCTGTCATCTTCATCGTGACGACGACGATGCTGTGGTGGATGAAGCGAGACAACGCCAAGAGGGATGCCAGGGATCCCGACGCCGAGCTTGCTGGTCTCACGGACAAGCAGATTGAGGATCTGGATTGGAAGCACCCTGGTTTCCGATGGAACCCTTGAGCCGTGTACGGAACATGTTGAGACAGATTTGGATGGAATCAAGGCATCAATGATATCTCGACTAGTGATAATAGTATGTAAGCGAGCACGCTATTGCTCTTAATGTTCAACACACGCGAAATATATACCCAAAGTCAAAACCAGTTATGAATCTCATGACAGCTCATTTCATTTCGCACTGCCACAGCATCCGTTCCCATTCGTCTCACTCGTGCCATTTGCAAAGGCAAGCTTGCTCATCTTGTCGGTGGCATCATAGACTCCCTCGGACTTGCCGGCAACCTGGCTCGGGGTGATGGCGTAGCTGGGGGGCACGTCGAGGACGGGGTTGTTGCGGAAGAAGTTGCGAGGGCGGAGCAGGAGGGTGATGGGCTCGGCAGGCATGACGGGGAAGTCCTCGGGGGCCGGGATGTGGGTGAGGCCAAAGGTGTGCCAGAGGACGATGTCGGTGTTGGCGGTGGACTCGGAGCCGTCGCCTATCCACTCGGGCAGGCCGCGCGAGGGCTCTCCCGACGTCTGCGGCACATGGCGACCGGCAGGCCAGAGCTCATCGTCCTTGTCTATCGGGGGCCAGGTTAGTTAGGTCAGAGAAGGGGGGCAATGTCGGTAGGAAGAACATACACTTTGTGACGTGGACGGCGTGACGGGCAAAGCCGGCGCGCTTCCAGACCAGGCTGCCCTCCTTGGGGAGCAGGCCGGGGACCTCACGGCTGACGAGCTTGTAGGAGGCGGGCTTCTTGCTGTAAGGATGGATGCTGGCCTCGTTGACCATCTCCCAGGTGCGGCTGGTGGCGCCGTTGTAGTCGGTCTTTGCCTTGGCGGCGGTGTCGAGCTTGGTCTTCTTTGCGTAGAAGGCGTTGCCGTAGAAGTTGGCGGGGCTGCCGACGGGCTCGTCGCTGGGGACGGTGTCGACCATGTTGACGGTGTTGTTGGGCCCGTCAATCATGGGGTTGACGCGCAGGCAGAAGAGGTGCTGGTGGTTGTGAGCGTTGACGCCCGGGTAGACGCAGGTGCCCCAGGGCCCGGCGTCCTCGTCGTGGTTGAGGGCATAGGTGTTGAGGATGCCGGTGAGGCGGATCTCGGGCTGGACGGTGCCGTCCTGGTGGAAGATCCACTGGACGGCGTACTCGTAGTTTGCGGCGGTGAAGATTTGCTGGACGACGAGGCGGCGGGCGCGGGTGACGATGACGGAGTCGTCGCGGAAGTCGGAGTGCTTGAAGAGGATGCCGGCGTCCTCCTCGTGGATGCAGATGGCGTTCTTGATGGTGCGCGTGGTGCCGTCGCGGGCGGGGAAGTCGGCGTCGAGGTAGTGGATGGAGCCCTTGCAGTCGCAGCCGAGGGAGAGCGAGTTGGTCATGTAGCCGGCGCCGTACTCGCCGAGGTCGAAAGCGTGCTTGCGCTGATGAGGGTGTTCAGGGTTGCCGCTGCTTTGTGTTAGGGGGGGAAGATGAAGATGAAGATGACGGGGATTGGGGACTTGTCTTACTATGGGACCACCATCTCGGCCAGGGAGAGGCGGTAGAAGATGGGCCGGACGGTGCCCTGGTCGTTGAAGGAGATGTTGTTGAGGACGATGCCCTCGCGGTAGTTGAAGCCAATGTGGAACTTCCAGTTCTGCCACTCGAGCTCGCGGCCGCGGAGGGAGAAGGAGACGCCCTCGGGCTGGGTGATGTTGATGGGCTTGAGGTTGGTGCGGTAGCCGCCGGCAGCCTCGACGGCCTTGGGGGTGTAGTCGATGGGTTGGGCCTTGCTGAGGGGCCTGCGCGTCTTGGGGATGTCGATGGCGACAATGGCCTCCTTGTCGGCGTCGTAGATGGGGCAGAAGTCGAGGGGGTACTGGTACTGGCAGGTGTCGACGTCCGGGCGGTAGTACATGAGGGCCTGCTGGAGGCGGACCTTGGAGCCGTGGCGCTCGTCGTAGCCGATGGTCCAGGGGTCGCAGTAGACCTTGTGCATGTCCTCGGGGGGGATGCCCGAGAGGCGGCACTGCTCGATGACGCCGGGGTCGGTGCGGCAGACGTGCTCTACGGCCTGGAGCTCCTCCATGGTGATCTACAAGAGCAGTTAGTATGGTGAAGCAGTGTTGGAGAGAGAGGACGCACGATGGGCTGGACACCGTCCATGAGCTCCCACTTGGTGATGGAGGGCGTCTTGTCAGTGAGGTCTACGAGGCCGTCGTAGACGCTGCCGCCCTTGACGATGACGACAATGTCGGCGACACGGCGGGGGCGCAGAGACTCGTCGGAGGGAGAGGCGAGGAAGGCTAGCATGTCGGCCTTGCGCGGCTCGTGGAGCGACACGACGTTGAAGAAGCACTCGCCATGGTGCTTGCGGACGGTGGCGATGGCCGAGGCGATCTCTGCGGCCGAGAGGGGGTCAAAGGGATGGGGGAGGAGGGGGGGGATAGAGAGCCCATGGTGGATGGTGGTCTGTAGCAGATGAGGGTGTACTACGATGGGACATGCGATGGGAGGGCGTCGACTTTTTATATTAGTTGGTGGTTTGTTATAGACTTGTTACCCATTTAGACAAGACAGCCGCGAGCGTATCGGGGCCGCTAGCTGGTGGGCTGATGGATGGCAGGTTATTCGTAGGCATTGGGTAATTGGCGAGGACAGAGATAAGATGCCCCTCCCCCGCTATCAAGACGTCGTGGCCCATCGGACTGGGGAGTCCGATGATACTTATCAGCCTCTATGCTTCAGCTGAGGAGGATTGGCGCGCTCTGATTGGGCCTCTTATAATTGCCTCTTTGGTCCATGCCATCCATCCATCCTCAACCCATCGATTCCGAGTTCCGTTGGAGGAGTGTATGCGTGGTATTTTGTCTGTTTTTGTTTCTTTTTGTCTGTTTGCTGCACCGCTTGGCATTGCGGGTTAAATGAAACAGACAAGTTCTAATGTGGGAAGTTGGGTACTTGAGCCGCCACCAAGGCAAAGTAATAACGGCACTGTGGTTGGGTGTAGTTGATGGACAGTGAATACGACGGCTGCATGTCATCTGGCCATTTACCGAAAGCCTACCTGTCTGGACAAGTCCAAACGTCATTTCATGCTCCCATTGGCAGTTGCGTCAGTCAGGTGGTGACAAGGAGAATGGCGGCTGATGAACACGACAAACAAAGGAAACAAAGTGCAAACATTGTGCTGAATAACAATGTTTGTATCAGACGTAAGAATAAATTTACATGTCCACCAGAGGATACCGAAAATAATACACGTATTGAATGAACACGCCTTCCTTGATCCACCATTGACGTCAGTGAGGCTCAGCTCGCGATATCACACTCTGCCAACCCCTTACCGTGAAGGCACTGCTCGCACTCCCATGCTTCACTTGGCCTGACAGCTGATTGCTTTCACATTCCTCTCACACAGCAAAACGACTCCACCCATTGACTGCAGAATAAAAATAAAAAAACAATACCTCGCAGCTGCCAGCAGTGAATAGCCACCAACAATAGCCACCCGAAATGCCATCATTCACCATGGACCACCGCAATCACTTTGCTCTCAGCCCAGCACCTCAATTCATACTATCCAGACTCTCATATGCATCACCCTTCCTCCTCCCCTCAAGCTCTCATTCCAAACCTTTCATCTTCGCATCTTCACATCTTCATCACTTACACCAACCCATCCATCCATACGATATACCACCATGCCCATCCTCGCCAACAACCGCTTCAAAGACCACCAGCCCATCCGCAGGATCTCAGCCTCAGGGGCGAGCCGCCCTATCCAGCGTCCCACCACCAATCCCCCTCCTCCTCCTCCTCCTCCTCCTCCTCCTCCCCCTTCTTCCTCCAACACCAAACCTCCCGCCCAGCCACAACCACAACCACAACCACAACCGCAACAGCGACAACCACCACCACCTCGCCGCAAACGCCCCAGCGTCCTCCGACCCGCGCCGAGAGACTGGCTCCAGCAGCCCAGCAGGAAGGAGAAGCAGCCTCCCAAGCCTCCCGCCGAAAAGCTTGCACCCAAGCCTCTCCTCCGGCAGCCGGCCCGAGAACACCCTCCTGCCAAGGAACCTGTCAAAGAGCCTCGCCCAGAACAGCCTCTTGCCAAAGAGCCCGCCAAGGAGCCTGTCCCGGAACAGCCCCCTGCCAAAGAACCTGTCCAGCAGCCTCTCCCCGAGCACCCTCCCCAGGAAAAACCTCCTGCCAAACAGCCCGTCAAAGAGTCTCTTGCCGAGCAGCTTCGCGCCAGAGCCGCCGCCAACGGCATCAGGCACCGCCCCTCTGCACCTCCTGCCACAAAACGAGCTGCTCCTCGCGACAAACCCCCCAAGGACGTCTCTAACCCTCGCCAACAACCCGCCGAGGCTCAATCTCAACCCACCACCAGCAAACAGCCCAACGCGCCTTCACCCGCCCACAGAGACAACAACACCACCGCCACCACTGACGAGCATAATATCGAGCATCCCCAGCCCGCGCCCGCCATGAATCGTCGAGCCCAGCCTTCCTCCCCGGAAGCCTCCTCAGCAAACATCCCCCCGGGCCACCCCCAGCAGCCGAGTCCTCCCCAGGAACCCATCAGCGGCGGCACCGACGTCCCCAGCTTCGCCGCCGAGGCCCTCTGCGCCCTCCAGGCCACGCCCTCGCCGACCAAGGACTACCCCGAGCGGCCGCCCGGCGTCGGCCCGCCCATCATGAGGGAGTGGCCCATGTGGGAGCTCGTCTTCAAGAAGGTCTCTGCCGACTGGAAGATCAAGTGCAACAGCCGCGAGCAGCTCGCCTGCTACATGGAGGACAACCACTCCTCCGACGGCGTCGAGTACAACAAGACGACCCTCGCCGCCGACACCGGCACCCTCGACATCGTCTTCGCCATCGACGCCCCCGTCGCCACAAAGATCATCACCATCCTCGCCGTCTTCTACCGCCCCTCGGACCCCGAGTCCCCCGTCCTTGTCGCCACGCGCACCACGGCCGCCCACCACTTCTGCGACGACGACTGCAGGGACTGCAGCCCCTTCCTCGCCATCGACCCGCGCCAGAGCGAGCTCGACGAGTGCTGCAGCAAGCTGCTCAACAACGTGCCCAAGGAGGGCCCCCTCTACCACTACGACTCCAAGCTCATCCACGAGCACATGGACCACCAGATCAAGGAGCTCAGTACCCAGCTGGAGTTGAGCAAGCGTTTCGCCCACGACACGCTTCGGAAGCAGCTGCAAACAGAAGACGCCCTCACCCTCAAGACCATGGATTACGACGAGTCCGTCGAGGAGAATGAGAAGATGAAGAAGGAAATCGCAGAGTTGAAGCGTCAGAACAAGCGTCTCAGAGACGAGGACGAAGATGACCATGACCATGACGACCAAGAGGGAGACGAGACCACCCACCGGGATCGCAGGCGACGTCTTTAGGAGACATAAGTACTTGGCTTTGGCGTTGATCAGATACCCGGCTTGGCTTGATATCACTGGCAGCAATAGTTTTCCTGTCAGCACTTTTTTCTTTTCTTTTTTTTTTGTAATTCAAGCATTATCATTGTGAGCATCGTAGCAATGCTACCTAGAACAGAATAGGATCATCTGCCTCCAACCTACCCGTCCTCGACGTGAGAATAGAGATGTGGATTATCTAGGTGTATGGTTCGTCGCTCTTCTCCCGCCTCCCCGTGGTCCGGACTCCTGTAATCATCGTGGGTATCTATCTCCCAACGCCAAGGCACTCACTCCCGCTTCACCATATGCCCGGGATGAATCGCCAGGGCACTCGCTTGCAGTACTCCCCCCAGGCAGCGCCATACTTGGTCGAACAGCGTTTTTCGTCGCGCTTGCAGCGATGCACGAGCAGCACCGTCATCCAAAAGGCATACAGCCAGACCACGACATTTGTGCTGCCCACCAGCGCGCACATGGAGTAGCTGAGAAACAGGTCCCCGACATAGTTTGCGTGCCTCGAGAACCCCCACCAGCCGCTGCACAGAAGCAGGCTGCTGTGCTCTTTGCCGTCCGACGTCTTGTAAGTAGCAACAATGTATTCAGCCGGCTTGCCCCAGATCAGGCACTTGCCACCCGACATGCGCACAGCGTCCTTTTGGTAGTTGACGGAGCGAAAGAGAGCGTAGCCGGCGAGGCCAACAGCAAAGACCAGCCCGAGGTATAGGCTGTTGGCCGAGGTCGGGTAGAGGCCCATGTACTGGCCCTGGATCGTGTACGTCGTCGGGAGAAAGCAGAAGCAGCCCCAGGCCAGGTAGAAGCCGTAATGGTCGTGGGCAATGTCAATGGTTCGCAGGTACCACGACTCGTTGACGAAGAAATCGAGCACGTAGATGGTCTGGAGGATCGTCATCAGAATGAGCGACGGCTCGATGTATCCTTGTTTCTGGTACTGATACGCCATGTTGGACAGGTCGCTACCGCCAACAGGTCAGTCTCATCAACAAAGCAAGATCAAGACCATCCTTACACTAATGTCCATGCCATCATCCCCGGGCGACCATTGGTGAACAACTTCAAGTCAAAGCCATTGCCGAGTCGGGGATTCAGCTCAATGCCCATGTAGAAATCGTAAAGCGACGACCCTGTAAATTACCCGAGTCAGTACCAGCTCACCCCCACATGCCAATTCACCGTACCGCTGAATTTTCGATCCTCGGGATGAGTGGGCATCACGTAGGCTTTGACGAGGGCGAGGCCCGACACTACAAAGCCCGCCAGGTTCATGGCTGCCACCAAACTGCTCCAGTTTCGAGGTATGAAGCCCGGGTCTATGATGCCAAAGAAGGAGAGACCTGCGTATAGAAGATGGGTGATTATCCAGGCTTGGAGTCCATTGATGCGGTACGAGAGCAGGTACCCTGCTGGCGTGTATTGACCGACGGCTGTCTCTCCCGGGAGATACTTGTACAGCACTGCCTGCAAGCCAACCCAGTAGACCATGGCAACCAGTCCCTTGTAGGTCAATTTGGGACCATACAGCGCAAGGAGGTTCCAGAAACCCTCGCGAGCGGCGGCGGCGGCAAACTCGGACAGGGAGCCATCGAATCGGGCGAGGGTGATGAAGATGGAGACGGACGCCAGAGGAGCGAGGACCACGGGCGATGCTGCGACGAGCGACTGCAGCCACGACCTTCCGATACCGGCGCGGCCCCAGATGTCGCCGTTACTAGAGAGCGCGGAGAAGCCAGCCCGACGGTGGGCGGCCGTGTCGTCTCGGTGCTTAGCGAGGGTCGATGCCGTCGTGGCCAGCGAAAAGGCGGCGTGGCCCTCTGCGTCCTGAGCCATGGCCGATGCAGTGTCGCCGAGACGGAGGAGGTGCCGGGGGAGGGACGGTGCGAGAAGCAGGTAATCGGATAGACAGACTGGCACAAGTATGAATAGATGAGAAGGGTGTAGGCAAACAAACGATGGATGGGTGGGTTGGAGGGGCGAGGGACAGAGCTGCTGGAATGCTGGTGTAGCCAAGGCGGTCACAGGAGGAAGCTAGGCAAAGAAGACAAGAGAGGCGAGGAAGACGTGTCCTGGATGACGATTGGACTTGCTCTGTCCGTCCATTCTCAGCTGGCTTCTTTCCAGGCCGGCAGATGCAGAGGAAGCTGAAGGCAGGGGAGCAGCAGCAAGCCCACGGGAGAAAGAGCGAGTCAAGGGACCCAGAATGATTGTCTTTTTTCATTTCTCTCTCTTTATTTGTTTTTTATTTATTTATTTACTTTGTTTGCCATTTCCACCGTGTCTCAGACACGAGCTGTCATACCCGACTCACCCTCTTCTCTCTTCTCTTCTGGACGCGCACAGCCAAAAGCAAAAAAGAGAGAGAAAAAAAATCAGTACACGTCAAAGCGGTGTAACCCGTCACAGCCCAATCACGCCCACCAGACCCGTGGTCGGAGCCCTGCCATTCGCCAATGCCTGGGACTGCCTGACGCCCTGAGCTGAGCTGGCGCTTGGCTTCTCCCCTGTTCAGCCGGCATGCGGCAGATGGATGACGGCATGGTTTGGGACTAGGCTGTTTCTCTTGTGCTGATCAGCCTCGATCTCGATGGTTGGGGGATGGCCAGCGACTTGAGGAGGCCCCCCTGACGATACAGACGATATCGAATCAATAGATGGCAAGTGGTAAGAAAATACGCTATGATTATGAGGACAGACGATGGCATTATTAGTTGGCTCCATTTAATGTACATATGGTTCATTGTTCTTTATTAATATATAAGCACTATTTAACTGCCTGGAGCATACGGATATCATGCCTTCTATTTGTTATTTCATAACAAGGAGTCAAGGACTGTCTAGTAATCTTGCTGTCTAAGTGGACTCGTTAAAAGTGACCTATGCCAAGGTCCATCAGGCTTTTCAATACCACCAAGTGCTTTGTACAGCATTTGAATCATGTCTGCACAGACATCATCATCCACAGCATCAGAAATCGGCAATTTCGTTCGGAAAACCTTGATCGCCATGCAAATCGGCCAGGCGACAAAGGCTCCGCTCAGGGACAGTTTATTGGACTGTGATTCTTCAGTAAGAGCACTCTCCTTCTGACCATGTCTTCTTGTTTAGGTTCTACTCACCATGGGTCGGTGTCGGGACCATGTTGAACATATAGTTGCCGCCGCCTTTTGAGCCATGGCCAAGAGATGTTTCGCGCTCTCCTCGTTGACCGGGGGCGGCAGCCCTCGTTTCTCGCCTTGGTTGAAGGCAATTTCCCATAAGTGAATTTCTGCTCCGTGAAAAAGGATTTGTAGATCAAAGGCGAGTGGGTGAAGGTTCATGAGCCGCGTTGAGAAAGGGTGAAGCAGAGCATCAAAGTTACTCATGAGTTTTAAGAGGCTGTAATGACGATCCCAAAAACCCGATGAATTGTCTTGTCGTCCGGACTGGGTGCATAGCCAGGAGTGATCAAGCACTTTTCTAACGATTGAGGCTACCAGCACAGCACCCGAGAAGGGCGATAGCATCTCTGGATTGCTGACAAGATTTGTCTCTGTGATGTACGGCATTGACGAGGGCTTCGATGTCGAATCCAGGCTGGCAGGCGAGGGCAGGGAAACAAAGATCTACAGCACTCTTGTCAGTATCAACTCGCCATTCAGGCACCCTCACAAGAGGCTCCACCTACCGTCGCGTCGTCTTGCATAGTCGGACGGCCTGTATGCACTCCGCTGTATCCTTCGAGGAGATACCACGCCCAGAAGCAGCGCCGTCTTTCCTCCAGCTCCAAATGGTCGTGCATTTCTGGGAGTGTAACGTAGGGTGCTGTATTTTCGATGGGAGATGAGCCGCCACCCCTGTCAATCTGATCCAGGCGTAATATTTTGACAAGATGAGATGCCCGAGCCAGCGTGAGATAGGATTGGGCGCATTTCTGCATCCCGACCTCATAGCGAGTCAAGAACAATAGAGCCTGCAGTAGATTGATAGTGCTGCAAGGCCCACCTGTTTCCTCGATGTCACATTCATTGATATATCGCCGCGCCTTGGTATAAAAACTGTTTTCGAGGTGCTTGTGGCTCTCGCTGATGGTGATGGCGAGAAGGGCTATCGAGTAAGACAGGCTTTTCACAGCACCCGAGTTGGGGTAAAGCCGCAACTCTCGATAGAAGCGCTGCTTGGATAGTATGGGGATGACGACGAAATAAGAGTCAAAGAAGAGCTGGTGCAGCGTCGACAGGTCCTGGGACAAGATGGACTGAGACGTGATGGACGGTGGAGCAATGGGCTGCGAACTAAGCCGCAAGGACGAAGGCGGCCGCGGTGCCTGGCTGCTTGGCGTAGGCAGTGGGTCGATGTAGGTCTGCCACTCGTTTATAGGGTCCTCGATTTCCATGTCGCTTGACTGTATCTGGTCGAAGATGGACTTGTATGCCGCATTGTCAAGACTACCGAACTCAAAGTCACTCATCTCGAATTCACTGTATTGATCAAGAGTGAGATTCTTATCAGGGACACCCGCCGTAGGCGTCGGATCAGAAGGAGCCGTGGAAGCCGGCGACGTTGATGTTGCTGGCTGCGACTGCGACGACTCACGGACGGAGCCGGGGTTGGAGGCCTCGGCAGCGTTGCTCGCAGTCTGCATGGCCAAGCGAGCCTCTGCTTCCCGAACACGCTCTTCCAACTTATTGATGATGGCCGACTGGGACGCGCGGTGGCTCATCCGGTTGCGATAGGTGCATTGGTAACCAAGCCGGGAGCACCTACTACACTCAGGATATTGCCTGTTGCATTTGACCTTGGTAGTATTAGTTGGGAGAGAGAATTCTGAACAAGCGGAAATAATACCTTTCGCTCACGACAATTCTCGCAGCTGGGTAAACGTGTCAGCAGACTCTCCCGTGAGCAGGTGTGCAGAGTTGTGCTCCGTACGTGAGGCGTGAGGGGCCATCCTTATTACTGTCCATCGCTACCGTCTTCGTTTTTGGTTCGTATCGATGGGGATGTGTTGAAACTATGCCCGCTCATCAGGCGTAGGCGGTTGATGAGGCTGTTGCCTGAACAAAGGCATGATAAGCTCGAGGATGAGATGGAAGAAAAGAGGGGTAGCTTACGTACTGCACCTTTGAACCAATCCTCTGTTACGGAATACTTGCAGCAGTAATCCCACGACGTGCTACTTTTGTCAACTGGGAAATATTTACTCATGCATCTGCTTTAGGACTACCAGGAGAGACTTCGCGTCGTGTACATTAGGTATATTGATATTTATAAGTTGAGACGACAGATGCAGTCCGAGGCATCAAGCCAACCAACCCGAGCAACACGAGATACGCACAGCTCTCAACGCTATTAAGACGGTATCTTGATTGTCATCTCGGAGCCTTCCCGATAAAGACGGGTCTTTGCAGACAGTCCAATGCTTTGCATATCACAAGTCTCCATATGGCATTCGCCTATATCTCCGGCATGCTCAAGCCATCGACAACTGCAAAGCAACTCTGCAATCCTCTGCGATCCTCTGCAACCCTCGGCGGGGTTGCCTCAGTCTTCTCCTGTATATACGTCCTGCGCCACATGGGTGCATCTAATCCACTGCAAGCCGTGAGATCAAGGTTACATTGCTTACTTCAGGCTTACTACACGGTACTGTCTTCACACCATGAAGTGACTAGGACAAGAGGGCACTTCCGACAGTAATACAGTATCCACTTCACCGCTTTTTCAGATAGGAAGGTGGTTCAAGCACAGATAGGCTGTCCCGGACAGTAATGTAGAGCACCTGCATGTTCGAGACTCATCGAATCCTGATGGCTCGGCTATTTCTTTGAGCATACGTAACAAGACTATCTCTATCCCCTTTAGTATGAAAAGCCAACAAACCTGTAGAAGTGCCACACTTGCTGAATCAGCCCCCATGCACATCAGAGCTACAGGAATGCTATCCTAGGCAGAGAGCTAGAAAGGTACTGGGCAGATACTTGATATCTATATTGTATTTTACAATAAGATGAAGTACTTGTCTTTTATCTACTAGTTACTGGCTAGCATCCCTATTAGTGACAAGCCTGCCGCCTTGCCACACCCAAGGGGATATTTCGGGATCACTTCCGGTTCAGGGTGCCCTTGCCCAGATCTGTAGCTTTATCTAGGACATGGTAATGACAGATCGATATCGAACCTTGCCCTGTAGCATGGCATCTATGTCGTATCGCAAGATTAGTTGAGGCAAGGCTGGCAACACTGGGTGGCGGACTTACCAAAAGCCTCCTGAGCATTATCGAGAGGAAAGGTCTCGATGGCGCATTTCACATCATTGGTATGAGCAAAGTCCATAGCATCCTGAGAGTCGAAGCAATTTCCTACAGGCCACGACTGCACAGATATGCCGCGAATGATCATGTCGTTGGAATCCACGGTGACACGCCCGTCCTGGGGCAGGCTAAGAATGATGAGCTTGCCACGGATACCAATGCCCTTGATCAAAGGCGGCATGGCGGCAGTGTCCATGGCGGTCGTCAAGACCAGCCTGGCCGACCCCAGCTGTTTCAGGGCCTCGCCAGGATCTTGCCCGTCTGCGGCATCGATATACTCGTCGGCACCTAGGGCACGGATGGACTCCTCCTTCTCCCTGCCTCGGGAGATGGCGACAACGCGAGCGCCGAGTTTCTTGGCATATTGGACCCCTAGATGGCCCACACCACCAAGGCCTTGGATGGCGACCAAGTCTCCCTGCTCAATGTCGACGGATTTAAGAGCCGAGAAGACTGTGGTTCCCGCGCACAAGAGTGGAGCATACTTGGCCGCATCTACGCCTTCGGGTACGCGGACAGTGGCCTCGGCTCTTAGAAGGCAATACTCGGCATCTGTGATGAATCGATGGTGAGAATCGCATGGGGTGCCGGAGATAATCGAATCGGGAAAGGGCAAAGTGACTTACATCCGCCGTTCTTGCTGATGCCATTGATGATGACGGGTTGGCAGAACTGGTAAAGCTTCTTCTGGCATGTAGCGCAGGTATTGTCATGCCCACCACTACCTCGAGTCAGTAACCAGAAGACAAAGACGTGGCAGTAACGCCGGGTCTTTCGCTTACTGCCAGCCGCCACCGATGCGGTCCCCTACTTCCCACCCAACGACACCTTCGCCGAGCGCGGCCACTCGGCCGATGATCTCATGGCCGGGCACGACGGGAAACCCGAGGCCCCATACATCATACTGGGCCAGGACCTCTGAGTGGCAAACTCCGCAGGCTTCCACCTTGACCAAGATCTCGCCGGATCCTGGCATTTCAAGCGGAACGGTCTCGAGCACCAAACCCCCACCCAGCTCCTTGAAGACGGCCCGTTTGATGCTAGCAGGGAGTTGCATGGCGAAGGATGGCAGTGGGATGTGGGATGTGGGATGTGGGATTTGCGAATCAATGATAGGCCGCTGGTAGATGTAGGAGCTCAAGAAGGTCACCGGTGGCGATATTTATAGGTACTTTCTGCAAGCCTGGGCTGCCAACAGCGGCAGCTTATCTTAGCCAAGACGTGCATCTGTAGTGGTGTAGATTATCTTATTGGGCCACAGGGTGGCAGAAGGTCGCGTCATGCAGCAGTGCTTCCACGCTCCTTGTCGGCTACGGAGTCCGTTTGTCCGCTCTGCCCTGACCCCCCACTGCCATCCCTCTCTCCAACCTTTTCCTGATACGAGGAATGCGGGAGGAGCGCGGCTATGTAACGAGGATTCATGCCCTGGCTGTCCCGGCCGTCTTGGCCGTCTTAGCCGCCCCCATCTGAGAGTCGTCACGAACGACTCATCCTGTCATAATGTGCACCATCCAAATCCCTCTGAGGGCCGTAAGCTGGCATAGATGCAGCTGCCCCATGCTCGCTGATGCAGCCCCACGCACTCCAACAACTGTGTGTGCTGCCTCACATATGCAGATCTCTACACGAGCGTCAATATTATGCACTCGCGTGGCACGGAAGAGGCGAGA
This sequence comes from Stachybotrys elegans, assembly GCA_020746835.1. Classification (NCBI taxonomy): domain Eukaryota; kingdom Fungi; phylum Ascomycota; class Sordariomycetes; order Hypocreales; family Stachybotryaceae; genus Stachybotrys; species Stachybotrys elegans. The sequence continues at coordinate 747,729 of JAGPNK010000013.1, forward strand.
GTTGGTCTCACGCATAAGGCTGCGAAGCCTGGCACAGTGGAAGACGGAAAAATGACACCGAGATAAGCTTATGTGTACGGACAATGGGCACCGAGCAATTGCCCAATTGTCTCCGGCGCGTAGCATGCCTGTGTATAATAGCCTATGTTCCGCGTTACCCATCCGACATGCATGCACCACGTGGGAAACACCTGCATTGCATACAGTCCCCATTAGTTTGGTTGTCCTCATTGGCCATTCCCTTGTTGAGTTGTATGCACTCATTGTACAAATACAACCAAGATCTGCTTCTCCTTCGGTAATTGCCACGTCGACCGCACCCATGATAAGCCAAACCACGCGCCTGGGCCTTGCGGCTCTCTTGGCGGCATCGGCGCACTGCAGGCCATTTGGGTCATCATTCGGCATCCCTGGCCTCGATGCAACCTACGACTACGTCGTCGTGGGAGGTGGGACTGCAGGACTGACAATAGCAAGCCGGTTGGCCGAGCAGAAAGCAGGCAGCGTCGCCGTGGTGGAAGCTGGAACTTTTTACGAAATCTCCACTGGAAACGTGAGCGAAGTCCCCGCCACGGGCATTACCTGGGCAGGCAAGTCGCCCGATGACTGGCAACCTCTGGCCGACTGGGGCTATGTCACCACACCTCAGGCTGTAAGTGACAAGGACACCATGTATTGCAAGAAACCAACACTCATTCCTCAAAGGGTGCAAACAATGAGACTCTGCATATCCCGCGCGGAAAGATGCTCGGCGGCTGCAGCGCCCGAAACTTCATGATCTATCAGCGTCCCACCATCGATAGCCTGCGGTTGTGGGCGGACCGAGTGGGAGATGACAACTACACCTTTGACAACTTTGTTCCCTTCTTCTCCAAGAGCATCACGTTTACACCGCCCAGAGATGAGCTGCGACTGCAGAATTCGACGCCCATATATGACGCCTCTGGCCTTGGCACAGGAGGTCCACTTGCGCTGACGATACCCAACTGGGTTTACGCTTTTGCCTCCTGGGCCGTCATGGCCTTTTCCCAGATTGGAATTCCTTACTCTGAAGAGGGCTTCCAGAGTGGCCGCCTGCAAGGACATTCTTATACCATGTTCACCGTCGACAACGCAATGATGCGCTCTTCTTCCGAGACCTCATTTCTCCGACAAAGCCTGAGCGACCCCAACTTCTATGTGTATCCACTGACTCAAGGACTCCAAGTCCTCTTCGACGACAACAAGGCTGCTACAGGTGTCTTGGTAGACACTGCGGGTATGCAGTATGTCCTCTCCGCACGAAAAGAGGTCATCTTGTCAGCAGGCGCCATTGGATCCCCGCAGCTGCTCCAAGTTTCAGGCATTGGTCCAGCAAGCTTATTGGAGTCCCTTGACATCCCTGTCATCGTGGATCTTCCAGGCGTTGGACAAAACATGGAAGACCACATCACATTCGGCATCACCCAAGGTGTAAACGCCGTCACTACGTCCTCGATGGGAGATCCGGCCTTTGCCGCTGAACAAATCCGCCTTTACAACGAGGAGACCGCAGGGCTACTGACCAGCCCAGGGTCAGACTTGCTAGCTTGGGAGAGATTCCCCAATAGCACTCGTGGCACTCTGAGTGAGAGGACACGGGCTATCCTCGATGAATATCCCCAAGACTGGCCTGATGTTGAATACATCGCCTTTTCTACCTATCTCAGCACTAACTTTCTGCCTTCCGTGGCTGATCCCATGGATGGTACAGCATATGCTGCCCTGGCCGTTGTCCTATGCAAGCCAAGGTCAAAGGGCAGCGTGAACATAACCTCGCCTAATGCACTGCTTGCCCCAGCCATCGACCCGGGATTTCTTACCGACGAAGCTGACATAGAAGTTGCTATTGCTGGATTCAAGCGCGCTCGCCAGTTCTGGGCAGCGAGCCGGCTAGACGACTTCAAGGTCGGAGACGAGGCGTACCCAGGAACTGACGTGGTGTCCGATGCCGATATCGAGGACTCCATACGAAGAAGCTTCACCACCATCTTCCATCCTGCCAGTACTTGTGCCATGGGAAGGCCAGAGGATCCTAACGCTGTCGTCGACTCCCAAGCAAGGGTATACGGTGTACAGGGATTGCGCGTGGTCGACGCAGCAGCGTTTCCCATGCTGCCACCCGGACATCCTCAATCAACCATTTGTAAGTAACCGCACCATCCCGCAGTCCTGTCGAATTTGATAGCTGACGAGATCCTCCAGATGCATTGGCAGAAAAGATCGCCTGCGATATTTCTCGTAACTGTTCATGAGTGTAAGATAGCTGCTGTGTTTGTGATAGAGGTGTGGAACAGTTGTAACCGAACGGCTACTTCACTTGATTTGGGACTACATGTACATTGATAAGTCAGAGATTTACAAGCCATCACTGGTGCAATGTGTGAGATAGATAGATCTGTTGCAGTATAGATTCGATTTGTTTGAACGCTGAAACCCACATACTTGTTCATAAAAGTGTTGTAGTTGAATCACAAGGAAACTTCAATGGCCGTCACTCGCCAAAGCCTCATCCATCCTTAAATGTGTCACTCGTCGAAGCCTTCTCTTGGTGCCTAACGCCACAGCGGCATCGTGATGGATGTTCTTAACCAATTGTGGTGGCTGGAAAACCTTGACATTGGCATTGCTACAGCTACAAGCTTTTCTTAATCAACCTTTTTAATCAATTGTTACCTATCGATTTGCTATCATCGTTATTGTCTAAAGGGGCCTCCTTCAAGTCATTGGTCTATATCCCATCATGGCACACGAACAGGAAATCCGACACTCTCAATGGCCGTGGGAAGTTTAGGTAGGCATTTGAACAGGCTGATAATAAATAAATTGGAAAACGCGTACAGTAATATTGTTTCAAGGTCATAAACGATCTAGCGATGACAGTATTGCAGGCTTTTGGATAGAGCTGATCGGGGGTACAAAATAATTCTGGATAGAGGCGAAATTGGTAGAAAAGGAAGACACGAGGGCATGTAATGGAATCGACTTGATTCTTTGTTTTAACTTTGTGTAAGTAGAGAAAAAGCATATGCAGTGGAAGAGGAAGATTAAGGAAAAGCAGTAAACAGTAAGCTACTCCTGCAAGATACCATGGTTGACGCAAAGCTGTCGTGCCAGCTTGATGGCTGTCAAGGTTGGCCCCAAGAGCTGCTGGAAAGGAATCTCAATGGCGAATTCCTTAAACAGCCAGTTGCGCAACTCGGCGCCAATCATGCTGTCAATTCCATAGCTGGCAATAGACCCAGCGTCACCCTCAAAGACCTCCAGATCCAGCAGTAGCATGCGGGAAAGCTTGCCGACAATCTCGTCGCGGGCAATCTTCATGGCCTCCTCTGGCGTGGCAGCAGCCAGCATGGATCCAAGAGCGCTTGTTCCGCCTCCAACACTCGCGCCGCCGTTGACAGTCTCAATGTCCTTGACCAGGGAGCGGAAGCGCTTGTCCGCCATCCAAAAAGCGTCAACATTCTCTTCACCACAATCATCAATAGCTCTGGCGAGGAGACTAGGGTCCAGGCCCATGACCAGCTGGTGAATGCGGCTGTCGCCACTGCGCTGATTCTGCTGCTCATGGATGGCGATGTCGAAGGACCGAAGCAGATGTTCCTCGTCGATACCGTACATACCCTTGCGCTTCAACGAGTCCTCGAGATCTGTACTTTCTGCAACGACACCAACGCCAAGAACCATGGGCACGACAACAGCACAGGCATTCTGTCCTTTATTGCGGCGATGATGCGCAAGAGCATCAAGGAAGGCATTACCAGCGGCGTAGTTGGATTGACCTGGCGTGCCAAGGGTTCCAGAAATAGAGCTTGTCATGAGAAAAAGGTCGAGAGGCATGTCTCCCAGGACAGATTGCAGGTTGGCAGTGCCATGGACCTTGGCGTTGGTTGATGTCACCCAGTCTTGGAAGCTCATGTTCTGGAAGATACCGTCCTGACTAGTGTTAGCATTGTAGAAGAACTCGGAAGGTAACCACTCACTCGGAGAACCATGGCAGCCTGAATCACACCGCGGAGTGGACGGTCAGGAGAAATCCCGGCCACGGCACGCATGATGTCTGTTTGCACACCGACATCACCTCTCACCACCTCCACAGTGGCCCCGGCAATCTCGAGGTCTACAACAAGGCGAGCAGCTTGAGGTGCGCCGGCACCACTTCGAGAAAGGAAACAAAAGTTCCTAGCACCCTTCTCCATCATCCAGGCTGTGAGACTTCGACCTAGGCCACCCAGGCAGCCCACCAAGAGGTAGGTTGCGTCAGGAGAAAATGCCGTGGTCTCGACGGATGGCAGGATGCTTAGGGCAGTCTCAGATGGCTCGTATGATATGATTGTCTTGCCCGTGCCGATATCGTCCGTGAATCCTGTAATTACCTTGTTCAAATCCGCGATGTTGATGACATTGAGAGGTTGAAGAGGTGACACGCTGCCCTCGCGGTAAAGCCCAATGGCTTCCTTCAAGAGACCGGAGACAAGGGCGGACTTGTGCTCGCAAAGCTCTACCACGTCGAACGAGTAGTATGTAGCACCGCGGTAGAATGGCACTGGGTCTCGTGATCCTCGCTTGAGCACCAGCTTCTTACCACAGTCAACAAAGCGGCCGAAACGGTTAATGTACCGCCAGGTCTCACGAGATGAGGACTCGGGCGTCATACCGGAGCTGAAAACCACGTCGATGTTGCTCATCCGGTGCGGGGATGTGAGCAGCTCTTCCACTTGCTTTGATGAGGAAAGGACCTGATGTTCCTGCAGTCCATATCGCTGCATGATTGACGAAGCCTGACTTTCACTGCTGGCAACAACATAGGGAATGGCTCCCAAGTTCAGAGCAACCTCGATGGCCGCAGCTCCGCCCAGGCCAGTGCCCTCAAGTATAAGGACGTTTTCATTCTTCTGGGTGGACGCCAGTGACTTGAGGCCGTACAAAGCAGTGACATAAGCCAAAGGAAGGCTGACCAGTTCCGTAAGCGATTCCTCTGGGAGCGCCTTGACAAGCAGGTCCTTCGAGACAACTTGATGATTTCCGAACTTGCCGGATCCAAGTGCGACGACGCGGTCTCCCACAGCGACGCTCTCAACTGAGCTGCCGATACGTGCCATTGTACCGCCAAACTCGTGATTCAGGGTTGTTGAAATGTCAGTGCCATGAACAGCCAAGATGCCTTCTTTGCTGAGCGAGCTGACTTCAACACGAATCTCGATCGAGTCGGGGCCAATGGAAGAGCTGGATGTTTCCTGCTCGAAGAAAACCCTTCCAGTCTTGACGGTGCCTGAAATTCGCATTTCGGGGTCGTATGGCAACTCTTGGATTTCCTGCTCCTTGTTGAGGCCGTGACTGGGCAGAAGGCGGCTTATATACAGCCTGCCATCTGAAACGCAGTACTCGTGTTCGACATTTGCGGCGTCGGTGATCTGGTTCTGGCTCTTTTGGGTGATGAAATCGACGGCCTGAGGCACAGTTGTGGTTTCCATGTCGACGTCTATGGTGACAATGTTGATGGTGGTCTGTTCAGCCCGAATGGATCGAACCAAGCCAGCGATCATGCCCGCGGCTGGCTTCTTTCCGTTTATAAGTCCACCGGCCGATGCCCACATGAACGTCTTGATCGCTGCAGACCTTCTTGATCATGCTAAACTCGTGCTCGGAGAGCTTGAAAAGAATCGGCTCGTCAAGATCAAATAGTACAACATGAGGCTGGACTGCCTCGAGCTGTTGAAGAGACACAGGCTTAGTCTTGACGCCACGGGCAGCAAAAGAACTAATGAGTTTGTCAGTTTAGAAAGCCTTGTAGTCCTGAGCAATGTGAAACTGACCGTTGAATTTCGGTTAGGAATCCAGCCTCCAATTGGCGATACAGCAGCTGGACCTCAATCTCGCCTTCATTGAGCTTCTTGGCCTTTGGCGCTAGACCAACATCAAGCCCCTCTCCAGTCTTGAACGCAATTCTGCCATTGTCGGAAAGAAGGTTCGAGACAGAAGAGACGTCATCTGAGCTGGAAAGAATAAGGTCAAACGAGCCTTCACTCAAGCCTTGGTCCGTGAAGCTCTTCTTCATATCAACAAGCTTCCACGATGCGCTAGGATGGGTGCTTGTGAGACCCTCGGGCTCCGAACCTTCGGCAACAGCAACGTAGCTGAGCGTGGGAAACTTCGGGAGGAGAGTGGTTGCATAATTGCCGCCAACATCGAGGACCTTGACGCTAGGATTTTTGAACACTGCAAGCTCGACAAGACCCTCGACGTTTGCTGCGCTCGTCAAAGAATCCACATCTTCCTTCCACACCATTTCGCTGTAGGGCATTGGCTTGAGAGCGGTGGACGAAGACTGCGGTACGGCAGCCTCATAAAGCGTACCTCGCATGTTGCGCATCTGCATCAGCACTTCGCCAGTGCCGGAAACAAGCTCGTTTCCGCAGACAAAAGTACGGGTGCCACGATCGTCAGTCCAAGCGGTTGCGTAACCGTCGCCGATCTGTTCCTCGGTTGGCTTCCAAATGCAGACCTCGTCGACCTGGATGGGAGCAATAGCTGCAGACATGGCCTTGGTGCGGCCGGCGTAAATACTGGCAATCATCAACTGCAGGGTAGAGTCCACGGTTCCTGGGTGAAGAACATGGCGCGATTCTCCCACAACGTCCCCAGAGACTTGCTTGACCTGTGTCTTGCACGTGCAGATGTAATCTCGGCCATTGAATCCAATGTCAGTCATGTCGGCAAAGACAGGGCCGTAGTCGAAGCCAACTGCTCGTAGTGCTTGGTTCCATTCCTTGCCAGAGGTCTTCTGGGTGAGGTTCACCTTGGGTCTCGAAGCCGGGCGCTGCGTTTTCATGTTGGCACTGATGCTTCCTGTCATATGGTCGGTGGCGATTCCATCTTGATCGACAGAGGAGACATTAAAATCCCACCATTTTCCATCAACACTGAAAACGGTTGGTCGCAGGTTGAACAAGACCTCAACACCAGTATCGTCTTCTGGGGTAACGAGGGCCTTCTTGATGGAAATGTCCCGAAGCACAAAGTTGTTGAGCTGCAACTCAGGGTCCTGCAGCTCTGAAATCTGAGTAACTGCCTCCATGGCCACTATAACGAGGTTTAGAAGTAAGTATCACAATCTCCAAGGTTACGCAGTGCCAACTTACTCGAGAAGTATGCTACCGCTGGGAACACGGCCTCCCCACCAAGTGAGTGATCCTTCAACCATGGGAGATCGCGAATGCGCAGAAAGTTGCGCCATGTAGGTTCAACAAGGGATACTCCTGGAATCAAGGAGCCCAGAAGGTCGTGCCGCGGGTATTTGGGCTGACGGTGCTCTACACTGTGTCGAGCTTCAGCCCAGTATGACTTCTTACCCCATTGGTAGGGCGGGAGATCGACGATCAAGTCTCCTCTCTTGCACACGACTTTGCCGGTGGAGGTAGTTTCTTCAATGGAAGTAACTCGATCAATGTCCAGAGGGTAGTCCCTAAGGAAGAGCTCGCCAGCGAGCTTGAGCATCTGCATGGCCGAGTCCTCCCCTCGGACCATCGTCGGCAGGTAGTCCAGCTCAGATGCATTAAGCTTCTGCTTGATCTGACGAATGGGACCTCCCAATGCGCCGTGGGGGCCGATCTCGATCAGGAGGTTAACATCGGCGAACTCGGGGTCGGTCAGGATCGTCTGCACTGCCTGGTTAAAAAGTACAGGCTGACGCAAGTTGCGGCTAAAGTAGCTCTCGTCGAGTGTCGATCCTGCAGGCACCGTATCGTTGGTAACCGAAGATAGCATCTTTGCATCCGTAGAGATGGGGATGTCAAAAGGAAGAAGGCTGCTCTTGGCTTGCCTCACATATTCCTCATATCGAGCCGATGCTGGGGCCATGAGGGGTGAGTGGTAGGCTTTGCCGTTTGTCTTGACATGGCGTGCGAAGACGCCCTCATCTGCGAGTGTCTTATGTAGCTCGGAAATAGCAGCCTCGTCACCAGACAGAGTGACACCTGCTGGAGAGTTGTGGCAGGCGATGACAATCTTTCCCGCGTAGTTGGTGAGATACGGTTCGACGTCACCAGCCCCCAGACCTACTGCCATCATGCTTCCGCCGGTGTTGATATCACGAACCACGTAGCCGCGATAGTATGCGAGTGTAATCGCATCGCTAGCAGAGATAAGGCCAGCAGCGTAGGCTGCTGCGATCTCACCCGAAGAGTGACCACAGGTGACAGCTGGGTTGACGCCCCAGGCGCGGAGCAACTGGACAAGTGCGATTTGAACAGCAGTCGTCAAGGGCTGGGAGTATTCGGCTTCGTTGACTCGCGATGTTTCAGAAGGCATTAGAAGCATATCTTCAAGTGTCCACTCGGGAACGTGCGGCAGCTCGCCAAGGGTGTTATCCAGCATCCTGATGCTTCTCAGGAAGCTTGGGTAATAACTCATGAGCTCAGCACCCATTCGGGCGTACTGGGCACCCTGACCCGTGAAGATGAATCCGATGACGGGTACCTTCTTTTTGGAGCCGATAACAAGGTCTGAAAGTTTCCCATCTTTGAGGCTGGCTTGCTTGGCCACAATAAAGCCCCTTGTAGGGAAGACTGTGCGACGGTTGCCAAGAGTGTAAGCCAAATCCAGGAAGTTGTAGCCCTTGGCCGCGAGGCCGTGGGCTGCGAAATTCCTCTCCAGGGCACCCTTATCGTGGGCCGAGAACAAGAACAGATAGGGCCGGTTGCGGTTGAATGCTCCACGCGGGTTCTTGATGGCTTTCTTCTCCCCAGAAAGATACTTGTAAGTTTGCTTTCGTGTCAACAAGGCATCGGCACTCTCGACGATAACATGGGCATTCGTTCCTCCGTAGCCGAAAGAGTTGATGCTGAAACGCTTCAAAGGAAGGTCGGGAAACGGAGTCGGCTCAGTTGGTACTGTAACCATCCATTCCTTCCACTTGATAGCAGGGCTGGGGTTGACAACACCCCTTGTGGGCGGGATAATGCCTCTTTTAACAGAGAGGACGGCCTTGATAAGAGCGGAGATGCCAGAAGCAGCCCCACTGTGTCCGACATTTGTTTTCACTGCTCCGATCATCAGAGGCTCTTCGCTTGGAGAACGCTGGCGATTCATCGCCATGGACACGGCATTCACCTCCAGGGGATCTCCCACGGCGGTACCAGTTCCATGGCATTCGAAGAACCCAGTCATGCGAGGATCTAGGTTGCCACCTCGGTGGTAAGCATGTGTGATCACCTCAGCCTGGCCCTCGCGATTCGGATGCGTGATGCCAACAGCAGGGACCTTTCCGTTGTTGTTCGTTGCACTGGAGCGTATCACAGCCCTGATAGGATCGCCATCTCGCAAAGCATCACTGAGAAGCTTCAGATACACGGCTCCTACAGCTTCGGCACGCCCATAACCGTCGGCAGAGGCATCGAAAGTATCTATAGATGTCAATCCGTCAGTGATTGTCAGGGAGAAGTAATAAAGAAATCAGCAGAAGAAGATGTGTGGTGGAACAGTAACTTACGGCAGGTTGAAGTTGGGGACAGAACACCAAGCTTAGCCGTATTCATGTGCTGGTCGACTGTCATGACAAGGTTCACACCTCCCACGACAGCGGCAACGCATTCCTTGTTTCGCAATCCATTGCATGCGTTATGCAAAGCATAAACACTGGATGAGCAAGCCGTATTAACCACAATAGAGGGGCCCTTGAGGTTGAAAACATGGCTAATTCGGTTACTCAGGATGCCCGGGTCCACGCCGGTGGCAGCCAGCGAATGTCGGAATGCTGGCTCCTTGAATGCCATTTGCTGGAAGTCAGCAGTAAAACTAGCTGCAAACACAGCAGTCTTGGAACCTGATAGTGCATCAAGGGTAACACCAGCAGACTCGAAAGCCTCATAGACCACTTCAAGCAACTTCCTCTGTTGAGGGTCCATCCACATGGCCTCAATAGGGGTGATGCCAAAGACAGAGGGATCAAATTTTTCCAAACCTTCCTGTAAAAAGTACCCTCCAAGAACATTAAAGCTTCCAGGCCGGTCATTGTTCTCGTGTATATGCGCGTCAATGTTGAAGCGGCCAGAGTTCTAGAGATTGGGTACTGCTCTGCCATATTGCCGCACTCGGATAGGATAGGATGAGGGCTAAGGACAATGAATATCTTGTCGAGGTTTTCTGACTCTGTATTTACATACATTGCGTTATTTCCCACCTGATGTAAATTACCACCATTCAATGTGCATAGTCGAGTAAAATAGGGCATCAGTCAAGACCCGTCATCATTCCACTCGATGTGAACATGAGGCACATCTCAAGTAATATGCACCTAGCAGCTTTGTGAATGGCTAATAACCTCGAGCTGAATGGCAACAGGCTGGCATCGGCGAATAGAATGCAAAGACAAGGTTTACAAAAACAAATGTTCCTCAATTGGACCCGAGCCTAGGATACTCTGGACTGATCATTGCTAGTCCTTATTCTTTACCCATATGTGTGACCATGCTTTTAAGGTCTTGCTACTAATTGGCGACAGCCGACAGTTGAGCTTAAGCAGTGGTGACTGGGTCCCTCAGAGCCCTTCCAAAATACCAAACTGTTGCCGTATAGGCGAGCAAGGCCGTGCTCGCAATGGATGCAATCAGGCCATTTGATGAGGTTATTCCGGACCCCGACTGAGACTTGATCTTCTTCTCAAGCTCCCAAGCCTGTTTCTTCCATTCCACCTTCCCAGAGCGTTGACTGAACGGAACGAAGCTCAATACGGGAGCTCCTGACATCGCTGTAGCAATCTGCTTAGCGACCTGCATAAATATGAAGCTGTAAAGTCCTGTAAGCATTTGCCCTTCAGCGGCACGTTTCTCATCGCGGTACTCACGGAAGCAGACAGCGCTGGATGATATAAAAGCGCCAACCGTCGTATGCCTGCAGTCGTGTCAACATCCAACTGATGTCAAACAGCTCTTTGACTCTTGGCGTGCGGATCTCGTGATATTTTTTGAAGGCAAGGCGTATTTCTTCGTCGCTGGGTTTCTTGTTGGGATGCAGATTGACGGCAGCGACGAGCTCGTTGGCCAAGACAGCAGAACTCTCCATGGCCATGTTGCCTTCAAGGCCTGCGTTTGGAGTGACTTTGTGGGTGGCATCACCACACAGAACGATCCGTCCGAAGGACCACTGGGACAGGATTCCCTCTTCAAGAGACACCAGCTGGCCTCTGATACGAGTTTTCCAGATGTCTCCAAACACGAGAGTGTCTGAGATGCGATAATCTAGAAGCTTGTTGGCCTGAGTTTCAACGTCTTCATCGGTGAAGCGCATTCTGTTCGAATACTGGCTCATCTGGCCGTCTTTCATCTTGATAGGGACAATGAAGAAAATCTTCTCAGGCTGGGTGAGAAAGAGGAATGAGAATTTGTCGTTGGAGACGGTGCTGAGTATGTTGCTCCCCAGGCCGTTCTGGTATGGTGCGATTCCAATGAGGCATGTATATGTGGCCTTCATCTTCTGCTTCTCGTCGGCCGTGATCAGACCCGGTGATAGGCGGTGAGCGCGCTCCCACATTATCTCCCGGACAGCGCTGTGTGCGCCATCGCAGCCAATGACGATATCACCCTCGTGGACAATCCCGTCCGCGAGCACAACCTTGACACGGTTCTGGTCCTCGATTATCTCGGAAACCCTGGCATGTTCAACGGCCTTGGATTTATCCGGAAGCTCATCATAGAGCGTTTGGAGGAAGATTCTTCGCTCAATCGTCATTCCCATATATCCAGCACTTTATGGTTCAGTTGCCAAGTCTGATGGTAGAAGGCATGATACGTACCTATCCGAGACCTCTTTAAGAAATGGGGCAGAACAATAGGTCTTTCCGTCTGAGCCTCGGCAGTGAAAGTACTGCATTTCTGTGTGTTTGGTGTTCATGAGATCGTAGAGCCCTAGCTGGTCGAGGAGGCGACTTCCATTGGGGAAGATGCTGATGCTGGCACCCCAAGCGGGCGCCACAGGGCGTTTGTCAAGGACGACATAGTCGATCCCAGCTTTGTCAAATGCATGGGCCAGCGTCAGTCCACTTACTCCAGCACCAACAATTATGGCCTTGAATCGACCGTCGGCTCCACGTCCACTCATGATGCAAGATTGGCTCAGAAGGATGGATGAATGATGCAGGGCTGGAGGGAGTTGCAGTGGTCGAGAAGGGTTAGATGATAAGCGTACATTGATAAAGCCACAAGTTTTATGCTCATGCGATTACTGTTTGGAGTTGTACGTGCTATAGGGTATTGATTGGCATGATCTAGGAACGATTGGGTCGGTACCGCCGGCCGCGCATCGCCGATAGTTTGACAGAGCACCTCACGTCCCTCCGAGCCCACCTCGACTGCATTCCGAGCACCCTTTACTGAGTGCCTAGGATTTATGGCTTGTCCTTTTGTGTATAGGTAATATGGTGTACCTGTCTGGGTTGTCGCTTGAGGCGGACTATTTGCTCCGACAACCGGCTTCCGAGATGTAACACAACCGAGTATGGGCCTGTCAGCACGGCCGTCCAAGCTCATGACCCAATGCATCGGATACCGAGAATAACATTGCGTCTCGTTGTATGCAGAGTGTGCCCAGTGTGGGTCTCGGTCCCAAAACCACCGCCAACGGTAGCGGAGAAGGTGTCCGGGTCCGGTGTTTATTCTCCGCCCACTTGTCTCGCACGGCATACTGAAAGACCATGTGCGTCGGTGAAACATACCGTAGCATAGTCGTGTAGGAAAATCATGGGAATAAATTCAATATCAACGGCGATGTCGACACAACTGGCGAAGCAACAACTACATTCTTGCCACTACCGTGCTGTCTGATATTTACGATTTCTGAATATATCAACTTTGGGTTTCGTCAATCATCATCCCAATCACGGGCTGAAGGTTTCCGGTCCTATAGGGAGCAAGCAACTTTGTCAATAAAGCTTGGGTTGCACTACAATGCATTCTCCTAAAGAATTCGTGGCACTCAGTGTCGCTGGCGGTATGCTACTCTGGGGTGTCATGATGGTGAATGGCACCCTGGATGGTATATCAGCCGTGGCCCAAACGGGCAGTTTTCCAGACGGTCGGCTGCTCCGCACCGTCTACACCGGGTTTCCCCTCGTTGATGAGGGGTTTTCCAAGGTTGTGGTCTTCTTCGACCTGCTATGCAATACCCAAGCCGATGCTCCAAAGTGGCTATTCTTCCATCTATGCAATCTGGTGGGGGCCATGGACACCTGGGTGCTGATAGAAAGCCGTCGCCGCGGAGTACGCAATCTGTTTCTGCGCCAGTAGGTTGCCCTATCTTTCCAAGTATGTACTGTCTCTGACCCAGTCGGTAGTACCATCATATTCATTTTTCTGTGGAACCTGGCCGGGGCTGCCTTCATCACACCCATCTACTTCTATCTCATCTGCAGGAGTGGTCATACCACGAGGGATCCAACTATACCTCTCAACGAGGCCAGGGGATTTCCACCCACAGTTGTCGCTAACGCTTTATTCCCTCTGCTACTTTTCGTGCCTGCTCTGGATAACTGGCACCCCTATGACCATCAAGGAAGCATTGGGCTATACCACTTGTCGCCCATGCTGATGATCATAACGGTCGTTCTCTGCAGCAGACCTGGAACCTCTCTGACAGTTTTCGAGTCGCCCAAGGACTTGAAGGCACCAAATAAGGATGCACCTTGGGTTGTGGGGTCTCTCCTAGCCACCGGCCTGATCTCAGCGGCAGTGCACCTGTACATTGTCTCAAAGGTGCTCACCTCAGCCGATGTGACGCTATCTCAGCTATTCTGGCCAAGTCTTGAAAGAGTATTTACTGCGTCCAGGGGTTCTTACGAGGCACTCTTGGAAGGCGCACACCTTTTCACGCAGCTCGATGCTTGGGTCGTCTCAGTAGCCTGTATCGTTTTCACAAACCATTTACTACAAAAGGCGACTCCAACCAAGTCAAGGAATACCATGCAGGATGTGTGGAAGAATATCCTCGGGACACTATGCCTAGGGCCAGGTGCGGCTGGTTCTTTTGCTCTTGCCATAAGAGAAGGCAGGTTAAGGGATGCTACGTATATATAATATGGAGGACAATAGGAATTAGAAGGGATTTATTGTATGCCTAAATACATACTATATTACCACTAGCTACCATGGATAATAAAGCTTCTGAATCTTACTTTTTGCCATCTAATATAATCTAAGTAAACAGATGCAATAAGAGAAAAGGTCAACCATCATCATTCGCATACACTATTGTTCTCCTTTACCCACTGCACGCACCCCCCTACTCTATCATATACCTAGCAGTAATGCGATGACTTCTATTCTAGCTTAATTTCTTAAAGTTATGATTTTTTCCCCTGTATTTCTATTGGTCAAGAACCTTGTCTGTGGCATAGACTGCGCCCTTCCACACCCAAAGGGATATAATGGTGGCTGTGTAGACACAGCCTCATGTATGCCCAAACTTTCAGCCTTGCATGGCTATTAGGCACCCATCCTGATGCAGCTTGCCCTCTCGAACAACCAAACTCAAACACCATCTCGAACCGACGAGACATGCCGCGCCCTATGGCTCGGCGAAGAGCAGCGACTGGGCGGAAGGGGAGAACACCACCTCCGGAGTCCAGAGAGGATCACCAGATTTCCAAGGGACAACGCAAAGAGCGGCCGACCCCGTCACAAGAGACGCAGAATCAGGAGCCGTCAACTTCGTCACAACCGATGGCGCCGTCTTCGAAACCCTTTATTCCTTCAATCCCGACTGGTGACCTATGCTCTTTTTGTTCCAAGTTGGACTTGAGCAAACTGGCGACACTCCCAAACAATCGATATCAATTTCATATTATAGCTGATGTCGGAGACTGGTATTACCAGACGCAGGAGACAACCTGCCCGCTCTGTCTGATACTGCGAATGCAGAAGTTGGATTTAAGTACAGAGCTGGAATCTCGTGATGACGAGGTTCTTTGCGCTGCGGATTTCTTCCACCTCACTCCTCTCGCCTTCTTACCCCATGCTCGCACCCCCGGCGCCGATCCCTTCTGCCTTTTACGTATTGACCAACGGTTCTTACGTTCGCTCAAAGATCCAGGCCACACAGACGCACTGCAATGGTTTAGAAGGAGAGCTCAAGGGCTAGCCGTAATATCTTTTCCCGGAAGCAGCCATTCTCTTCTCCATTTCCGTGGCGCTCCCGCATTCTTCGATGTTTCTGTGGCTCACAGATGGCTGCGCTACTGCGAGCAACATCACGGAGACGATTGCTCAGTCGGCGGAAGAAAACTGGATTTTCTAGTACTCATTGACTGCGAAAGTCAACAGATTGTTCACTGTGACTTGAAAAACGTGGAATACGTTGCATTGAGTTACGTTTGGGGATCGTCCGGAGACAGCGCCACCAAGAAAGCTCGGAGAAAGTCAAGACCGAGAAAACTCCCTCAGCCAGTAGCGCTCGACAAACTCCCGGCGACAATACATGACGCCATCCTGGTGACGACGTCTCTCGGATTTCGTTATCTCTGGGTCGACCAGCTCTGCATCGACCAACAAGACGCAAAAACCAAGCACAAGGAGATTATGCGTATGGGAGATATATACAAGGGGGCACATGTCACAATCATTGCTGCTGCCGGCGAATATTCTGAATATGGCCTTCCAGGAGTTCGATCTTCTAGGAACCAGCAGCCGGTTGCAAGGTTGGGGGATGCGAAAATCACGTTGACCCAGTGTGACCCCCACGTCTCGATACTTGGCTCAAAATGGTCAACAAGACGCTGGACGTTCCAGGAGGGTAGATTGAGTCGGCGACGTCTCGTATTTACAGATCAACAAGTCTACTTTGAGTGCAACACCATGAACTGTTGGGAGAACGTTGATGTCAACCTTGACAATTGGCATCTTGGAGACATTCGCAAAAATTTCCGCTCCGGTGTTATGTCTGCAACGATGCTTGGCTCCCCTGAGTATGGTATTCAGGCTCTTAAGGATCCATACGTGCTGTATCTCGATGCCATCAATAACTATTCATCCCGAGACATAACTTTTGAAGAAGATACTCTCCGGGCATTTCAGGGCATCATGGATAATTTCTCCCAACAACCCGAAGTTTCAATGGCACAAATATGTGGCCTGCCATTCCCGAGACTGGTGTGCCAGCATACACATAAATCTGGTGCCACGGACACCTGCCTGCAGAAGATGAATGACTGGTTTGCGCAGTCCTTGTGCTGGGGATACAGTGGCCTACCGGGCGATTCTCCTCGCACCTCGTTTCCATCATGGACATGGGCTGGCTGGAGAGGTCAAGTCTATTACTACACCAGACAGATAGTTGTCGATGATGGTCAGCCCTGGAGGGCTGTAAGCATTGCATTCCTATCTGATAAGAATGACCCAATGGAGGTGACGTTGGCCGATCTCCAGCTTCCCAGCCTTATTCCTCGCGTTCTTCGGCTGTCGGTATTTCTTGTACCACCCAGTACCTTTAAGAAAAGAGGAGCTGATTTAGTCGCTGGCAAGTCAATGAACATTAGTTGCTATATGGAGAGCTATGTGAGGAGAGCTGTGGAGGAGTATACAATGGGAGAGGGCGGATGGCGCGTGGTTTATGTGAATAATCACAAGGGTGATTGCCATTGCCTTGTTCTCAAACCAGCTGACAATGGATATTTCACTCGTTTAGGACGATTGAGCTTCTTGCCATTGTATGAAAAGGATTTTAGGGAGGAATTGCTAGGCTATGATTGGGAGCCAGTGACGTTTGATATCATATAAAGATGTCATTTTGCTTCTTTTGGGGGTAGAATGGTACTTATAGCGTTAGATGAGAGGGCAAGGGTATTTATGCTCTTGCCCCTATTCAGTATGGGAGCAGCCACGAATGTCAAGCTTTTCTCAATCAAGTGTATTTCTAAACCAATTGCTATCTGTTGATCTGATCGTCAGAGGGGGGCCTTATTGAAGTCGCTGGTCTGTATCCCATTGGGGCGCACGAACAGGAAATCCCACTTTCAATATGGGACGATATGTAAAATGAGGATAGGCCGACGAACTGTATGTACAGACGTGGACAGACCAGTCTATCAAATCTAGCTCTCCTGAATGCATACGCATGATTTTGCTGCCGACGCGGTACCCTATTTAGATATATGCCGCCTTGTTGGTGTGGTAGAAGTTGACTGTGACTATGATACTGGGCTAGGGTCCATAGCAGCATGCAAATACCTCAGCAGTCGCAAATTTAGTGAGCTTTATTGGGTAATATGCATGTCTACAAACCAAGCGTGGAATTCATTCTTTAGAGACTTATAGCTGAAAACCAAGGGTCTATCAAAAGCTCTGTAGCAGTAGGGCGCTTGGCTGGATCATATTGCAAGATGCGTTTAATGAGGGCCTTCACCTCGTTGGCTTCCTCCGTACTGAGGTCTGGGTCTGTTTGGTCAAACAGCTCCTCTAGTGGTGGCTCTTCTAGTAGAAGAGGCTCCTCCCCATCGACCACTCCCCCGAGCTCACAGTTGAAGAGCTTCCCATCAGGTGTGTAATATAAGGAGCAATTTCCCCAGTGCTTGAAAAGACTATCAGGCAATGGCCCAATAGCAGAAATTAGGGATATGATATGATCATCATCCTCATTATCAGGATCAAAGGCACAAAACAAGGGGCGACCGGTGATAAGCTCAAATATGAGGCAGCCGAAGCTCCAGATGTCAAGAGCAGGATTCACGCTTCCTGTCAGAATTAACTCAGGTGCTCGGAGCCCAATAGGTACAACAATCTTCATAGGAGGGTCGTTGATGAAATAGGCTAACAAGAGTCAGTATCGTATGCGTATGCCAAGGAATGAAGGGGCGGGGAGTAAAGATTAAAACACATACCGCCACTCATATCGGACAACTTGACTCTAAAGCCCTCATTGAAAGGGGTCAAGGATGCAAGCGGCTGAGCCATATGTAGATACCCAGGGGCCCATTTGTCGACTTTGCCATCAAGCCGTTTCACCCGCTGATGATGAGGTCTTGGGGAAAGGATCTCTTGCTGTTTTAATGTATCAACATGCATCCCATTAATATTGGGGAGCGCGAAAAGAATATTTCCAGGCTGGAAGTCCCCATGAGCGATGCCCTGGCTGTGCAAGAATTCCAGAGCCTTGAGAGACTGCTTGAGAATCCTCTTTGCCATCCAGGGCGGATAGCGGATTTTCATGTCGCGTTTTCGAGGCTTGAACTGGGGCAATTCTTCAACCATGGAATTCACACTTGGACCCATTGGCTCAAAGCACAGGCATTTATGCCTGCCATTAGGTCCATCGTGATAGAACTCGTCCAAAAGCTCTGTGACATACTCGCGTCCTCTTGTTGCTTGAAGAAGATGACGTAGTACTCTCGATTCAGAGCTATTCTGAGATATTTCCGAAACAATTATCTTCAGAGCAACGCAAGTGCCAGATCTTCCCATAGTCAGTACTGACTTTTGTATAGAAGAGAAGATATACATACAGCGTATCTTGAGCCAGCCATACGGTTGAGTAGGATCCTTCTCCAAGCTTCCTGATAACTTTATATTGGCCATCTTTGAACGTGTCGCCAAGGTTCACAGGGTGGTAGCCACCTGGGCGATACTTCTCTACCCATTCGCAGGGTAATGTGATGGCTTCAAATCTCCATTTGTCATCATTTGGGCTGCGCGATGGGGGTGTGACGATTGGAGAGGAGGACATGGCTATGGTTGTGAGATGGCACGAAAGTTGAAGAGCTTGTTCGAAATGCGCGATTTTGAAGCATCCAGTGTGATGGTGCGGATGGCTTCGAGAGGAGCAAGAAATTGGGAGTATGTGCCGGACCGGATAATTGAATGCTTGCAAAGCTAAGCCTAAGGCACTTTTGACAAGGCTGCACTGCTGAGCAGACAGAAGGCTCCCAAGCTTGTTCTTTTTGCCCCACTGCACACGCCTACTCTACCATCATGATCATGATCTAGATACTTCTTTACCAAAATCCTATAGGACGCAGCCGGAACCGCAAGGGCAAGGAGAAGAACAATCGGACAAAGGCGGTCTCTACCTACCCGCTGTGGTAATGGTCGAGGATAAATATGTACCCACTGCCAGAGACCGTCAGAAGTCGTCCTCTCATCCCATCTGCCCGAAACCTCGGCTCGTCAATGATAACGGTGGGCCAACCTGCACTACAGATGCAACATGCTTACTGCTCCCACCATGCGCCACGCAATAGATATGCAGACGATGAGAATGCGGCCCAATGGTGTGCGCGATAACACTCTTATAGAAAATAGTTGTACCAAGGTTTCTAGAGCTACTGAAATAAGCATTTGAGCCAAAGGATGATGAACAGCAACATTTTGGGATTTCCTGTTCCTATGGCCCAATGGGATATAGACCAACACCTTCAAGGAGCGCCCCTATAACGATTAAGATAATGCCCAATCAATAGATGACAATTGGCAAGGGAATCAAGTTGAGAGAAGGTTGTGGCTGTGGCGATGGGTATTCAAGGCTATAACAGGCAATGCCTATCACATCAGAGAATCTAGATACGCCCTCGAATTATATCTGCAGCCTATAATAATGTTAGTTATCATTCTCTTGGAGTATTGATGCCCCATCAGGGTTGGCCTCACCATTTCTGCAACTCCGAAAACCGTTGCCTGGGGATGACTTGCTGGCAGAAGGGGCATGACGCTTGCATCCACAATCCTTAGGTTGGTAACACCGTACACCTTCAACTGCGCATCGACTACACCTCCGCGTTCCTTAGGACCCATGGTGCAGCTGCCAGCCAGGTGATATGCAGACCTGCCCGCTTCCAGAACAAATGCCGCCAGGTCTCTATCACTGGTAACATTTGCACCTGGAAGGACTTCCCTTGTCTGCAGCTCTGCTAATGCTTCTGTTTCAATCAAGGTCCTGGCCCATCTGATCCCTTCCACGAGAATTTCGACATCAAGCGGGTTGTGCAGGACTCGTGAGTCAGCGATGGGCGTATCCTCCATACTAGAAGAATTGATTCGGACACTTCCTCTGGAGTAGGGCTGCTGCAGGCTAACTACTAGCTGTCGATCAGCCGAAATCAATTCGATGACGGCTGAGTCAGGAGCCGGTAGGCGCTCTGTAAGAACCTTGTACATTGCTTTGTATCCTCGAACAACCGCGGCCGGCGTGTTGTCTCCGAGGAACTCAGTAACGTCTTGAGCTGCTGCGGCTTGTTGAAGCGCGGATGTGGTACTGCTGTTGGAAATGGTGCGCAGAGGCAAGAATCCGAGGAAATCAGCACCCACTGATGTGTAAGGGCCAGCGCGCTCTCTATCGTAGAGTTCTCTGGACTCTGCGGCATAAGTAGCGTTGGTGGTCAAGTTTGACGGGACGAGAGAGGCATTGTCTGAGCAGAAATGGTAAGCGGTCTGACAGCAATATCGCAGTGGGACTCGACTCACGATCAACCAGAAGCGGAACGTGGAGGTGGTCATGAAAGTTGTGGCCTACAGCAGGCAAATCAACGACCACAGGAATATCGAAGCGCTCTAGCAGGGCCGGGTCACCAATTCCGGATACCTGCAAGAGCTGCGGGGTCCGTATAGCACCGCCTGCGAGAATGACCTCCTTATCCGCAGTAACAGTGCCTGTCTCCGGCCCAGAGACCTGCATACTTCTGTTATCATATGCTCAAAGACTCGTAAGCACCTCAGGGAGCTCACCTCTACTCCAGAAATGGAGATGCTGCCAGATTTCCCCTTTGTGAGCAAGCGTGTGACAAGAGTGTCCGTGAGAATATGGAAATTGGGCCGATCCCTAGCGGTTTCGTAGTATGCATCTCTCGCAGAAACACGAGCTGCGGTGACGGGATGTCGATTTTGGGGCGTAAAGTATCCACCGTACGCATCACCGTTGCCCGAATCAGCCGGGATGTGAATGCCAAGCTCGAGAAATGCATCGACAATGTTTCCTTTATTAGATTAGTGTTGTGTGTGAAATAAGTTGGCAGATTTTCATACTCGTGGTAGGCCAATAGAATGGCGCGTAGGTTGACTGTATATAACCCTTGAATCCGTGCACAGAATGGTCGACCGTTATATTGTATTCTTTGGCGATATCAGGTTGTGGAGGAGAGATAGTCTCTGACTATCATTCTCGCACGTCAGCGGCCGACATCCAGACACGCTGTCAAATAAGCAGTATACTTGCCTTCTTGAAATACTTCAAGAGGGTTTCCCAATTCCAACCTGGTAGGCCAAGTCTTTCCCAGCGGTCATAATCAGATCTCGACCCACGGTCAAAGGCCATCAGGTTAATCACGGTTGTGCCACCAACAGCCTTGCCCTGAGGGCATGCCTGCACTGGGATTCCCAGCAAATCGTTTCGTGCCAAGGATATGTTCCAGTCATATCTGCTCCCGAAGCCGCCGCCACCTAATCCTGGGATGGTGATGAAGTCCTCACCCTCATCACTTACGCACCAACCAGAAGTCGTCAGTAAGCATGCCAATTCAACGGAGGGAGAACTCACAAAGGCCCTGCTTCAATGACTAACACGGTGACATCTGTGAAGGCTTCAGCCAGGTGTCTAGAATGGACACTTGATCAATTGGGATTGCTCACCCGCGTCTTCGGAGAGCCGATTAGCCACGGTAAGACCACTTGCGCCACCGCCGACAATAACATAATCATAGGAGGCCCGGAGATCACTGCGAGAAACCGATCTCGCAAGGCCAACTGAAAAGCTCGCCGCTAAGAAAGCAAGGCCGGCAGTAATCGAGGGAGTCATTATAGGTGTGGATATAAAGCAATAAACTCGGTCGTCGATGTCTTTAGCACTTTGAGATATGCATTACGAGGGAGAGAAGACCAATATATATAGCCTCGCATCTACGAACCGAAACGAATGTCCATTCTCTGTTGATGAGAGCCTTCAAGATGACGCAAGTATGGTTACGCGTGCAGACTCACTTCATCACGGACTTAAGGGAGACTGACATCCCGATACAGTGAATTATCTTGGATTTAAGATGCGTTGGCTTTCCTCAAATATTGTTACCCTAACATGGAGATAGTGCGGCGCATGGTTGCTCAATGTGATGTTTCTTGGCTCCGCATTTGGATGCAATGTAGCACTATCAAGGGGATCCTACTAGATCAAGTATTGAACCTGCATCATCTGGCTCTCAGCGACCTTCCCGTTCAGTGACATCTGCGTTCTGCTTGCGGATTGAGGGGCAAGGCGGAGAATGCATCTTCGGGAGTCAAGGGGTTGGATGACCCTATTGGTCCGAGTCACTAGGCGCGCACAGCATATCTCACGCCCAGCCTGTGCCAAGACCAACAACTACTACTGGATGAGATTTCTCCAGTCAGAGTCTGATAAGCGTCTGATAAGCTGGCTGCATACAGAGAACCATATGAAGAGGCCTGTTTATAACCTGGCATATGCCTCCTTTGGCTGAGCAATTAACGCCACGACCACACGCCGTGTTCAAGCGGACATCCTGAATCACCTTGAGTGACCGCAATTATTGATACCTTCGGCCCCTCGGCTGTGCATGGCTTAGCCGCTCTCTGGAAAGCAAAAATGTCTTGGAAGGATTTTGTACCCGGATTCCCATACATCGCAGCCATCACTGCTACCTACGTCAGTCCCTGCCTCTAACAAATTTCCTGCAGATTGCTTACAGCCCGTAGGTTCTTCTCCTCTCTGGCTATCGCATCTTTCTGCACCCCCTGAGCAAGTACCCTGGTCCTCTTCTGGCCAAGGTATCCGGCTCTTATAGCGCATTCTATGCTGTTCAGAAGCGTCTGCACCTCGTTACACGCGAGAACCACGTCAAGTTTGGTGAGAAGGCCCTTTTCCCTCCACCTTGAAATGGCCTGATAGCCCTTAGGACCTATTATTAGAATGGGCCCGAATAAGCTCGTGTTTAACTCTGTGCAAGCCTTGCACGGTAAGCGCCCATACACATGTTCAAGGCAGCACGCTAAAGGTGCAAGATATTTATGACAGTGATCGAGTGACCAAGTCGCAGGCATATCTGGCCACGCGTCTTTCGCCTTCATTCAACATCTTTAACGCTATAGATGAGGACCTTCACCGAACCAAACGAAAGGTTATTGGTCAAGTTGTTTCCGAGCGATCCATGAGAATATTTGAGCCCACCATGCAGGGGCAGATCGACGAGTTTATTAAGCATCTACGCCACTGTTCGCTTGAGTCGAGTCCAGTAAACATGACAGATCGCTGTAGATATTTGGGAATGGATGTTGTCGGTCACCTCGCTTTTGGTTATGATTTGGAGACGCAGACCAGTCCTACCAATCATCACTTGATAACTGCCTTGGGCCATGCGAATTGGCGGCTGAACACATACATACAGTGGTCCTTTCTTGCCAAGCTTCATCTCGAAGTCGTTGTTGTCATCTTTTACTTATTAAAGAAGGGGAGCCACCTGCGCCTCCTGGACCGAATGATGAAGCTTCGTGAGAAGCAAGAGCCCGATGCGCATCACGATTTGTATTCGATTGTCGCTGGCTCCACGAAGAATTCGAACAACGAAGGGATTCCTCTTAAAGACATCTGGGCCGAGGCCTTCTTCTTCTTCCCCGCAGGTATGCATATGTTCAAGTTTATCCCCAACTCGCCTCCCCCACAGCGTTAATAGCCCATGATTAGGTGGCGAAACAAGCGTGACAGCCATGTGCTCTTTGTTCTTTTATCTGTCACGAAACCCTGGCTGCTACCAGAAGCTGGCTGAGGAAATTCGATCCACTTTCCAGAGCGGTGAAGAGATCAAAGGAGGAGCTAAGCTCTCAGGGTGTCGTTATCTCCGTGCTTCAATCGATGAAGCGCTGAGAATGTCTCCTCCTACACCCGGCACACTGTGGCGACAACAAATAGCAGGCGATAATGAGTCTCAGCCGTTGATTATAGGCGGTCACCCCATCCCAAAGGGAGTTGAATTTGGTGTCAATACCTATTCTATTCAGCACAATGAGGAGCTGTTCCCCGAGAGCTTCTCATTCAAGCCAGAGAGATGGTTACCCGACTACACTCCAAAGGAACAGATCAAAGAAATGTCGCGTGCGTTTGCGTCCTTTTCTCTAGGCCCTCGTGGGTGCGCGGGGAAGGCTATGGCATATCTCGAGATCAGCTTGGTCATGGCAAAGGTTCTCTGGAACTTTGACTTTGAGAAAGCACCAGGTGAGCTTGGAGAGACTGGATGCATGCACGGTCGCAAGGGGGAATACGGAATACAAGACATCTTCACTTCGGATCATGACGGGCCGTATTTGTTGTTCCGGGAGAGAACAGAGTAGCCTCAATCTATCGGATATAGCAGTCAGGATTTTGCTACCAACTGCTCTCCATGGATTTGATCCTCTGCATCGTTAGACGTCGCCTACTCATAGTCTCTGATCTCTGTCCGTTGGAGCACAGGATAGGGAATTCTCATATGGTTAACTTAAATCTTGTCGCCTGTTGTCTCATCCATCTCTCTTATGGGACAATTATTGCCTCTTTGACTCAGGCTATTCGAAAAGTCTTCGATCAAATGCTTAACGCAAAGCCGGATCGCATAGATGGCAAGCATCCAAGTTCAGTTCCAGCAGAAATTAATTAAGCGGAGTTTCTCCCATAGGTGGAAACGCATGCTATTACCGTTCTCCAATCTTCATGTGACCCTCCGGAAAAGTTATGATAGTCTAGAGAGGAATGGCGTGAATTCCTTGGCAGAAGGCTGCCAAGTGCCGAAGGTTATATCCGACGTAGCTGTCGATCAACTGGCGGGAAACTGTGGAGATCGCGGGGAAGCTGGGGAGGAATGATGCCTCAATGCCGAGATAGGATGGGGTAAAGAGGCACGAAGGTTCTGTATGTACAACTGCTGCAGTCGGCTTAGCCATTGGAGGATATGCGAAAACTCATTTCGGAATATGATGAAGCTCAGAGTTACAGAGCGTCTAGACCCAGGTACCCGGTTGACAGACGCAATCTCCGTGCATCTCAACTGCCGCACCAGTCTGGGATCACGACAATGCGGCCACTTCCGTAGGCACATGGAATGATCGACGTCACCTCGGTGATACTTTAACCGACTCGTCCACTTCTTAGCCTTGCATTGGCAACCCCTCAATTACGTGCTGTATTCTTCTCTCGAACACCTTACCCTCCTCCTTCCTGCCAAGCACACATTATCCGCATCGCAGGAATACCAAGAAACCAACAATGGACGCCGAGAAAGCCAGCATCCAGGAGAGGGAGAATGCTGCCCACACGGCAGAGGCAGCTTCTGCCATCACGCAACGAACGCCGGAAGAGTGGAATGCACTTTTTGACGGCAAAGATGAGGCTTGGCACAAGAGCTTCGACAAGAAGTTGCTGCGCAAGGTTGATGCGCGGCTCATGCCCACGCTGGTCATAATGTACCTTCTCAACTTCCTTGACCGGTCCAATCTCGCCCAGGCACGCCAGGGAACGCTGGAGGAGGACCTGGGGATGAGAGGCACCGACTTTAACCTTGCCACGTCCATATTTTTCGTGGGCTATCTCCTTATGCAGCTGCCTTCTAACCTGCTGCTCACGCGGGTGCGTCCGTCGCTATACCTGAGTGCTTCGTGCTGCCTCTGGGGCGTTGTTTCGACATGCAACGCCGCCGCCGATAGCTTCGCACACCTCGTGGTGATTCGCTTTTTCCTGGGTTTCGTGGAGGCTCCTTTCTTCCCAGGAGCTGTCTTTTTGATGAGTTCATGGTACACGCGAGCTGAGTTAACCCGCCGCATCGCCTATCTCTATGCCGGAAATGCCCTGGCCAATATGTTTGGAGGCCTCCTTGGCGCAGCGATTCTCGGTGGACTCGAAGGTGACCATGGAATAGCTGGCTGGAGATGGCTCTTCATTATCGTAAGGCTGCCGACGAACCGGAGCGTGCATATTGGCTAACATTCAGCAGGAAGGTGTTGCTGCGATTGCTTTCTCGTTTGTTGCGATGTTTGTGCTTCCTAACTACCCTCACACGACCAAGTGGCTGTCTGAAGACGAGCAAGCATATGCAGCTTGGCGTTTGGTGCAGGACATCAACGAAGTCGATATGTACAGAGACAAGAGCATGTGGGATGGTGTGAAGATGGCTGTGGGAGACTACCGACTCTACCTGTTCGTTCTCATGCAACATGTCAGCCTGATCTCCCAGACGTTTCAGTACTTTTTCCCAACCATTGTTGGCACGCTGGGATACGGTCGCATCAACACTCTCTGGTTGACGGCCCCGGCATGGGTAAGAAAGCCTCCCCCCAGGGTGTAGCCTGTCGCTAACCTGGCTAGTTTGTGACCTTTCTCGTATCGCTTCTGGTCACATGGTCTTCTGCAAGAACAAAGGACCGATCCTTGCACATTGTCTGCCTGATGATCATCGCTGCAATAGGCAACGCCATCGCAACTGGATCGACTAATGTCGGCGCTCGCTATTTCGCCATGTACCTGATGCCAGCTGGGGCTGTCTCGGCCTGTAAGTTATTTTTATCCATCTGCGACAGGGTACTCACAATTACCAGACCAAATCATCGTATCGTGGGTCGCAAACTCATTCCCCAGACCGTTGGTTAAGAGATCTGCATGCATCGCCATTGCCAACATGATTGGAAACACGGCGACGATCTACGGCTCATACATGTACCCGGCCAGCTCTGGGCCTCAGTACATTCCAGGAGGGAGTGCCAACGCGATTATTTGCCTTGTTGTGGCTATCTTGGCTCTGGTGCTTCGGTTTATACATATCAAGGAAAACAAGAAATTGGAACAGGCAGAGATGGAAGATTCAAAGTATGGAGGCAAGGAGCATACGAGCGAGGTTCCGGATAAGAGAGCATTCGGATTCCGGTACATCTATTAGATTCGAATCAAGTGGGATTGACAGTTGTGGCCTTTGCATGGATGTGTCTTCATCTAGGGTAGCCTTCATCATTAACAGAAGCTGGTCAAATCCAACGGGCACTCGCTGTCGGTTAAGTTCACAACACTCTGGCCTTATCATGTCTTATTGTTTCTGTCATTTTATAATTTTGTCATTACTCGCATACCGATTCTACACAACCGCAAAATGGGCTTGAGTCCCTGTGTATCTTGGACAAGTGCATCAAGACTTCAATATAATGCAGCACCCAACCTCAGCCACTATTCTTTGATCTCGATAACGTGTTGGGGCTGTTTCGCTTACATTTGGCATAGGCCCGATTGAAAAGTCGTACAAGTCTTGTAAAGTTGTCTTGTTAACAAGGATTCCAACACGCCAAGACCAAGGCTTACTCTAATATTGGTCAAGGCCAAGCAGGAGCCTCAGCAGTGTACATATCTCAGCTGATGTAACAGGGCTGAGCAGGGCAGAAGAGGCGCAGGACTCCTTGATGGTAAATTAGCACAACTAGCCAATAGAGCCAGCCGGTTCAATATGGA
Source organism: Stachybotrys elegans (assembly GCA_020746835.1). Taxonomy (NCBI): domain Eukaryota; kingdom Fungi; phylum Ascomycota; class Sordariomycetes; order Hypocreales; family Stachybotryaceae; genus Stachybotrys; species Stachybotrys elegans. Next base: position 775,185 of record JAGPNK010000013.1, read on the forward strand.
GGGATGATGCGCTTGTCGATGACCCGGAGCAGAGCCTCCTGCTGACATTCCTGAACATGGGATACTTTTATGCAAGGAAGCATCGGAAGATTCGGCTAGGATCTAGTATTACTGCAACGTGACTCAGCAGTAAAACAAACGTGAGGAGGCCGAATGGCGGTCTGTACTCCGTTTGTGCACGTCAAGACCGATCTGGCAGAGGATCTTGAGACCCAGATTACAGTCAGAGTTTAGCATGGGATGGCTGCTAGCGGCGGTGAGCGGTTCTACGGCCCGGCTCACCTCTAATTTTGACACCGGGCTTGACAAAAGTCCGGAGCAGCTGTTAGCGAGCGACATGGAAGCAAAACACCGGGTGCCTGGCGCGGTCCTGCAAATGTTTGGCTCTTTGACGCCTTGAGATCCTTTGGCGGGTTGCCTCTCGCCTACCCATGGTTCGTCGCTTGGCCAGGGAGCTGAGCAACTGACCGTTTTTTACGGGGGGTTTTCCATTTAGGGGGGAGGAGTTCAAAGCACGATGCCGATCTTTGCCAAAACGTCTTCTCAGCTTGTGTAAGCGCCAGCACGCTATTGGTGTCCTGGGGGCCATATCTCACCTCCCAAGTCCCCGTTTGCCCTTTGCTCGTATCGCATAAGAGGGTGGTGCACGGAGTAGGGGAGGTCGAATCCAACACGATTGGCTGGCTGGCTGCATGAGGATGCTGCATCGCGCCGTGTCTCCACGCCAAAGTGCCAATATTGGTGATTGTGATTGTTCGTTGAGGACGCAGCAGATGGACACTCACTCCTCTTGTTGGGGCGTGGCCCTCTATTCAGCGAGTTCCAGAGGCAAGGGTTGGACTTGAGGCGGGCTCCATGACACGAGCAAGGGTTTGTTGGGAATTTGTATTCGTCGCTTATGATTTTCGCCAGGGTCGCACGCTACGTTGCACTGTCTGCCCAGGAATGAGATGCGAGAGTGCAGCAGCCAAGCAATTAGCACTCTTGTTCCTTTTTTCTCCGAGCACGAGATCAGCTGCCAAGCAGCTATTCAGTCTTGCTGCCGCTACCCCCATGGTCGCCACTGATCTTCTTGACTAGCAGGATATTATTTTGGAGCGAGCAGATCAGCCGCTCTGCCGATCATAGTGACTACTTGTGGTGTTGGGTTGAAGCGGGATAGCTTCCATGCCGCAATCCGTGGACGATGCATTCATGGACAAAGGTAAATTTGAGTTTGTGACATATTGGTCAGCCCAAGGTCGCATCCGGAATTTCTGGAAATGCGAGTCCGAGGCATAACCAAGGCGATACTGTCCCTGTGCCGCACCAGTGACACATAACCTGTAGGCAGCACACCCACCCTCTCCGATTCCCGTCGGATGGTTGGGAACACCGCCCTTTCCGCGCCCTTTCCCTCTGGCCAAGACCTCCACCCCAAGCCACGGCTGGCCAAAGAGAAAGCGGCTGAGGAACCTTTGGCATGAGGCAGACCGCTAGGAAGGACTCCGCGTTACGCCATGCCGCCCTTGACGAGCAGACCAAGATGCATCTCGCGCGCGAAAAGGCAAGCTGCTCCGCTATGGCCCTTTGGGCTGGAGGGGACCCTGGTGAAGGACCGACGTCTAGCCTCAAAATTAGGAGAAAAGACCTGGCCAGGGCGAGCACCCTTGCCTCCTCGACCTCGTGGCGAAGCCCCGTCATCCTGTTCCGCTGCCGCTAGACGGGGTACCGTACACCACACACGTGGTGGACAGAGTCGCAGCCGAGTACGGGTATGCAAGGGTGGAGTGTTGTCCTGCGGAGCAGCCTCTGGAAGCCGGCAAGCAATGGGCAGCAGACAAGGGAGGGTAGAAGCGAAATGGGGCTCTTGGCTCCAAGTGACTAGGGTCGTGCTTCAGGTGAGAGAGGGGAAAGAGGATGACGAGAGTGAGTAACACGCCGCGTCGCCTGGAGGCTGAGGAAATGAGTGCTTGCGAATACACCTCGATTCGTCTCTTCTTTCTCACCGCGAGGGGGGTAAAATACGGTATCATATAATTCTATGGCTATAGCAACGTCGTTTGTCACGCGGCGCCGGGCTGACATTGGTGTCTGTAGAATCCGGGCACAGCTTACGCAGAGATGACTACTCTACGACCCCCCCTCTCTGAGGCTGACAAGCAGGGGTATCCTATACGGACTAATATCACAGCTGCTATCCATCTTTTCTTAGTCCAGTGGCCCCTCGACGCACAGGTTGCCGTTTCTTTTCCTGCCAAGCATCCCGGTCACGCCTTATGGCCCTCGCCCCTTTTGGTTTTGCCTAAAAGAAGCCCTACGATCGGGAGGGAACAAATACGCTTACAATCTCGAGGGAGGGTCAGTTAATATGGCTACCCGTCGAGAACCCGAGGCACCCGGATCGGCGACCCACTGACCCCCAACGGGAAACCAAGATTGAGATCAGAAGAAGGTGCAGGATCTGTAGTGCGAGAGGGAGGCAGAGAGCATCGTGGCGCTGTAGATTGTCGATGGGTTCGGTATACATCTTACGCAGGAACAGGCCAACACCATAGCACCGAGCAGCAAGCCTCTTCCGCCACCATAAGAACGTTAATGTGCCTTAAGGTTGGGTGGCAGCACGGCAGCCGCGCGCGCTAGGCCAAGACTGACGGATGGAACGGTGCCATGTGGGAATGACGACGGAGGCGTCGAGCGGTGGCTTGGGCCCCCAGCTTCACCGAGCTGATGTCTGCGGTCTCTTCGCCTTGGCTGCCCTCCCCACTCGTTTCCCATCCGGGCCAGACAAGGCGGACAAAATGTCCTGCCGAGCCAATCATGGCATGTCGTGACTCCCTCGGGCGTGATTTGGTGTCACAGGATTTCGAACTATTGATCGCGACATGTCAAGTGAGCACTCCCCAGCCTCTTGGCGCGAGGTTGCCCTGCTGCGAGCCCACGATAACGTCGTATGGGTCGGCTTCGTGGTGTGGTGGTATTCGTTATGGGCCGTGGATAGCAGATGCAGGCGAGTTACCGAGCATTCCGCGATGATATGGCATATCTTTGCGAGAAGCCGCGTAAGGCATGGAGAGAAACAGGCGAGCAGGCGACCACAACGGGTTTGTTTGATAATAGAACCGCATATGATTTGCACTGGCATCATGCCCCATTCGTCAAACCACAATATGTTCACTATGGGCGAACTCGCCTGAATGTCGGGATGACTCTGTTTATCCCCCCTGCAACCAGCCTGCATGCCGTGCATGTCCTTGCTGCATGCACACCGATATCAAAGTGGGCAGGGATGAAGGGGGGGTTGTCGCCGTTCAGCTTTGGCCTGCTCGGAGCAAAAGCCACGCTTGCAGGGCTGGTTCCAAGTGCATGGTAAGCGGCACGCAGCCAAGCAAGCAGCATCCCGTGCTCTTGCAAGGGGCTACAAAGTTCTTTTCTTCTTTTACATAGTTTCGAGGGTACTGCCAGGTACCAATGGACCCTCACCCACGAGACGGCCAACGGATCCTTCGGGCTGGCTGCCTATGCATATTGAAATTAGGAATCCTACGGAAGCCCTTTTCTCACGCAGCCAATAGCCTAGCAATATTGAATCAAGAGAGGAGCCAAAGCGGAGATATGGCTGATAGTTGAGTTGGCACGCTCTTTCAATCTATTGTTTTTAGATATGGAGAGTCACAAGGCACGATATCCAAATCGCTGAATGCGAATGCACGACCACGGAAACTCTAAAGTAATTGAAACCATGAAACTCACCCACGAGCATACACTCAGCCACGAGCTCCGGACCCCTGTGCGGGGGCGGCTTAAACTCCGGGTCAGCTTACAAGGTCTCTGTCCGAGTTTAGAACAGCTGCTCGACACAGGCTTCCTCTCATCAGCCGCCCGGTCCACGCAGGGGCCGCTCCCGATGCGCAGACAGCAGGGGTCTCTCCTGCTTGTCGACGAAAGTGGTTTCCCTCTGGTAAACTCTTTCCCCTTGCTCTCGCACCACGGGAGGGGTGTTCAGCCAGTACGCTATGACATGCAAGCCACAGTCATTCCAACGGCAGGCGCAGCAGCAGGGGTGGCTCTGGGCGCTTCCTCGCGCTCTCACAGGAAAGCCCCTCCAAGCATCTTTCACCAGGGTGACTTCGTATCAAACTTCGAGACGGCATCGCTGTAAGCTGGGCTCGGAGGGCTAGGCATCAGACCGAGAGTCCCAGTCGCGATGCAGAGGAGAGGGAAAAGACATAAAAGGACCGACATGTCCGCCCTTCAACGACTCCTTTCTTCACCAGCTCCATCCTCCTCAACACTCTTGGATCAGCTTGTACAGCTTCACACTCTCTTTTTCAATTCACTTTGAAATTCCATTGTTTTTCAAACCCCCAACTGCTGTTCACCATGCTTTCCAAGACTCTTGGAGCCGTGGCTCTGAGCCTTCTCTTCGGCGGCAACGCCGTTGAGGCTAAGCCTGTGCCTGGCACAACTCCTGCCAGCGCTCACCTCTTCCGTCGTGCTCAGTTGAGCCCTCAGTACCCCATGTTCTCGGTTGAGATGCCCATCCCTCCCGTCAAGGAGCCCAAGCTGTAAGTCAAAGCCCTGCTTCACGTGCTGGCTTGGCAATTTCATTAACATACTTCCCAGCGTCACCACCAACCCGGCCAACGGCAGGGAGATGCGATACTATGAGATCGAGATCCAGGGCTTCAGCAAGCAAGTCTACCCTGGCCTTTCCGAGGCCGAGTTCGTCGGCTACGACGGCATTTCTCCTGGTCCTACCATCCGGGTGCCCCGTGGTGTCGAGTCTGTGGTGCGATTCGTCAACAACGCCAACCAGAACAACTCGGTCCACCTTCACGGATCCTTCTCCCGTGCTGCCTTTGATGGCTGGGCTGAGGACATGACCCAGCCTGGCGAGTACAAGGACTACTACTACCCCAACAGGCAGTCTGGCCGTACCCTCTGGTACCACGACCATGCCATGCACCTGACGGCTGAGAACGCCTACAAGGGCCAGGCCGGCATGTACATTATCGATGATGAGGCCGAGCATGCCCTTAACCTCCCCGAGGGTGACTACGACTGGCCCATGATCCTGGCCTCCAAGCAGTTCAACGCCGACGGCACCCTCGCCCCGGCCACTGGTCTGTTCTTTGGTGATGTGATCCACGTGGTAAGCATCCATGTCGCAAACACGTTGCCTAAGCGAGCATAACTAACAAGCACAGAACGGCGAGCCCTGGCCTTTTGCCAACGTCGAGCCTCGCAAGTACCGCTTCCGCTTCCTCGACGCTGCCGTCACCCGCTCCTTCGGTCTCTACTTTGCCAACTCTGAGGACTTGACCACCCGCATCCCCTTCCAGGTCATTGCCTCCGATTCCGGTCTGCTCGAGCACCCCGTCGAGACGGAGCTGCTCTACATCTCCATGGCTGAGCGTTACGACGTCGTCTTCGACTTCTCCGGCCTTGCTGGTCAGACCATTGACCTTCGCAACCTCGCCGGCCAGGTCGGCGGCATTGGTACTGATACCGACTACGACAACAGCGACAAGGTCATGCGCTTCCACGTCGCAGAGGAGACTGAGAACAACGAGCCCGATAACTCCGATGTTCCCGAGAACCTCCGCTCTGTTCCCTACCCCACCCCTACCGACATGGAGCCCAAGGACTTTGTCTTCAACCGCACCAACAACGTCTGGACCATTAACGGTGCCCGTTTCTCTGACCCCGTCGGCCGTCTGCTAGCGAATGTTTCGACTGGAACTGTCCAGCGCTGGAGGCTTATCAACACTGGTGCTGGTTGGACTGTAAGTTTGCCTGCCCCTCTTCGCTCGAAGCACATGGCTAATTCATTTCCAGCACCCTATCCACATCCACCTGGTTGACTTCCGTATCATCTCTCGTACCAACACCGGTGCCCAGGGAACTGGCCGTGACATCATGCCCTACGAGACTGGTCTGAAGGATGTTGTCTGGCTGGGTCGTCAGGAGACTGTTGTGGTTGAGGCTCACTACGCTGTAAGTTCACATCTCAACCACTTCCTGCCTGAACAGAAGTCTAACGACTTAATAGCCCTTCCCCGGTCTGTACATGTTCCACTGCCACAACCTGATCCACGAGGACACCGACATGATGGCTGCATTCAACACCACTGTTCTTCCCGACTACGGCTACAACGCCACCATCTTCACCAACCCCATGGAGGAGATGTGGCAAGCTGTTCCCTTCGAGATCACCGAGTTTGACGGCCAGTCTGGAGCTTTCAGCGACAGCGCCATCATCTCGCGCCTCCACGCCATGGCCGAGTACCTCCCCTACCAGGCCGCTGACGACGAGGCCGAGAACTAAGTGGCTCTCGTGCCCTGACTCCCTCTGAGCGTCTGCGAAAGACCACAGGTCTCTGGCATTTTGTCAGCTGACATGTTGAACGATGCACGTCTCTGGGATGATTTCTTACTGTTTCCGAGCAATGGTCTTCTCTTGTTCCATTTTGGCCCCCTGTTTATTTGGCCGAGCCTGCCAGTATATAACCGCGGCACCTGGATGACCTCTCGTCTCATATCGCCAATCCTGCTTGTACATAGCTGCAGGTCCTTTTGTCTTATATTGTCAACGCTGTTTGTACATAGCTGCAGCATTTGTTCTATTGTACATATCAATAAGACTGTCTATGCTTGATCCTACTCTCCATAACCTTGTCAATGAGTGAATTAGTTCTGGTCTTTCGTGTAAAAGTATATAGTCATAGCAACTTCGAAGCACATGGGTGCTCTTCTACATACTCGCCTGGGGAAAATAATTAATACTTTCACCGGGTTCATTATCAGAATTGAACCCATATTGAGGCTTGCGGCCCCGTATATATCAGCGTAATTTGTTGGCCCTGGCACCTAGTTTGAGAAGGAAGAACATTACTTTACCAGAAGTGGTCCTCGCTCCGGCATACCCATGGAGAAAGGTTTCCCTCCTATCAAAGGTCAGTAAATCAGCTTCGACTTTATGGCAACCACCCGCTCACTTGCACTCGGGGATGGTGTTCACAACCTCTCACCTGGCCAAGACAGCCACAACCACCAGCCAACACGTCATTCAATTCATCTGTTCCTCGGAGAAAATAGAGGATTGCCGTTTTGCACCATTGAACCAAGGTTCCAGCAATTACTTGAATGGAAACTATGTGGATCGGCGGGTTCGGTGGAGACTTACCTAGTTTCCAAGAAATTATGGTCGTGAATTGAGTCCTCGTCCAACAACCGCACCTCTCAAGGCTCTCCGCCAATTGCCGGCGGGATGCCGAACATGATTTAACCGAAAAGTGTTGTGTCACAGGGAATCAACCGCCCTCCTCCGCAAGGCTGGGATCTTCCCTTTCCCATGAGTGGAGCACAGCATGATCTGCTTGCAGGTGGTGTGTTGTTGACAGGCGGCCAGGAACACATCATGTACGATGACGATCCCTGCCAGCATGAAACGCCCATCATTCCCGCATCCATGCTCTCTGGCCGCATACCTCCGTATCCATTCTGTCTACTCCGTGCAACTGTCCCCGCACTCGTAACCTGCTCTGTGATGCTGGCCAATGCAGCCCTTGTCTGCCACGGGTAGATTGCGAGACTGGCTCATGCCCAGCCAAGCTGGTGGATTTCTCCGGCCACATGGACGCTGACTCTCCACCAGAATCTCCGGCAAAATGGAAATCTTTGCCAGCTATAGGCGTCGGTCCATCTCTGAACCTTGAGAAGACTATCCATTTTCTGGTTAGGCTTGTTTATGATTAAGGGAGACGACGATCGACATGGAGAAACATCATGCGCCAAGCTGGAGGAATATGATGAGGAGAAGTACGCAGCAGAGGTGGAAGCAGCCGTTGTAACAAGGGTTAATGGAACAGGACACGGTCCAATTGACTATATATACCTGTGGCTTGAGCCATAGCATCTTCAGTTGTTTCCTGCTCTGCATCCCGCTCCCTTCATCCTTCATTCAGTCTCAGGCAGATAGTCTCCGGCAGACGCACAGAAGATTGCATTATAAGATGCCTTCCACCTCTTCCATCGTCCTTGGCCTTGCCGCTGCAGGCCTGGCTGTCGCGCAGTCGGCTGGCTGTGGTGGTGCAGGAATTGCCAGTGGCACCTACAGTGTTCAGGTAAGCTGATACACCTCATCATTCATAGCCAGGTGGTGGGGGTTTCTAACTGCTCCTAGATCAACGGCCAAAACCGCGAGTATACGCTGCGGGTGCCGGACAACTATGATTCCAGCACTCCTCTTCGCCTTATCTTCGGCTACCACTGGCTTGGTGGCAGCATGCAGAACGTCGTCCAGGGTAGCTACTATGGTCTTGAGCCTCTCGCCCAAGGCTCTGCTGTCTTTGTTGCTCCCCAAGGCCTCGACGCTGGCTGGGCCAATAGCGGTGGGCAAGACATCGCCTTTACCGACGCCATCCTTGAGACTGTGCTCGGTGGTCTCTGCATCGACGAGTCCCAGATCTTTGCTACTGGCTTTAGCTACGGCGGTGGCATGTCCTTCTCCGTTGCGTGCGCTCGTCCTGGTAAGATTAACCTCTGCGCTCTCTCCGACAACAGCTTGCTAATAAGGGAACAGATGTCTTCCGCGCCGTTGCTCCTATTGCCGGTGCCCAGCTCAGTGGCTGTGACGGTGGCAACACCCCGATTGCCTACCTGGGCATCCACGGTGTTGTCGACTCAGTTCTGCCCATCGATGCTGGTCGCCAGCTCCGCGACAAGTTCGTCGGCCTCAACGGGTGCAGCGCTGAGCAAGCTGCCGAGCCATCTCCCGGCAGCGGCTCTCACATGAAGACCGAGTACTCATGCAGTGGTCCTCCTGTTTGGTGGATTGCCCACAGCGGCGACCACGTTGCCGATCCTCGCGACGGCGATGGCACTCTCTGGGCCCCTGGCGAGACCTGGGACTTTTTCACCAATGTTGCCTAAGCGACATTGTATTGAAATATTTGTCCTTCTGGGTTGTGGCTTCGTTAAGGAACTTTGTAGTATAGGACGCTTTGTGAAGTGAAGCCTGAAAGTTTGACAAGATTCTTCTCTGGTGACGCAATGGCGAGACCCGACACTAAATCATAACTCGTGAACCGCATTTTTCAGTAGTGGGCAGTTGTGGGCTGGTGGTATACCTCTCTGTCTCAGCTTTGGGATGAGACATCCAGAAATACCCAGCGATTGATGGCAATGATGACAAGATGAAGAAAATGAGAGGTTATGAATATAATCAAGGTATGTGATGCTTGCATTGCGCCTCCAAACTCCACTCTGATACATGACCGTCTCAACGCCGTATCTCTATATACACTTCATTACGTTTTCTTGCTGCCGAGTAATAATATGTGTAGTCCTCCATCTCATTTACCACCTTGAAACGTGAAATTATCGTCATTCATCAATCCCACCGTGAAGTGTTTCTCTACCGTCCACTCGCTGGTGAACCACCCGAGTTTGAACCTGGATTCCCCAAGATCGAAAGCAACTCTTTTCGAGGAGAGCAAGGATGCGTTTGGAGGCATGTGATTGGGCGCATTTGATCCTGAAAGAAGCGCGTGCATCATGGCGATGCTATTATAGCCGCTCGGCGCAAGGCCGCCCATCTCCATATCGACCAGCCACCCCTTCTGTCCGCCAGTGCGTCGACGAATCACGCCTCCTAACAGAGCCCAGATATTGGCAACTAGTGCAAGTGCAAGAATTGAGATAATGATATATGTAGGTGCTGCGTTTTGAACAAGTCTTGTTCGCCGTCCGTTCGTGATGATCACGGGAACTGGGGTCAGCCCCCCTTGCTGGAGGGAAGCTACAGGAGATGTCTCGTTGAGATCGAGTCGGTTCTCAACATTTGCAAGCTGAGCACAAATCAGAGCGTTGTTGGAATGAATCGCATCGAGAATCTTGTCGTCATGCCCAGGCTCTCCTAGCTCTTGGAGAGGAACCCGACCATTGGGCTCGAGGATGGAGTAGAACTCAGCAGAAAGAGTTTCGGTCCCAGGAACTCGGCTAAGGTTAGGCAAGGCATCCCCAAACGCGAACTCGTGTGAAGGGCCGAAATGTGGGATTGCAAACGGCGGGCTCCAAGGCTGGACACTCGTATTCGTCACCCTGGGAGGATCGCTCTGATCAATCAAGTACTCCCCATTTGCCCACTCCATCTTCATATCGACAGTAACTTCGGCCCACGAATAGTTACACTGCCAGACAGAGAAGTAATCGTAGTCGGGCATGAGATCCTCTTTGCCCGTCTCATCCGTTGTGGCCGCAAACTTGCCCCAAGCGTATGTCTCGACTCTCCATGGTGAGAATAGAACCGCATCGTCGTCGGGCTCAACATTTAGGAGACAGCTTCGACCCTGGGTGGCCAAATTGCCCGGAGATGGCAGCACGCCAGCGACGTAGAAAGAACCGTTAATCGAGCTACCTGCATCAAGTCTGGTGGTGGATTCCGCGGTAGTCCCGTCGGGGCAGCTAACGTTGAGCGTCATTTCAACGGGAGTAACAGAAGATTCCTGGCTGATACCGATCCCAAAGTCGATACTTGCAACCCGGATGTTCATATCCTCACTGGGGATCTGAACACAAGTGGGAAGAAGCTTCGCGGCCGGGACCGTAAGTTGGATAGATGTATCGAGGCCGCGATAGGTGTCATTGAGGTCAAGGAGTGGAAAGACCATGTCTGCGTAGGTGTTTTTGGGATAACTGAAGTTTGCCATGCCTCTCACGGCGATAAAGCCCCCCAAGTTTGCACGAGTGTGGCGGTATCTTGCCATGGCCTCGTCTCCGATCTCGCCAGAAATGGCTCGGGAGCCGAACCAACTCTGTTGCGGAACTTCCACAGCACTAGAGCCAGGGACAGACTCAACGGTGAATAACAAAGCGCTGGTTGTGACCAGGATGCCACATAGCATGGCCAGTACCTGCGAGATTGAGACGGCGTGTGTCTTGAGTCGTAGTGAGTGAAAGAGGGCGTTGATGCCCATCATGTCAGACAGGGACCGATCCAAGTCGGTAGCTGTGGATGACTTGGACGATAGATCTGACAATGTCGCCAAATCTCTCATTGCAGTATCTACGGCAGTGGCGTAGAGGGCTATGACGAGCATCGCCAACGCAGGCAACGATCTCCACCACTGCGAAATGAACCCAGAGTCGTCTACTGTTGCCAGCCCCTCCGAGGAATTCGAAATATGAAGGCTCACGGTTAACCCAACAATGACGCTGAAAGTGAAGAGGACAAAAGAGATCCGAGGCAAGGGCCTGAGTGCTAGTTGAGTGTAGGAGCCATGGCTCCATTCTGCACTTCGACTTTCTTGCATGTCGGCAAGGTATTTGTCAATGGTCTTGCTAATGTATGTGTCGCTGTGGAAATGCGTCAAAGACCCCATAATGGTGGCGGGATCTCTGTGCCAGAGGTTGGATACTTTTCTCATTTGCCAGACCACCCAGAGACAAATGAGAGTGCATGCTGCAAAGAGCACTGACATGGTTATGCTTACTTCCCGGTTGACCTGGAGCCGCTGTGTTTCCTTGGTTGTTGAACCGCTGATGCGGTTGTTGCTCGATTGTCGTAGCATATAATGCGCCACCATGGGGCTGAGACTATCCGTCAAATTCCTGATGGCCGAGGTTAATGTCGAGCTTCGGTATAACGATGGATCTCCTTCATCCAGATCCTGGCCTTTGAAGTTGAAGGCCGCGAGGATAGGGCCTTGGTCCGTGTCTTCGTCTAGCTGTTCCTCCCCTGTCGATGAAGCGTACCAGGCACTTGCTTCGGGAACCGACTGTTGTAGCACATTCCAGAAATCCGATTTGAAGAATGTCTGTTCCTGGTTTGGCAGAACCGTCACATTTGGGTTCATACCATCGTCGGTAACCTCGACCTTGGCCAGCCAAGCACGCGGAGAGCACAGGATCGCGGCACAGCCATCCAGTTTCGGGAGCGATCCGACTTCAGCGGATTCAGACGATGAGCTGTAGTAAGCTGCGTAGTACAGAAATGGTGGGTAGTTGCGTAGAAGCGACGGGCATTCGTCGGTATAGGTTTCGGGCTCCTGACGGAATACCCAATGTGAATGCTTGTTTTGGGACGGGATCCAATGCTGATTCGTGAGGTCATTTCTGACGGAGAACGTGTGATTGCAGTTCTCGAATCTGAGGTCCATAGTAAAGTCGTATGCGCTGCTCCAGGCCACAGATGGGTTACCGTCTTTTGCTATGTAGCTTTCCAGGTTGAGGCATTCCACGTCTGTGAAAATACCGTCGACAACCGCTTTGATAGGCGACTCTGGTGTTCCTCGAGCTGCTCCGGTGGCTTGTGCCGGTGAAAATCTCTGATAGGCGAACTGGCCAGTAACGCCGAAGGGAAGTGTGGTTTCAAAGTCTTGCGTTGCACGGGCAAAGAAGTACGCCGCCTGAGGATAGTCGTTGCTGAAGGCAGTGCCGTTGCTGGGAGAGCTTGAGTTGAGAGCAGACTGTAGGCTGGGCACCGCAGCAGCGAGATCGCTGTCGGGATCTGGGAAGGAGTCCAAAAGTTGGACCTCGATCGGGTGCTCCATGCGAATTTTGGCGAGCTCAAACAGACTGGGCGAAAGAACCACTTGTATCCTTAGAAGTATCATGACAATGGAAACAAAGAAGACGAGGTAGTGCTTTCTTTGCAAAGATTGGAGTAGGACCTGTGGAAGAAGAAGGTCCCTGTAATCGAGGTCGAGCGTCTCGAAGTCGAAGTATGGCTGGCTATAGATCGCTAGCCACGGCATGTACCGTAGGGCCTGGAACTCGACTCGAGACCAAAAGACTCCAAGAATTGTGAGGACTGTGCATGTACTGTCAGTAAGCAGTCGACTGCGTGGTTTATTCAGGGTTTGGCGTACCAGCTGTTGGGCCGAACCTCCACAGGTTTGCCAGCTCCTCCTTGGTCTCGCCAAGGCCATTGTGACTCTGTGAGTACTGGAGCATACCAGGCAGAGCAGCTGTGAGGATGAGAAACAGGATGCAGATGCTGCCCAGCGTCGTGGGTCGTAGCCATAACGGATGCCAGTCTGCCCCTGGCTGTGCTTCTTTTCCCTCCTCCACTATCACGAAAGGGTCGTCTTTGTATGTGGCATTGGGGCGATTGAAGGTATGCGACCGAGATAGCTGTGTAGCCTTCACAGATGGTGTAAGTTTGTACTCGGTAGTGCGCGTTGAAGTGGTGAGTTTCTCGGCCGAGTATAAAGGCGGAAACCCCTTCATTGTTGCTGGATCATGTCATGCTCTAGGGCAAAAACATGGGAAGAGCTGGTGGGTATAACAAGATGGCGTGGTGTCAAGTCTAAACGCAAGCCCACGGGCCTACTTCAGGTTATAGATAACGTGTGCAACCTACACAAAGGAACTTTGGTGACCGAAGAAGAAGAAAGAATGGTCTGGCCACTGGCCGCTTGCCAGTTCATCTAGCTTGTATCAAAACCTTGACCCTGGCAACGTAGCGAAACCGGGCGCTTAATCGAGGCATGTGAAGGCGAGATGCACACATCCACACTGCATAACCCCTGCTAGAGTCCTGGAAGCCCACGTTGTGCATTAGCTGCAGCCCACCACGGCGCTTCACGAAACCAATCACTTGAATCCTCCTGAGCGATTCGTGTCGGGATTCACATTGCGCACGCGGGATGCTTAGGCGACGTCCCGATTTGTCCCAGTTCTCGATTGCACCATCGAAAAGATTATTTCTACTTCAACTTGGTAATTTTGGGTATTGGTATTTGAACATGTACAGCTGCGTGGCTGTGAGAGGCTCGTCCCTCCTTACATGGATGCTATTACTTGTCTATGAAGCCAGCTTTGAGCGCCGTGGGTATCTGAAAACACAAATCCTCCCATAAATGGAAATCTTAATCCCCATCTTACACAATAGTCCGTGGTGTGGTACTGGCAAGCTCAGACCTGATGCTCGGCTGCAAAATGCCCGGCTGTGCTTCAACATCAGTCGGCTCCGAAAAGCTGCCCCATCTCGAGGAACTGCTAATCTCTTTGGTCTGCAATAACCTTGCATCGGCGGGACCCTTGAAGATCTTCTCGATCAATGGGCGGAAGGTGACGGTACAGCTGGCGATGATTGCGGCGCTCACTTCCAGCCCAGACAGTATCCCGATAACGACAGCATCCCCTGTGACATGTTAACATCGTTGTGAGTAGCCAGCAGACATACTTACAGCCTGGGTCGTATTTCCGAGCAAACCTGCTGGCGTAGAACAACCGCACCATACTGACGATACAAGCTCTGGAAAAGATCAGCGAAGAAACGCTCGGCATTTTGGTCTTGCTTACAGCCCGCCGGCGAGAAACGTCATTCCCAGCAACATCTTTTTCCGCGTCTCCATTTGAAGTCGCCAAACGAGCGGTAGTGGGAGGCCCAGCATGACAAAGTCGATTAGGATATTGGCGATTCCCAGCAGCAGCGAAGCCAGCCCCAGGTTGATGCAGTGGCCCTCCACGCTGGGATCCCATGCCATGGAGAGAGGAAAGCAGTGGAAGACTGCGATGAATACAGACGTGATGAACCACGCGAGAACGAGACCGCCCACGGTGTACAGGGCGACAAGGAAGCGCCGCGAGGGGAAAATCCGCCTGTAGAGGAATAGGATAGACAGTTTGACGCATGTCACTGCCGTGTGGTACATGACCAAGTTGACAATAATATGCTGGTATAGAATCAGAATAACATTCTGGTAAAACAGATGCGTGACTTACTCGAGCATAGGCTCTGGCAGTGATGATCAAGCCCTGAGAGTGATCCCAGTTAGTGTAGCGAGCGCTGAAAGAGAATCCAATAATGTACAGCATGTAAAAGACCTGCCACGAATTAGCCAGGTCCCTTGAGATGAGCGTATTGAGGATAGAGAAATCACGAACCCAGCCGACTCCGAGGAAATAATCATCCCTTCCGAACCCTGAGCCGCCAGCCAAACGAGCGAAAACCCTCAAAACAACGGCAAGAAACGTGGCGACGGCGCAGACGGTGCTCGAGATGTAGATGGCGGGAGGGATGCTGTCGTCGGCGTTGAAGAGCATCAGCCTCATCTCCTCGGGAGAAAGAAACGACATGGCTGGAAAAAGATTGTGTTTCTCGGTATGAAAAGACGCAAGGAAAAGGCTGGTAAGTCCCGTAGGGACGCAGTCAAAAGCGGCAAAGCATGGGAGAATAGGGCTTGTCGCGTGGCAGCCAAGGCGGGATGCGTTAGATATACAGCGACCTTGATCTGGGGAAGCACGAGCCGTTGTAGGATAACCGAGCGTTCGGTGCAATTCCTCCTGGTGATGGGGGGCGGTGCTGGGGATGGAGGCAGGGGTGACCCTCCTTTTGGTGCTGCCGTGTGTGCCGCCGCCGCATCTGGTCCGAGCCTTTGGGTTCAGCGTGGCGGGTGGCTGCCGGAATCCGAAGATGGACTTGGATATACAGGTTTTGACGCGATGCGACGTCGTTACATGAGGGTGGTGCACCGTGAACAAGGCCAACAGCACGCATTCGAGCTGTGTGCCAGAAGACAGGTCTATTATCTTCCACGGGATTATGGTCGTCTGCTATTATGTGCTTTTCTTATACCAGTACAGCAATGTTCTGTTCTGAATGGCATGAATAGTGCATGACAGGCACGTGGAGAGCGATCCGACGACGATGGCTGGATCCTGACTGACGTCTTTCGGTGGAAATTGATACCGAGGCTCAAATGCTGGCAGCAGGGAAAAGGCTTAATTAGCTACTGTCCGCCCGCTGGCAGGGACAAAGGGTCCAGCTCTTTTTGGATCTTGTCAGCTCCAGATTTGGGGCGATGTGCTATTTGTGCTTCCCGAACAGCCCTACTGCCCTTCGCCTTGCTGGAATCGAGCGGTGCGTCTACATTGGCTGATGGACGTGGCGCATTTTGAACTTGGCCTTCTCACTGCTCATGAACAGCAGAATCAGTTTCATTGCTTCGTAATTTATAACCTTGTCCTGTGTGTCCTACGCAGTATCCCTCTTCCCTTCAGCGCTTCGATGCCCAATGGTGAATGAATGGACTTTGGGGCTGGGCCAAAGCTCGATCCTTCGCCTATTTTTATGCAGCCCAGGCCAATCAACACATGGCTTGCCCAGCGCTAGGAGGCCCCTGTTTGAAACGTCCACAGCGGTCGAGGCTCCGCCCACCGGGGAGGAACGATTCCGCCCTTCTATTTAAAGGCTTGGCTGAGAGTCTACCAGGCTCATGGCTTCTAGTGGTCTTCGCCAACAAAGAGATTTTGTCCGCCTCCGCCTGTACCATCTGATGGAAGAGAGGTGTACTAGGACCGAAAGCAGTCAACGAAGGATGAACCCACGTGGATGTAGGCACTTGGATTGATCCATTCTACATCCATCTTGTTACGCAAGGTTTGACTTGGACCAGCGGCGTGTCTGCGACTCCCGTCCACGTGGTTTAGCGGGAGCTTGTCAAAAGTGCATTCCTGATCATTCCATCGACAAGAGACACATCACACTGTTTTAAATCCTCCGATCAACATCTGCATCCTTCTGCATGTGCTGGCCCGCGTTGCTTGCTCCATAAGATGACCTACCCTGGATTCACAATGGACAGCTTAGATAGAAGAGAACCCCCTAGAATGTCTCGGATTTGTTTGATGAACACAATGGAGTAATATGGTCTATTGCCCTTCATTCCTATATTGTACTGACGGCATGCGCTGACGCTGAATTTTTCGACACAACGTCCACGCGTGGCCGAAGATTTGTTTCACCTTTGCATTTTGGTCTCTTCCAATAAGTCATAAATGGGACGACAAATCTACAAACGGCAGGAGAAGATTTAAATATTCGTTCTTAATCATGAACTATCTTGGGAGTTTGTACTGCAATGTAGGCCATCCAGTCATTGACGTGAAAGGCCCACCATCAGCCCATTGTTCAGCTCACCTTGGACAAGTCCGACGTCGGCGTTGCGAGCCCCAAGAACTTGGCCTGACTCCAACAAAAACGCCAAACGAATCGGCTAACGCCTTGTGGTTTGCTACCTCTAAAATCCACGAGCCCGCGCGTTCAACCTGCAATTTACAATGAGCTCCACACACCAAGGCCGAGGCCAACCTGCAGTCGTGGTCGTCGGGTAAGCCTACCTTCAAGCTGAAGCTATCTAGACTGACGTTTCAGTGCCGGCATCATCGGCTTGACCTGCGCCCTGCGGCTCGAGGATTCGATCAAGAACCTCAGCCCGCAGGCAAAACCCTTGGTGCTGCTCGTCGCCAAGGAATGGCCTACCAGCATTCCGGGCGTACCGCTTGGCCATTCAGTTGACTACGCTTCCATGTGGGCAGGAGCTCACGTACGACCTATACCAGCCACCACGCCGCAGCTCAAGCGGGAAGCGAAATGGCTCAAGCAGACTGTGGCAGAGCTCGGGCGCCAGGTCGACGCGCAGCCATGGCTGGGAATCACGCGGACGCCGGGAATCGAGTTCCTCGAGGCGCCCGACGAGGGCTACCGACTCCAGAACCACGAAAGCTTTTCACAAGAGTCTGGTCTTCCCGGGTTCCGGATACTGACACCGTCCGAACTCCCGAAAGACGTCGTGCTTGGCTTCGAGTACGAGACGTACTGCATCAACGCTCCCGTATACTGCCGGAGCTTGCTTCGGAAATTTGTCCTGCAAGGCGGTAAGACGGTCAATCGCACACTGGCGTCAGAGTGGGAAATCTTCTCGCTGCCATTTGATGTCAAGTTTGTCATCAATGCCAGCGGCAACGGCTTCGGCAAGGACCCCAAGTGTTTTCCGATACGAGGTTTGTACTCTCAAGACCACCTGATGTTGATCCAACCTAACTGGACATAGGCCAAACCGTGGTGACGGATCTTGAACCTGCTATGAAAACAGTGACTAGGCAGCTCAAAGACGGATCTTGGAGCTTCATTATCCCCCGTTTTTTCCACGGCGGGACGATTGTCGGAGGCACAAAGGAGCTAGGAGACTGGCGCCACGAGCCGGACATGGCTACCCGCAATCGTCTGCTCAAGAACGGCCAAACCCTCGTGTCACACGCTACCGGACAATCGACCCTCAACGGACAGGCAGACCGGCGCACCTTGGGCGTGATTGCGGATGTCGTTGGACGGCGGCCTGCCCGCGAGGGCGGAATGAGGATCGAGCTGGAAACCCGCACGGTGACCAGCAGACCAGGGGAGGAGCGTGAAGCGCACACGATACATGCGTACGGAGCGGGCGGTCGCGGGTACGAAATTGGTTGGGGTGTTGCGGACGAAGTAATGGAACTGGCCGCTCCATTCTTGGAAGGGCTTCGATCCGGAGCGAAGTTGTAATTATTTATTCCAACGTGATTGCGTCGCAGACCAAGTGGGAAGTGTAATTCGATGTGGGAATTCCCCATCGAGTGCTCTAACGGGATACATATCAGTGACAGGAGACACCCTCTGACTATATCAAATCAGCAGATGGCAGTGCCCTAAGTATAAGACGTCGCTACAATCTCGCGTCCGTCAAAATACGTGTAAGACCCCGGTCAAGCATGGCCGACATCCGGTCGCTCCCGAGCCTATCAATGTCACCCTTGTGACCGCCAGCACATGGTAGTCTCTCTCTGCTTAATGTCGCCAAGTTTCTCTACATGTCTTGACATTATACCCGTCATGCACTGGCAAGATGAGGTTGGTATCCTGATGGACTGCTGTGCCGAATGCCAAAAGAAGTGGGGCCGCGATGCAGGCCGGTTACGCAGGGGCAGCCAACTGGCAGTCATAGCCAGGCTGCGCAAGTTCAGACAGTACCATCATTGGCGTTAGTCAGAAGTAGTGGAGACAGAATAGAGGAGGCTGTGCAGCTTAACCGTTTATCGAGCTGCTGATATCTACAACTTAGGACGTACATGCGCCAGCCCGTGACGTTGGGGGGGGGGGGGGGGGGGGGGCAGGCAGGTAGGTATTTCTTCCCACGCGTTGTGGCACGCACCCACCATCTGCTGCCCAATCGCGTACCGACCCTGGACTCAGGGCAGAAGACAGGGGGAAAGAGCAGAAGACAGGGGAAAAGAGCAGAAGACAGGGGAAAAGAGCAGAAGACAGGGGGAAAGAGCAGAAGCAGGGGGGAAGAGTAGAAGCAAGGGAAAAGAGCAGAAGACAGGGGGAAAGAGCAGAAAGCAGAGGGAAAGAGTAGAAGGTAGAGGGAAAGAGTAGAAGCAGGGGAAAAGAGTAAAAGACAGGGGGAAAGAGCAGAAAACAGGGGGAAAGAGCAGAAACAGGGGGAAAGAGCAGAAGACAGGGGGAAAGAGCAGAAAGTAGGGGGAAAGAGCAGAAAGTAGGGGGAAAGAGTATAGATATATCTAGAAGGTAGAACAGCCACCCGCTACATATAAATTCCCTGCCTGAAAGAAGTGGATCCAAGTGTGATGGCCTGTACCTGTAAGTATAAAAGGTCTCATTATCCTGCGACCTGCGAGAATAACAGCTACCTTGTACATTCTGAATATTGTTCTCTGGCTCCGGCTAATGGGTGACGTCGTCTGGCCATCTCTTCATTGTTTGACTCTGTGCTTCAGTCCTGTAGGCAGCAAAGCCACTATTGTTCGCATACACTATTGTTCTTTTTTCCTCACTGCACGCACCTACTATATCATATAACCTGAAAGCATGAGCCTGCCAGTGTCTGAAATTGTGGGAATAGCCGGCTTGGTCCTGGCTCTCCCACCCGCTGCATATCAGCTAGCCTGGTTCTTTCGCCGTCGCGTCAATGTAAGTTTGGGACGAATGCCAAGGCAGCTGTGTTTGACTACGACTAGACTGCTTCATTTACTGATCTTGTGCCTTGGAGTAGAATCGCCCACACGAGGATCCCGAGAATACTGCTGCTCGCCGCGGCAACGAATCCCTCTACATGTTGCGTCGCAGGTCCACAACGTGGTAGAACCTCGGTCGGCTTCTACATGTCCCTCGACTACAAATATGCGGTTGAGTCGTTGATTCTCCAGCAAGGGAACGGCAAAAAGCGAGGATAACGGACTTCACTAGTTGGGATATTTCGGCCTCGTCAACTACTGTACAGAGATTGTTCTACTATGGTAGAAATCCAATATTGTTCGGAGCATGACAGGCTTTATTAATACAAAATGTCATTTATGGCTAATGAATACTTGACGCTCTTCCATATCAACGATATCACATATATACAGTAGAGTAAACCTGGTGTTTGCAAAACTGGGTAGTCGGTGTCGTCCCATAGCCGTGAACCACCAAAAAGTTTTGCTGCTTCATGCCGAAAACTTGATTGAAGCCGTTGCCCGTTGTCATGTCTACGTGGCGGAAGGGAGTATAAGCACCGATTTGATATAACTTCGGTTGCATGATACTCAGCAGGTAGGCTATGCCGGGAACCGGTAGGCAGAGGAGCAAAAAGAGACACTGTATCCGGAAAGGTACGCAAGATCCTGCCTTATGCTTGCCCGTGCTACAAACCAACACAGCCATGTGCCCAAAAGGAGATCGTCAGACTCAGCCGCTTCATCACCCTCCATCAGTCGGTCTCCATCAGTCGGTCTCCATCAGTCGGTCCACTTCTTTTGTACCAGACCAATGACCATCTCCATAATTAGCCGCGTGCAGTCCTTGTCGGCAGGTCTATTGGATCATCTTATGCAGCGTGAGTGGAGAAACAAGTCTGCCTGCATCCATCATTGGATGAACTGGCTGAGACAGCCTGCGGACTGGGCTTGCACCCGACATAGGTACCCAAGGGTGAGCACGTAGGCCACACAGCCTTGGTAACTATTGCTGACATTCAAATACAACCACCGCCCGGCTTGACACAGCTCGACTTTGCAAACTCTGCAACCCTCTATCCTCTTGTCCCGCCGCTACCCTCACTTGCTTGACGCGCTCTGGCTCTATTATCACCAGTCCTCCCTTGACTGGGGTCTGCTTCCACCATGGCAGAGCCGATGGGACAAGATGTTCCTCGAAAAATGAGCCTCAGTGATTGGAACGACCACAAAGACCTGATTTATCGTTGGTATGTCCGCGAAAAGCTCAAGGCAAAGGAAATCATCGCCGAGCTGGAGCACCTCGGGTTTCAAGTCGCGTATGTTCATCTGCCCTTAATCGTTGGCTGTATTTTGTATGCGCACTAACACATTCTTCTTAGCCAGTGGGAGTTGAAACAGCGAATGTCGGCTTGGAATATGCGAAAGAACCTCTCCCGTGCCGAACAAAATTTCGTCGCCGCTCGAGAAGCCCAAGCACATCCTGGCAGCGGCAGAATCGATTACCAAATCGCGGGTCAATCTATACCCAGAAAAAGGATCCAGCGATTGAGTTACACCGTGGGCAGGGGGACCACTCTGATGGCCGGAGGTGATTCACGTCAGTATTACACATACTAAATCATAAATAATCGCCTTTCTTACACGTTTTGTCTAGAGATCATCCGTCCTGAACCGTGCACTCCGTGGCTTCCTCACAATGTCCCGCCGGCTTCTTCAGCTCTGGGCATTGCATTGCCTTCAACTGATCTGACCATATGCATGCCTACTTCTTCTTCCCTTCACGGCGAGCTCCACCAATGGGAGCCGTGGCCCAGTCTATTGCCTTGGGTTAAGTTCAGCCTGAATACTCAGCTGCTTAATTTGATCGAGTCGTCTCTGTTTCCCAGCCGCTCCACTAGACGGCTAGCACAGGGGAGCAGCCTCTCACAACTGTTAAACGTTCCCAACATGGATATCACGAAATGGAACGTCCAACTTGCTCAAAGGCTGGATGCCTACATGCCCGAATCAAGGCAAGGGGAAAATTCCGACAGGGCCAAGTCGCTGATCAAAAGCTGGCCTGAACTGGACATGGAGACCCTAAAGCTATTGATGTTTCAACTGGCCAACAACTTCTGCACCACACGGGAGTCTCAACAGAACCTGATTCGGCTCACCAAACAACTGGGCCTCAACAAGCAACCGATAATCAGAGCTCTGTTTCGCATAGCTACTGAAGACCTTGTTGTCGCAGCTGTACTCGATAAGCTATTCATTGCAGCCTACGAAACACAATCGGCAGACTTGGTCTTGCTTTTGATCCAAGAAAACGTAAATTTTTGCATGGATCGGAGGAAGCGGTTCTCGAACTGCCCTTAGAACGTGTGTTTTGGAAGTCCGTAGTGCTGGGAGATCGAGCACTAGCAACAGCCATCCTTACCCTAGATACGCCGTCGGTCACTCAGTTCTTACTTTCGAAAGGCAACTATTATCTGCCGGAATTTTCAAGCATGGGCAATCATGAACATGCCACCTCCGTCGTTGCTAAGCTCTTATCGAAGGGTGTCATCCCCAAATCCGACAAGGCATTAATCAAAGCACTGATGGCCGGAAATGCCACAGTCGCATTACTACTCCTTGAGGAAGGCGCACGCATGCAGCCGATGAACAACTATTATCAGCCTATATCTCCTCGCGTGTTCATTGCAAGCTGGTCGAGGAGGATTTCTCTCACGGAGAGCGAAACCATGTGGACAGCCGTAATACGACAATGCTGTGGAAAACGAGGTTCTCATGATTGTATCCATGCCATTAATAATGAAGACGGTGGCAATGCTTTGGAGCAGCACATTCAGAAAGCAGATAAGCGCGCAATGCAGATGTGGGAGCTTCTATGGAAATTTGTTTCTGCGAAAAGATTCTCTCGACCGCCCGTTACAATCGACACACTAATCATCACAGCATACTATGGTTATGCGGAAACTTTCGAAAGGGTGTTAGATGATAATCCTCATTTGAACCTTAACCAAGCCAACCAGCGCGGGGTGTCGCCCTTGCTGGCTGCTGTCTTGGGAGGACAGGAGGGCACATGCCGCCGCCTCGTGGAGCTTGGCGTCGATCCAAACTTCACGCCATGCTTCAACCCGAACCGCCTCAGTTCATACTCCGGAGTGGAGGCACTCCGAGCCCCCTCTGCACTTCAACTGGCATCTTGCTTTCCATCTACATCGCTTGTCAAGCTCCTCATAGAGCTTGGCGCCGATGTTAGCCAGGCATGCGATGCCAAATCCATGGACATGTTCTTAGCCTGCATGGCCTATGATCGTGGTGACTGTCCTCTTTGTGTGAAATACGGCACGTCACCGACGTATCCTCACCAGGGTGCATGTGCCACTTCCATCGGGACTGAAATTACGCCGCTCATATTGGCCATACACCAAGGAAATTGCGATGTTGCGAGGCTCCTTATACGGGCTGTTGCTCGAGTCAGCTACAATGACCTTTTCAAAGCCATAGAGCTCGGTGATTGCACCCTGGTAGAAGCAATTCTTGCCGACTCGAGAGACCACACAATGCTCAATCATGTGCACAACGACCAAACACCACTACAATTTGCCTTGATGCACAAGAGACTCCCAGTTTGCAAACTCCTTCTCGACCTCGAACCTCTTGCTTGGCATCAGAAGCATGATGAGCAGACGTTGTCAAGATTGCTTCGACTTGCGCTCAAGGGTGGTGATGCATCGGTAGTGCAAGCTCTTGTATTACAGGGCGTACAGCTTCCCCACGATTGGCTTTTCGATGCCTTTCGCTTCTACAAAAAGGGCGACTTGTTACTCGCGCTGCAATATACCCCGAACGTGGAGTACTTACACGGACGGTCATCCGAGGGCAGAACCTTGCTAGAGTCGGCAATGCTTAACCACGACCCGGAGGTCGGTGGGCTAGCCCTCGAAATATTCCCTGACAGGTACGACTCGGGCGCATTGCTTGCAGCTTGTTGTAAAAGATTCCAAGGGATGCCTTTTGTTGTTTCACAACCTCGCAATGAACTTCTCAAGGAACTTCTCAAGAGGCGCAAAGGAGCATCAGCAGTGCACCTGGAGCCCATTCTTGAGAATGGCGCTATTGCGTTGGCAGCATACTCTGGTGATATTTCTTTATTGAGGCTGCTTCTAATGATGCCCCAGTCGCAAGAACGAGCTGTGATTCCTGGACCAAAGTATAGGACCCAAAGTCTAGTCTGGGATGAAGCTTTTGGGGAAACACACGACAGTCTCGTAGCATCCCAGATTTCAAGGGATAAACTACCAGAATGGGATGAGTGGCACAGCCGTGACCGGTGGGAGGCCTGCACAGTATTTATTGCAGTTCTGGCAGGCAGTTGTAAATGTGTGAATGAGCTTCTGGTCAGAGGGTATCAACCAGACGATACGGCATTCGCGGCGGCTGCATACCATGAAAATGAACTGGCAGCCCTTCTTTTGAATCAGCTAGTACCGTTTCGTCACCAGATGTGCATGAGTCTGGAGAGATCGGATTTACTGTACACGCCCCTGCATGCTGCGGTTGTTGCTGAAAGTCTTGAGCTTGTTCAGCTGATCACGGAAAACGACGACATCACCGAGGACTACTTCGCATACTACAGAAAGGGACGCTGTGAGTCGGAACGTTTGTATAAGGGGAAATATACAGCTTTACAGCTCGCAATTCTCCTTGGCAATCCTGGCAACATGGCGCAACACCTTATAAGAAGTGGTGCGGATATCAATGCAGCTGCCCTTAACGAAAGAGGGACCACTCCTCTCCAAGCAGCAGCAAGAACAGGACAGCTTGAAATTGCTCGCGAATTACTGGTGCGAGGCGCAAATGTCAACGCCCCACGGGCATTTCATGATGGATTTACCTGCCTTGAGGCAGCAGCAAGGTATGGCAGACTGGACATGGTTCAGTTACTTCTTCTTCGTGGTGCCCAAATTGATGGAACGGGAAGAGTACAATATCTCCGTTCAATCAGACTCGCCGAGCAGAACGGGAATGCGGCTGTGGCAAAGCTTCTTCGCAAACAACGCTCACTGGATGAGCAAGACGAAGTGTTGCTCCACCAAGTCCAGCACGACGTAAGTCCGCAGCTTGGGTTGGGGCGAAAGTTCCTACACCCTGATGAAGCATCCTGGGAAGACAGAAGAGCTGCAAGGCAGTTGGAAGTCAAGATGGAGAACGCAGGATATTTTGACGCCGAGCTGGAATTCTTGTCCGAAGAAGAGCTACGATTGCCTGCTACCTCGAGACATGAACGCCTTGCTGCTGTTTTGGCTGAACGGATGAAGAGAAACGAGTGGGGTTACGACTTTGATTTCGACGAGCTGATATCCCGCTACCTGATACCATCACCTGTTTTGCTACGGCTTCATCCTGACGCAAACGCAAAAGTGGTTACTTACCAGAATGAAGGAATCCAAATACCGACCGACGAACAGACAGGATTTGATATCAGGGATGAGAGCGGTCTTCCTCGCGATAGGCCCAGCCTACAATTCCATCCAGCCTTTTGCGAACATGAAGACGTAGTAGACTTTCATGAGTATATGTGTGTTGGTATTGAGCCCTAAAGAGGGAGGTGGTCTCATTGATGGATATGCTCTATCGATGACACAATTTCGCAGACATAGAGGGGATCTGAATGGACGGAACTTCAGCAGGTATCATTACCAATGTGGCCCCGGTCATTTGTTGGTTGGGACTTGATCGACGATGTGGTGAGCATGACGTTTAGTAGTCGTTCAGACCGGAAATATCAGGGCATGGGAAGAATTGGGCCACAGTTCTGATGCAAAAGTGGGATGGTGCTGTTCAAGATAGGGGTTGCGGCATTTCATATCAATGTCATAGTGGACGCCTGATGCTTCTTGGAATGCGGCAAGCTGTCGCAGGATCGCAATTTTCAGCTCAGATGATTTTACTTTAGTTGCAAGTGTTGGAATCTGTTGAATAAAATTTCCCCCACAGAAATAAGTTGCTGATTATACTTCTAAGTCATGATATCCCTTGCCTGAGCCTTCGGATTTCGTTGCTGCCTCAGTACCAGCTAGGTCGTGAGAATTTTCACATGATAGACGTAGCGGGATGGTCAAAGCCTGTTCTTGAAGCACCTCTCAACCAGGAGTCTAGGTCATCCAAGAGCAGCTTCTAAGTCGATGTCCCATTCACTATATTGATGTTCGGGTGTTAGGAGTACAGGAAGAAACACTCAGCTTAACAATACCCAAAGATCTGCTCCCTGGTGTCTTGGATCAAGCCACCGGTTTTCGTTAAGGCCTATCTTTATACAGTACAGTCCTGAATACAGAAGCGAGAAAACAAGTGTTACAAAACCGTTGGGTATGTGCAGCCGACAGTTATATGCGCTCTCTTGATCTTCTTTAAAGACAAAATTATCGCATTCGCTAGTATAACCAGGCGCTTCAAAATGGTCTTTGAAAATCAATGCGTTGTAGGCGTATAGAGGAAGACCTCCTCAAAGTCACTCGTCTCTACTTCATGGGGCACGGGATTGGGAAATCCCGCAAAGTTACTGATCTTCACAAATTGGGATACAGGATGATGCATCAAGAACTCCCACATCACAAGGCAGCAAAGCATGGAGAGTGGTTGCATAGCAAATAACTGCTCCAATCAATGGTTTAGTCGCATCTGGGTATCCAGGAGTGCTTGCTCGTCAAACCAACCGTCTTCAGGTTGAACGACCAGGACTGCTTTGCCCAACGTCTCTCCACCCGCCACCGATGCAAGGAAAACGGAGGAGAGCATGATGTCGCACGGGATTTTGTGGACAGCTTTGCAGCACCGTTCGGCATTTTCTCAAAAGACTGACTTGATCCAAGTCGGTGTGATCTGACGAAAACCCCCGTGGGAAGAAAAGGGCCCGGCCCTGATTGCTCTGAAGTCACCTTGCCCAGTAAGGGAATGCCCCCCTTCCGGTCATAGCATGTACTCAGATATCCATGTTGCCCGAGCTTATGGACCCGACAATTGCCAAAATTATTCCGGCAGCCAAGCATGAGCTGAAATGCCGAGACATGGGAGATGTCGTAAAACCAGAATTACCGATCAAAAGATTGACGACTTTGGTTGCCGTCCTTGTGGCAGTCTGGCCTTTGAGTCAAGGGTAGCTAAATGGACAGTGACGGGATGACAAGAGTGCGGGCGCTAATGTAGGTGCGGACAAGGGCCTCCTTGTCCGCACGCCAAGCCATTTTAAGACACCATGTACGCGCTGCATGAGAGCATCAATAAGGGTCCTTCAAAGGCAGTTTATTAATCGTATTTCTTACCGAAAATTTGGTGCTTTGAAATCAAGCTGGTTTAATCGAACATATATATATTCCCCGGCTGTCTCCTTGACGTGGTACTATTCTCTCAGCTCAATATCGTCTTCTAGTCCGCTTCCAGCCCAAACCTTTCAGCATCGAAGCCCCAACTTCAAGAGTCCAACTTCAAGAGTGACGCCACCTACTTTAATTTCGAACATTCTGTACCTCCCAGTCACGTCAGACTGGCTACTTCTACGACCACTTGCTATCATACACCGTCCTCAGCCATGATCGAACTCATCAGAGAGGCGCCATTGGGCCAGGCAATCCGATTCCTTTCCGGCAAGCGGCTGTTGAAGTACCCCGAAGAAGAGTCCGGTTTCCAACTGCCTCCTCAGATCTTATCGCAGCTCGAAAAGAACGAGCCGTCTCAAGACGATGTCCCAACCACATCCGACGACGATGCCTTGGGCTCGGATAAGAGCAACCAGCGTGCTGGAGGAACCCTCCCCTCTACCTCAGAGGATCTCGCGACCCTGCAGGTTGTGATGTCACGGGGCCATGCTCAGCGTGCCTCATTTACAAATGAGCGGATGAGAGAAGAGGCGGAGATTGACATCGAGCGCAGTCGATCTATCCCTATTGTTCCCCAAAAGACCGCCGATGGCATCGCTCTCGTCGACTGGTACACCACAGATGATCCCGCCAACCCACAGAACTGGTCTCCCTCTAAGAAGGCATTCGTCGTTTTCATACTCTGCTTCTATACCTCGACCGTTTACTGTGCAGGCCCAATATACACTACGGCTGTGGAAGGTATCGTGGATCGATTCGGGGTCAGTCACGTCGCCGCGGCCGTTGGCTTGTCGCTCTACGTCCTCGCATACGGCGTTGGGGATCTCTTATTCTCTCCCTTGACAGAAATACCAATCATCGGCCGAAATCCAATCTACTATCTCACTTTCATTGTGTTCTGGGCCCTATCCTTTGCCCCCCCATTCGTCGACAGTTTCGGTGGACTCCTGGCCCTCCGATTCTGGATGGGATTCTTTGGCAGCCCGGCTCTGGCCAATGGCGGTGCCACGATAGGCGACATGTACTCGTTGATCTACATTCCTTTCGGACTCTGCTGGTGGGTGTACTCCGCATGGACAGGGCCTGCCTTTGGGCTCCTCTTTGGAGGCTTCTCAGTCATGGCTGAGGGTTGGAGGCTGCCCATGTGGGAAATCGTGTGGATCTCCTCCCTCGTCTTAACTTGTATGCTATGCCTCATGCCAGAGACTTCGGCAGCGACCATCTTACTGCGGAGGGCAGGCCGGCTGCGGAGATTGACTGGTGACTCGAGGTTGCAGTCCCAGAGCGAGATTGACCAGAGACACCTATCAGCTTCGGAAATTCTATTCTCGTCTCTAGTTCGACCCATGGAAATCATGCTCAAGGACCCTTCGATATTTTTCGTCAACCTCTATACCGGCTATTTCTACGGTGTGTTCTACACCTTCTTCGAGGTGTTCCCTCTGGTTTTCCCTCCGTTCTACGGCTTCAACCTGGGGCAGACTGGCCTTGCCTTTTTCTCAACCCAGGTTGGCGTGACTATTGCCATTGCCGGCTATTTCGCCTATCTGCACTGGTACATGGTCCCTGACAATCTCCGCAACGGCTTCCGAGAACAAGAGCACCGACTTGTGCCCGCCATTTTCGGCTCTGTTCTTCTTCCTATTGGGCTCTTCATCTTCGCCTGGACCGCGAATCCGAGTGTGCACTGGATTGCACCACTTATTGGAGTCGTGGTTTTTGTCATTGGCCATTTCTGTGTGATGCAGTCGCTCTTCATATACTTGCCCTTCGCGTACCCCCAATATACTGCTTCTCTTTTCGCGGGAAACAGTATTTGGCGTTCGTGCATAGCTGCTGGAGCGGTGGTGTTTGCAAGGCCGCTCTTCATCAATCTGGGTGTTGACCGAGGCGTGTCGCTTCTTGGAGGCGTAAGCGTCTTTGGAATCTTGGGAACAGTTGCCATCTATGCCTTTGGCAAGAAGCTCCGAGCCAGGTCCAAATTTGCGCAGAGCTAAGCAGCGAGATGATCAGTTGGTGTTGAGTTTTTTTTAGATTGGCTGCCTCGACAGTCGTTAAGAGTGGAGAAAACAGCACCAAGAGCGCTGCTGACGGTTGAGGCTCAGTTGGCCTTTGTTTTGTCTGTACCCATCTTGACTTTCGGTGATGTTTCGTTGGCTGGTTCTATTGGGATTCAAGTTGCTAGATTATTAGATTTCTGCTCTCTTAGAAATTTATGAAAGATTTTGGGCGTCACTTTAATTGTGCTATGCCCTGTGTTGTCCCCAAAATGGTCTCATGCCTTGTGCTTGATAAGTACCTCCAACTCCAAACAATGACCGCCTATGATGCTGAACGGACGTAGGAGTGTGGATGGAGTCTGCTCAGACTTGCGCAATTGCGCACCAAGCGTGGAGCTAAGAGCTAAGTGGATAGGCTGTACTTGTTTGGGATTAAGGTGCGGACGAGGGTGAATCCTGGTCCGCATTCCAATGCAACTCTACCGATTATTAATCTTCCAAATCCTTCTCTTCTTCACTGCCGAAGGGCATCGACAAGATCTCGTCACATCAACGGCAAAGGGCGTGTAGAAAGCACTGAAGGCCATCATCTCAACCCGCCGCTCTTCTTTCAAGTGGAGGTGAGCATACAGACAGTTTCTTCCTTGTACAAACCTGCACAAAGCTAGTGTCCATGGGTGCCATGAATGCGTGCAGCTTGTGCAAACGGGGGAAGCGGAAGTGTAACAGAGGACGACCTTCATGTGCAAACTGTTCTCGGTAAGTTTCCCTGATGCTCGAAACAGTCGGCTGCTAATAAGATCCTCTAACTAGGTTGGGAAAAACCTGCACATACTCGGAAGACTCCTTGGTCAACCCCGCCCCTGATGACTCTTGGCAGCCAAGGTCACATGCGGACAGTATGAGAAGCGTGGGAGTTGCTTCTATCAATACGTTTCTTGGATTTGGCTCCATGGATCCTGCATCTATCCAACAGTCCACAGGAGACTTGGTACTGAAAATCTTCGGATCATGGCGCAATGTGCTCGATGTCTCCACGTCATTCTTTACAGGGACCCATCAACGACTATCTGCCATCTCCAAGCTAAGGTTCCTCGGTGAACTGCAGTCCATCACCGCAACACCAAAGGCGGATTTTGCAGCATTGTGTCTGGCCATTCTCTTGATAGAGCAGAGGCCGGAGACCAAAGCAACTGATATGCTATCGAGCTTCTACTTTCACGTCAAAGCCTTGATCAACCTGATCGAGACAGTGAGCGGCCCATCGCTCAACCTCTTGCACGGCAGAAGTCTCATGATTTTTTACGAACTTGGACATGGCCTCCACACGGCAGCATACATATCAATTGGAGCTTGCGCACGGTCGGCGCGTGCTCTGGGGCTTGATCGAAAGCCATGGCGCTTAACTGACAGCTCATGGGACAAACTGGCAAGGGAAGAGGAAAAGAGGCTATGGTGGGCCATTGTCATCATGGACAGGTTTGTTGCTATGTGCAATAGAGATGACGTGCTTGTCACAAAAGATCCCGGCCCTAAGGATTCGCTGCCCATTGAAGATTTGCTGTGGTCCGAAGGCTCTACTGCCGCTCAGATTGAACCATATATCAACAATCCGCCGTTACTAGATACGTCTTTTAACATCGCTGTGGGACAAATGGCACGGGAGTGTCAGGTTTCACACCTCGTCGGCCGAGTCGTCCAACTCGTATACGCACCGACCACAGATATCAAGTTCAATACGGAAACAGCACGTCAGCTGGAACATACTCTGAAGGCATACCTTCCTCTTCTCTCTGCTGAAGAGCTGAGCATTGGAGAGTACTGTGGAGCGTTCGGGATGTGTAACAGGTTTGCATGAATCGACCCTCCTTATACAAGCTGTATTAACAGTTACGATTACAGTGCACTCTTCATTCTTTATGAATTTATGATGAGCCCAAATGTGGCGATGACAACTTCCTCAGAGGAAATCATGCAGTCGATAGAACACGTGGCCGCCACGGGAGTTGCGTTCGCCGAATCGTCCTATCATGCCCGGCACGAGCACTACCCCCCAGAGGTATACTCTCCATACTTGCCGTATTCGTTATGCCAGTCAGCAGCGGTCCAGCATCGACTCTGGAGACAGACAGGCCACATGTCCTACAAACATAACTTCTATTCTGTGAAACGCATTATCCAACAATTCACCAAAAGATGGAAGGTAGCTTGTAAGTAAACCCCACTGTCCCCCAGCCACAATGGATAGAAAGTCCTTAATTGAAAGTTGCTAGGGCAATATCTCGATGTTATCGAAGCATTGGAAGAAAGCGGCTCTCCTTTTGCCCCGTTGCAGACGTTAGTAGTCCCTCCACGGAATCTGAATATATGAACTGCAAGAGTATGAATGGCTATCCCACATTGACAGCTCTATACCAAACTAGCTTGGTGAATTCGTCACTACCTGAGAATATTTAGTGTCATTTTAAATGCAGGAACATTTTACTATACAACTGGTCTCTCACTCCTCAGTGGTGGCCCTGGCTCGTGACGGCGCTGCCTAGCATTTGTGGTCTCTGCGAGTCAGCTACTATGTAGACTTGATGATGGCCTGATTATCTTGCTTTGGTCAGTAGGGCGTTAGGCATCACGCCTATTATTAGTTTCATCGGGTTAACTTTGAAGTAGATTGCGTAGCGGGCGAGAGCACATTATGAAAGGGTACCTCTTACTCATGGCATTCGACCTCATCGCGTTTCAGCCGCTTAGTTAAAGGATAGCGAATCATCACTTACAGGAAAGAGCCGGGAAGCGCTCTGGGCTGTCAGGTTAAGTGGCAATAAAAGCGCTGTCCATATTGTTGCCTTGAAAGAGCCTTGGAAGACCTTGCTATGAACTATCGTGGGACTACATGTGAGTTTAAGTCATCAAAACTCGTGATAGGAACCATCTACAAAAGTAATATAGGAGGGCAGTTCGTCCTTGCTCTCGGCGAGATGAAGAAACATTGTTGCGTGCGACTCCGCTCCTGGAACAAACCCCATAGGTTGACCTTCAGCTGTCCTCTCTTCAGCGAAGAAGAACCTAGAGTCAGGTTAGTAAACCAAGAAAAGAGAGATCAAGCCATGCGATACTAACCTCCAGTCTTTGCTCTTGTAAAGTGCATCCGCCGTTCCCAACCAGTGCGCAGAGCCAGACTTGGCAATGCCCAGCGTCACAAAATCCGGGGAGGGAAATATCATCTTGGGTTGGATGTTGCCCGTCATGATGAACCGTCCACCGACCTTAGCCTCCTGCCAGCGTTTGACCGCCTCAGCTGCAGCAGTGAAGGGGCTGGTCACGGAAATCGCCAGGTCTCTGTTGACAGCAGAGATGGGGATGCTGAAGAAGTTATCCTTGTCGGGGCTGGCAGTGATCGGACCGGCGTTCCAGATCACTACCTTGGGAAAGTCATTCAACAGCTCCTGGACAGTGGCGAATACTGTCGGAATCTGCTGAGGCTCGTACAAGTCGGCGCGGACCAAGAGGCTGCTACCATCATCGGAGAGGACTGGTGGGTGAGGGGCACTGCGGCTCACGGCTGCTACTCGATAACCAGCACCCGCGAACTTTTTGACAAGAGCTGCTCCAATATTGGCTCCAGCACCGAAGATGAGAGCGACAGGCTTGGACGACATGACTGTATTGTGTTGAGATTGTAGATGTAGCTTGAAAGACGCTGCGTGCTGGTTGGAATGACTGATGTTTCCGCCCTTTTTATACTCGTACTCGAGCGAACGGCGTCGGACCTAAACACAAACTATCAAAGTCACCTCTCGGAAATCGGCATGTCATCTTCTCATCAAACTTAGTTAGTCATGCCATTATCTCTCACCCTAGTCTATACGTAGGGGCATGCAGGTGCTCGCTGGCAATGGCCTATCTACACCGTGTCACCACAAGCTCGCTCCCGCTCGGACAACCTACCTGTTTGAGAAGAAGTACTTCCGCTTTATTTGGGAAAACTCGGCAGTTGGACGGCGAGATTTGTCCATTATGATGCCGCCCAAGGGTCCCTCGGCATTGGGATGGAACGTTGCCTGTGGGACAGGAAGCCCACGTAGGCCTGGCATGCATTGCAACGCACCCTACATGTTCCAGACCGTTGTAACATGCAGATAAGATGCAGTTCCTCCTTTTGGTCTAGAACGTGTTTGATCACAAGAGCCTGTTGCCTACGGGGAATTGATCGCCATCACTTCACGTCCACAACTCCAGCCGGTCTACTGCTTATCTCGACATTCCACTGTATGGATGACGCCGAACTCACATATATAAGGATCCTTCTCTTGACCTGACCATTCCAAGGTCCCCATTCGTTCTCCATCATTTACTACCCATTCTCAATATTCCAATCTCCTTTTCATCATGGAAGCACAAGCCGCTACAGGAGCAAATACACTTGGCAATTTTGCCCTAGTGACCAGGCCTCAATCACAGCCTGGAATAACCAGCAGTGTCGAGAACAAGGCTGCAGCAAACATGCCGTTTTATACTCCGGCACAAATCATCCCAGCTGGCACTGCCCTCGATCCTCAGCCAGACGGCAAAGCCATACCCAGACTCTTCACACCAATGAAGATCCGAGGTGTCAGTTTCCAAAACCGCATTTTCGTCAGCCCCATGTGTCAATACTCAGCACTTGATGGCTTCACTACTCTCTGGCATTCCTCTCATTTGGGTGGCATGATCCAGCGAGGCCCGGGCCTGACCATTGTAGAAATGTCGGCAGTTCAGCCCAACGGCCGCATTACACCGGAGGACTTGGGCATCTATCTTGATGCCCATATCCCCGGGCTGAAGCTGCTTGTTGACTTTGCTCATTCCCAGGGGCAAAAGATTGGCATCCAGATCGCCCACGCCGGTCGCAAGGCCAGTACTGTGGCCCCATTCCTCTCATGGGGGGCTACAGCTACGGCCGATGTTGGGGGTTGGCCCGATGATGTTGTTGGGCCATCTGCTATCCCCTTCGCCGATTCATACCCAACCCCTCGTGAGTTGTCTGTGGTGGAGATCAAGCAGATCGTCGCAGACTTCAGACGCGGGGCACAGAGAGCCGTGGCAGCTGGGTTCGACGTCGTCGAAGTCCAGGCCGCCCATGGCTACCTGCTTCACCAGTTTGCGTCCCCGGCATCCAATCACCGAGACGACGACTACGGCAGGAGCTTTGAGAATCGCGTACGACTTCTTCTGGAGGTCGTCGATGGGATTCGAGACGTACTCCCCGAGACAACCCCGCTCTTTGTGCGTCTCAGTGCCACCGACTGGCTGGAGCAGAACCCCGAATATTCTGGGGCCAGTTGGACCCTGGATGACAGCATCCGACTTGCCCCTCTTCTGGCTGAGCGGGGAGTTGATCTGCTGGATGTGTCGACCGGAGGAAACCACCCGCTGCAAAAGATCAAAACAGGGCCAGGTTATCAGTCGCCGTTTGCAAAGGCAATCAAGAAGGCAGTTGGTGACACCATGCTGGTGAGCACTGTGGGTAGCATTCAGTCGGCGACTTTTGCCGAGGAGCTCCTTACAGCAGAAGCTGCCTTGGACATCATCATGGTAGGGAGGCCATTTCTCAAGAACCCTGGTCTGGTCTGGCAGTGGGCGGATGAACTGGGGACTAGCATCAGCCTGGCCAAGCAGATTGGTTGGGGCTTTGGTGGCAGAACGGGCAAGAAATTAACATGGTGAGGGTATTGTGTATGGCCCACTCACAGGAGGTCAGATATGATAGCAGAGGCTATTTTATTGCATTCTAGGTAGTAAGAGCACACGTACAACATCGAGATAGCTCCAAGTGACTGAATTGGTCAAACAAGGTGGCGTGATTCTGACTTTGAGGGGGCATCGGGAATAATTTGCGTTCTCATTTCAGCCGGCATCAGCTATCTGAGCCCCAGAACAGTGTATTTCAAAGCAGCTGTTTGCAACATGGCCGGCAGCCCATGGTCCTTCTTCGTAAACTGACCCAGTGATATTTGATGCGATATGTCGCATTTAGAATCCCAAAAGGGTAAGTTTATGTCGAGGTGCATCAAGAGTCCCACAATTCACCACAATGCTGCATGGCTATTGTCTACCGACATCCGAGCTGATTGTTGCATCTGCAGTCTGACAGGCTTTCTGGTTGGATGCCGTGTGCGGCTCAGCTGGGCGGTGTATCAGGAAAAATTCCTTTGCTCACACAACCATCCTGCAGCATGATAAGGTCTCGGCGTCGCCCGAGTCATCGCGGCCGCAACTAGAGTCATTCATCGTCACCCCTCGTCAATTTGGTGTTAGTGACGGAGCTACACTACGTTCTGGGCAATCTTTCGTCGAGCTGCAGCCTCCTGATCACCATGGGCCGACACTCAACTAGCGGATACTGTCTTACTTGCCGAACAAGGCGGGTGAAATGCGGTAAGCTTCATTGATATGCAACGCTACTGCGGTCCGTTGCCTGCGTGTTTCACTGACCCGCGGTGCTAGGTCGAGAACAGCCAGCCTGTCAACGCTGTATACGGTCAGGCCACCGATGCAGAGGCTATGAGTCGCCGACACAGCTGCGCATGCGCCACTTTGGCGTGGCCACTCATGCCAATGGGCGGCAACAAATGGTTCCCTTGGCGAACTTGACAGGCCCAGGTGCGGTCAGTATCCCCACAGAGCTTGACCTCGGAGGTTTTCGGGAGAACATGGCCTTCACCTACTTCGTTGAGCGTTACGCCTGGGCACACTTTTGGATGCCACTGATTGAGACTGACGGCAACAATGCTGCTGGCCTCGAATACAAGAGCAGTTTGGCACTAGTATATGGCTTCTTTGGAGTTGGTAACCGAGACAAGGGAACAGAAGTACAGGGGCTGGAACTCCGGGGAGATTTGATTCGCCAAATCAGGACGGTCCTCGAGAGGGGACGCAAGGATGAGCTTGTTAGGATGATGCGAGTGGTACTAATCTTGGGCATGTTTACAGTAAGTTTTTAGAGGCACAGCCGTATAATCTTTTGGCGCTGACCAACGACGAGTACGCCGTGGACAGAGACGCGCAGCTTGAGCACCATTTCGGCCTCTCTCATATCCTCCAGTACTGCGGACCGGAGTATTTTCAGGATGAGTCTCTCTTACAAGATTTCAGGGCCTGTCGCCGAGTCCTGGTGCGCTTGTTCTCCAATCACAGGCTGTGTAATACGTTTTCGTAACTAACGAAGCTAGACCTGCCAAGCTTTTGCGCAGCACAAGCACACCTTTCTTGAGTCCAAGGAATGGCAGACCATTCCCTTTGGAACATCCTTGAAACTCGACTCGGATCATCTTTTGGATATTCTCGTCGAGATACCCGGCATCGTGGAAGACCTGGAAACTCAGCATGGAGATTCCGGCATGGGCCGCGATCTTCTCGCACACAAGGTTGGCCTCCTCATGGAACGTCTGAAGCTATGGCGCTTCAGCTGGAACGGGCAAAGCAGCACACCAAGCCTTCTGGAACATAATCTCGAAAGCCACGGCGGCAGCATCACGAGCCTCCTCAACAGTCCAATCGAATTCGACAGTCCGGAGCAGGCATCTGATATTTTCATGTATAACGCTATGATGCTGTTTTTGATGCAGTTGAGAGAAGCCCTGAATCTTGGAGAAATGAGGAGTGGCCCTTTGTCCGAGGATGACATTGGTTACATAGTTGATGTTCAACGACAGTCGGCATCAGACCTTATCCTCCCGCATGACATCAAGCTTTCCTGTCAGCATCTTATTGAGGCTATCAGGATCCTGCCTGTGCTCCGGCGGTATTGGACGGGGAGCGAAGCCAAGGACATTGGCATTTTAGCGCCCACAGGAATTGTGTATTGTGCAGCGCAGAGGGAAACGGGTCTTGATGCTTCGATCGAGTGGGAAACATTGCTTCCAACATTCAATTCGTTTGCAGTAAGCGATTTACAACCTTATCAGATATCAGGTATCTAGAAGAAGTTGCAACGTCAACATAAGAAAAACGACCTTGTTGTCGGAACAAGTTTCTCGAAAAGCTTGCTCTGAGACCGAGCTAAGTGACCATCAGCTCGTATGCAATGAGGCTGTGCGTGGAGATCTTCAATGCGATGGGTCCAGGCCCAGCTAATATCCACTGTAGCTTTGCCCATTGCGAACCATGCATTCAAACGTCCAAGCACCGCGTCCCTGTTGGCCGAGCGACTTGTTTCCTCAAATTCAGGACCAAGAACTAGTTTATCATGGCATTCACAGGCTAACAGCTAATAAACACGACTGGTTTGTTTCAAGATGTTTGAGGAGCTCTCGAAACAACACTTGCCCGTTGCCTAGGGTCCCCTAATTATCGGCACATGGACAATGCACGAGCTAAAGGTTTGCCGGAACCTACCGTCGGATCGCACGGCCGATTGCTTCTGACCAAATAGTTCTGTAATAGGGGCCGAGGCATGACGCTGTCGCCCGCTCCGGAGGCCTTTATCTGGCCACAAAATCGGCACATAGCGTGGCAAGCTTGGCACAGGGCACCTTTTGCCGAGATGTGCTCCAGTGATAGTCGGTCGCTAGCCTCGGAGAGCCTTTGCCAGCGCTCTGCTTGCATAATGCCGGCTTCCTGAATACGAAGTGTGGGGTGGCGAGATTGGCAACCACCTATCGTCAAGGCCATTGTGCTATTGAGTGATGTCACTCTCATAGTAGAGAATAGTTATAAAAGGGTTCGGGAGAAGCGCGTTTTGTTCAAACTCTTCTTGAAGCCACCAGCCTACCCGCAATCACAACAACTCAAGCACACTCACCCGCGCTTCTACCAACATACAATAAGACCGGTCAACATGGTGTCCTTCAAGACTATTGCGCTTCTGGCTACCTCGGCCCTTGCTGCGCCTGTGAGCGAGCGCCAGGTCAGCCTTCCTGACGACTGGGCCTGGTCCGTCGAGGGCTGGGAGGCCGGGTGCACGCGCACCTGCTACTACAGGTTCAACGTCACCATCCCCTCCATTGAGGGCGTGCTCGGCGCCAAAGCCTTCTGCAGCGGCGGAGAGACCAACGACCGCTTCCTCGACTGCCAGATCCTATCGGGCGCCAACAACCCCGTCGCCGCCAAGCTGCTCGCGAGGCCTGAGAATATGACCACCGGATTCGGGCCGCAGGAGTTTGCTGTGAGCTTCCAGAAGTCCTCGTATGAGGGGAGGTAAGCAACGCTCATGAAAAATACTCTTGATACGATTATTGTACTGACCAACATGCAGCCCTACTTACAACTTCACCGCCTACAACTCTACTACCTACAACGCTGTCAGCTCGCCTCCCATGGACTTCAAGATGAAGCCTACAGAGGTCTTTGGCATTCTGTAAACAACTCAACGACGTGTTATGAATCAAAATTGTACCTATTGTATTACTCTCTCAGCATGGAACGGCAAAGGGTCAACAAGTGTATACTGGTTATTGGTCGGCATAGAAGAAATAGCTGTTAATGATCACCAAAGATCGCAAGCACCGTCGAAGCCCGAGGCGTGACTGAGGGTTCGCTTGGCATATGTCAGTCTTGGGTTGAGCAATTGTAAACTGGATCCTGCCTAAAAATTGCGGGCATCACCCATGACACGCGTGTTGGAGATGCTCAATTTTCCACCAACCCCCAGTTGTTGCTGAAGGGGGCGTCCATGTACTAGGCGCCATAGTGCAGGCTCAATTTAGGAGACCGTTATTTGGTAGCCACCGCCGGCGTCATATATCAATTCCTGGCTAATTAATGTATCTCAACACTCTCTCGGGGTTGACAAGGGCATCCAGGTGGTCCGTAAAGCATTCTCCCTGTGATTCTTCCCTCCTTGTTTAAGACCACGCCCATGCCATCCTGCAGAGTTTCGGAGTACGAGAGGCCAGGAATTCTATATACTTTATCTCCAATCTCTGCATTCACCCGCAAGTCGAGGCGCAAAAGAGTGATGGCTCGACACGTACTCTCCAGGCACCGCACTTCGCAAATCGGTTCACCGTTAATAGCGCCCCTTTGGCGTCGGGAAATTGCGATATGTCTTGACTTGCCAAACCTGGTGACCTGAGCCGAGTTATTTACCATGATGGGTGTGTCATATTTCAGGAGCTGGGTTAGCTTGTACGCAGCGTACCGTCGTTGTAAGCTCTGGGAGGGCACAGCAAAGTATTCCGCGAGATACCTCTCCACCTTGAACCTGAAACTTCTGTCCTGGTTTTCGCGACCCTCCATAGTGTATACCACGCCCTCTTGCTGCTGAGCATGTCTCATGTCCATACTGCCCAATGGGAAGATGCGATTGAGACCGTCAACTAGCTCCGCGGCGGACAAATTTCTGGTACCAGCCTCCGGGCCGGCCTGCGAGCCCAGGATCCCAATGGCCCATTCCACACCCGCCACCGATCCTGATTCCTCTGCATCAAGATAGTGTATCTTTTCAATCTTACCGACGAGGCTTAGCTCTGTTTTGATGAGTCCGTCCTCGACGCTGATGGTGAATTGGGGCGACGCCTGCTGGTTTCCCAAGCTCCACTCAGCATGATCCAAGCCGCTGTAGCCGGTCAACCAAGAGGGCATTTCCCTGGTCGGATTGGAACCCTGCTTGGATTCGCGAGGTTGAAGTAGCATTGGCGAGAAATCGTGTCTCATCAACGCATCTTGCCAGACCCATTGGCAGGCCTCCACTGCATCTTCAGGGATTGCGGGTGAGCCAGGGGGCGAATTCTTATTCCTAAGCACGTGAACGGCAAGGAACCGGTCGCGAAACTGCTGGCACTTTGTCTTTGTAATCAATTCCAAGGCCTCTCCCAGGCAGAGGTCGCGCTGCTCGTCATTGTTCTTCTCCGTGAGCCCTGCAAGGACGCCGTCCCTGAGATTGACCGCAAAAGATTTCGCATACCGGAAAAGCCCAATCAGGATGCTGTGGCCGTTTCGAACGAAGGTGGTGAACGTATCGTATTGCATCCCATCAACTCCATGCGGGTTTCTCCATATGTAATCAGATTTGTCCATGACACAAGCGCTACGGCAGAGGGAAAACTCCACCAGAACCCACATCCTCTGCATCCATTGTGAGGAGCACAAGGCATGCAACATAGGCATAAAGCGAAGAGCCATGGATGCCGAGAACCTACTGGGGCCCTGTGACAGGAGCATCATAATATAGGGCCCAGGGAGGTCTGGCATCTGAACGAGGATTTCCTGGGCGTCGTGGTATATCGCGGGAATCCGGAGGAGCAAGGACTCCTGGATGCGCCGTTCCCACTGAGGGACGCTGAAATAATCGTGCCAAAATTCCACTTCGGGGCCATATGCATCCACCGAGGCGTCCAATAGGGCAGTTAAGGCCATGAGCAAAGCGGAGGCGGCCTCGTCGTCGTTGGTCTTGAAATCGTTTGCCCTTCGAATGGAAGCATCCCACACGTGGGAAACCGGGATCCAAGGGGCGTTTATCGCTCTGAGACAAGAGAAATGTCGATTGATAACACGCACGTGGATGCCCAAGACCGTTGCAGAGCTTGGTTCGACTCGCGCAATCGTCCGGATTGGTGGTTCATCCTTGATCTGTTGCTGGCAGCTGTGGCAATCTGTGTCAAGTCGAGTTCCCCAGAACGTCGGCAAGATCTCGTCGAACTGCAGGGGGATTGTACTCTCCTTAACGTAGAGCGTCACACAAGGCTCGGTTGCGGCTGTCAAAGGCTGAGACTCGACGGTGCTTGCTGGTGACGGAGGCTGTTTTGCGTCAACCCACCGTCTTCTAGAGAGTTCTAAGAGAATGCCCTCTAAGTATTTTTTGAACTCATCATTGCCGCCTCCGCCTTTCCCTATTATAACTCCCATGATTCGCTCTAGGAAGTCGCTGATATAATCAGTGTCGGCCCCTATTGAGGTCCGACTAAGTCGCAATGCCGCTTGTAACAGCTC
The DNA here is from genome assembly GCA_020746835.1 of Stachybotrys elegans. NCBI lineage: Eukaryota > Fungi > Ascomycota > Sordariomycetes > Hypocreales > Stachybotryaceae > Stachybotrys > Stachybotrys elegans. The sequence goes on from JAGPNK010000013.1 coordinate 816,220, forward strand.
CGCAGCAAGAACGTCGCCATCCTGCCGGAGGCCGTCACTTAAAATTTGCGCCCTGGAACGGCATTTCTCCAGTCCCACCGGCTGATCGGGAGGTGGCAGCTGGTTGGCATCAAGCACTTCTTCGAGGTGCTCTTGAATGAGTGCCTGCAAGGATTGCTGAATGTCAGCTTGGTCGTCGGCGACTCCAGCAGCCTGAGCTCGCAAAAAGTTCATGAGAATATCGGCCATGATGTCGGCAAATTAACCCGAGACGCTCGCGGCGGGAAAGAAGGGCCATTCGAGAATATAAAGCGAACAGAAGTAATTGAAGTTCGCATTAAAAGGCAGATGAGGCTGAGTTAATACTCAATCACCACTCCTTGAACTCGGTTGATGCCCAACGTAAGCGATGGGCTTGAACTGCCTATGCCCGCGCCTGCCCCTTTCTTCAGGGCCCTATATAGGCAGTATTTCTTTTAGGTTTAGAGTGGTTATATAATATACATTTATCCATTTTGTACTTCCTTTCAGCCTTCTGCTTTTGAGAGAATGGGTACTTTTCTTTAGGTATGGTAAAATGAACTGCTACATTTCTACTATTTCAGTATATTGGTAGCTCACTCGGACCTCTTCGCTATGTCAGCGTTATGTTCTTGTTCATGAACAGAATAAGGCCGTTCTGTCCAAGACTAATCATCTTTCCGGCCGAAACAGGGCCGCTCAGGGATGGGAACAATTTGTTCAGCTTCCACTATCTATTCCACCAGTCTAAATCATTCATTAAAGACCCTAAGAGGACCTTGTCAGCTTGAAAATGACGTAAATACACACGACGCCTACAGTCGCGGTCCAGCTTCTCCAGAACCCTGGTTGTACTCTTGCACCACTCTCGCCTCGCTCTATATCGTCGCTCCCTTGGTATAGACTTGGGTTGTCTTCCTCAAAGGCCAAGTCCTGCAGCACGGACATTCCAGGCTCGTAACCAATATAGTCGATATTAGCAGCGCGGCGAAGCAGCCTTCTTCTAAGCTGCTTGTCTTCAACACCCAGACCTTTGAAGATGTCATCCGAACTCTCCGTGATTTCGGCGGGGTCGCCGCGTAGACTCGTGACCAGAGGCCCGTACTGCGTAAGGTGTGCGATCGCCATGGTAACCACTGTCTCATGTGATAGGGAGTAGTCTGGGAACATCCTGGAGAGCAGGCTTTTCTCTTCTTGAGTGACAAGACCCAATAGAGCGAAAACCCTGTCCCGCGGATCCTTGCACTCCGACCTGCCATGGTCGATGATCAGGTTGTACAGCGGCTGGAGAGACGTAGGGTGCTTATCAATGTGACGACCCATGACAAGCGACAAAGCAGGAAGCTCTGCAGCCTTTCCTTGATTCTGATCTGCAGCGTTGATGTTGAAATAATCCGGTATGTCTGCTTTCCGACACAGATATTCTTGAAACATCTCCCAATCAAGACGCTGGTTGCTGTAGCACAACTCTACCCTAGATCCGAGGAGGAACTCTTGTATAACCCAGAAGCGAGACCAGTATGGGTGGTTAGCAAGGTGCTCCATGTGGTCCTCCCAATCTAGCCATCCATCCACATCAATAGTTCTGATAGGTTCCCGCTGCTGTGGTGTAGAGACGAGGTCGTACGGCAGGCTGATAAGCCCAAGCCAGACCGAAACCGTGGCAGCATCTTTGTATGTCTGGTCCATAAAGCGGACCTGATCGCCCTTCTCTGCATCGTTGGATTGATCGATACAGATGGCGTCTACCCATATGTGGGTCCAGCAACTTTGGCTTGCATGCCGGCCCATGTAATAAAGGCAGGACCATAGGTTGAGCCGGACGGGGAAGCTCTGGTCATTAACATGGATGATTTCGGATGCGTCGCCCTCACCCCAGGTGTAAGACACGGCTGTGTATGAAGGTGCTGCATCTCTTCGGAAAGTTGAGATACTGAATGCCAAGAATCTGTGTTCGACAACTACAGGCTGCAGCAGGCGTAGGTGCTGCGAGCCAATGGTGCTAGGGTAACTATACTTGCCGCGATTGCTGGTAGCACCGTACATATTGATGACTTGATCGTGTTCGAGCTTGTATGTGGAGAGTAAGTGGCTATGAATCATTTTAGTCTTTAGCTGCTGCCTGCCATATTTATTCTCCACTTAACTGTCCTCACCGGGACGACTTCGGGAGCGAAAACCGCCAGTTTCCGAGGGACCCTATGAAATGTTCTCTCCAACTGACCCGCACACAAGCAGATGCAGTCTACAAAAACGCCAACTGCCATTCATTCGCTTGTGTCGCTACTGGAGAATCTCGGAAGAATACTTATGACGTGACTTGGCAGCTGGATTCTTCCGCCACATGGCAGCTTCCGTCGCGTATTAAGTGCCGCCCAAATACACACGAGCGACGACACCAAAGAGGATTAGATGATCTGCAAACACCCGCTTCATCCTCGTAAAACTACGACAAGGGCCAGGTGGCAGTCGCTTCTGGGTGAGCGTGCGCTTTCAATTGAATCGCTTATAGACTGCGCGTGGTCATTCGGAACCACTATTCCGAGGCCGTCGCGACGATCGTTCCATTTCTACACTACGGCGGCCCTGATGAACAAGGTGACACCAAGACTCCCCGCAGATGGATGCCCCTCGCCTTGATTGGGGCGCAAGACTTGCTTAACTGGAGATGATCGGCTTCCCCAGGTTTTGTCGGAGACGGGAACATCTATAAGATGGGCGGCATCGCGAGGAACAAAACCTCTGGTAAACAAGCAAAAACCACACGATCTACCTTGAAGGCAGTCCTGACACCTCAGCGGTACCATGACACTCTTACTAAAGATCTGCCTCGCCAGCTCGCTCCTCGGCAGCTTGGTGTTGGCCGACAACCCCATCGTCCAGACCAAGTACACCGCTGACCCTGCCCCCCTCATCTACAACGATACCATCTATCTCTTTACGGGGCACGACGAAGATGGTAGCACGGGTTTCAACATGCTGGACTGGCGTCTCTACACGTCCACCGACATGGTCAACTGGCAGGATCGTGGATCTCCTGCTAGCCTGAGCACGTTTGCGTGGGCAGACTACAACGCCTGGGCCGGCCAGACCATTGAGCGCAACGGACGATTCTACTTCTATGTTCCTGTCCACCGCCGTGGTGGGGAAATGGCAATCGGCGTTGGTGTCTCCGATAATATCGAAGGCCCCTACGAGGATGCCATTGGCGCTCCTCTTGTCGAGAACGCAGAAATCGACCCATCCGTCTTTATTGACGATGATGGCCAGGCCTACTTATATTGGGGCAACCCTGGCTTGTGGTATGTCCGGCTGAACGAGGATATGATCTCCTACAGCGGCGAGGTCAACCAAGTCCAGCTGACGACTGAGGGTTTCGGCACACGCAGAGAAGGTGCCAATGATCGCCCGACTGCCTATGAGGAGGGCCCTTGGGTGTACAAAAGAGACGGCACATACTACCTCATTTACGCCGCGAACTGCTGTTCTGAGGATATTCGTTACGCAACGGGTCCCTCTGTCACTGGTCCCTGGACATACCGAGGCCTCGTTATGGCTACTGAGGGAAGATCCTTTACCAACCACCCCGGTGTAATTGACTACAAGGGCAACTCCTACTTCTTTTATCATAACGGTGCCCTCCCTGGCGGAAGTGGATACACCCGATCCGTCGCTGTCGAGCAATTCCAGTACGGCTCTGATGGGAGCATCCCCCAGATGGCCATGTCCAACGCCGGCGCCCCCCAGATCGAAACCCTTAACCCGTACAGACGTGTCGAAGCTGAGACTATTGCCTGGTCCGAGGGTCTCTCCACCGAGGACTGCAGCGAGGGAGGTCAGAATGTGGCGGACATCAACAACGGCGATTACATCAAGGTTGCAGGTGTGGATTTCGGCGACGGCGCTACCGGCTTCACTGCTCGTGTGGCTTCGCAAGCCAACGGCGGTAATATCGAAATTCACCTTGGAAGTACGAGCGGCGCGCTTGTGGGCACCTGCAGCGTCCCAGGAACCGGGGGATGGCAGCAGTGGACTGACGTTGACTGTGAGGTGTCCGGAGCGTCTGGCGTTGAGGATGTTTTCTTTGTGTTTACGGGCAGTGGTTCGGACTTTTTGTTCAACTTCAACTACTGGCAGTTCACACAATAAGCTGGGAGCACTCTTTGCTTGATATAGTCAGAATTTTTTGAACCCTAGCCATATGCTATTGCTGAAGGTGACACTGTCCTCAACATTTTGGTGTCTGTGATCTGCAGAGTAGAAACATAGCTTCCTCGGATTTAGTTTGTCTGGGCTACGAGGAAGACTATGAAAACCACTCCTCTGCAGCCTCCAACTACCTATTCTCTACCTTGTAAGCAGTTGAACAAGGGCATTGTAGGCAGCCTTGGGGTTGTAGTTGCCATCGAATAGGAGAGGGTTTGAGCCAGGTCTCCAAGAGTCCTAAAAGATGTCAGTATATTTCAACGAGGAAGTATTCGTCATCACTCACGCGGTCAGCAACACCCCAGACAGTCACGCCCCAGCACTTCTGAACGGACCAGCAGGCACCAACAACATTGGTGTAGTCGGTAGTAGAAGCACCAGCAATGTCAAGCTCGGTGATGGCAAGCTCGCGCACGGGAGCAGTGGCAAGCTGGTCAAGGGCACCTCGGACAGCGCTGCCGGCCCCGGCACTAAGGTGAGTCTGGGTGCCTGCGATTATGTGTTAGCCGGAATCGACCTGAAGTGGTTGTGGAAGGGTAGACCTACCAATACCGTCGATGGGAACACCCTCCCTGATCCACTTGTCGACGTAGTATCGCATGCCGTTGACCTTTCCGTAGCCAGCGCGGTCCAGGTTGTAGTCGTTGATGTACAGGGCTGCGGAGGGGTCGGCAGCACGGGCAGCCTGGAAAGCGATGCGGACAAACTCCTCACCAAGGAGGTTGGAGTAGACGGAGCGGCGGAGGGTACCATCCTCGTTGAAGATCTCATTGACAACGTCCTGCACCCACACAGTTAGGTTGGAATGTTGTTCGGTGATGGAAAAAGTCTTACCCAGTGCTGGACGCGGCCACGGTAGCGAGAAACAACAGTGGTGACGTGAGTGCGGATGACCTCACGCAGAGTGTTGGCATCACGAATGTTGTTAACCCACGCCGGGAGCTGGGAGTGCCAGATGAGCGTGTGTCCACGGACCATCTTGTTGTTCTGGCGGGCCCAGTTGACGAGGTAGTCGGCACGAGCCCAGTTGAACTGGCCTCGGTTGGGCTGCAGGGCATCCATCTTCATGGAGTTCTCGGGGGTGACCTGGCCAAAGTTGCGCTGGATGATGGCAGCGTTCCTGCCCGTGGTGAGGAGGTTCTGGTCCGTGGCAACGCCAAAGTAGACGTTGCCGCGGGACACCCACAGGTCGTGGAGGCTGACGGAGGCCTGGCGCTCCTCGAGGCTGGGCTCACGCTCCGTGATGTTGGCACGGGCGGCCGCGAGCTCCGGATCCATGTCGAGGTCGGCGACGGGCAGAGCCGCCACGAGGGGAGCGAGGAGGAGGGCAGTGCTGAACTTCATCTTGGCTGGAGAGTACTAGCAGATGGATGTCGACCATGGGGAGGAAAGGAAGCAGTTCAGGAGATCATCAGTTGATACTTATAGTCGAAGCCAACTCCTTTGCTTGGTTCGTCAATGGGTCTGCAATAAACTAATCCGGCAACCGGCAAAGCCACGTGGTGACCTACCATCGTCCAGAGGTTGATTTCATTTTCCACGACTAAGATCTCGATTTCATTCAGGCCATGGTCAGAACATGTCTTTGCCCCACGTGACGCCGACCTGTTCCTCGGATACTTGAAGCGGTGGTGCTGGTACGGTTGGCTCTCGGTACCAAGTTTTGACAGTTGTGGTTGCTGGAAAGTGGCATTGTGCCGCCAGAGCGAACGGCAGCATATTTCACCGTTGGATGGCTACCTTGGCGGACATGTTGTTCCACAAATCTTACGCGCCAGGAATCATGGGTTGGCAAAATCCATCCAACCGTTGTGGTTGATGTTAGGACCTACCTCTTACGGCTTCAGTGACCAGACTTCTTTGCGCCGGACACAACGAAGCAAACGGGGGGCCTCCCATGGCGCCAGGAATAAGGAAAAAGGGTTGGAGCAATTTCAGGAAGGACCGAGGCATGAATTTGTAATATTAGCTCAAATTATATCCAGCAATTACTAGGCGCTCACCGAGTCGTCCGAGTGATGTCCGTCTCCCGCTCATTAGCACATTCCCGACGGCGGAGTCTGGTTATTATTATGCAGCCTGACGTTTCAAGTCGCCAGCCCGCGTGGTACTGATCGCACGTGAATGCCACAACCATTGCACAAATTCCTCCCTCTTTGCTCATAGTCGCGCAGTTAAGCATGTGCGGCTTGGACAGATAAGCCAGTACCCGCTTCATCCAGGAGTGCCGAGCCAGAGTTTCCATGTCTTGGCGTGGGATGAGCTGGCCCAATCTGGCGACGGAGGAATGTTTCAAAAAATCCTAAAGTGGCAAGACGCCATTTTTCCGCGACTTTGAGCCGCGACGAGCATGTTCTTTTAGCCATTTGTCACCGGGATGCGGCGTTGAAGGATCACCGACAGTGGGGGTGATGCCATCACATGATTCAACTGTCCGCTTTGCCTGATCTTCGCTCCTTGGTCCACCTTGTTTTATGAGAATAGAGGGAAAAGTCAGGTGAAACAAGTGTCATATCTACCGCCCGACGGTGTCTACGGTATTGCCAACTAGCGTTATCTGTATCGGAAACTAGCACTGCAGATGAGAGATGGGCCTTTCCTTGAGGCTTATCATACGCTCATCTGACGATATTGCAATTGTTCGTAACAAAGAGGATGCGATTCACAGATGCAGATGTCTTGAAGATGGGTAGCAAAGGCAAGCCTCGGAACTAGGAGTCCTAGACGAGGACAGATGGAATATCATTGTATGGAAATTAAAGGAATCAATGAATATCCGGGTGCAGCTCCATTGAGGCTCTGCACTCTTTGGCATCATTGCTGCGTCATCGAAACGATGACATCACAACCATGACCGCTAAGTTATGAGTCCTTCAGCCACCCAAACAGAGGGTATTGCTCGACATCCAACTTAAAACATCATTCAGCAAGTTCTACAAAGATGCCTCAGCACGTAAATGGCGGCTGCGTATGCGGTGCCCTGAAGTACAGCGTGACGGTCGATTCACTTGACGACGCCCGCACATCGCTGTGTCACTGCTCCAGCTGCCGCAAAGCATTTGGCACGAATTTCGGTCTCACGACAAAGGTAAGCACACAGAAAGTCTCCGGCATCGCGAGGCTAAGCCAAGCCTCAGATACCGCTCGACGGCTTCCATTACGAAAGCGGCCATCCAAGGACCTTCAAACAGGACAACGGAGTAGTGCGCGAGTTCTGTGAAAACTGCGGCGCCTTCATATGCGAATACGGTGTAAGGTTCACCAATGACTGTCAAGATTACTCATCTGATTCACAGCCCTCAGGAACAAGCAGCAGACAAGTTCCGATACATCATGTGGGGTACTTTCGATGATCCTCAGGTGTTTCCACCCAAGGGCGAGTTCTTTGGCAAAGAGAGACAGCCATGGATGCCGGAGATACCAGGTAAGTTTCCTTGGGCAATGCGTGAATGCGAGCTAATGGAGAAAGGTGTATTTCACAAGGACGAGATTAAGAACTGACGTACCACATAACTCATGCTATACATTTATGTCATGGGGGTCATCTTTGATAGAGTAGGTGTATGCAGAGAAATAAAGAATAATAGTATATAAACTCAAAGGGATGCAAAGGCGCCTGCGACTTCCTGGCCCCGACACCATTCCTGAGGATCATACAATCGACTATAACCACCATCCCTGTTCCCTATGATTTGCTTGTACCGGCTTGCAATGAGGTCCACGATACCATTCTCACAGCATAATCACGTCCGCAGAGGCAAAGAATCCCGTTGTCTAGGCTATCAGGAGCATTCAAATTGACCCTAGATCGCAGAGCCAGAAAAAGGGCACAAAACGCAGGGCATTGGGCCGGCAGGACGGGAATGCCCTCAATCACAGCCAAAATCCGGTACACAAACCACCTGGGGCTGTGACGTATGTAATGTAATATTATGTCCCAAGCAAGAATGCTAGTACTTCTATCACAGACAAAATAGTTAAAAGCCCTGGCACAGGCACAATACAGCAGTCTATGCAAGCGTCGCAGTATAGATAGCTTGAGAAGGTGTATTATTCGCGATGGTAGTATTGGTAGAATTCATCTTGCGCAATTCAGGGTCAATGATAGAATAGAGATGAGGAATTCTTCTCTATCCCCTAGCTTTTTTTTCTTCCTCCTCTTTTAGGTGGCTTTTCCTTTTCACTCTCGGCGGCAACCTAAGAATTTGGTATGCACCTACGTGGGATACGCTAGCGCCGCCCACTATTCCACATATTGCATAGCGCGAAAGTTTGTAAACCTTAAACGGTCATGTACCTACAGAATGAGAGGTGAATGAAGGGTAATTTATTCTCGGGGCTGTTTGCAAATATAAATTCACAATCGGCATCGTCATCTCACAATTGAACACTTCCTTGACATTCTTAACCAACTCGGAGAATCGCACGCAAGCAAATACTATGGCACGCACCAAGACGTCGAAGGCCAAAGATGCCCGCCACTCGAGCCGTGTTCGACGCAAGCCAGCCTCACGCCCTGCATCGCGCCCTGCCAACACTTCAACTCCCCGACGCACCGATATGATCCTTGCCATGAACGACCCATATATGCAGCAGATCATTGACGGAAAGAAAACATATGAGTTCCGAAAGTACAACATGGCCGGCATCGAGCGAATCTGGTTCTACCGCACCGCGCCGCACTCCGCCATCACGCACATTTGTCCCGTGCAAAAAGCTGCCACCAGACGCGAAGGAGACCCTCCACTACCTGAAGATGGGCTAGGAAATGCCGAATACAACAACAAGCACCTAGACTATGAGGGCTACGACTATGCATACCGCATCAAAGGCGTGTATGAGATTCAGGCCGCAGGAGGAAAGGGCATCACATGGGCCATGATGAGGGATGAGCATGGAATGAAGAGTGCGCCGCGTGGGAGGGTGTCAGTGCCTCAGTCAATGTTGGATCAGTACAAGATCGGGGAACAAGAAAAGAAGTGGTGAAAGGTTGGCTTGGTCTTCTCGGCAATGCGATGGGCGTTAGGTGACGTCAGTTCGACTAATAATTGCTTTTCTCATCCCTTTCACTACTCTCAGGCTCGAGACAAACAAGGCATGAATCTGCTCTATGAAAAATCAGCGACCTCTATACTCTAGTTATCTTGCCTAGAGCAGAAGTACCTATATTTCTACTGACTGTGTGAACATCCCATTTGCGGTGCGAAGGCTCCTGCGACTTTTTGGACATGGATCTGCGCCAAATAAATCCGTGAAAATTTCTGTGACCTCCGGGTTATGTGAGATTTCACTTGTATCATAAGCCTTACCGTAGTCAAAGGGATAGCGAGGGATTTACTCTCCTTGCTCTGCAAAAGTTTACTTGATAAACTGTAAAGGTAACCCCGATCGAGGCGTCACAGAAGCATCCGACCAATTGCAATGTACAGGTGGCTGGGAAAACCTTGACCTCCTCATGACCACAGCCACAAATGCATTTTCTACTAAGCGTCGTCGATTAATCTCCCATCGTTGTTATCGTCACTCGAAGTCGCTGTTCCGTGTCCCATTGCGGCACATGACCTTGAAATCCTAAGGGGGAAATCGCCACGTTTATTGGAATGTTGATTACCCGTTCTACATCTGCGTACTGGTTCGTCCGCCTTCCTCCTCCGACAGAACTGTTCACGGCATCACAGCCACGTGTCCTCAAACCAATCTTGAATCTTTCACCGTTGAATCAATACCTCATTCCAACTGCAAGGTCACACTTCACCTTCACTCTGTTTCAGGCTCGCAGCTCTGTGTATGGATGGCACCAAGCAGGATTTTCTGCCGTCCAAACAAAAGGTGAAGATAGTGTAGGCTGTAGCCTCGAAACAGCCGGTACGGTTCATCCACCCATAACTCGATCTCCTTCCAGAGCACAGTAAGGTCCTTGCCCTCACGTTCCAGAACGTCGAAGTTAAGCAAGTATTCCTGCTTGGCCTTGATAAGGTAATCATAGGCGTTTTTCTGTAAGTAGAGCGACTTAGAGACCTTGGAACCCGACCAGTCGGATATCAATGGCGTGTAGACAATAATGGCCGGCTTGGAAAGAAATCTCCAAAGAAATTGCTCTTGCCAGAAGCCAGCGTAGTCACTGCCGCAAATTTCGATCCAATTATATGGGCGGTCCTCGTAGAAAAGGTCGAGAACAAGGTTGAAGAGCTGGCAGTTGAAGAGGAAATGCCGCGCGTCAAGTTCAACGTTGTAGGAGAACAGGCCATGGGAGAGGCATTTAAACGAGACTTCGGAGCTATTGGAAGAGTATGTATTATTCACCCCATACTTATCGACCAACAGGCAATAAGGGCAGCCGGCACGTATAGCAAGGGAACCGGTAGATGGTGCAAGGTCTTCAGGTAGGCCGCATAATCGCTCTTGAACACATACGACCCACCGCCAAGGGCGTGGTGCGAGGAGAGGTCGTAGGCAATTGGGAGAGCATCGTGAGGCTCGGGGTTCATCATGTCGGGCATGTCTACCGAGATATCTTCAGATATGGCTCTTGACGTGTCCTGTTAGTCGGCCAGATACAGTGCAGAATATGACAAGGGGGAAGGCAATAATCTTATCGGGAACGTTGAGTGTGAGAGGAAAGCCTGAAGATGGAAGTTTTGGCTTAAGGTAGGGTGTCCAAGGTTAAGGGCGAAGATGTAGGGGGCAATTTTATTTCTGTATGTGCTCGCATCAGGCCACCAATGCATGAAGGCAAGTTCACGCCCATGTGATGACCTCGCATGCGCGGCCGCTTCCATTTCTAAGCTTCTGGACGTGGCAATGATGATGTGCTGTTTGATCGACGTGGCAGGCGCTCAGGCATAGGAAGGGGAGGCCGTGGGTTGTACAACTTCAGAATATAAGTCACTTGATGCTCTTGGTGCGACAATCGTAGGCCACCTTTTCTGATTTACCCAGTCAAGTTTGAAAGGGGCCATTTATCTTGACCTGTTTTGGTTTGCAAGAACAGGCTGGATCCGTTAGGTCACTGACCGCTTGGGACGAGGCGGACAACAGTCAATGGGTTGCATGCTTCATTTTGCATCATCCATGAGGCTCTACGCACCACCTCACCACCACACAGTTAAACATAGTATTGGCCACAGGGACATTCACGGGCAGTGCCATCATATTTACTCCGCACTAGAGGCCGGGGAAATGGGAGGTCTCGTAAACAGTCATGCTTCTGATACTTCTGGCTGTTCCACTCGAATGATGTGGCTGCAGCAGTACAACGCGCGTTACAGGCTCAAGTACACCCTGCCCTCCCAAGGTTCCAGCATTGCCCTTCCACCCTTAAGCCCAGCACAACCCTCCTCCGTAGTCCGAATAAGTAGATGGGGATTGCCTCCCACAACAGCCGACAGGTCCGGACTCGTCCGCCCGTCCCGCGACATGTTCAGAACAACCACCGCTCTGCGCTGGCTGGAAGTATCTCGGTCTCCCCGCTCTTCCTTGACATACGTAAACACGGCTTCATCCTCAGGATCCAGCAGTGTAAATTTCCCGTGGATGAAAATATCGCGGTACTGCTTCCGCAGGAGCAGCACGCGTTTGTAAAAGTTGAGCACAGACTGGGGATCGCGACGCTGTGCATCCACATTGATGGACTTGTAATCGTCGTGCACTCTCATCCACGGCTTGGCGCTGTCGGAGGTGAAACCGGCATTGGGCGCATCGCTCCACTGGAAGGGCAGCCGGGAATGATCTCTGGCCAGGATTCGTATCCCGTGGAGCGTGGCTTTGATGCGAGCCTCATCTCCCGATTCTACAGCCTCAGCGTAGAAATTCTTGCTCTCAATGTCTTTGTATTCGCCAATGTCCCACGACGCTGGCATGTTGGTCATGCCAATCTCCTGTCCCTGGTACAGAAACAGACTTCCTGTCAGAGTCGCCTGCCACAGCGCGATCGTCTTAGCAGACTGCTCCCACAGCTTGGACGTAGACGTGTCGCCGAAGCGACTAACCGCGCGGCCGTTGTCGTGGTTCTCGGTGAAGACGGTCTGCCACGAATCGTTGCCCTCAATCATGTTCTGCCACGTCTGGGTCAAGGACTTGAGCCTCGACAGCGGGTACGGCTGGTAAATGTACTTCCCGCCCAGGATGTTACCCGTTCCTAGACGGATGAGCGAGAACTCAAAGACCATGTCGAGCTCCTTGGCCGCCTCCGAGACATAAGGTACGACTTGCTCGGGGAGAGGTGTGTTGGATAATTCTCCGACGGAAATTGCATTGTAGGGAGCCAAAGCCTTTTGATTCATTTCTCGAATGAACTCGTGGATGCGAGGCCCGTTGCACCACATTTCCGGAGCGGGCTGATGTGGCAAGCTTGGATCGGTGATGGGTGCGTCGACAAAATCTTGACGCTTGGAGTATTTATTGACCGTGTCGATGCGGAAGCCGTCCACGCCCCTCTCCAGCCAGAACCGCATCGTCGTTTCGTAGATGGCTTCTCGGCAATCCTTGTTCTCCCAGTTCAGATCGGGCTGATCGGAGCCATACAAGTGCAGATAGTACTCTTGCGTGGCCTCGTCCCATGTCCATGTAGGGCATGCAAAGTACCCTCGCCAATTGGTCGGCGGGTGACGGACGCCGTTAATGTAGCGCGCCGGCTTCCATATGTACCAATCCCGCTTGGGATTATCTCTGCTGCTGCGTGATTCTTTAAACCAGGCATGTTCAGCCGACGTGTGGTTGACGACCAAGTCGAGAATGACCTTCATCCCGCGATTGTGCGACTCGAGCACCAGCGTGTCGACGTCCTCTATAGAGCCATATGGCTCGTAGATTTTCTGATAGTCTGAGACGTCATAGCCCATATCTTTCTGGGGACTCTCAAATATGGGCGATATCCAAATCACGTCCACACCAAGATCCCGGAGGTAGTCAAGTTCTGAGATGACGCCAGGCAAGTCCCCCCAGCCATCGTTATCGGTATCCTTGAAGCTGGCCGGGTAGACCTGATAGAAGGTAGCGTCCTTCCACCATGGCCTGCTGTCGCGGGTGCGATCCCGCAAATCCGTGACAATAGAACCCATAAGAGGCAATGCGGGTTGAGGAATAGGAGTGCAGATGTGTCCGGACACTGCAAAAATGCGAAGAGAAGATGCACAGCTTATTTATGTGCAAAGGTAAGACATGCTGATGGAAGGACCGATAAGAAGCAACAAACAGGAGCTGGACTCCTAAGTTAAGCAGCACTCTCGAATGGCATCGCTAACCGTGTCTGGAATAGAAGCTCGCTTGCCCAGCCGCAAGAGGGGAAGCCCAGGATACGACGCGGAGACTCCGCCTGTGCGACTCGGGGGCTCGCCACCCCAACAGGAGTTAGGCCTACAGTGGGCATCTGCAAGCAAGATTTGCCGGGAAACAGGAGTCTCCTGTTCATCTGACCCGAACTAGCGATGGAAAGGCTTTTCTGCAGGTCTCCGCCTCCACACGTTTTCCCCAGATCAACCTACCCGACTGATTTTGCGTTGCAGGATCCCGGCATTCTGGGTCGCTGGAACCAATCGTTTACGCCGATTGTCTTTGACCGAAGCATTGCGTCGACTGAAGGACAATTTCGCGGTGGTCTCTCTTGGACCTGTGTCTTTTCCCGCATCGGATGCTGAGCATAAATATGACCATCCAGTCCGCCAGTTTTTGCTGAACAGGACAACCTCCTTCTCTTTTCTTCCCCTATCCATCTTTCGTTGGCTTCTGATCCGATATCATCATGGCGGACCTCAGGCCCACCCATGTCACCGAGAAGGTCGACGTCGCAGAACATACTGAGACGATCAGCCCCAAGGTCCTCGCCTCAGAGGCGAAGAGTGCCGCAGAGGCAGAGCGACAGATGACGCTCTGGACAGCCATCAAAACCTATCCCCATGCTATCGGTTGGTCAATTCTCCTCAGTTCAACCATCATCATGGAGGGATACGATCTTGCCCTGCTGGGCAACTTGTATGCTTCCACACCCTTCAACCAAAAGTACGGCCGGTGGGTCGAGTCCTCCCAGAGGTACGAGATCTCTCCTGCATGGCAGTCGGCATTGTCCAATGGTGCCCGCGCCGGAGAAATCTTTGGTCTCATAATTGCTGGATGGGCAGCCGATAGATGGGGTGCCAAGAAGACCACCATTGGCTTCCTCGTCTTGATGATTATCACCATCTTTGCCCTCTTCTTTGCCCCCAATGTCGAAGTCCTCGTACTTGGAGAGATATTGTGTGGTGAGTCACTATTGCAATTGGTTGAAACTGGATCCAACTAACAGTTAAAGGAATCCCTTGGGGCGCCTTTCAAGGCGTTACACCTGCCTACGCCTCAGAGGTGACACCCATGGTGCTGCGCCCATATTTGACCACATTCATCAACGCATGCTGGGTCATTGGTCAGCTGTTGGCTGCAGCCGTGAACCGTGGAGCCATAGACTATGGCGACGAGCGTTCATACCGCATCCCTTTCGGCGTGCAATGGATCTGGCCCGTCTTGATCCTCTGCGGTCTCGTCTTTGCCCCCGAATCGCCGTGGTGGCACGTCCGCAAGGGCAACCGTGACGCCGCGCGCGACTCTCTTCTGCGGTTGACCTCTTGCAAGCAGACAGGCTTCAATGTTGAAGAGACGCTTGCCATGATCGAGCACACAAACGAGATGGAGAAGCAAGCCAAAGAAGGAGTTACATACCACGACTGCTTCAGAGGAGTTGACATTCGCCGTACCGAGATTGTTGTTGGGCTCGGTATCGTCCAGACGCTGGGCGGGCAGAACCTCATGGGGTACTACAGTTATTTCCTCCGTCAGGCCGGCATGGATGAGCGAAATGCCTTCTCCCTGAGCATCGCCAATTCCGCCCTTGGCCTGGTGGGAACATGCGGATCCTGGGCGCTCATGACATGGTTTGGACGGCGTCGCATTCACTTCTCCGGTCTATGCGGCCAACTCCTCATTCTTGTCATTGTTGGCTCCATCTCATTCGCAATGTCCAACACGTCCGTCTGGGCCACGGCGGGAATGTTGATCCTCTTCACTTTTGTGTATGACTTCGCTGTCGGGCCGGTGACGTATTGTTTAGTCTCGGAGCTGTCATCGACAAGACTGAAAGCAAAGACTATCGTCATGGCCAGAGCCGGCTACAACCTGTCCAACATCTTCGTCAACGTCATGACAAACTACCAGCTGTCTTCGGCAGCATGGAACTGGGGCTCTCGAACGGCATACTTTTGGGCCGGAACTTGCTTCCTCTGCGTTGTTTGGGTCTTCTTCCGACTTCCGGAGCCAAAGGGTCGGACGTACGCCGAGCTGGATCTACTGTTTGAGCAGCGCGTGCCTGCACGCAAGTTTGCAAAGACGACAGTTAATCCGTATACCACCGAGGCCACTGATGGCAAAGAGAGTATTCGAAAGAGCGAGACGGGCAGTGAATAATATATATTACATTAAATGCTGATGAGATAGGGATGTGATATATGAATAACCGTTTCCTCCGAATTCGCGTCTCCGCCCCTCGGCTCAAGCGTGATCCGTGCTCCGCAAGGCTTGCTCCATATGCTTGTCCAACAGATCGTCGTATGTGGCATGGCCCGGTAGCTTCCGTATCAACGCCTTTACGTACTCGAGATCGTCATTGGGAGAGTTTCCCACTGGGAGCCTCGCTGCATTGGTTAACGTGAGAGGCACACGAGCAAGAACATCGACCAGGGCGGACGCAATGTCGTATAGCTTCTCGGTAAGCCCAACGCCGTGCACCCTGAAGCTATCGAGTGGGAGCTCATGCGTCGACAGGACGAGATCCCTTGCTATCTCAATGGGGTAGCGGAACGTCAGGCTCAGCTGCTGGTGCGTTTCCACCAGATGTCCCAGTCGCAGGCGCAGCTGCCAGATGATGACGCGAAGCCATAGCTGGGTAACGTGCAGGTTTGCCTTTTGCGTGGAATGAAGATTCTGTCCAGGCTTCATGGCCGAATCCACGGCTGCCTCGACGGATAACAAGGCTTCCCAAGTCGGGACGGTGGACGAAACCTCACGATTATGCAACGCAAGAAAAAATGTGTCCAACGGACGAAACAAAGAGGCAAGACTCCAGAACCCTGCATTCGCCGCGTCCTCGCTGTCCAGTTTCGGCGAGGTATCTGTGATGGCAAGGGTCAGTTGCCGCCGATAGCGAACTGCATGGGAGCGTTCCGATATCAGAAGGACCCAGAAGAGCCTGCGGTAGACGAGCTGAATGATCTCATCACCCTCGGGCGGTCTGAACAGCTCAACCATGGTGGTGCTCTCGCGCAAAAATCGGAACGCTTGGCTGTGGTGGAAGAGTCTCGCCGCGCAGGCATAGAGGAAAAAGGTGAAGAGACAGGTTTCAATTGTGGGAGGGAAGCGACGCGGTGTTGTTTCATAGATGGTGGTGGCTGTCTCGAAGAGGTGTCTCCCGAATGTTTCTGGGTTGTCGACTGCCTCGCCCGGGTGGGCTTCCTGCGGCGAGGACTCGACCTGGAGGAGAACCTGAGCGGACATGGCGGCGAGGACGCATATGGACTCGAGGCCCCTCTCGGGATCCTGGGCGGCATGGCGAAGCTGCGCGACGTACCGCGCCGTCAGCAGCGGGATGGTGGGGTGGAGGATCTCGAAGAATCGCTGGAGGCAATATTCCAGGATGTGATCTGGCAGAAGCTCTATCAGGCGCTGGTGATCGCCGGCAGCACTATCCTGCGGCGAGGATACAGGCATGTAGGAGATTGTTGTAGGGTGGCACTGGTCTCTCAGGCCGGCATTGATGCAGCGCAGGCAGGGCCTGAACTCGCTGCAGCCACGTCGGAGCCGCTTGCATCGCTCGCAGGCGCGCGGGACCTGGAACCTCTTTGCAGCGGGTGAGGTGGCGGCGACGGGGGAGTGGGCTGTCGGGGACTCGGCGCTGCTCACATGGCTAAAGGGCCGCTTTGCTCCATTGCCGTTGCCGTTGCCATTGCCATTGCCATTGCCATGGCCGTTCCCACTGCCACCGCTCGCACCGCTCGCACCGCTGCCGGCGTTGTGGGTGTTCCCACTCGCCTCAAAGTCCATGTACTGGCCGCCCCCGTGGGGGTGAGACAGTGGTTTCATGGCGGCGGTCAGCCTGCAGGCATGTAGAGGCTATGATGCTGGCCAACCCGGCATTCCCGGGTCGGGCCGCGGTGTGTTGAGACGATGTCGCCCGTCGTCCTTCTGGTCATGCGACACGCGTGAGAATCAGGGCGAAAGATCTTGATTCGGCCGTGCCGATCCATTGCCACAATCACGTGCTATGCGCGTGCGTGTGTGCGTGTGTGTGGTCTGACGAGGGCGAGGGCGAGAGCGGGGTTACAAGCCTAGGCCAAGGACGGACGGACGGATGTCGCGCTTCCTCCTGGGACAGAAGACGGGATTGGCTGCTGGCAAGTCTGGGGTAGAGCCTAGCATTCGGGCAGCTCAGTCAGCCCAGAGCTATTCCCTGGCGCTACAAGGAAACGGCGTCTTTCATTATCATTGTCAGTCTGATGAAACCATGCATAACGTTGAGGCTATTCCCATGAGGAAGTCTGTTTCGACGTATTCCAGGGGTATGCAGAATGTCTCCATCCTTTATTGGCTGCTTCCATCTTACAAGCACTGACATGTCAGCTACAAAGGCCGGAAAGGGTTGTTCGACTCGATGTATCCGTACTGTATTTTATGACTAGGATAGGAAATAGCTCGTCTAAGCCTGGCGTATCGCACATGCAGCAGCACTTGTTAACAAATACATCTTTATTACCAAAATAATGAAGACAGGGGTAGACCAGTATATTAATCGTAAGAGCTCCTTACTGACTTCTCTCCTCTTCTGCTCCCCCTTCTACGCTCTCAAAATGGCTACGGCAAAGGCAATCGTCATCACCGAGGCAGGCAAGTCTGCCGCCATTCTCGATGTGCCGCGTCCCAGGATTCGAGACGAATGGATGATCGTCAGGACCAAAGCAGTTGGTCTCAATCCGACTGATTGGAAGCACATCTATCTGCCCCCTCTAGCATCCGATAATGTCGGGGCCAGGGTCGGCAGTGACTACGCAGGCGTGGTAGACGAGGTGGGCGCCAAGGTCACCGAGTTCGCAAAGGGAGATCGCGTCGCTGGATTTTCCCATGGCTGGTGAGTAAGTGAATGTTCACCAGCAATCAAATCTAAAGAGCAACTTGCAGTAACCGCCTCAACCATGAAATTGGCGCCTTTGGAGAGTATATCCTTGTCAAGGCCAGCGCTGCCTTCAAGATCCCCGACGATGTGAGCTTTGAACAAGCAGCCATGACAGGATCGCAGTTGTACACTTGTGTAGGGAGTATTCACCCGCCAAGATGTGAATTTTGCTCAAATATTTGACAGGCACTGGGTCTCTACCAGTCACTGCAACTTCCACTACCCAACGAACCTGCCAAGGAGCCTTTCCCGGTATTGATCCAGGGTGGCAGCACTGGTACGGGTATGCTGGCCATTCAACTTGCCAAGCAGTCTGGTCTGACGGTCGTTACTACGGCTTCCCCTGCCAACTTTGACTACCTCAAATGGCTGGGTGCGGATGCCGTCTTCGACTATCGATCGCCCACCTGCGGAAAAGACATCAACGAGTACACGTCCAACGACCTGCAGTATGCCTGGGATTGCGCCGGCGGAGAGGAAATCTGCGCTACGGCATTGAGCAGCACCAAGCCGAGCAAGTACGGATGGATTGCCTGGCCCAACAACCTCGAGCTCCTCAAGGCGAACCCACTGATCCAGGACCCTATGGTTGTCTGCGCTTATGACATATTCAACGAAAAATACGTTGAAGCGGGAATGGAGTTCAACCCACCCAAGGAGACCCTAGAATTTTCCGTCATGTTCAAGGAAATATACGTACAACTCCTCGAGAAGAAGGTCTTGAAGCCTATGCACATTGATCTCAACAGGAACGGCAGCGGGTTGGAAGGAGTCATGAACGGTCTGAACTTGTTGCGGGAAGGAAAAGTGAGCTGTGCGAAGCTCGTTTACTCGCTATAAGGAATACATCACGTATTTGCGTGACACGAAGGTGAGGAAGTGAAAGACAATGAATAATTATTATTAACACCCATCCTGCTGCCTCTTGCATCACCTCATGACAATGCAAATCGTAGAATAGAAATGAACACCTGCCACTTTCCACCCAAGAACATCAATACAAGCCCCCCGCAATAATTAAAGCTGCCTGAGTATTTTAACTCGGCTCTTCTTCCACCACCATCTAAACCTGCATATCGACGATGCAACCGGGATGAGACCTGGCCCAGGACTGTGCAGCCTGTTCGTGCCACCACTTGTACTTGTTATGGCCGTCCGAACCGTGTGGGAAGGACACATCACACGTCGCCTTGGCTGGATCATCCGAGTCCTGCCAGGCCTGGGGGTTGTTGGCCCAGGTATCCGCCCCCGAACGGCACTTTGTGACCCATGACTCGGCCATCGCCCATGAATTCCAGTAGACGCCTCCATCGGGGATGGCTTGGGCAACAACACGGTACCGGCGGCCGATTTCGTCCCAGTTGCCAGTCCACCTGATGATGAGAGTGCAGTGCTGTCGCTTCTCAAGCTCGGAAGCAGTTGAGTTGAAATCCGGGTTGCCGTCGACGAGGTCGGTCAACTCTGCGACTGGGGCGACTTCTCGTGGGGGAAGAGTAGAAGGTGCTGCATTGACTGCCAGCGGGAGGCCGAGGAGGGCAAAGACGATCTGGGAAGTAACCCTCATTTTGAAAGTGTTTGTGAGAGTTGAGAAGATTATTTAAAGCAGGTTGTCAAGTTGCAGAATGATGCAGAGTTAGAGAGAGATGAGGTTGGGTTGGTGCAAGATAATTCTGATGCCAGGCCGGAATCCAAGTTTCCTTTATACTGCTGGATGTCACTTTCACAAAACCACTCGCGGTATTGCTCCATGGCGTCTCCGCGACTCATGCAACGTGTAAGCTCGTACGTAAGAACTATTAACAATGGGATTGTATTAGAGAGAGTGGGCTTCTGAACGAACCTGTCTAGCCAAAAAGAATTTATTATGCGCATGTGTCTAAACGACCCTGTCCAACTAGCTCCCTCCCCACGGGAGAATAGACCCCATTGCATCCCGGCAAAGGAGGAGCAGCGACTGGGCCCATGCGGCTTAGAAGTTGGGTACGCACAGTCGCAGCAGACTCGTTACTGTATTTTCCGTGAGTTATGGATTATTCTCCGTTGATGGCATCACGCTTTGTTATCTTGACAAGACACTTGGCGTCACGATTGCTGTCGACTTCGGCCCATCTCATTACAGAGTCGTTTATTTTATTCATTATACCTTTGACGCCCTACAATGCACCTTTGTCTGATCATCAAACTCCCAGGAGCATATATTCCACCAAATCCTAATGCACAGACAATAGATGCAGCAACCTGCAATAGCGTGAGGTGTCTTGTCGAAGGATGCCAAAATAGCCAGTTGTGGAAGCCCCAGAACGCGGTAAGCTTGGCACCTCGATTATCAGGCCATTTATGCGCTTTTCCCAAGGCTTCTGACACAGAAAAATTGGTGCGGTAAAATCCGGCAGACGAGCAAGCCATTGCGGCCTGGCACTCGGATGATGGGTCACAGTAATTGGCACTGGCGGGGCCTTTGGCGTTGCTGAGGCGCCTTCTTGGCATCTAGTAAACGAGCCTGTTCAAGCTATGGGTTTGGTTTGGTTGGGCAAATTCACAACCCACAGACGCTCTAAGAATAGAAGGATTCATGCGAGACTGTCCCAGGAAAACGACCGCACCAGTGGAGTCAGTCCACCATACCACTACTGTGTTATTGCAAGGGCCATCGTGAAGCTGCATACATATATTGTGCCTAGTCCTCAGTCCTCACTGGGCCCTGTTTAGAGAACAAGTCTTTCAATCCTTTTTGCCACGTACGGCGTCATCACCATGAAGTTTCATAGAGCCATGTGGCCGGCCCTGATGGGTGTGGCCGTGGCTGCATGGGACTTACCCCCGCTACCAGATTGGTTCAACCAAGCCAGCCTTCCAATGCTGCAAAAGGAGGGAATGCCAGTGCGTACAACACTCACTATCTCGAGGGCAAGTGGTAGCTGACGAAGAATAGGATGCACCCAAGTACATGGTGGACAACACTGGAAATGGGTTTGGTGTTGCTCCTGATAAAGGATCTTTATATAAGCCTGTCACGGATGATGATGCGCTCCCCAAGTCAAACGGCTCAGCCGCCATGGCCTCACACGAAAGTGCGAGGAGAGATTTTGGCGTTGGAGACATTGCCTCAGCCTCGGTTGCCTCTCGCGACATTGAAAAGAGAGGGTTCTGGCTTGGCGACATCACCCACGGTGTAATGGCGCACGCACCCGATGGCTACCAAATGTTCCGCAACGTTCGCGACTTTGGCGCCGTCGGCGACGGAGTCACAGACGACACGGCGGCCATCAACCGTGCCGCTTCGTGGATGAGCGCGACAAACTCGGACGAGCGCTGCGGTGTGGAGTGTGGCCAGACGACAACGCTCGCCGCCATTGTCTACTTCCCCTCTGGCAACTACTTGATCAGCAGCCCCATCATCCAGTACTACTACACGCAGTTTATCGGAGATGCCATGGACAGACCGACCATCATCGGTTCTGAGGACTTCAAGGGAATTGCCCTCATCGACTGCGATCCATACATTCCTGACGGTATGACTCCTCTCCATTCCTCTCATTCGTGTGTCTGAGCAATGGCTTACATTCCTCTTCGCCTGTAGGAGACGGAGCAAACTGGTACATCAACCAAAACCAGTTCTTCCGCCAAATCAGGTACATGAAGTTTAACCTGGAGAAAATGCCGCTGGTCAACTACGACCAGGGCCAGGAATACGCCCCGACGGGTATTCACTGGCAAGTCTCACAGGCTGCGTCGCTGCAGCACCTCGACTTTCGAATGCCCCTGCCCGACTCCAAGGGACAAGTCACTGCAGTTGGAATCTTCATGGAGAATGGATCTGGAGGCTTCCTGAGTGACATCACATTCTTTGGCGGCATGATTGGGTTCCGCGCTGGTAGTCAGCAGTACACAGCCCGAAACCTGCATTTCCAGCTCACCAACACGGCCATCTCCATGATCTGGGATTGGGGTTTCACCTGGCAGAACATTGTCGTTGAGAACGCCTGGGTCGCCATCGCCTGCCGAGAAATGGGCGGTGAGCACAGCCAGGGCACCGGCTCTCTCACTATCATCGACTCCCTCTTCCGAAACGTCCCTTACCCAATTGTCTTGAAGAACGGAGGCCCGTATCCCGCTATTCTCCTCGAGAACCTCAAGCTTGAGAACTGCGCCTCTGTTGTCCTGGTCGACGGCGGAGAGACTCTGCTGGCGGGCACATCAGGGTCCATGACGGTGGAAGCCTGGGGAATGGGCAGGCGCTACGCCAAGGTCAATGGACCTGGAGAGTACGTGACGGGATATCTCGACAGCGGTCTTAAGCGCCCGGCGAGCCTCGTGGACTCGTCTGGCGCTTTCTTTGCGCGTTCCAAGCCGATTTACCAGGGTGGCTTTATCGTCGCTACCGACCACGGTGTCAGCAACAAGAATGAAGGGGACCAGTCGGATGCTATCAATCGGCTCCTGGCTAACAACGTCGGGAGGCCAATCTTCTTTCCCTCTGGTATTTACCTCGTGGCAAAGACCGTCTTTGTCCCCGTCGGATCTATTATTGTTGGAGAGCTCTGGCCGCAGATAATGGGATACGGCGACTATTTTGCTGACGAAGATAACCCTAAAGTCATGGTCCGGTAGGCGATTTCCCCGATCCATCTTCTGTCATTTCACTAACAGCGGCAGTGTTGGCAACAACGGCGACAAGGGTATTGTTGAGATTTCCGATATGATCTGGTCCGTCCGAGGTGGAACTGCAGGCGCCATCATGATGGAATGGAACGTTCGTGAATCTTCACAGGGAAGTGGTAAGTTCGCATCCCGACTTCAGCCTCTCCCCTGGTCAGTGCATAGGCTAACTCGTCATGTCTCACGCTTAAGCCGCTATGTGGGATTCCCATTTCCGGGTCGGTGGTGCTTATGGCACTGAGCTGACCATGAAGGAGTGTCCCAAGGGCTCGACTGTCAACCCAGAGTGCATGGCAGCCTTCCTTCTCTTCCATGTGACCAAGTCTGGGTCAGGATATTTCGAGAACGTTTGGATTTGGTACGCACAGCTTAGGTCTTGACCAAGGAGAACCTCTGAAGTGCTAACTGGGATCTAGGACGGCCGATCACGACATGGATGTTCCCGTCCCTGGCGGCATCGAGACAACATCAGCTGCCCAGATTAACGTCTACACCGGTAGAGGCCTTTTGGTTGAATCTCAAGGGCCCTGTTGGTTCTACGGCTCTGGCAGTGAGCACCACCAACTGTACCAGGTGAGCAGTCCATGATTGCCTGTTGATGATCTTTTCTGCAACGCATGTCGATAGGATATTGGCTAATACAATCTCGACAGTACCAACTGAGTGGTGCTAAGGATATCTTCATGACCCATATCCAAACAGAAAGCCCCTATTACCAACCCGCGCCAGACTCCTTTACCCCCTACAAGGCAGGAGCTTGGCCAAGCGATCCTCTCTTCGAGGAATGCCAGCCCGGCTCGACCTGTGCTGATGCTTGGGGCGTCCGGGTTCTTGATTCGAGGAATGTTCTCATCTATACGGCTGGTCTGTACTCGTGGTTTAACAAGTATGCGCAAGAGTGCTTGGTCCCCGAGGACTGCCAGGAGCGTCTTCTTGAGACGAGCTATACGGAAGGCTTCTGGATGTACAACACTTTCTCCAAGGGCGTTGTTGAGATATTTACGCCTCGAGGCGGTGTTCGGCCGATTCTACAGATTGACGACAACCAGAGAGGCTACACCACCGAGGTCAACGCCTGGCACGCCCTGGCCTTTGAGGGGGCCACCTTGGGTGGCAAGGGCGGAGGTACCAAGGGTCTCATCGTTTACGTGGATCCTGTTGTTTACAACACCCCAAAGGTTGAATGTCCGGCACCCTGTGTCTTGGTCATGCCGAGAAGCAAGCTTGAAAGTACCACGACAATTTCCATCGCCCCTTATACTACTTCCCTTATCGTCGGAGCCATCACCACCACCATCACGATCACACCCCCTGCGATTACTACAACTGCTATCCAGTACTCCAATGTCGAAGTCTCCCACGCGGACAACACAACTGGTGGCGCCGTTTTCACCCTGGATACCAGCTTGGACATTGGTCCTGTCATCGTAACACTGACCCGATCAGACACGACGACTACGAGAAACATCACGCTTCCACCTTGGCCACAAATCACCCAGGGTCCGCCGGATCGTTGGACGAGCTTCTACAATCCATGGGTGGCAAACACCACTTCAGGGTTACCGCCGAGACCAACCGATCCAACCGATCCAGAGTATCCCGCCGTCAGCAAATTCACGCCTCAGTTCCCTCCTAATCCTACGGACAACCCGACACCAGTGATCGTGCCGCCGCCAAGGTGGACCGAGTTCCCTCCGGTCATAGTGAAGGGACACAAGGAAGGAGAGGATGACGATGATGACGATCGTGAGGTTGTTATTGTTACATGCAGTGGGCTTTGGTTCTTCAGCATCTGCATAGAATTCCCCGAGATCAAGGTTGATGGTTGGAAGATTGGACTCCCAGAGGGAATCATCGGCCCTGGCCCGCCACCTCCTGGCGTTGTCGTGCTGGACGGCTGGAAGGTTCATGTCAAAGGCCCTCTGCCTCCTTGGCCACTCGTCACCCGGGGCCCTGGGCCAAGACCAACTCTTGTCCACCCGGAGAAGCCGGAAAATTGCGCTACTGTGTCGCAGGAGGTCGAGTTCAGGACGGTCACCGAGGGTCTTACTGTGTCTGAGGGCACGACCATCACAGCCAGGGTTTCCACCATCACGCGAACTGGCTACATTGTGGGCTGCGAGGTGCCAGATTATACCCCCACGGTAACTGTTTGCGAGAACACGGCTATTCCCGCCAAGCGTACGGCCGGAGCTGAAGATAGCTTGGTGGCCGGAGCTGATGGCAACACGCAAATTGAAACTCGCGACGATCTGGAGACTGGACAAAATGAGCTTGTGGCCAGAGCTTTCGACCCGACCGACATGGATGACCCTTTGAATTGGCAGAATGACTTGCAATGCCAAAGCCAGACTAAGAACTACATCCTCTATACACATGGCCACTCTGATCGAGATGTCGCTCTTGTGCTGCAGCGCCTCACGCTTGCAGAGTCAATCGGAATGGCTTTCGAGTTTGAGCAAGTTCGCGTCTCTGACCCGGCCTTCACAGCCTTCTTCAAGATAAAAGAATGCCCGGAAGATATGGCTGCGAGCCTGAGGGCCATGACGGCGGTTCGGTTCGTTTACGAATACGAGTTCTATGCCAGAAACGCCAAACTTACAGACGAAGACGAGGCGAATCGGCCGAATCCATTCGGCATCATTAACCGCCGCCAGCAGGCTGAGCCAGAAATTATTCCAGATCCTGCAGGGCAAAGTCGAAACGTTTCTGATCTGCAAGAGCGTGCTTACACGCAAAAAACAAATGAGATGTTATGGACCTTGTCGCAGATGTCAGCCCCTCCAGGAACCGACTGGTTCCATAACACGGATTACACGAGTGGCTCGCCACCAAAGTTCTCCTATCACGCCGACGACTCTGGAGGTAGCGGCCAGGTTATCTACATCATGGAAGACGAGATCCCAAAGTGGGGACACGGTGTAAGTAGAATCCCGAGGCGGTGTTGGACAGGACAAGAGCTGACAGTCTGCTTTATAGGAGTTCACGGGCTTGGACATTGGACCGACGATTGAACCCCCCGATTATGGCTTTCCCGCCCAAGCAAACGTGCGAACCGCAAACCACGCAGCGTGGGTCCTCGCCTCGGCAGCAGGTAGAGGCTTAGGTGTCGCTCCTCGGGCGACCATCATTCCCGTTAGCACGGGAGGGTGGTGGACCACAGGGCAGCCCCCTGAGAAAATCCTACACACACTCGTCCTGATTGCCGAACACGTGAAGGCCAATAATCTTCTAGGAAGGGCTGTTCTCAATATGTCCTGGGGGAAACCCATCGAGCAGGTCCGGCCCATCGAGGGTTGGGAAGATGCAATGTGTAAGTACAACCCTTTGCGCCGCCAGTTCTTTCTTGCCCTTTCTTATCATGGAGCATCGTGTGTTGACCATGGGGTTCTCCCATAGTGGGCTTGCTTAAACTTCTCCAAGATGACCTTGGAGTAGTCCTCGTCGCCGCATCTGGCAATGACGGAAATGAGGCAGACGGTGAGAACCGCTCAGAAAGATGGTTTCCTCAGCGGTTTGCGGCTCGGGGAGACGTGAGAGTCGTGGCAGACCTTGAAGACATGATCGTTGTGGGCTCCGTCGATATGAACGCCAGGAGGCCTTGGTCATCCAACATGTTCAGCGAGAACGATCCGCCTCTGGTTTACGCATGGGGCCACGATGTGTAAGTTGTTCAACACCCACCCCTTTCCTCAACTTGACTATGGCTCGGAGAAAAGTCGCTGACCTATTTCAGTTGGGCCCCATTTTCCGACGGCAACTATCGCCAGGTCTCCGGTACTTCATTTGGTAAGTGATGGAAGCCACCAAGCTTGCGCAACTCCTTCTGACCAAGTCATTACAGCCGCCCCTATGGTTGCAGGTCTCGTGGCCTATCTCCGTGCTCTGCCCATCACCAGTGGTCGATGGGACTTCACCAGACCCTCCGTGGTCAAGGAAGTCATCGAAAGGCTGTCCAAGACTTTAACGATCCAGGTTCCCGGTGTAACTTCACAGGATAAATCTGCACCTGTCATCTGGAATGGGCAAATGCTTGATGTTAACTGTTTCCTGGTGAACGGACCAAACTGCCCGTCGTGGATGAGTCCCGGCGGCGGTGGCAGCGACGGGGGTGGTAGTGATGGCGGCGGCGATGACGGCAATGACAATAGCGGTCATCCCAGGTTCACGTATAGCCCCGGTCCTCCCAACCCTACCTGCAAGGGCACCGACTGTGGCAAACTCTGCCAGGGCTACTACTGTAGCCCGTATCCCACAGGCGTACCGCCTGACTACAGTACGTTGCCTCCCCTGCCGAATCCCCGATGGCCTTTCGATCCACGGCTAACCACGATGCCTTACAGCTGAACTCCCGACAACCACGTCTGACATAACCCTCCCGCCACTGCCGGGCCCTAGTGATTGCACCGGTTCTATCAAGAGCACCGCGATATGCAATGGCAGTGGAGGAAAGACATTCTGCATGACAACCACAACCTGCCTTCCCAAGCCCACGGATACGCCTCCAGAGCCAAATCCCGAGCCCAACCCCCAGCCCAACCCCGAGCCTCAGCCCAATCCCGAGCCTCAGCCAGACCCGGAGCCCCAGCCCCAGCCTGAACCTCAACCTCAGCCTCAGCCTCAGCCGCCAAAGCCCAACATTTGCAAATACGACCAGGGGCAGACCTTCACCAACATATGGTACATTGAAGCCTATAATGTTCCAGACATTGCCGGCATCTGTAAAGGACTTTGGGATAACCTGAAGGGGTTTTCCTCCTGCTTCACCCCCCTCTACGCGAAATGCGGGGGTATTCAGGAGACAGGAATTCTCAAGTGGAGTTTTATGATCGGCTCTACTTGCAATACAGGCATGATACATGCGGTTTGGTGGGGAGCCACAAGGAACAGGTTTGAGGGTATACAGTGTGTCTATGATAAGGACCTGTATTATCTAGGTTGGGAGTATGACAATGAATATTGATAGCTGTGGCGGAAGGCGAGTGGCCACTTGCAGAGATTAGTCAAAAACGTACCCAATCAATCCCATCCATTAATTGTTCTGGCCTTAGGCAGCCACCTCTTTCAGCCGTCGCCCGATTTTGCGGCCTGCCTCTCGCAGCACCATTTGCCATTGGATAACGATTACTGCTCAGCGTCCAGCGCATCTATCCGTTACGGATGGATTCCAAGAGAGTATTGGAAACATTGAATCCCCAATTATGCAGCCGCGAAGCGAAGAAGCCCAGACTAGACTGGGATCGTGCGGTTCCAATTCCAGCTGCAGTCCAGGAAAATGGCGGCGCTCCTGGTCGGTCACCGGAACCCGTCACTATTCAAGCGAAACATTTTTCATTGTCGGAAACAGGGCATCCTAAACCGAAACAGATTGATTCTCCAGCCAGGGAAGATGTGGTCATGAGCGATACAGACCTCCCTGACGTTGGGACACTATCGGACACACGATGCTTCGGAATGGTAAATGTTGCTTCGTCCTGCACAAATGGGCTCCTGAACAAGAAAACTGACATTTTGTTCTTCATTTTAAGCTCTGCGATGCCCAGGCCCAGCTTATTGAGAAACATTCAGAGTTAGAAGAGTCGGGGATTCATGCTCTAGAACAATCGAAAGCGGCGCAGAAATACCCCATCCAGTACTGGTTTGGCGATAATCATATCGCGCTCGGGTGTAGGCAAGGCAAGAAGTGGAGTGTCCTCGACATGCGAACCGCGCAGGCGCTGCGATCCATCGCCGAGCTTGGTGCTGTGAGGTGGGAATGTTACGTCCAGGCAGACGACCTGGACCGTAAGCTTGCGGAGTGGAAATCTCGAGGCAAGGGCGTTTGCATCCCCATCGAAATCGTTATATTTGGAGATCTTCAACATCGCGATACTGTAGGCTCAATCCTTTCGAAAGCCCGCCTCTACCTCCAACGGCCTGAACACGAAGTTGAGTCTTTGTACGACAATCCTCATGAAATGATACTTCCGCACACTGGAGCAAACGTTCTACAACCCCAGACGAGAAGCATGCGTGGAATTGAAGACAGCAAAGATTTGGTAAACGAGGTGCTCGGTCGTCTCGACCACGAGGAAGTCTTGAGCGTCGAACCGCGAGCGCATCTCAGTACTATTCTCCGTACTCAACTCCTACCGTAAGTTTCTCAAGCCAGGAGTTTGGCTACTTCTCTGACATACCTTAGCCACCAACTCTCAGCCGTCGACTTTATAGCCCAGAGAGAAGGCCGGCGAGACACAAAACTTCCAAGCCTCTGGACTCAATGCGGGAAAGGAGGTTTGCAATGGTAAGCTTGGAAGAGCCATACAAGACGAACCAACATAACTCATTTGTCAAGTTACGAGCATAAGATCACGGGCACTCGGAAGGCTCGACCACAGCCAGACATCAGTGGAGGCATTCTTGCTGATGAGATGGGTTTGGGAAAAACTCTGACTATCCTGGCAGCGATTGTTGATAGCTTTGCCACAGCAAATGTTTTTGCTTCTGACAAACTCGGCAAGGTGAACACCAAGGCTACTTTGGTGATCATGCCGTCTGCTCGTACTGTCCTCCTTTCACTCAATGACGAAAGAATACTAACATTCTTAGTGTTAATTGATGAGTGGATGAGTAACATCGACGAGTTCGTGGGCAATTCATATTAAGCTGCAGTCATCATGGCTGACGCTGACGGGATATAGGCATGCCCCAGACTGCCTGCAAGTCTTGAAGTACCACGGTAGCAAGAGGTCCTCTCGATCCGACCAAGTTTTTGCCTCTGACGTAGTTCTCACAACCTACGCTACGGTCTCAGCTGAATTCAGGAAGCCATCTAGCCCCCTCTTTCACTTCAATTGGTTCCGGATAGTACTTGATGAGGGTAAGTAGACATGAACGTTTTGGTAGAGGTCCGACTGAGATTTTGCCAGCGCATTCGATTCGCCACGACACAACCAACCAGTTTCATGCAGTCACATCCCTCACGGCCAAGTATCGGTGGTGCTTATCAGGAACCCCATTCCAAAACACATTGTACGACTTTGGGGCTCTCTTTAGGTTTCTCAGGATTCCACTGCTGGACAACAAGCCAATATTTCGGGACCAAATTGTCAAGCCGACAGAAGCAAGACAGTACCATGGCATTGAGAGGCTTCAGGTGATACTGAGGAGTATTTGTATCCGTCGGACCAACCAGATCCTCAATCTTCCAGAGCCAAGAATCATTGAACGACCTGTTCAGTTCTCAAGCCAAGAGTGGGAGGCATACAACCAGATTGGTGCAACTGCCAAAGAGCAAATGGAAGACGCCATTCACGGGAGATCTGACGAAAAAGCTTACAGCATTATGTTGCGGACGTTGACACGACTCCGTTTATTTTGCAACCAAGGCACACTTGCTGGCATTCCAGCGTTTGATCAAAAAAGTGATGTCGGTGATGAGACTCTACTAACTCAGCTGCAACAGACAGATGAGGCTGTCTGTGCAACATGCTCTTGTGACGTCCTGTCCGTGTCACGTATCGATGAAGCAGGTTCGGGCACATTCAACTCCCACCGACAGCTTCTCTGCTTTGATTGCTCAGTCCAGAACAACGAAACGGCAAGGCCCCGTGAACGAACCTCTCAGAGTCTCCGTATCAGATGTAAGGAGGTGCAGCAGCCTCAAAGCATAGCCTTCCTGGGCATCTCGGACCATTTATCAATGAAAAGTGAAGGCACTTCGAGCAAACTCAGAGCAGTCTTGGAAGATCTCCAAAAATGCCACGAAGGTGAAAAAAGGTAATGCGGCTACCATGTCTTGTGTGCATTGCTAACGATTATGACAGCATTGTGTTTTCTTCTTGGAAGATGACGCTGCACATGCTTGCCGCCATGCTGGAAAGGGCCCAAATCCATTATCTGCAGATTGATGGCTCTCAATCTTTGGTTGAGCGTCAAAAAACTTTGTCTCAATTCAAGGAGAGCGATGAGTTCTCGATTCTGCTGATGACGCTCGGCACAGGAGCGGTTGGGTATGTGTATTCCTCCTATGTCGCTATGTCAATGGTATTGATGATCAAGGCTCAATCTTACCGCGGCATCCCGAATTCATCTAGTGGAACCGCACTGGAATCCTTCCACCGAGAGACAAGCTATTGGTAGAGCATTGCGGCTAGGCCAGAACAAAGAAGTCACCGTGATGCAGTATTTCATGGAGGAATCCGTCGAGGTTGTATGTGCAATATCTTCCATGCGATTTATATCGTTTCCTGGCTAATGTGCATCTAGAGGGTTCGGAACCGCCAGGCTATCAAAGATCATCTGTCTCGAGCAAGTTGGGCAACAAGCGAGGCGGAAGATGAAAAGAACAAGTTGGCTGAGTTGATGGAAGTTCTCCAATAGCACCTACGAAATTCGTGCTGACATTTAACGGAAAACATCTATGGTTTGTTGAGGATGGAGTTCCTTTGTGGCACTCCACCTCCTCGTTTGCGTCACAATATGTTATGGCGTAGAACTCTAACAAGCTTCGAAGGGGTCATGATTGGCTTAGAAGAGATTTAAGAATCGGCGGCACTCTTAGACATCAAATAAGGATTTAATCGGCTAGAAATTTCACATTATTCGTTAATGCCCAAACTCTTCATTCTCTGTTCGGCTGGGAAGAATATTGCTGATTCCGAGAAGAGCTATCTCTGACAGGATAGGCAATAAAAAACAGTGTAGGTACTCCTCATCCTGTGCTCCAATGGAATAACAATCAGTGACTTTGAGGAGGCCCCTCGGACGAGAAAGACAGTATGAATCCAATTGATAATACTTAGCAAGAAAATATATAGCACAGGTTAAGAAAAGTACAAGGCTTATGGCTATAGTTATAGCAATGCTAAGGACTCTCTAGCCACATGTATACCGTAAATGGTCAGAACCTTCCATGAGAATACTACTGTGGTGTTGGGTGTCTAACATACAAGAAATCAAAAGGTTTCAAAAGCAGCTATTAAATGAAGTAGTGGCTTCTTTCCAGTTCACCGGTAGATTCATCAGCAGACATACTGCCCGAGCCGTCGCCAACCTTCTCAACGAATTCACTGCTACCCTCATGACCTCGAAATAATTCCGTGATTTGACTCAACTGCATTTTTTCAGAGATTTGCCGCGCTGTGTGTGTTTCGGCAAAGCTCATCCCCGGGCCTTTGAAGCGACAACTCATCTTTGTGTCTGTGAGCTTGGACTGCAACAGCTGTCGCACAACTCCTGTGTGCCCGTTCAGAGTTGCAATGGCCAGTGCGTTTGGCCCGGACGTGTGATGTCCGTTGCGTTCAAATTGGCTGCTGTGACCACTGCAACGGCGATTAACATCTATGGGTGTTTCGCCACTCCAGTGTAAAAGTAGATTGACAATGTCCTCATGTCCGTTCTCGGCGGCATGCAAGAAAGGCGTATAACCATCAATATCGGGGAGATCGACTAAGAGCTCTCTGTCCGCCAAAAGGCTGCGGACCACATCAGTAGCACCAACCTTGCAGGCTTCTCTCAGCTGCATAATAGGCTTCCATTGACTTATCAAGTCTGTACGGTTGTTGAAGAGCATATTGACAATATGTTCATGTCCATTTGATGCCGCCAACATTGGGGCTGACTCACCCTTCGAGTTCTTCGCCACGACATTTCCTTGAAACAGGTTTTTGAGAAGGACTTTCACGATAGAACCATGCCCATTTTCCGAGGCCTGCATGAGGGGGGTTTTCAGAGCCTCATCATGCGAGGTGCTCGTAACTCTCCACACCGTCATGATGTGCTTGAAGGACTCTAAACGCCCAAATCTCGCCGAAAGGCACAGCAGGCGCTTCTGGAATTCATGACTCAATGACGCACGGGCGTCGTCATAGAATTGCAGAATCTTGAGGGAATTCAAATCGTCCCAGAAACGTATCGAGTTTCGCAGAAGACTCTTCACTGGTATAGCCTCGGCATGTCGAGGGCGATGGCGCATCATCCACTCCAGTACAGCATCCGCTTTCCAGAAAACTATGCTTGCCATGATGTCGTCCCAAAGCTCTTCGAAGTTTTCTACTTTCGAAAACATCAACTCAATTGTTGGCATATGTTGCTGTTTGATAAGCAACCCGAGGTTCCCGTGGTTGTGATGGCATCTGCGCCATGGAAGGAAGTCACGTTCTTCTGGTTCTTTTGAGATTCCCAGTTCTTCGTCTGGGATATAGGGGTTGAACTGCTCAGTCCATCTCGCCACTGCGGCCCAATTACTCGACTTGATGGCAGCCGATAACTGTATTGATGCGGGATGTTCATAAACGGGAAACTGGAGAGTGTCGCGATGTACCAAGTGGTCGTTAGCTAGGTGAGATTCAAGCCCTTGGCGACTTTCAAAGCCAAGCAAGTACTTTGGACACCCAGGAAACTCGCAATGAAAGGCCTTTCCATGGAGACTGCTGTGTCGATCTCTTTCATGTTGTGACTGGAATCCTCTGTGAAAAAACTCACAACCCAATCGGTGACAACGAAAGAGGCCGTGGCCATAATATGGGTGTGGCTTGTCCGTCTTGGACTGGGCAGCCGCCTCTGCTCCCATGCCGTCCATGGCCTTCCGGACACTCTCAGCCACGAGGGAAATATGCATTGCCGTTTTGCTGGTGTCCTCTAGCTTTGTTGAAAGTAGAGCTCTCCATCTTACAAAGACATCAATGAACTCCTCGACTCGGGGTCCGCAGATGACCCTGAACAACGGCAATTGGCACTTATCCAATCCAGCTGATCTCTTGCCATCCCTTTTGCAGCTTGAATGGACTCTTAGGAAATGCATAACCTCTGCCGAAATGTCATGTATGGGCATCGGTGGTTCTTGTTCAAGCTCGGCCACCACGTCTTCGAAATGATCCATCCAGTGAACAACACTATAGTGGAAGAACGCATAGCAGCCATTCTGGGCGAGATCTTTCACTTTCTCTTCCGAAGCTACCGAGAAGCAGTTGAACGAGAGATATGCCAGAGTAAGCCTGGCTAGTTCGAAGCTTTCTCTCTGTGCGGACACGACGGATTGATCAATAAGGTACCTTGGCTCTATTAATTTTCACCGTTGAAATACGGTTTGGGGTGTTACTTACTGACGAGCTGTTCCATGGACCAAAGTGACAACATCGCCGGGACGGACTTCAACAAGCGATCCGCAGAGATCCTTGGCGTCAAGAGAAAGACCTCGCATTCTGACATCAATTGTCCTCGATTCGATGTCGATGGATATAGCTCCCTGAATCTCGTGCCATTGAAGCGGCCTCTTCGCAAAGCAAAGCCATCCCAGGAGCCTTGTAGCATCCTCGCGTTCACTCAGCGGCGCGTCTTCGAGGATCCGATGTCGGATGCGACCGTATCTATGAGTCCCTATTAGCATTACGCAGTGGAGTTTGAGAATAGCTTCTTACGCTATATCCAGTTTCTCGCTGATGCTATAACTTGGACTGGGTTGGGTGAGAAGGTCAACCTCTTTCTGCACGCGTCCGGGCGATGTCTGCTCATATAGGTTTTCCATAACCAGCCTCGCGAAAAGCCACATGCCTAATTATGTTAGTTCTTTTCTGCTGGAAACAAGGAAGTCCTGTATCATCTAACCATCGGCAATCTTGGAAACCACTGGAGCTATGAATCCAGGCTGGAATCCTCCACGGCGATGTTTCTCTATCACTTCGCTCTCCCGGTGCTTACAGAACTCGTCTAGATCTGAGCGATTGTCACCCGCAGATACTCGCACTGTTGGTAATTTCTTGAGCAGTTTTCCGCAGTCGTTGTCTTCTTGAGACGAAAGGAGTATCTGGAGGGAAAAGCCGTTGTTGGCGTACGGGTCGCTAGACCCTCGGAGTACCTTGCATAACTTGGACTCAAGCGCGAGAAAATAGGTAATGATGAGCTTCTTCTCAGGCTTAAGGCACTCATCAATGCCATCAAGAATTATGTAGACCTTGTTCAGTCGTTGAAGCGCTGTTTCAAGGAGCTCTTTTGCAAGGTTCAAGGATACAAGAGAAGGTTCCTGAGATATGGACGACTTGGCATCCACGAACTCAACAAGGTCATTGTCGTCCCACACAAGTTGTTGCAACAGGCTCCGTATCACGGCCAACAGCGAGTTCCTCTGGGGATCATTGTTTTTGCAGTAAAAGAATATGCACGCTGAATTGGGTATTTTCGAGATCTCGTCAATCAGTAGAGATACCAGAGTACTCTTCCCTAGTTACAGTCAGCTTCATGCTAAGGAACAGAGGGTATTGGGGCCTCTGCGCTTTACCTGACCCAGGAATGCCAGTAAGGCACAGGGCAGGTATCGAAGTTGCGTCTGCATCTGACCAAGCTTTTACGAGCGGCTTCTTGAGCAACCATTTCCCAGAGCCTGGGCAAGTCTCTCGGATCCTCTGGAAGTAAGCCTGGTCGTGATTCATATTCGCAGCTGATAACCAGGTACGGACTGCCGCTCGCTGTCTCCTCCTTTCACCCTCTCGGAGAACCTCGAGAGACTCATGGGATTTCGATCGTTCCTGCATTACCTGATCAAATTGAATCAAGTTTGCCTGACTTTCTATGAGCACACGGTGGCGTCTGAAGTTATCAGTGAGGTATCCAAATCGAGTGCGAAACGTGCTCCAGGTTGCTTCAAAGAGCGTCTTCCAGACTGGTCCCAACTTAGTGCAAGTCATCGACAAAGGCTCATCGTACCCACATTTTTGCTTGAAATATTTTACTGCCTTGACATGGAACTCCAGGATATCAGCGTAGATCAACCCCAGGACCCGTCCCATATACTGGTTGTCCTTGAAGAAGGTTTCGTATTGGGTAAATAAAGGCAGGTATTCTCCAATGTCTGTGTAGAGGTCAAGAATCACGTCAAAGGCTTTGGTGTATGTGCTTGTAACCTGTTTGGGTTTAATGATGACGAACGATTAGGACAGAATTGGATACTTACTTGGAGGAGAAATTTCATTGGACCCTTCATTGGCGACATTTGATGAGCGAAATCCTGGGCAATACCACAGGCTAGGAGGGCTGCTTACCCAAACAAATGCAAGGTAGAGAGATGCGTTAAGAAAGACCTCGATGACCTTTCCAAACTCCTCCATACCCTCAAGAAACAGCTTGATGCGATTCAAGTTTCTCATCTTGCGCTCGCTTGCCTGTTTGCTCTGGAGCTTCTCAATGGCGGAGCGAAGGTCGTCGAGCGCGGTGAATTGGAACTCGTCGAGCAAATCATCCTGGAGACCTGCAGCTTTGAAGCGGTCAAGGGCCTCCTGAAAAACCCGCTCCTGGTGAGGATTGCTTGGAGCCTGAGTCGCCATTCTCTGGCAGGATTAGCGCTGTGATTCTCGTAAAGCTCAAGCTGCCGCTTTCCCTGGATTTGCGGTCATGGAAATTAAGCTATTATAAGATGGTGCAGGATTGGACGCGGTGAATGAAATGCGCCTTGCCAGCCAAGGCACTGCAGCAGCATAGCTGTTGAACCACAGGGTGCCTCTGATCAATTGAATTGTGCTTGATTGACTGTCTGCTTATCTGACCGCCCTTTCCTTTTGGGTTACTCTGTATACTATGGCCGATTATCTAATTAGGTTTAGACTAGTCACATAATATGCATTTATCCATTCCGCACTTCCATTCGCCATTCCAGCACTCGTATTCGCTCTGCGCGGGCCCTGTGCACCTTCCAGGCCTGACCCAAGGTGCGGTTTAACACATGCCAACTAACAATTACACCTCCTAGAACAACCATACCTAGCAGCTTTGGGGCTCTTCTCCCCTGATCGTGATTCATGGGTTTTGCCTGAGATCTTGGCTGTGACTTAACCCCGGATAAATATTCACAAGCCGTTACGTACCCCGAAACCCTTTGTTTTCTATAGCAGTGCAAGTTTGCCTTGCTGGATTTGTGGAATCCACCCAATGACAAGGAGAATATTACGCTCGTGGAATACTGAACCTTCAATTGCCGTTTTCGTCTTTCTACCTGCAGGGGGATTGGAGGATCAAGATCCAGCCTACAACCGCTCTAGCCCAAGGTTGCTAATTATCTCGACGACCGACTAGGGCATTACCGAATTCTCGGTCTCGCAGGGCCATAGGTTGCGAAGCTGTATCGACCGTCACCGTGGTCAACTCAACCAAGCAAGTGCGAGCTCTTTGATATCGCAGACTATGTCAATTCGACCGTTGAGGATCACGATATCCTCGTATCCGAGTTGGTGTCCAAAAGAATATGATAGCAACGAT
The DNA here is from genome assembly GCA_020746835.1 of Stachybotrys elegans. Classification (NCBI taxonomy): domain Eukaryota; kingdom Fungi; phylum Ascomycota; class Sordariomycetes; order Hypocreales; family Stachybotryaceae; genus Stachybotrys; species Stachybotrys elegans. The sequence goes on from JAGPNK010000013.1 coordinate 853,499, forward strand.
TCATTGCCCCAGCGATAGTCTATTGGCATGGCGGCAGTCGCCGGCAGCATTCTCTGCATCTCTGTTCCCGGTGGTGACTTCACGCACAACGCTACGACGGAGGACTCGGACCCTGAATACTCAGAGTATGGTTCAGAAATCATGCCTCCATCCTCTGGGGCTATGTCGTCAAGCAACGAGACGACAGTGGGCCTGACTATACCCCCATACGAGTATTTCGGATGCTAAAGCATCCAGAAGCGAGACGGTCGGCCTAGTTAAGAGTGAAGAGTGAGGAGTGGTATATAGCTGAAGGCTTCTGGGTCGTTCTGGTAGCAAAATCGAATGCGTTTCTTGTAGGTGAGCCGCCCAGACGGGACGGCTATGTGTCTTGTCATGTGCAGGGTCATTCCCCGCAATAAGCGAGACATCAAAATCGGGTCTTTGTCCATGCTAAATGTCTCAATAGCTTCTACTCAGGCTAGTCCCCAGCCCAAGACCGTCAAACCGCAATGCAGCGTGAGAAATACCTGTATCAACCGCTCCGTGAGCACGATGCTATCAGAGTCCTCGATCTTGACCCGGACGACGAATACAACGCCCCCTTGTGCGGTCATCTGACCAACACCAGGTTGTCCGAGATTAATCAATACACGGCGCTGTCGTACGTCTGGGGCGACCCTACCCCAACCGAGACCCTGGTGGTGAACGGGGATGAAGTCAGACTTGGTGAGAACCTCGCGATAGCGCTGCGGGATATGCGCCATACATCCAGTGTCTTGCGCGTGTGGGTGGACGCTGTCTGCATCAACCAGAGCGACAATGACGAGAAGAGCCACCAGGTCGCCATGATGGGCGATATTTATGCCAAGGCGGTACGCACAATTATTTACCTCGGCCCGTCAACAGAGAAAACCAACCTGGTGCTCTCAAAGAAGCCGGATAGCCGGATGGAAAAAGACGAACAGCTTCACTATACCAGGCTGGCCCAGAAGGACCTGCTCCGACGTCCATGGTTCAAGCGAGTCTGGACCTATCAAGAGTTTGCCCTCTCCAAGAAGCCTTATATCCAGTGCGGATCCGTCCGCGTTCCGTGGAAGCAGATTTACAAGCTGCTCATCGGGTATGACGGTGGCTTCAACGCTGAACGACACACGGGCCTCGAAGTGCTACGCTCCATGAAGAGTGTGTGTCCACCAGGAAACAAGCTGGAATTCTTGGACGTCCTCCAAGCTCGGCGCGGGTTTGGGGCAACGGACCCCCGGGACCTGGTGTACGCTCAGTTAGGCATCATCTCAGATCTCGTCTTGGTGCGGGAGTACATTGCCATCAGCTACAATATGCCCGTCCCCGTACTGTATTGCCAAGTTGCAAACTACGCCATCGCATCGAGGCGCGACGGTGTCGAGGCGCTTCTTTCTATGCTGGATGACTCGTCGGATGGAAGTCGATTGCCGAATCTTCCATCTTGGGCACCGGACTGGAGGCTTTTCCGCAACAACGTCACGACCATGCACAACGAAGACTACCATCTGCAAGAAACATATGAAGGAGCCCATTGCTTTCTCGAAGAAAGCTTGGTCCTTGCACATGTCGGTTACGAAGTCGACACGGTCGAAGACCTGAGCTGCATTCTCCCGGCTTATGCCTCGATACCGAACACGGTACTGGTTGGGTACCACGACGCGTTAGATGAACTCACCGGGCTGTACTGGAGGAACGGAGGAGTTTGGTACGAAGACGGTGCGGAGCAAGATAAACGTCCGCGAATTTCGCTGAGAGGACTGGCGAGCAGGCACATGGACTTGTGCAGGGAACTGGGCGAGCAGTGGCGAAAGCTGCTGGAGCCTCTCGTAGAGTCAGAAGTTGGAAGAGTGTCCCACGAAACATTTATGAAACACTTTGTCCACTGGATGACCGAGCAAGGCGGACAGGATCGCGTATGTGCTGGGAATGAGAGCAGCGGGCTGCTCCGCCTTATGCAAGACTACATGCTCACCTCGAAGGGAACACTGGATCACATGAGGGCGCATGACGAGGGCGACAATTCCCTGGCATCTAGGATGATTCGCGAGGTCTCCAAGAGCCTCCTTGCTCGAGGAGAGGGTGTCTTTAAGATACTGGAAGGGAAACGACTGGCTCGAACGAGACATGGACGCTTCGGCGTCATGCCAGCGCAGACACAACCGGGGGATCTAGTGTTGGCGCTGGCCAATTGTCGGACACTTGTTGCTGCGAGACCAACTCTCACACCACTGGAAGCCGTGACGGATGCTCTTCGAAAGGAGAAGCTGCAGCTCGACTCCGGTGCCCAGCAGGGTTCAGCGAGGATTGCACCGGCGACGAAAGTATGGAGCTTGGTGGTTGACGGCGAGATTGTGCAGTGTGTCATTGTTGGAGCTTCCTATCTCGATAGTTATGCGCCTTGGAGGGACAAAGAGAAAGAGCAGCCTACTAAGCTGTTTGCATTCCATTAACTATTGGCGGACATAGCAATATTCCTAGCTCGCTTTTATATTTATACTATTATATAAAACTCACCGTTTTTATATACAATGTTACAAGTTCTATCCTTAATGCATAGTCGCCAGTCCGCCGCTTGTTCTACCAGGAAAAAAGTCGCATAAATCTATTCCGTGCAGAGGACGAAATTTCCCGCCAGGGCAAGCCTAAATGGGCTCTCGGAAGAGAAGACGTTTTATCATTACACATGGCTAGTGAGCAGATATACAATGAGGCACTTTCCATATCCCCATGATACTTGACTGGGTTCATAATGGCTCTTTCTGTGTATTTCCCCGAACCTCATGGTTTCTTTGTGGTCCATCCCATGAAACTGTGGACCATTAGGATCCTGTTCAGTTTCTCGTACCCAAGAGGTCGAGAGCCTGGATCTTGAGACATGAGCCCTGTGGATTTGACTAGCCTTGACGCACAGGGTGCCCTTGCTCAAGCTCGGCCGAGAATACTCCCGCGCGGCCAAGGTGCCGCAACAACTAGACCCTGACCACGATGGAGCGTCTGTAGCGGGAGATGACGGGTCGTCTACCAAAGGAAGCGGCAGCAAATCAAATGCCTCTACCACAGGATCAGGTGCGGGATCGTCTGTCATCACTCCACCTACAACATGGACGTCATCAACTTCAGACGTGACAAGATTAGATCCGAATGCAGACAGTCCGTCACAGCAGGCTGGAGGTTCAAAGAGCGCCAAGGAATGCAAGAGGAAGATGTCGCTATACAAAAGGTTCCGGGATAGGGTACAAACTGTCGGCTTTCCATTGCGGGCGCCGAGCTGAGGCGAGCTCTCCTTGGGACGGAAAATGAAACCCGAGTTAGTCCCTGTAGTATATAGATAGGAGGATTCTATGTAGTGTGTTTAGTCAGAAGCCTACCAGCTATCAATACAACTTGGTTACCTTGGCTACTGTATGCATTAAGTACTTAACCATTACTAGACATAATATATGCTTAATGGTATATACTCTAGGTATCTGCTAATAACTAACCCTGATACGATTGGACTTAGTTATAGTTAGGAACCCGACAATATATAATACTACCTTTGGTTGACAGTCACTCCCGTTAAGCCGTGAGGCGGGGGTGATGGGCTTGACCAGGTGTTCTTGGAAGCACAAAAACGCCCTGCATAATCCCAAAGCACATCTCATCGGCAAGATGTAATCCGGTTTAGGAGTCTGGCTGGACATCAGCCTCTATCCACTCCCTACTCACAGACTCTCGGCGCGCGAGAGGTGGATACTCTTCCTCTCCCTTCCAGTTCTTACGCTCTTTCTCATAGACATTCTCTGAAATTGGTACCTTCTTCTCGATACCATAAATTTCCTTCAGTCCAGGAAACCTCTCGTCTTTGTGTGCCATGAACTCCTCCACTTGGCCGTCATGGTACGCATTGGAGCCCGCGACGTACCCGCGAATCGTCAGATGCTCTAAGCCAGGGGGCAATATGTCGATCAAGCGGAACGGAGCGCGGGAGTATTCGGTTTCTTTGGACTTGTACCTCGAGTACTCGACGCCGTCGAGGAGAAACTTGATGCCAATGTCCAACTGCTTCAGAGCCGTGAAATCGTGGAAAGAGCCCATGGTTCGACCATAATCCCGCGTGTTTGGGAGATGGCCGGTATTGAGTCGGCTTTTATCCGAAAGGGTGCTGATTGCCATGTCTTTTGTCCAGTAGACGTCCCGCTCATCCTCGAAATCATCTTCCTCGTCGGACTCTTCCACGCGCCCCCCTGGAATTACGTGTACGCCATCCGGGAGAAAGGCATCCAAATCAACGCGCAGTTGGCAAAGTGTGTGTTTATGGTCCAGCAGAGCCTTGCCCAGCGTCTTGGGCGACATCATGTTGCTTCCAGTGTCTACGGTCGACCGTCCTCCGGTCGTCAGTGTAAGTCCTTGGAGGCCCCTGGGGACCCGGATGATTGCGCTGAGCAGACTTGATCCGTAGGCTGAGTGTGTGATGTGGAGGTGTTTCAAGTCGGATGTAGCTGGTGGGAATTCGGAGAGATAGCCACCGTCATTGTCTTGATCGACCCCGTCCATGGAAATGGTGTCTAGCGATGGAAGGCGGTGGAAAAGACGAAAGAGAGTCAGCGCGTCGAGTGCTGCATAGAAGCGGCCGTCTCCCAAAATCATGTCGCCGGTGTGCAAGAGCTTGACAGTATGAAGGTGTTGCAAGTACTGCTTGGGCAGCAAGCCGTAGTTGTTGCGGCGGAGGAACACCGATAGCGGCCCCTGGGCGTAATCATTGTCGCCCAGGACGAATGTTTTGATGCTGGGACACATGGAGACGAGTAGCGCAGCAGCGTAGTCGAGGAAGTGGACGTGCGAGGGATCTCTCGTCGTAAAAAATTCCTGGCCATTTGCCAACACCATCTCTTCGTACGCCTCGAAGCGCTCCGGCGTGGCACTGGTCAGCGCGCGGAGCCATTCTGCGCTTTCTGCCTCGCCCAGACCCAAGCGAGCGACGGCTTCTGCAAGTTCCGATGTGCCAGTACCCTCGCCTTGATCGGCTACCTTGCGCTCGAAGTCGGGGAATATTTTGGGCCTGGCCATGCCAAAGGGAGGAGCCTGCACGTCAAAGACGAGCTCCTCGACAGCCATTGCGCGAGCAGGGGACCGGATGTAGTCCACCAGCAAGGAATGGACCTTCTGGCGATTGACAGATTTGGTCAAGACAATACGCTTGTAGGCTTTGGTGGAGATGCCGGACGGGTCGCAAATGCCCGCCTCAGCACCAGCAAGACCTGGCGCTGGGCACGCTATCTTAGAGTGGCTTGCCATGATTGAGAATGCGAGGACTGTGGTGATCCAGGAGTATGACAAAGGGGATCGCATGTCTATTTGACTTCAGAGAGAGTGGATCAAGGACATGGCATGACTCGGTTAGGAGCTTTTCCAAGCGGCTGCCTAAAGATCAGAGGACGCAGGGACGGCCGAAAGTCAACTGATGACATTGGATGGCTGTAGCCGGAGGTTTCAATTCACGGCGGACGAGTATTATTGGCCTTGTTTGTCAAGGATGAGTGAAAAGAATACGTGAAAATGTTCATCGTTTCAGCACTGACCACGAATGAAACAGTGAATTATCCGCCCACTTCCGATTATGAGATCCCTGTAGCATTATCTCTTAGTTAGGCTACAGCGTTACACTCAGGACATAAGGGGAAACGTATTCTCTAAGCGAAGCCTTGATTGTTTTTAATCTTGTACTAGGTTGAGTTATGCAGAATTGATCCCATACCGTGATAATGAAGATGCTTGGTGGGGCTCAGTCTCGAACAGAGGGGAGAACTTCAATCATCCTACAGCTGCTATTCTCTGCGTAAGCCAAGACAACTTTTAATAATATACAGCTTCTTTATCCTCGGCACCCTCCTCACATACTCTACAACTCTCTTAGCATACCTGGGCCCTGGCTGTGCCAGGGGCACCACGTCAGCTTTGAGAAAGCCCACGCCTGGGTCAAATTGCACCAATGCTTATCAGCATCTATCGACTTGGCTATTCAGTAGAGACATCAATATTTGCTAGGAGAATAGCCGCTACTGTAAGTAATGCAGTACCGCCAGTATCAATAACCTGTCATCAAGTCAATGGGGGTTATATTTCTGGTTATTCCCCCCTGAGTACCAATCGAATTTTCTAACCAATTGTTACCTATTGATTTGATATCGTCTTTATCGTCAGAGGGGCCCTCCTCGAAGTCACTGGTCTGTATTCCATTGGGGCACACGAACGGGAAATCCCACATCCTAAGGTTCAGGCCGTGGTATCGACAACCACTCTCTCTATCAACACTTTCGCTTGCAAACATCATGGGGTACTTCAAAGTCGTTCACGTATACCCCAGGCCTGGCTCCCACTCCCAGCCCTCTCTTTGCAAAACCCTGCCACAGAGCGCAGGCGTTCTGGCCCCCGGTCAAGGCCCTGTCCGCGTCGATGATGGCGTCTCGCGCAGCCACCAGTGACGGCTGGCACGGCTGCAGCGCCATGCCGTCCATTACCAGCTGCATGGCCATGAACTTGCCGTCGGTGGGCACGCCGTTTACGTCGCGCTCCGGCACCGGATCCTCCGCGTTGAGCCCGTGGTCATCAATCAGGTTCCACATGACGTCGTACAGCATCGTCGCCCATACTGTTCCCACTGAGTGAGGATACTCTGTGATGTTGCGCACGCTCTGGTACGTAAGCGGGTTGGTGTCCATGTCCGTAGAGTACGGATATGCTCGGCCACCCCCCGGACGGCCCAAGACCCACGACCCCGTGCCGTAGTCCGTCTCCCGCGTGTCTCCGGCCTTGAGGCGGATGGCCGTCGGCATGAAGTCGGACCATCCTTCGCTCATGCCAAGAGCTTCCGAGGAGCTCAGGCAGCCGTAGTTGAGCGGCCCTCCGGTCAACCGAAGGCTTACTGCATCATAGACACGGTTAGCATACTCTTGCAACGAGAAAGAACAAGTATGGAAGGATGACGTACAGCCGTGTGTGTATTCGTGCAGAATAATACCAATGTCAAAGGCCGAATCCCGGATCTCTGGTAAAGTGTTGAACAGAAACATGAGTATGATCGGCGACTCCCCCTCTGGTGCATCAACGAATACAGCATTGTTAGACATTAAGCTGTCTTGTGTGCTCATCAGCAGGAAGTCGTTGCCCAGACCTCCCCGATCTCCGTTGTTGACCTGAAAGTTGCCAGCTTCCTCGGTGAATCCCATTTCGTACAGCACGTCGTGGTACATGTTGGCTGTGTAAAACAGCTGCGTGATGGACGCGTCCCGGTAGTCGCTTGCGTTGTCGGCGCTAGAGTCGTACGGGTATTCAAACCTCAGCTCAGGACTTTGGGGCCGGTAGGCCGTCTCCCACGCGGACCAGTTCCAATGAACGGCCGTCAGGTCCTGCACCGTGACGCCGTTGTTTCCCCGTGTGGTAGTAAAGTTATCATAGCCGTCGCTGTGCCATCCGTAAGGCGACGACGATGGCAGCCACGGATTCTTGACCACCACACGCTCCCCATCGTCCGGATCATTGACCCCCCACGGGTACACCTCGTACGTCGCGTCGGCGCGGTACGCACTATCCACCACGGCGATGACGTGCTCACCCGTCTCGGCATCCACGAATACGGTGTACCAGGCGAAGTCGATCTCCAACAGCAGCTGCCACGCCAGGTGCACTCTGCCCTGATCTCCATGGACATATAGGAGACGTGCCTCTGGGTCTCTTCGTGCCCCAGTGGTGCCCCGGATTGTGTACTTCTCGGGAACATCGCCCATCTGGGGCTTGACGGTGGCATCGTTGACCTCTACATCCATTTCCATCGTGTCAATGATGCTGCGCAAAGCATCTACTGGGCCGATAAAGGCCCTTTTTGCGAGACTTGACTCTGGAGGCAGTTCGCCGGTATAGAAACTGCTGCCGTGAGAGAATACACCGCCGTCACGACCAATCTGCAGATGTCGCGTTAGTTCCTTGTCTATCGCAGGTGCCTGTTCGGTACGGTGCTACTTACGTTGATTTTGAAGTCGCCGTTCCAAAGGTCCAGTCCATGTACCTGCTGCTTCAAGTGAACATGGCCAATTCCGTTCTTCCCAACATAGTAATCCGGAACGATGCGGAACTCAATTCCCGGCTCTTGCTGCCTCGCAAATTCAGCGGCCGTCTCGACGTAATCGGTCGAAACCGCGATTCTGAACTCGCCTGCTTTCTTCGCCTCCGAGATGGAGTCGGTGTAGGTAGAAAGCGCAGGCATGGGGTACCGGCTGGCCAGGGCCGAACGCTGGGTCCAGCTGCTCTGTCCGCGCTTGGACTGAGTCCGCATATGCGGGTGGGCCTGAGAGAGCGCTGGCAATACGGCGGCAGCGAAGCCGAAGAGCGCAAGGGACCTGACCATGGTGGCAAGGGGGGGGTATTATCAAGTTGGTGCAAATGCAGATTAGCCAAAAAGACGAGCAGTTGTCCGCTATTCTGCCCTGTTCCTTTGGGCGGGCTGGTGGGTAGACGAGGAGCGAGGGAGAATGGGCCCATGAATCCTTTATATACAAGTCCTCATCTTCCCTACAATCTCCTCAACGTTACTCGACTCAAGCCAATCGAGGCGGAGTTCTGTATCCCTGGCACTCACCCCCTGCTCTTTCTCTCTTACAGAAGGAGGACACCTGCACTGTTGAGCTACGCAGCTAAGAGACAAGGGTTCGTGTCTCTCTGCCCGTGAGCCTTTTACAGAGCTTGGACATTGTATTTCTCGCTTCACGCTTCATTCAGTAGGCTGCGCCCCCCTTGGCTCTCAAGTCAACCATGGCAGATATCCACCAAAACTGACAGACCCGGTAATGCCAGCCCGGACGGCCATAAAGTCCCTTTGGGTGGATGCAACGCCCCTGTCGGGTCTCACTAAGCCAGGCAAAGCATAGCCTCGTTCGGACCAAGAAACAATACCAAGATCTATCCCTACACTCACAGTTTTAATCACCTTATACTAATACCAAGCCACTCGGCCGCTCGGCCTGTCGGCTACCCTGTACGGGCAGCCTGACGATGGCCTTGTTGTTGTTCTTCTCTACTGTTTACGACTGCATTGGTTGCTGGGGCACTAAGCATTACCTCTAGACTTTGAAGAAAGTCGGCCAACGTTCCCGAGGTCCACGTGATATTGTCTCTCCCGGTATAGGTATTCTGGAAGACACCGACATGAATCATGACCAACAGACGAATCGCAAGATCTATAGCAGTCTGCAGCATCTCCGGGGGCATACCGGGGGCGCACCTTGCACCCAGCTTCGCCGTAGCCTTGTCGTGCTCCTCTTGTTTGCGAATATATGCACTCCAGGAGATCAACGTTCGTCTTCATAGGAAATGCTGTCCTTTCCACCATAGCGATGGAAGTAACCTGGCGGCATTGCTGGTTGTAGTACCGGAAGTACGGCTTCAGAGCGTCGCATTGGTCCACATCGAAGACGCCGCGTATCTCCATGATTGGCCGATAATCCAATAATCCCTCTGTTAGAATGGAAGAACAAGATGAGCATAAGCCGTTGGATGGAATGTAGGGCAGGCTTGCTCTTGATATCCTGCATGTGGGGAATCGAGGCTCAGACTCTGGCTTCAGCCAGGAGAGGGCTATGCAGGGATCATCAAGAGTACCAGGGGCAGTGCCTGGGCGGTTATTGATGATCAGGCTGTAAGTCACAGCCAATCGTTCCTCCAAGGCCCGGCACTGGACGCGTACAACCAGCTTCTTTCCCGGATACTCGAGATCTTGCAGGAGAAGCAAAGGCCGATACCAAATTCGGATTTCGTCTGGTTCAACATCTACATGGTGGGACCTGCGAGGCCAAGGCTACCCAACAGTAGGAATTAAATAGAGTTAAATGATCTATAACTGTTACTTTAGGGTAACTGACTTTTCCTAGCAACGACCAGAACCATGGGATATTGATTAGGCTGAGAAAGCGGCAGGAGCGGCAGGAGCAGCGGCGGCGTTGCCTAATCCATGGCTAGTGGCAAACCCTACCCCAGATTGCCAGTGTATTCGATGATAAGACAATAATAGCCCTGGCTTGCAATGACTGGTTCGGGCCGCATGCCAAGTATCGAGATGCTATGGCAGCAAGGCTCGCCATTGAATGGCGACTGTGGAACCTCACGCCTGAGATTTCCTAATCTAGCATGCATTCCGCTCACCAATCCACATACAGGGGAGTGGTACGGATCTGATCAAGCCCAAAGAGCCAATTACAGTTACCAGTCCCATGAAGAAAATGGCAGGTAGTATTGTATGATAAGGCTGCAGGGAAGTCTTGGTCGTGCCAATCTTTGCAGTCAAAAGTATTAGCCTAAAAACCCTGCTCGGTATAAAATAACATTTCTCCCCTCTTCTCTCACTAAGCATGCCGCTCCATACGGTGTCCCGCGATTTAGTTCAGCCATTGTCATTGTCATTGTCACCATGAGTAGTCAAGGCTCCTCATACCCCGTTCGTCTCGGTATCTGGACCGATTGGGCTAAAGGGAGCGTCTTTGGGAGCACTCTTACTCTTACTAGGTCTGACGGTGCCCTCCTTATTGCCTTGACAGCCTTCTTCGTCGCTATTGTGTTTACCCATCTTTGGCGAATCCTCTGCTTCATACTGCACAATAGTCTGTCCCGAAATACCCGCCAAGATGTCCTGCACAACCAGAGACAGGCAGCCCTACGTAACTCACCAAGCGCAGTAGCCTCTGCCTTTCTCCTTTTCAAGATAATGTTAGCCTGGAGATTGTCAAATACCAAGTCTCGCGCGGTCCAGAGGGTACTTCCATTGATCATCGCTTCTCTCATCACTGCTGTTTGTTCCGCTGTTGCGTCTGGTTTCTCCTCTCGAATATCCCAAGGCAATGTGGTCCTTATCGATGGCTCACATTGCGGGAGGCTAGACATGACGGGGCAGGGCGGGAGCTTGAATCTTCAAGCCAGGAATGTGCACCAAACGCCCCTATTCGAGCAAGCTGCAGATTATTCACAGCGCTGTTACGAGTCCTCGCTCGCAACAAATGACTGTAACAACTTTCTGCAAAGGGCCCTCCCGATAGAAACCACAACAAACGCTTCATGTCCCTTCGCCAGCAACATGTGCTTATCCCAGGACTCCAACATCATCGTTGATACGGGTTTGCTTGACAGCAAGACGCACCTTGGATTGAACTGGCGTCCGGGCACCGAATTCCAGCTCCAGTACCAGCTGCATTGCGCGCCATTAGTTACCGACGGATACAGATCGTCATACGAATGGGAAAACGGAAACTTTACGCGATACCAGTATGGAGATGCATCAACGCCACCCTCTGATTGCAACTGCACGCTGGCTACGAGTATGAACATTGAGAACCACGTGGATACTATCCTACGATCACCCTTTTACGGACAGACACTGGAGTATTCAGTCGAGTGAGTGGGAAAAGCGCATGTTCACCACCCGAATGCCAGTGCTGACTCATGCCAGCGCTAAACACGCGGCGTTTGCCGATGGCGATATTGTACCTGCCCGGAGTTCATTCCCGCCCATCCCCGATCTTGCCTTCGACAACCACGGTGGAGATGTGGACATCATATTTCTCTCTGGCAGCCAGATTCTCTTTGAGGAACCATCCCCTGACCTGTGGTACAGAGCTACCACTCTGGCGAGTGTAGTTATATCATCGGGGCTAGAGGGCGACGAGACCTATTCATTCTACCAAGCCGACGAGCCAGCATGGCCCCTTGGATGCGTCCAGAAATACCAGCTATGCAGCCAAGGGCAATGCACAGGCCTGGGGACTATGGAAGACACCAAGGCACGTTTTCAGGAGCTTGGCAATGTCCCAACTGCTTTCTTCGATGACGTTTATTACTTCAAGCTTTTGCCCCCGTTGCGTAATATCTTCACATCCCTGGGGAGGAGGTCACTTGCTTCAAGGCTCAGTATGGCCGAAGTCTTTCAGGCACCTTTGGGCCCGAATGGATGGCACAAAGATATATACCGTTGGCTTGCGATTTCCATGTCTTACCTGCAGTTACGGCTAGTCGAGACTACCATGGGCCCTTCTTTTAGCAACGACAACTCGATTTTCGAACAGTTTGTCATAAGACCCCCTGAGAACGAAACGCAGCAATTTTGCCACAGCCAGGTATGAAATTTCGCAATTCTAAACTCAGACTATGTGGCTAATTGGAAGGTTAGAAGATACGCAGTACCAACTACACGTCCTTCAGCATGTTCTGGCTTATTTTTACCTTTGTTGTTGGTATGCTTGTGATCGTGGCAGCCAATACCGTGGAATCGGTGTTGCACTTTATCCAAAGGACATTCTTCCCCAGGTCTAGCAGATACCACAGACTCGAATGGCGCGCTGGCCAGGCACTACATTTGCAGCGTCTTGCTCATAATGAACTCGAACCTCAGGAGTGGAAGCAGGGCTTCTTAGATGTTCCGGTTACCGCAAAAATTACCAGCCTCGCCGTTTTGGACGCTGATGTTCACGTCGGCCTTCCCTGCATTATGAGGGCAAATGAAACTATTCTATCGGACGAATCTGAGACCAAGGATTCTAAACACATGTCGAGCCATTTAGAAGTGTTCCAAGTCAACGACCATTCTCAAGAGTTCACGACAGATGCTCGTCCGTCCTATACCAAGGACGGAGTAGCCGAAAGAATGCGAGTTGCAGAGGAACCAAAGGAGGGAAATGATGCTGTTTCGAGGGAAAACGAGGTACAAGACCAAGATGACGACTTGATGGAAACGGGAAGTGTACATCGGTAATTGAACAAACAAATCATCTTTCAGTACCTTATGCAAATACGCCCTTCATTCTAAAAGGTTTTGCGCACCGAACTCCTTTGTTAATCCTTGGCTCAGCCCGGAACCTTGATATGCTGAATGGCTGAGCTCGTCCGGCAAGACCTCGTACAGTGGTTATTTCCTTAAATAATGGCTGGTTGGTCAATATCATGGATGTCAACCTTACGGGCACGGTCCTCTGTGTCCACGAGCAATTTCAAGCACGGCTCATAGTCTCTAGTTGGCGTGCTCGGGGACGGAAGCCTAACTGCGCTGTCAGCTGTGTTCCCAGACCGAAGCACAGTCTCCGCTACGCATTCGGAGCTTTTGCTGGGTTTGTAATGGTGACTTCAGCTTAATGTGCATAGGAACCTGTCGACGTGTTAACAAGAACCCACTCCTACGGATCAAAGCCCCGATAGTGGGCGGGACAAGGATGGATCGGGCTCAGGCCTGAAGCCTTACTTCAGCACTCGGATTTCTATCCAGCATCTCAAGTCCATAGAGTTTATCTCGGGTTCGCCGTCCCACCAAGAATGGATCAGTGACGGCAGCTTATCACATAGACCTTGACAGCATAATAGTGAGTTAATTTGCGGCTTTCATATGGAATTAATATCTATAGGTGAACATACAAATTCGCGATGCTCCTTGGCGACGCTCTCGATCACTCATGAACGTATGAAGTGGCCCATCACTAAATCATAACCAATCATGTCGGGAATTCCCGGCAAGGAAGGATTCCCATGACCTAGCCGTGAATTTCCCACTTCCCCGCAAATTTCCCTCTGGCCATCCGCACAAGTCAGGGCTCATCTCATTGCACCATAGTTGGCTACAGTCGGTATTACTGAGCAAAACGGGCCTGCGATGCTGTGCTCCTATTGCAATTCGCTCTTTGAGAATGAGCCTGGCACCCTCCTTGATCACCAGCCAAGTCTAGTTTCCATGAAGACTGCTGGTGAAAAAGGCTGCGAAATTTGTGCTTCAATCTACGCGCAGATTATGAACCATCCTGTCAACACGCCGAAAGGTTCGCAACAGTCCGAATTCACGGTTGTGGCTAAAACCCACCGCATGGAAAATGGGGCAAAGGAACTCATCTTCTACCTCATGGGCCATCGGCTGATGGAGATGAAGCTCGTTTTATATGCAGTACCGCCACCGATGATGCCAGCCATGTTCCATGTGCGGGAGAGAGATCGGGGGACAGCACTTGAACAAGCTACAGGGGCCTCTGTAAGATGGCTAAACGAATGTCTTCGGGACCATGACGATTGTCAAAAGAACTTGCAACCGGCGCAATACCCAACAAGGCTTCTCGAGATAGACGAGTCAACCGTTCGGCTGGTTCTGCCAGATGAAACGAAGCCAAATGGCTCCTATGCGGCATTGAGCTATTGTTGGGGAACCAAACCAGAGTTTCTGCGACTGACGCCATCCAACATCGGGGACCTGATGAAGGGCATCCCGCAAACAGAGCTGCCAATTGTCTTCCAAGAAGCACTTAATATACTTCGCGCTCTTTCCATTCAATATGTATGGATAGACTCATTATGTATTATTCAATCAGGTCCAGAGGGCTTGGCGGATTGGGAAGTTGAGTCGACCCGAATGGATTCTGTGTATTCCAACGCAGTGCTCACCTTGGCTATCAACCGATCAGCTAGCCCAAGTGAGAGCATAACGAAGGCTCTTGATATCTATCCACAACTGCCATTTCAAGTTGACACTTCGATACCCGATAAATCCGGGGAGGTCTATAACATGATACCCTCTCAGTTCTATCACGAGGGTCTATACGACCTCCCGCTCGGCGGACGGGCCTGGGCCCTTCAGGAGAGAATTGTGACTCCAAGGGTTCTGAGTGTAGGGCTGGCAGAGTTCTTTTGGGACTGCACCGCACTTCCATACCGTAGCGAGTCGCTCCCCTATGGGTTGTCAAGGCTTGGAAAATACGCTGCAGAGGCATGGAAGTGGAACATGCGCTTACCCGCCACCGAAATCCCCGAATATATTGATCAGAGCCTGCTTGGAGACTTATGGCTCCGGCTCGTCGAAGACTACACCAAACGCGATCTCTCCTTTCCTGCCAAGGATAAACTTGCCGCAATTTCGGCCATTGCGTCACGATTCTCCCACGCCATGGATGATGTGTACATTGCGGGCCACTTCCTCCGGATGCTTCCGCATTCTTTGATGTGGAAAGCCGTAGATGAAGATCCATCAGCGCGCTGGATAGGGAAAAGGGGGGGGGCAGACAATGCCCCATCAGCCATGTGCCGAAGTCGATGGCAATGCCCATCTTGCACCATCGTGGAGCTGGGCATCCATGCATGGGTCAATCGTCTTTTGGACTATGCCGATGCTCGAATGTTCTATCACGGAGATCTTGTCAACTCAGTCACTTGGAAGTGATGAAGAAGATTCAAGCGGGCATGCCATTCCGGGTATTCTTCAAGTATCCGGTTTCTGCGAGGATCTTGTCTGGGGAGAGGGAGTCCCTTGTAGTTTCTCTCGTGGACACGCTTCCCAAATTGTTATTAATGTCGATCCAGGGACTGAACCTCCGCAAGAAGGGGAGGTGCTCGTTCTACTTGGAGTTACCACAAATGAACTCAGGAGCTGGGGAATAGTATTGAGGACAGCTGGCGGAGACCAAAGTCATGCAGCATCAAAGGATCAGTACCGAAGAATGGGTTATTTTGAGTATAGACGGTACGGGCACCCTGATGGTAGGTGGAATGAAGGGACGTTTCAAACCGATAAAAGGGTCTTGAAGTTGGTTTGAGATAGGGCCAGGGCAGGCGGTTCACGCCATGGATCCAATATTGGCATCAATAAATAAAGGGCCAACCCTATGGCGTCACAACAATTCTATGCTGTGGAAAATGGTAGGGCCCCAGGTGCGTAGCCAGACTCCGTGCCACTGAGTCGACAAGATCCCAAAAGATATTTGTTTACCTGTTGACAAGTCTGCTATCCATCCATCATCCCTTCGTTAATACCATAGATCTTCATGCCGTCCAGGCTTGACTACTGGGAAATGCCTGCAGCGACATAACATGACGCCTGCCACCCGCTCATCACACGAACCTTTACTTCATGCTTACGATTTGCAGTGGCTGTATTGAGAAGATGTTGTGTCATGGCCCCGCTAATCGTCATCCACTGCCCCGCCATTTCAGCAGCCTTGATCTTTGTGATGCGACATCGCCCAACCTTGACATTATTTCCTCAAAACACCACCAAGTCAACCCGAACAAAATTGGAAAATGACGCCTCCTCTGCTAAAATCGCGAGTCAAGGTGCTTCAATCCATAATCCGTCAAAAATCATCACAGAAAATGCTGATTATTTCTAGCTGGCGAATGGCATGACCATTCCTCAGATCCAGCTCGGCCTGTACATGGTGTCAAGAAGAGACGCAAAGACATCGGTCCATTCCGCGCTTGAGATTGGCTACCGCGGATTCGACTGTGCGCAAATGTATGGAAATGAGCAAGAAGCCGGCAAAGCCATCAAGGATTTCCTCAACAGCGAGGCAAACACGGAGAGGCTCACCAGAGAGGACATTTTCTACACCACCAAGCTGAGCAGCAACTCGACGTCATTTGATGCTGTTCGAAAGTCCATCACAAAGTCTGTCCAAGCCAGTGGCCTTGGATACGTCGATCTGTTTCTCCTGCACAGCCCGTATGGAGGACGCCAAGCTCGGCTCACGAGCTGGAAGGCAGTTGAACAGGCGATCAAGGATGGAGAGGTCAAGATGGGTGGTGTCAGCAACTACGGCGTTGGCCACGTAAGTCCCTCCAGCTCTTGGATGACAGTGCTCATGTAGCTACAGATTGAAGAACTCATGTCGTCGAGCCCTGCCATCAACCCCGTCATTAACCAGATCGAGGTCCATCCATTCAACACGCAGGAGGAAATCCGAGCAGTGTGTGCCAAGTATGACATCACAATCGAGGCATATGCACCCCTCGCCAGAGGCATGCGGATGAAGCACCCCAAGATCCTCGAGCTGTCCCGGAAGCATCGCTGCTCTCCAGCTCAGCTCTTCGTCAAGTAAGTTGGCACGCATCCCGGAAAAAGCCCTACTAATTTGCAAACAGATGGAGTCTCCAGCACAATATGGTGACGCTTCCAAAGAGTGTTAAAAAGGAACGCATCATTGAGAATGCCAGTGTTGAGGGCTTCGAAATTTCTCAGCAAGACATGGCAGCAATGGATGACCTTGATGAGAATCTCGTCACTGACTGGTAAGAAAACCTCGACTACGGCACAGCAGCACTCTAATCAATTTCCTAGGGATCCTACCGATGCCCCCTGAGTGACAATAAGATTGAGAATTGGAGGAGAAAGGAAGTAAATCATGGAACTTGGCCGTGTCGTAGTTTTTGCAATCTATACTACGTTCGAACGAGAAAAGACATGACGATCAACTTCCCCCAAAGACTATCAATTTCCGAACCATGACTAGGTATGAATCGACATGTTGTTGAAATGGGCCTATGCCTGGCTTAAACGGCCATCATCGTCCTGAGCGGCCGGTTGTGCACTGACCCAGCTGGCCTCTGGACTAGTACTATCCCCTCATCATCAGTCTTGACACTCTCGCCACCGGGCTTGGTAGAAGTATCCATTTCCCTCTTCAGGACTTCGACTTGTTGCTTGAATACAGCCAAAAGGCCATCATCCTGCTGCTGGCTCCCTTCAGCTTGCTCAGGCTGCTGCGCCTTGTCACTTCCGGATTCTTGTCCGGCTTCAGGATGGCTTGGTCCTTTATCCTTGGTACGTGCGCGTCGTGCCATGGTCAGCATCACCGAGATAAAGAGCTCGTTCAGGTACGCGAAGCTGAAACCCTCTGTCAGCTGGGCAATCTCCTCGGAGGCGGTCGCAGGGTAGTCGGTGAGAGGGGTCGCCTGGATCTTCTTGCGCCAGAGCTCGGCGTAGGCGGTCCTGTTAGCAAGGTCCGGAAGCTTGAAGTGATATTTGCGGTCGAACCGGCTGGGTCTGTCTCGGAGCGCTGGGTCCAGCTTGTCGAGGTGGTTCGTGGAGCCAATCATGAGGATTCCGTCGTTGGCCTCCAACCCATCGACTTCGTTGAGGAAATAGCTCCGCGTCTTCTCTTTGACCAGGGAGTCGAGGTCCTCAAATACGAGGAGGCACGGCGCCATGGATCGCGCCTGAGTGAAGATGGAGCGTATCGCCTGGCTTTCGCCCCTGCAGTTCTCAAACGTTTTCACGTAGAGGCATGAGACGGATGGGTCTTTTCTTTTATGAAGGTCGCCCATCAGTGCCTTGATGCTGAGGGTCTTGCCGTTTCCGGGAAGGCCATGGAAGATGATACCCCTCTTCCATGGCACCTTGAAGTCCTTGTAAAGATCCCTGGAGTCGAAGAAGCCATGAATGTCGTCAATGATGGATTGCTTCGTCGCCGCGTCCATGCATACGTCATTCCAGGATGCTGATTCCACGGCTTTCCACAGCTCCTGGGATTTCTCCCAGTATCCATTGTAGACGTAAATCTCATCGTGCACCTGCGACTGCCAGTCGCCTACAGCCTTGAGGAGCTGCTCAGTCTTAGTGTCGAGGCCGTTGCTCGTCAGCTCCTCTGTATCGGGCGTGAGGATAAACTCAAACGGTTGAGCACGGGGAGCGTTGCATCGAATCTGGAAGCTGTAGAGCAGAAACTCGGTCTCGGCCGCATCGGCCTGCTCGCTCGGGCTCCAGGCGAAGCGATGGACGGAAAATACGACGTGCTGCTTCAACGAGCCTTTGTCGGAGCCTTCCTGAAGTCGGGACTTGGGGGATGGCTGGTAGGTAGTGATGTAGGCGAATGACCCTTGATCTGCGACCTCGCATTTTGCGTGACCCTTGGAGGCGAATTCACGTAGATTGATGGATTCGACGGCCACTTGGGTGATGTGGTATGAGGGATGGCGTTCTTTGAGCATACGGCGCAGGGTTATCTCAGGGACGATGGGGAGGACATGGTAGTCGCTCTGGAAATCCATCTCCCAGCCCTCTTGGGGTGTTGAGAATGTCATTTTGCTGTCTAGTGTATCGATTGGTGCTTCTTGTGGCAGTTACGGCTTGGTGGTAATCTAGGAGGTTTGGAGGAAGCTTGGGGATTTATATACCTATGTCAACGTTGTACGATGCACGGCCACATCTCTCGCCACCTCCAGGCGCTCCTGTTTGTGGTTACAGCCAGGCAGCAGGGCAGTGTCTCGTGCCGCCTTATCTTCTGTCCGATTGGACACCCGCATTCCCATGCTTGGCAGATGCCTTTGGTTGCCTGCCAATGTCGCGGTTCGGTGCTGGCAAGTATTGATTGGATGTAGGAGGTTGCTGCTGTGCTACTAGGCCGTCTTGCTGCCTAGAACTGTGGAGAGACTGGCAGCGAAGTAAGCCGATCGCCGACAAAGAGGGGAGAGTTGTGTGGCTGTACTGGACCCCTGTCCAGTTACCAAGCTGAGCGCCATCACTGGCTGATTGTGAGTTTTTGATGCTTTTGTAGCAGGCTTGATCGTTATCGACCATGACCGGCATGTCTAAGACTAGCTACATGGTGGAAGGATGTATTCTTCAAAAAGGACATACGAGAAACAAGAAGGGGCGTTGAAATTGGATTATCTGGTTCATTTCCTTTCGATGTCTCAACCATGTTCATTGAAGCTGCACACTTCTACTGTCTTTGGGTTTATGTAGGCGAGATCGGAGACAAAATCAACCTCCTTGTCTCAGGATTCCAGGCTTACTGCACCATAGACATCAATCACAACATTTTCCACACCTCCGCCGCTCCCGTGCGCCATAACCGTTGAAGAAGAATATCAGCCATGACGTGCGTCTCTTCACTAGCAGCTCTGCGCTTCTTCCCTCTAACTCTATCGGCAAGGCGTTTACATTCAGCCCATTGCCTCGGCCCTCAGAGGCTATCAGCAGGCGCGCCGAATCGGTGCCGAGATAGTTTAAAGAAAAGATGTGAACCCCTACCTTTTTGCTTCCCGCGCGACCCAATTGGCACTAGATAGGCACTGGCTTCAGATATGGCGAGATGCAGGGCCACTACTGACGTCACAAGCGGTTTATGACGAGCATTCCTGCTCCATGATACCCACAAGTCGGTCGGGTTAGTCGGCACTGTGGCCTTGGGTCGTTGATGTTGGGGGATATATGAAGCTTGCCATGAGCCCACCATGTCTTAAAATAACAGGCTTCGAGGAATTAAAAGTAATGCCCCCAAAGCAACATGTCGCAAGCCGCGCCGAGAGAAGAATCGGGATTGCCGTCCTCACCAAGAGGCGAAACGCTGTTTGGTGACAGCGACGATCACCACTCATCTACCTCTTCCATCGATGACGACCATGACGACCACGGCCATGGCGAATACGACGGCCACCGCCCTACTCTCCGGGAGATCAACTCGCACGCCTCGCGCCGCTCCCGCCTCAGCGCCCGGAACTGCGCCGAGTCGGAGAAGAGCGCCGACGCTATGAGCATGGGCACCGCGGCCCGTCCGCAGAACAGCCGGCGCGACACCATCCTCTCGCATGTGCGCTCGCGGCCCATCCCCAAGTTCACGCACCCTCTGTCGCACGTGCCCACGGCCGAGGACCAGATCGTCGACTTTGACGGGCCCGACGACCCGTACCGCCCGATAAACTGGCCCACGCACAAGAAGGTCACGACGACGATGCTCTACGGCCTCGTCACCATGTCCGCGGCGTGGGCCTCCTCCTCCTACTCGGCCGGCATACGGCAGGTGGCGCAGGAGTTCGGCGTCGGGACGCAGACGGCCACGCTGGGCACGACGCTCTTCCTCTTTGGCTTCGGCATCGGCCCGCTCTTGTGGGCGCCGCTGAGCGAGGTCTTTGGTCGCCGGCTGGCCGTCTTCCCTCCCATGTTTGTGGGCCTGTGTTTTAGCTTCGCGACGGCGACGGCAAAGGATCTGCAGACGGTCATGATTACGCGCTTCTTTGGCGCTTTCTTTGCGTCGGCACCCGTCACGAATACCGGTGGTGTGCTGGGCGATCTTTATAGCCCGGCGTGGCGAGGCATTGCCATGGCGGGCTATGCCATGGCCGTTGTCGGAGGTCCAGTCCTCGGTGAGTGTCAGAGCTACAGGCGGTCTGGGGAGCTTCACTAACTTCCATCAGGCCCCATCGTATCTGCCGCCGTCGTCATACAGCCGTTCTTGGGCTGGCGCTGGACAGAGTACCTCACCGGCATTCTCCAGGTCGTTGTCCTGCTCCTTGCCGTCATCTTTGTCGACGAATCCTACCCCCCGAGGCTACTCGTCTACAAGGCACGCCGCCTCCGCCATGAGTCAGGGAACTGGGCACTCCACGCCAGGTTCGAGGAGTGGGATGTCAGCATCTCGGAGCTTGTCCACAAGTTCCTCCTCCGACCTATCCAGCTCCTGGGCACGCCAATCTGCTTCCTCATTGCGCTCTATGCCAGCTTCTGCTACGGAATCCTCTACATGCAGCTGGGCGGGATTCCCATCATCTTTGGAGAGATACGGGGATGGAATCCCTTTGTCGCAACTCTGCCTTTTCTGTGCATCCTAATCGGAGCCATGACAGGCTGCGGCTTGAACGTATACAACCAGTTCATATACAACAAGTACTACCACGCTGCTGGTAATCGAGCTGTCCCCGAGAAGCGCCTACCACCCATGATGCTCGGATCACTTTTGTTCTCTGGTGGCCAGTTCTTGATGGGCTGGACTTCAGGCAGGAACTTTCACTGGATCGTACCGTGCATCGGCCTCTTCTTGCTGGGCACTGGCTTTTTTACCATCTTCCAGGCTGCGTTAAACTATCTCGTCGACACGTTCCAGTCATACGCGGCATCGGCAGTAGCAGCAAACACGTTTCTTCGTTCGTGCTTTGCAGGAGTATTTCCTCTCGTGGTTTCACCCTTATATCACAATATCGGCGTGGGACCAGGCTCAAGCATTACCGGCGGGTTCGCGGCGCTTCTGATACCAGTCCCATTCGTATTCTATATTTATGGAGAGCGTCTGAGGGCCAGATCGAAATGGTCCAGGGCTTCGGTGTTCCCAAAGACGGCATAAACATCGCATGAGCACTCATAAATGCGCTGTGTGTCGTGTGCAAACCTGTTATATTGGATAACCGGTGGAAGAAGACATCTAACGAACGAATGGCTGCTACGCTAAACATGTGTAATATATATACTCGCTAAGAAATCTGCACAAATGAAATACGAAATTGTGTATGTCAGTTGCAATCACCCTCCTGAGCCAATGTTGTCAGTCGCCATACCTCCGAAGCCTGTCTATCATGACAGCCATCCCAACTCCAGTTCCTCAAACAAGGGCGGGAAAATAGAACAAGAAGAAGAAAAAAACTCCCCCAGGGTATCCTACATTATAAATACAAGAACGCTGGCCTCTGAAGCGTCTAATATTGTCGGCTAGTGAACCCGAAATCGTCCATCCCTGGACCATTTCCGTCCTGGTAAAAAGAGGTGTTCCAATCGCCGAGGTCAGGCGTGGGCGTTACATTAGAGGCCGTGGCAGGGATAAAGTACTCTGGTAGCGCCAGCGTCGTCTGAGGAGGGCCTGGCAAGCCGTCGCTCCAGACCTGCACGTCGTGGTTGACGCCTGTGATGGCCGAGGGATCGAGGCTCATGAGCGCCTCGGGGGATATTTGCATGTAGTGCGACTGCGACTGCGACTGCGACTGCATCATGCTGTAGCTGTTCTGGGGCTGTAGGCTCTCGCGTGACGGGTGCGATGTCGGTTTTACAATGGAGTATTGTGAGTTCCTTGCCGAATTGCGGCCGCTGTCCTTGGACTCGTTGTTTGCACCGCCCGTGGTGCTTCCGCTCTCATCGGAGCCATCGTCCATGACTACGCCAGAGTCAGGCCGGGGAAGAATGCCTCTGCCCTTCCTTGGAACAGCATAATCGTTGAAGACGTTCTGTCCTTTGGGGGGCTCGTTCTTCTTGTTGCTACGATTCGCGTACGGCATGTTTTGCGCCGTTCGGATGCACCGCTGCACGCTTTCGATGAAGCACTGCTGGAACTGCGTGGCCAACGTGTCGAGGGTGTTGGGGTTGGATATCATGTTGCGCAAGGACCCTTGAAGGAGATGGAACGATTCGAGGTAGCGGCTTGACAGCTCAAAGTGTTCGATGACAGGGGTGAAATCTGACTTGTTAGTCGCAGCTCATCGCGCGGGGGCAAGACACACTCACGATAAGACTGGATCTTTGCATCTTCGTCGTCTGGGAAGACGATGTTCCAGACCTCGCGCCACTGAACCTCGGGCGTGGTACCGCTGGCCCTCTTGCGGCTGAGAAGCTTGTTCGCAGTCGGCCCGTCTATTCCAGACTCGGGATCGTGGTCGGAGATGTCGCACATTTGCTCCTTTGGCAGACGCTGGTGGTCGCGCAATTCCTTCCTGGTCAGAAAGTCGCGATTGCACCTATCGCACATGAAGGCAGATGGATCGTCTCGTTTATGCTGCTTGACGATGTGTTGCCTGCGGATCCTTGGTCAGTATGACGCTTGCAAAATAAAAAATCGCTGGGCGTGTCTCACCTCAGCTCAGCAAACTTGGGAAAATAGGTCATGGCGCAGCTGTGGTGATCCCTCACGTTGAAGCGGTGGGGGTTCCTCTTCCTGAAAGGGCAGCTCAAGCGCAGGCTCTCGTCTTCCTTTGGGTTCGGCTTGGGCCTTTTTGGTGGCAAGTCCCCCGCACCCTCCCCGTCGCTTGTCTCCTCTGCGCCATCGTCTGGCTTTCCATTATTGCCTTGCTTCTTCCTCTTGCCGCCCCTCTGGGAATCGGATGAGCTCCCCTGGGAAGGGGTCGACATGGAGCTGGGCATGTTGTTTGCGCCTTGGCCGTCGACGGGGGCCTGCCACATGAGTTGGCCTAATTCCCGGATGTAGTTGAGTGTCAATCGCTGGGATGCAGCCATAGGGATACAGGCTTCTCGGAGCTCGAGACCGTAGACTCTCTGCAGCGCAAAGTCGAGGAGGACTTGGCTGTCATCTGCAAAGCAATCGTCGTCGGATGCAACAGAGCCTGTCTCCAGGTCATGGACAGTCTCGGCCGCGTCTTGTGAAGGAGCACACTCATGCAAACCAGACGGTGTCTCGTCGTCATAGGTTTCCTGTTTGACGTGGTTGGCGGTCCTTTAAAATGTTAGTCGGTGCGCAAAATGAGAAGCAGTTGTACTCACTCGCTCAGCTCGTCTCTCTCTCTGGGCTCAGGCGTCTGTGTCCTGGAGCGCACATCGCGCTGAGGGTCGGCACTGGGCGCTCTATCCGATGAGCCGCTATCGTCATCGAAGAAGGTAAAGCACGAGCTGTAGGAACCCTTCGGGAGATGGTAGCTTTTGATGATTGAACACGTGTTCTCTTCCTCGTCAGAGTACTCGGTCAGACTCTCCAAGCAGTCGCTGGCATACGAGGTGCTGATGGGGCTGGCGAGCGATCGCGTCGTGGCGGTATCAATACTACCCGACATGACACTGCTTATGGAGGAAGCAGTGGGAGATCGGATGTGACCGCGGGCGCTCGAGTAATACGAGCTCTCCAGCAGGTACTTGTGATGGCTGGCATCATGAGGGACCAGATGGGTTGGACGTTTTTCGGTGGTAGAGCTGATGCTTGCTGTGTCGGACCGAGCGCGAGAACGAGGGCGAAAGGGAAGAAACTGAGGGCCGGACTGGGCGCGACCGACGCCTTGCTGGCTCATGATGGTTGTTGGGGCGCAAGGTTAAGAGAAGTTTGCAAGATTCGGCGCGGCAGTCGGGATGAGAATATGGATGGGGAAGCAGCTGCGCCAAAGCAAGAGGCGATGGAAATGATGAATCGCATGAATGAGAAATGAGAAAATAAAACGAAAAAAGAAAAGAAAAATCTTGAGCGAAGGACAGAGAGTGTAAAGCTCAACTAGAGAGCGCGGCTAAGAAAAAGCATGCCGAGTCGCGAACATTGGGCGGGAAGCGCTGATAAATGAAACAATAAAAGCTGGAGAAGAGTGGGAGGAGGAAGAACGAACGGCTGAATCGCGCATACGAGGAAACAGGTTGTGTTTGAGGCTCTGACAGCGACTGCAGACTTGTCCGGGGGTTTCTCTCTGTCCCTCCAGCGGCTGGCAAACCACCGATCACACACAAGGGCAAGGCAGACACGAAGGGAGGGGCATTTAGCCTGTGACCCCCCCTCGATTGACAGACGCAGACACACTGACACAGACGCAGACATGCCAGAAGGGGACGAGGCCCCCCTGTTCCGCCGTGGGTCTCAAGGATCGATAAGACGGCGCGAGCGTGGCTGTGATTCGCTTGTGGTGACGGCTGTGTCGTTGGCGGCGTTTCTCGCAGGCAGACAACTTGGGGCCTGGGTCAGTGGGAATCAGCCCTACCGAAACGAGTTCGTCCCTCTTTGCTGGAAGAGAAGGGGGTGGGTTAGATGGATGGACTGAGCGCATCGCGGTGGCCGAGCCAAGCTGGTCCAGCGCCGGGGGGAGGATGGCGCTCGACGGCTCCCTGGCCGATTGGACAGGCTGTCGGCAAGGTGGACGGACGCACACACATTTATTTCTTCGGCGACGACGAGGCGAGGTGAGGCGAGGCAAGCTTTGTGCCACTCCCGCCCGTCTCCCGCATTATCTCTCCCATCATCTGGGGTCCCGCCGCACCAACTATCGATGGCCCAGGCAGATGCACGCTGCTCGTCATACTGTACCTGGTCCATGTCAACCCGGCATCGTGAAGGAGCAAGGGCTGCTGGTTGGTTCCTGAGTCGTGCGACGTGCCAGCTTCTAGCCACGGACTGGCCGGGTAAAGTGACAAGAAATGGATTAACTCATGGCCTTCTACTTACAATCATTGCAGGGGTGTTGACGCGGGCCTTGGTGACCTTTCCATACAGATTGACGCGTAGGCCGACGTATGATGTTTCCGTGGAATTAATACTGTCGTCGTTGACTTGCGCTCTGCATGGCCTCCCATGCCGCCAATTGACGGCCATTTTCTAAAGGTGTCCATGAAAGAGGCCAGACACGTCACCAGACAATCCAAGGCAACAACACATTTTTATCCAAATAAAACTTGGCCTGAAATGGACAGGGTGAGTATAGGGTAACTGCTGCTGAAATTACGTGGAGGATAAATTTGGCCTCAAGAGCGACGTTATCGTCTATATTAACATGCAGTCAGTAGGTCGCGTGCTCAAAAGAAATACGATATTAATAGAGCGATTAAAGCACCTGCATCAGGCTTACTCCCTTGGCCCAGGTGACGAGCTCTCTCTGCGTACCTCGCCTCATGCATGTAACCAGAGCTGCACATAATTAGCGGCTGTAAATTGGACTGGTTCGCCGAATTCTTAATGACACACTCAAGCCCTCTGATTGGCTGATGCCCCGTTGGCAGGCCGGTTTTCGGGCTCTTCCGCTCTCGCTCTCAATGGCGACGGCATTCTCGTCGCGATGGCTACCATCCCACTGCGCTCGGTTCGGATGCGCGTACGTCTATTTCTGAAAAGAAAATGATGCTATAACCAGTAAAATTATGTCCTCCCAATACGGATGCGACGTGACCCTATCCAATGTGAACAATTAGGCTTGGCCTACTTGAGAGCATTGGCAGCAAAAGCCGCCGTCGCCTTGGCCGCCTTTTCCCTCCGCTCGCTGTACCTGTCGCCAAACAGGTCAAAGTGCGGGCGCATCAGGATCGTGTACTTGACCAGCTCCTCCATGCAGTCGACGAGCCGGTCCCTGTTCCCGCTCGGCAGCAGGCGGGCGCGACCGCTGCCGTCGCCACCCTCGTCCTCGAACTGCTTGTAGGCCGTAGGGATGCTCGACTGGTTCGGGATGAGGAACATTCGCATCCAGCGGCCCAAGACTCGTAAGCTGTTGACCGTGTTGAAGGACTGGCTGCCGCCGTTGACCTGGATAATGGCAAGTGTCCGCCCCTGCGTCGGCCGCACTGAGCCGGTGGCCAGCGGGATCCAATCGATCTGGTTCTTGAACACTGCCGTCAGGTTGCCGTGCTGCTCGGGCGAGCACCAGACATGAGCGTCGCTCCATAGTGATAGCTGTCGCAGCTCCTGCACGGCCTCGTGCTCGGCGGGCACCGAGTCGCGGATGGGGAGCTTCGAGGGGTTGAAGATGCGCACGTCGCACCCGAGCCGGTGAAGAATGCGGGCCGCCTCAAAGGCCGTCAACTTGGAATACGAGCTGCCAGTTTGTATCAGCACAAGCATGCCCGAGTGTATGATTGGCAAAGGGAACCAACCGGCTTCGCAAACTGCCATACAGCACCAAGATCTTTAATCTCGAACCTGTTTTGATGATGTTTTCCTGTGCCATGGCCGTCACTGTATCCAGCTCGAGTTGCGCGACCCAGTCATTTGCTGCATCCTCCGGGCCGAGTATGAAGGGCCTGTACTTGGCCCGGATAACGGGGTCATCCTTGTCCTCTGAGATGGCCAGGATGGGAGCCTCTTTGACTTGTGCGTCCTCTGATCGGAGCTGCTTCTGGTGTTCTGAGACCGTCATCCTGGGCGGCAGCGAGGAAATCGGGGCGGTGAAGCCTGGCTGGAATCTGGGCGCGACAGACCGTACGAGGCGCTGGTTCCAAATAAGAGTAGTCAAATAGCGAGCAGGCATGACTACAGTAAGTCGACAAAAGTAAAATGTCTTTTTGTATGTCGCTCAACTATAAAAGTCTGATTACCTTTGGAGACCCACTGTATTTGGCCCTCCATCGCTTGCCCACCTAAATATGCCCAGTGGACTGCCTTGGGGTCGATAGGCACTGAGAGGTAAACCTCACTCACTATTAATACTTCTCCGTAAAGATAAAAGAACTTACCAAGCACGCTTCGCTGAATTCAGTAACAAGAAAATTGCAGTAGAGAATCTGGCTACGCATGATGATTATCGCCGACATGGCTGCTGGGGGATTGGAAAAGTCGTTGAACATAGGCTGGTGGTCACAGCCTTTGCTAGTCCCATGAGCAAGATCTTGCACATTTCAATCGGGGTTCACGGTCATTGGTGGGTGTTCTCACCAGGTCGTAGGGAAGAGAAGTAGCTTGCGACGTCATTTTTGGTCTACAACAGCACTGACGCGCCGAATACATCTCCTTCGCAGCCACCTGCTTTTAACCAGGCGCATGTCTACACCAAGCGTTGCGTAAGACGCCGCCCCAAATTGGGCAGGTTCGGGCGTCGTACGCGTGAGCCCACGGTGAGTGATGGTAAGCTTCCCCTTACGGAAATCGGTGGGCACACTTCAAGCAGCTGCTTATCGCCACATAGTAGCACAAGTTGGGCCATGTCTCGAACGCACGCGAACGTTAGAGACACATACGGACGAGCCCTCCGAGCTTCTCTGAAACGGGAAGTCGGAGAGCAAGGAACTGCACCCGTGGTCGGTCTTGGTTCGGAAAGCAATGGCAGCCTCATGGCTGTTTTGCCTAAGCTTGATTCATATATCTTATGGTCAAGCCATGCCAGCTCTTCCTTTGTGAAGAAATCTACCTGCTGCAAGTTCCTTCTTTGCGCTATAGCTACACCTGAAGGCTTGGGCATACCCGAGTTATGAAACAAGTCGGCAATAACGTCAGAGTTTTCACACATTCACTCATGGCGTAAGCCGTACCAAAATTCTCGACCTTGGTTCGAGGACAAGAATCAGCGTCAATGGCTCACAGTCCAATAGAAATAATGATACAGCAACGGGCACCGGGCACGATGCCTCCTTATGCCAAGCCCATTCAACGGAAGTGCGAACTGGGTCCTGTCTCGACACGAAATGCTGCAACCACCACCCACAGTCTGCATATTTAGGGAATCTTCCAGTCTGTGGCGGCCAAAGTCCCCTCCAGAGATATCTACTAGAACTCCAAGACCGACCGGTGCAAGAAAGATTGCTGGAACGGGCGATAGATGTGAACAGGAAGCACGGAGCGAGGTGAATTTAGACGATGTATGGATGAACGCATGCCGCTGCCGCTGCCCCAAGTCCGGATATTGATACTCCCTGTTTTTATGCGCCGCTGCGTTTCTTAATCATGCCTCTTTTCAGAGGGCAATTCGCACAAGAACAAAGAGACTGGCATCTAAAGTACCTAGGGAGGGTGGTCAGGTGTCAAGGGCATAGCTTAGTTGCATATTCACCTATGTTTTTCTGGCAGGCGCCAGCTGCTCTCGTCATACGCGGCTGTCTCGCTTCAGGCATCTCCCTCCCTCTCTCATCTCTCCTGCGACCTTTATCGGCATATGCGTCCTCCTCGGCAGCATGTTCTCCGTCAGCCAGTTCCTCGAGCTGCTGCTCCCCACCCTGAAGACCAACGCGCTGGATTTGCTCACCGCCGACGCCCAAAGCATTGCAACTCCTCTTCAGCAGGGCCGCCTGAGCAGCGTTGAGCTCGTCGAGAAGTATCTCGATTCGATTCAACTCCACGATGGCCGCCTTCACGCCATGTTGAGCATCGCGCCGAGAGAGGACCTGCTGCGAACCGTGGCCGCGCTCGACCTTGAACGTACACAGCGCAATGTACGAGGCCCACTGCATGGCATTCCCATCATCATCAAGGACAATATTGCCACGCATCCCGATCTCGGCATGAAAACAACCTGCGGCTCCTTGGCCTTGCAAGACATGAGACCCTACGCAAATACCCGCGTTGCTGATAAGGTCAAGCCTGCCCCATTTCAGCAGATTGCCCCGTGAACCTTGGGTCTAACCAGAGTCATGTCGTAGCTTCTCAAAGCAGGACTGATTATCCTTGGAAAGGCCAACTTGAGTGTAAGGCTCCCAAGACTGTTCGGAACCAAGGCCAGAAACTAAAACATAATAGGAATGGGCATACGCACGGTATACATCCACAGCAGCCATTTTCCCGCCGTGAAATGAAGCTCATATGTCTTTCCTCGCAGAAGCTTCAGTATTCCGAGTGGCTGGTCAGGTCTGGGTGGCCAGTGTCAGTCCGCGTATGTTCGTGGCGGTGTTGATCCTGATGATAGTGTTGATGGCCACAGCGTAAGCACCATGTCGTGGGGCTCTGAGCATCAGTTCTTACCGGCTGACGCGCCAAAAATATAGAATCCTTCAGGGTCATCAGCCGGATGAGCTGTGGGGGTTTCTGCTGGATACGCGCCTTTCTCGCTTGGGTCAGAAACAGACGGTTCGCTCGTTTCACCTGCATCAACGGCCGCTCTTTACACCATAAAACCAACTATTGGTCTCGTTTCCCAAGACGGGATCATCTCCATCAGTCACACCATGGATTCTGCCGGACCGATGGCTAAAACGCCTCACGATCTTGCTGCTCTGCTTGATATCATCTGGGAGTCAGCATCGGGAGACTCTGCTGGACCAACAAAATCTTTTTACGACATCGTCAGTTCTGGTGGCTCCTGGGGTGAGTTGTCCATTGCCACACTTGGGTACAAGAAGTGGTGGCCACCGAAGGAATTTCTCAAGCCCGTAGAAAGCGCAACGAACCCGATGGTATGCAGTTTCTTCCCTTTTCGTACTTTGTCACCTTTCCAAAGACATCTAGCTGACTCGGCAAAAAGCACTCAGAAATACAAGCTGCATATAATGAGATGGAACGCCTTGCCAAGCGGTTTGCTCCAAACGTCCCGCTCCCCATGCCTTCAGAATACATGCTTGATGGACGGGATAGTGAATGGACTGTCACTTGTAGTTGTGAGTGGTCGAGATAGCTTATGTGTCTTCTTCGTCCAGGTATTCACACTTAGCAGTGGCCGACTTCAGGGTGGACCTTGATCGCTACCTACAGTCAACTGAGTACTGTCGAGTTCGTAGCATCCAGGAATTGATTAATTTCAACATTGAGCACGCAGATGTCGAGCTCCCTGAAGGTATGCGACCTGCCGCGTTTTCTTCGTGAGCTTCTTCAAAGATTTTCTGTATCCGTGCCTTTATTTCCCCTATTTTCTACTACTCATTCTATATGCATAGAAGCAGCTACAACCCATCATACTAACCGACACCAGGCTAATATGATCAACAAAATCTTATTGACGCCAAGAATCTGCAATTGGGTCCTGGAGAGTACGAAAGCCATCTTTCACACTTGAGAAAGGTCGCGCGGGAAGATGGCATTGACCACATTCTTGAAAAATATCAAGTCGACGTCATTGTTGGCTCGGCCGATACTGCTATGACAGCGCTCGCAAGCGGCAGTGGTGAGGAAGCCTGTTGCGGCAAACATTCACACAGATAAGATGCTGATGAGGATGACATAGGTTACCCAGTCGGGGCTGTGCATTTAGGCTATCTGGACTATAACGGGCGGCCGTTTGGCTTGGCTGTGTTGGCTGGCAGAAATCAGGAGGCCAAGATTTTCAAGTTCATGAATGTGAGGGAGTCTACCTTCGGTCCCCGGCGACCACCTTCGCTCTGACGGAATCAAGAGCGAGATTATGTGCTGCGGCAGGTGGATTGCCTCGTGAGGTCGGTGGTTGGTTTGAGGGTGGTCATCATCAAGCTGCACTCTGCGCTTTACTGAGATTATTCCACGCGGAGCGCAATTCATTGGAGGTCAAGACGCTGATGAAAGTAGCGTTTTGGCATATGTAGCCACAAGCCTCGTTTTATGATAAGCTAATTTCAACCTAATATCATCCAGTCACCGCGAATGGCCAGGCTCAGTATCAAGCCCATGCAGCTGGGCATGAATTGCTGAATGGCTATCATTATCACATAAAGCTACTTGAGGAGTTCTATTGGCGGCGGGGACATTGGAAGGCTCCTGATACATGGCCAACTCAATCATAAAATATACGAAACCCCATGTCCTCCCTGCCCTCCGACGAGAGAGCAGGATTATTGTCGAAGGCGGAGGTGTGAGCGGCACCTAGCGGCAAGTCAGCATCCTTGAAGTCACTTCTCCGCATCAGCTACCTGAAGCTGCTGCTCTTGGGTAGGACGGGAAGTGGTACATTGAGCAATGGATGGATTCGTTTGGGCGGCGCAATCAACCGTTTTGATAAGCCGCGCCTCGTCCTGGGCTCCAAAGTCGTCTCTATTCTGCCCGATGCGTCCTTCGTATGCTTGATCCTCCATGTGCATTATTATGAATCAGCCTAGCGACTGGTTGGAGAAGCAACGACACCATATGCAGATGATTCTGATAGGTAAACCAAGAGAGCACCATTTTTGTCCCATGACTTAAGAGGGAAGGATCCAGTCTTGTTTCTGTTCGAATATTCGTACTGTGCTCTCATAGGTTGAGGGTCTAGGGTAGATTATATGCTGCAGCTAAAATCTCAAATGAGGCTGAGCTCGCCCAGGCTTTCAGCCGCACTCGGGGGTTTATATTTGGCAGCGGTGTTTGATGCACTCTTGCCGACTCCGATTTCGCATCAAACTTGCTCGTTAAGCGTCAGCCAACAATAGCGAAGCTCTTAAATTACTCGCCTACCCGTCAGGAATGGTCTGTCATACTGTTGACCATTGTCCACGGGACAGCAATCATGTAGAGTTGCTCCAGGAGATGCCCTCATGGTGGGGGGATGACGCTTCTCAGTGCCCTTCGTGCGGGCTCAAGAAATGGACAACGAGTTTTGATGTACGACTCAGCACGGGTACATGGGCCGTCACGTTTGAAGAACTGGAGAATACCGCCAAGGCGGGCTGTCAAGATTGCGAACTCATACTCGATGCCGCCCTAACGTACATCCGCCCGACAGCACGCTTGGAGAACACCAAGGTACAAGTTTACCCGGAACCGCGTGGTAGGCGGTTGTATATACACATAAAGGCCATTTCTGATCTCGAGGAAGAATGTACTGAGTTGGAACTGGTACGTTATCAAGGTACGCAGATCTATCCAAAACCCCTGGAAAAAAATAGCAAAAGAAGAAGAAAGGACATCATTAGCAACGTGGAGGCAATCACTGAAAGTGAAGTAGACCGCAGCGCTAGCTTTGCAAAATCAGCGACTTCTCTGGATGGTCCTGTCTGGGATATTATGACACAGGCACTTCCTTCTGGTCACACACTATCTCCATTAACCCAAGTCAAAATCGAGAACTGGATCTTGCAATGCGATTTATTACATGAAGCATGTCGGAAATCACGGGTCCAGGCGTTGCCTAGCCGGATCTTGGAGCTGCTGCCGGACATGGTCCGCGTGAGAGGAAAGCCAGAAGTGCGTGGTGTCTACGCTTGTCTCAGCCATTGTTGGGGAGCAGATGGTCCTTCGATAAAGCTTACATCCTGCACAGCCAACGACCTTAAGCTAGGAATTCCTATCAGCCAACTTCCAAGGACATTTCGAGATGCAGTCCACGTATGTCAGAGCTTGCGGATCAAATATCTATGGATTGATGCCCTGTGTACGCAAAATAGGCAATGTCAAGATGGGATATCAGAATGCTGATGAAGCGAACAGGTATTGAGCAAGACGACATTCAAGATTGGATGGAAAACGCAGCGCATATGGCGAGCATATTCGAGAACGCATGTCTGAATCTGGCGGCGACTAGTGCTCCCCATAGCGAGGGAGGTCTATTTGGGTTGGACGCGGACATTGCGGCCAAACAGCTTCAGCACCACCCGCAAATTTATGTCAGGCACAGGAAGAGAGTATCAGAGTTTCCGCGTACTTACAGACAATTTTCAAGTACTCGCGATGAGAAGAGCAGAAGCGAGTTTCCACTACTTAACCGCGCCTGGGTATGAAGCACCCTCCAACATGTATCTTGGATCTTTCATTGATAGTTAATACGGGCACAGGTCTATCAAGAACGCCGGCTGTCAAGAAGGACAATACACTTTACCCGACAGCAAGTGTTCTGGGAATGCAACTCCCGCTTCATATCCGAGGACAAGACCATCGACACATCCTGGGACTATGGCGTGGACCATCAGTCTACAGCAATCCACGCCCGGCCCTTTGGCTACTGGAGCGGTGATCCTGTCGCGGATTGGAAGAAGACCGTATCGGAGTTTCAGGGCCTGCAGCTGACTTTTGAGACGGATCGCTTACCGGCCATCGCGGCCTTGGCTGAGAGAATGATGCGCTTCCGACGCGGCAAGGACACGTATATTGCCGGGATGTGGAAGAACACCCTGCTCTCGGATCTCTCATGGTATCATTTTGGACAGTCCTATCCACGACCTGCGGGCACAACCCCATCATGGTCGTGGGCCTCTATCCAGGGGAATGTGATGTGGGCGGAAGCGACACCACTGCCTGTGTCTGAGATTATTGACATCCAATACACTCGAGTTGGGCCAAAAAACATTGGAGACGCCGTCGGGGCACACATCGTCGTCAGAGGCTTGGTCATTCATGGACACTACACAACGGGGAAGTCGCCTGATGAGCAATTCACAGTGCCTTATTGGGTTTCACTGGCAATTCACAATCTACCTTCGTCATTCAGTGACGTAGCAGTCAGCCATTTCTACCCGGACTACAAATATACCGAAGCCACTCCGCCTGTCAATTCTGGGGACCCGCTCAAAGGGCTGATACTGTACAAGGAGAAGCGACAATGGACGGGTCTAGTGCTGCGAAAGGCCAAAGACAATCCTGAGCAGTATGAGAGAATTGGGTTATTTTCTGTTCAGCACAAGAACTATAGGGAACGCTTCTCGCAGGGACATAAAGAGGTTGATACGTCTCAAGTAGGAGAGTACATCGCCAGCCTTCCTGTTGAGCGAGTCTGCATAATATGACCATCTTATCCTTGAGCAAAATATCTCGAGAACCTAAGATCATGGCACACCTGTGCTCTACTCAGAGGTCGCGCTTTGTCCATTGATCTTCATACCATGCAGCTTATGCGCCAAATCCTGGGCATATCCGCACATGGTCAAGGTAGGGTTCCAGCTGCCCGCAGTGGGAAACAACGCACCTCCAGTGACAAAGACGTTCTTCACGCCATGGGGGCGGTACAGCTCATCCAGAGATCCACCTTTCTCCGGAGAACCGACAAAACAAGTACTGGCCTCATGAACAATTCCAGGAATGCGAATCGTATCGACCGCGGGCTTCTTCGTAGCCCAGGCATGCGACGCCTCGTCCCAATACTCAATGGTCGACTCGGTGGCGCTGCCTCCGGACATGGCCTTGATAGTGTCGTAGGTTGCCTTGTCCATGACGTCCCATAGGTTACGGTCTTGCTGGCTCAGCGTGAATTGCAGGTCGACGTTGCAAGTCGGGTCTAGGCCCTTGTTCAGCTTGACATGGTTCTCGGTGTTCTTGTCGCTGAACTCGCCCAGCGTCGCGCAAACTACACAGCTCATTAGTTATGCTCTCTTACTCGGGGCCCACAAGGAGGAAAATACATACCAAAGACGACGTGGTTCTCGGAGCCTTTGAGTTGATCAAGCGTCGCAGCAGCTGCATAGTCGGGACACTCTCGGGCAGCGTCCTCGGCATCGTGCTCCGGGTTGGGGCTATTCAGAGCCGTAATTTGGATGTGGTACTGTAGATTGCTCTTTGGGTCTTTCCCCGCCAAGTAAGACGCAGCAATCTGGAGCGACGGGCCCTTTGTCCAATTCTTGATATTCTTAACCGGACACCGAGCAGCAATGTGCGTCAAGAAGTGGCCCGTGATGCGCTTGCCGACCGTTTCGCGGCAGCTCTGGAAGGAGTTGAGCAAGAGCGTAGCATTCGGGATGGCACCGGCACACAGGATGATCTTGGTGTCGTTGCCTGTCCAGGAGAGTGTTCCCTTGCTGGTTTCGAGAACACGGACGATGCCGTCGTCGCTCTGTGACATGCTTCTGGCCGAGCAATTCACTGCGAGTTCCAGCGGCGCTCCGTCTTCCGTCTTGGCTAGATGCCTCTGGCTTTCGTATATGCCAAGAAGAGGGCCAGGGACGGAGAACTTGTTGAACCGAAGCGTGGAGGTTGGGCTGCGGCGTCCGACTGCAAGGGGCGCCGATTCAACGTAGTCAGCACTATGAATACTACGCACTGAGTCGGTCAAGACCTTGTCAATGGCAGTCTGCAGCTTCCCAAAGACGGTGTCGTCAATCTCGGAAGCAGGAGTCACGTTGAGCAGCTTTTTGGCCTCTTGCCAGAAGGATTCCTTCTTGGCCGTTGCCTTCATGGACTCGGGAAAGTCTCGCATGAGCGCCTCCTTAGGTTGGGGACTCCAGGCAGACCAAAAGGTAGAGCGGCCGCCGAAGAAAGGGCACGATCCGTGGCAGAACTTGAGCTCCTTTGTCTCAAACGTCTTGCGCGAGAGCGTCCATGGGAACGTCTCGGATGCGCCGCCGAGGACCATTTTGAATGGGAGAGGCAGGTTTTGGAAGTGAGAAGCCAGAAGTCTGTACGGTATCAGCATCAGGCATGGAAGCTCAAGGGTACACGAATTGACATACCACCTCGCTCTAGACAAAGAACTCGGGCGTTCTTGTCGAGCTCGTAGACCTTGTCGATAAAGGCCAGAGCCGTGCAGCCAGAGCCACTGACAATGTAGTCGAAAGAGCCATGAGAAAGGATATTTCCCCAAGTCTGCTCACTGCGTACATTCGTTTAGCGAATGACGAGATAATGTTCTGTTGTCAGCTGGCTTACCTCACAAAGTAGTCCGAGGCCATGACGGCCGTGGCGGTGGGCGACTGGACTCCGGGCACAGGGAAGCCATAGGCATTGGCTGGCGCTGGCTGGCGCTCATCATGCCTCTTGCCGACACGGCAGTGGAAGCTTGGGATTGTCTTGCCAGGAACGGCGAGGTAGTCGGGAAGTGTTTCAGCGTTCATCTTGACGTGCAAACTACAGGTGAATAGGTCAACTGAGGAGTTGGATGAGGGGGATGTCTAAGGCAAAGCTTGGGATACGATGGCCGCCTTTTATCGCCCATTGCTCATACAATTTCTTGGCCTCACCGCTCCTACACTATCGATGCATGTCTCACTGTTACTTCTTCTTTCGTAAGACTGCATTGGCTGCTGGCGGATCGGCGTCGATAGAAGCCAGCTGAAAGAGGGGAAGGTTACATTAGGCCTCGACGAAGTGATGTGCCGGCATCTCCAGCGCTTGCGTGTAAGCACGATTCATTCCAATTGGCGAGTAGTTGCAGCTTGACCCTGATCTGTCGCAGTTCAGCCAGCCACATGCCTCGCCGCTGACGATCTAGAGGTCGGTGGACCGAGGGCAATGATCATACGGCTGTCGCTCATGGTTCTTGGCTAGGGACTTTTTGGACGAGTGGCCAGATAATTAGGTACAAAGAAAATGAAAAATGAAAATAAAATCAATAGAATTTTATTTTACAATGTCATTACACTTTCTGAATGGCTGGTCTGAGCTGCAGTATGACGATCATGGCAGGGTCCAGCATTGGCCAAGTTTGCGTCTTCTCAATTGTTCCCAGGCCGCCATGGAGAAGATCATTCAAGTGAGATTTCAACCACTGCTAACTATATATTTCAGATTTTTTTTCCTCTTGAAAATGACCCTCGCACATTAACATGAATTGCAGATCGATGTTGCCGGTCTAGGGCTTTGTCCAGCTTGATGTGGTTTCTAAGGCTCTTGTCACCAAGCTTGCCTAGCGTTACACAGACTAACACGCAACGAATTATTTACGATTTACTCCTTGGAGCTCTCAAAATGAAAATAAATACTAAGGACGACATAACCACGGCTCTTTCAAGTGCCACATAGCAACATATCTTGCAACGAATCCATATTCTCCAGGTGAGCAATCCATACCCTTCCATTATCACATCCAACTGCTATGATCTGTTCGCAAATCTGTAGAGCAGTCGGTCGATAATCCTTGGGAATCCAGAGAACTTTCGTACCACACAAAGTAATCCAACAACCGTCAGACCTGATACCCCATCTAGTTATAGGGGGGATGGAAGCAGGCATTGTGTTGGTAGCAGATGCCTGTTGTAGCGGAACAGAGACTTCATATGCTCCATCATCGGTGAGGATAGAATTGCTTTGATAGTCGAAAGCAAGAATGCTCGAAGCGACACCAATATATAAGGTTTGAGTCAGCGTA
This sequence comes from Stachybotrys elegans, assembly GCA_020746835.1. Lineage (NCBI taxonomy): Eukaryota > Fungi > Ascomycota > Sordariomycetes > Hypocreales > Stachybotryaceae > Stachybotrys > Stachybotrys elegans. The sequence continues at coordinate 891,308 of JAGPNK010000013.1, forward strand.
CCCGCCTCGGCGGCCCAGATTCTGACAGTTCCGTCACGCGCGTTCGAGGCTACAAGTGTGGAGTCGGGTGAGAAGGCAACCGAGTAGACCCAATCGGTATGGCCCTTAAGTGTTCCCTGTAGCGCACCTGTTGTTGTGGTCCAGATCATAACGGTTTTACCTGAGACTGAAGCTATAAGTCTTGAGTTAGGTGAGAAGGCAACTGAGTAGACCCAATCGTCGGTATGGCCCTCGAGCGTTCCACGTAGCGCGCCTGTTGTGGTGGTCCAGATCTTAACGGTTTCCCCTGAGACTGAAGCTATAAGTTTTGAGTCAGGTGAGAAAGTGACTGAGCTGACCAAATATCTATGGCCCTTGAGTGTTGCCTGTAGTGCGCCTGTTGTGGTGGCCCAGATGTTGACGGTTTTAGCTGAGCTCGAAGCTACAAGGGTTAGATCAGCCGAGACAACAATCAAGTCGACCCGGCCGCTATGGCCAGTGAATGTCTTCTGCAGCTCGCCCATTGTGGTGGTCCAGATCTTAACGGCTCGATCTGATGCTGAGGCCCCAAGTGTCAAGTCGGGTGAGAATGCAACTGACCTGACCCCCTCGAGCGTATGCTGTAGCTTGCCCGTCGCTGTGGCCCAGATCTTAATGGTTTCGTCTGAGATCAAGGCTATGAGCTTTGAGTTGGATGAGAATACAATTGTGCTGGCCCGTTTACCACTGCCCTCAAGCGTTTGTTGCAATGTACCTGTTGCAGTGTCCCAGATGTTAACAGTAGAGTCCGACGCGGAGGCCACAAGCTTCAAGTCAGGCGAGAAGGCAAGTGATCTAGCCTTCAAAAACATGGTTTTAACCTCTTGTAATTCTTGTGATCCTCGCTGGTATGGTTTGGGTGACAATGTGGGTTCCTCGAGCGTCTGCTGTAGTACGCCTGTCGCAGCATCCCAGATCTCGGTGACTCGGTGTGAGGCTGTTGCGAGGAGCTTCGAGTTGGGCGAGAACGCTATTGACCAGGGACGATGGCACTCAAGCCTCTGCTGCAGCGCGCCCGTATCGACAGCCCGGATCTCGACGCCCCAGCTCTTGACGCCCCAGATCTCGTCGTATTTGTACGAGGTGGTGGCAAAGAGCTTCGAGTTGGGCGAGAATGCAATTAGCCAAGAACGGCCCTCAAGCCTCTGCCGCAGCGCACCCGTCTCAACAGCCCAGATCTCGACGGAGTTGTACGCGCCCATGGCTAGGAGCTTTGAGTCCGGCGAAAACACAATTAGCCCTCCCAGATAAAAATCGTTCCTGAATGTCTGCTGCGGCGCACCCGTCGCTATAGCCCAGATATTGACGTTGTGGTCCGATGAGGAGGCCACGAGTTTTGAGTCGGGCGAAAACACGATAGATTCGACCTCACCCCAACTGATGCTGTCCTTGAATGTCTTCTGCAGCGCGCCCGTCGCGGCGGCCCAAATCTTAAGGGTTCCGTCTTTCGAGCCCGAAGCTACGAGCTTCGAATCTGGTGAGAACGCGACCGAGGTGACGAAATCACGATGGCCTTCTAGCGTTTGTAGACATGCATTCCAAGTCTCTTCCGTCGCTGGCTGCGTAACAATCCAACTGGGGAATTCTGGCCGGAACAAATCACGTATTACACTTTTTTGCGGGCTGAATACGAGTCCTGAAGCGTAGACTTGTAACGGGTATTTCGCAATTATCGACCCATAGTACTGCATAAACCGTAACGCATCATATACAAGATTTGCTAGTCGCCGGGATCTCTCATTGTTCTAAGGCCTGCTGGTCAATGCAACATTCTTAAGTATATTCTCCCCTATAACATACCTGGACTATGGTGCAGAGTTTGGACATCGAGATTATGCCTTGTGGTACACTTCGGACATGACTCAGAGCTTCAAGCCAATAAAGATACTTCTTCTGCAGAAAAGTGTCGATTATCTTTCCGTCAAATACGTCTTCGGAATCACCGACATTTAGCCCGAGACTGGATTCGTGAAGGTGGTCAACCCAGTAGATGCACTGATAGCGTGAAGCGATTAGAGGATTCGGATTTGGTTCGTCGATTTCGTCGATTGAAACTCCCGGAGCACCAACGCCATACATGTCACGTCGTAAAATCTCCGATAAAATATCTAATGATCGTCGGTAAATAGTGAGATGTATATCAGACTGTCCAGCAGGGAAGATTTCAGCCGACCCTTTGGTCAGGAGGAAGTCCTGGGCGGATTGGTGAATGAAGAAAATGGTCCGGTTCCGGACAGTAAGAAAAGAGCCACAAAGCTGGATAATCTCCGTGAGCGACTCACACGACTGAAAGTCGATAAGTGACAGGAGCTCGTCCAGAGTGATAGGTTCGTATGCCACCGACACGATGGCTAGTATTCTCCTGCACAAGTCTGCGTCCATGGGATCAAGCTGGTCCATCATCTGTCTGTAGAATGGATCGAGCCCTGAGGGAAATGTACGTAGAGCTGAAATCGTGTGGTGTCGCGCAATTGGTACGAGCGCTTGGCAGACCAGAGCAACCCATAGAAAGGTACCTTGTGCGTTTGACAACAGATGCTGCTGAACTGTGGACCGCATGCCATCGTCATATCGCTTTCGTTTGGCTAGGTCCTCTACCTTGGCCTGGATGTAAGTGGTGACGGCGGCAGCGACAGACTCTTCGTTGAGTTCAAGACGGAGTGCTATCTTGTACTCTGCATTGTAGAGCCCCTCCTCGATATGTGGCCAGTTGCGGCTCGAGATGAGCCATTTGATTTGCGGTGATGCCCCCAATAGTTCCACCATGAGGTTCAGGAGCTCGCTGAGACCGCTGACGCATTCGTCAAGTGCATCGATAATGAAGTACGTGCTCTGCAACATGGGATCTCGGATCATTTGCGAAAGAATATCCGACAAGGCGGTCCAGGCGTTCACATCGGTGAATAGGGCTTCACCCTCTTGATCATACCTTTGTTGTATATACGAAACGAGCGGTGGCTGCTGTTCGATCAACATGAACAACAGGCTTCGTATAACGGCAGTGGCGCTGTTAATTCGTCTGTCGCTGGCTTGAAAGAAAAAGTAAGCTATATTTCCCACATGCTGCTTCTGTAGCTCATCGATGATCCCACAGAGAAGCATGGTCTTGCCCTTTCCAGGATCGCCTCGGATCCAGAGCAATGGGTTTCGTGGATCTGTCTGCCACTGGTGGAAGTCCTGGTTTTCAAGTACCCAACGATACGACTGTTCGAGGAGACCTCCCTTGGTTGCTTCGATGCGCTTCTTGTCATGCCGTGGATTGGTCACTCGTAGTAGCTTCTGGCATTGAAGCAGCGCTTCTTTCCCTCGTGTAAATCGCTCGACCTCTTTCCGTAGCCGAACAGTGGCATGTTCCCCTTCTCCATATATGAGGGGCATGAAGATGCCGAAAATACCCAAGAGACAGTACGCTTTGTCTTCAGGTTTTGAAGCTTTGCGCTGTCCTGTCCATGACATCCGTTCTTCAACAGAAAAGGCTGATAGATCGTGTCCTTGCAATGCTGCAGTGGGTATACCGGTGCTCCTATGAATATGTCGTTCAAGCGATTTCTTATCGCCAAGTAGCTGACCATCCACGGAGAAGAACTCGACTGACGGAGGAGCAAGGAGTTCTTGGAGTGTCCAACAACGGGTATGCCAGCGACTGTTGCAAAAGGCGTTGTCTTGCGTCTGAGATCCCGGATCAGTGCTTTCGATGGCAAGCACATCGACCAGATAGACGTAGCATTTTGCAGCGCGTTTGTACCACCGAAACATCGAGTTGATGGACTCTGAGAGTTCTGCGTCGCTTGTCTTCTTGATACAGCAGGTATCGACCCAGAAAAAGTCTAGGCCATCTTTCGCGGCCTGTTCTCCGCAAAAAATGATTTTCCTGTAGCCGGCCTTCTCTCGACCTTGGTTGGCTTCAAGGTCTTCGAAAGTGACTTCATCTTCGTCACGGCCCCAGGTATGCGAGAGAATCGCATAGGGAGGGACTTCGTCTTCCCGGAAATTCTTGCTCAGCTGGTATCGTTCGTTGGCCACACGATGTAGAAGACGCATATCGATCTGTGTATCAGGTAAAGAAATAGGAGGTCGAAGCGTCTCTCATGGTATGTGGAAATGAGATTGCTGGATCTCAGGCCAAAGATCGTCGGGTCGGGCTGAATCAAAGCAAGAAGCTCTCAATGGCTCAGCCTCAGCGGGGTAATGCAGCTGTCGGTGCCTAACGTTGGCGAGGATAACGAATCACAGGAGAATGAATGCAAGCGCATATCATTGTCAGTTGATAAGCTGTGGCTGTGCCGGCTTATCGCGTGTGACAAGAAATGCGCCGTACAGCCTACACTGCAGTGCTGTGGATTGAGAACGGAGCCCGCATCTTTAATCAGCACTGGGATGACGCTGTGGAAGCTGGCTGGAAGATCATCATCCGCCGTGAATCGGACTCGCCTCCAACCAGTGATTCTGTTACCAGTCAAGACGCCGATTTTGAAGAAAGGGGGAGGCCACCGACGACGTATGTCGCAACAGTTGACTACGACATCACTTATTACAGGGAAAGCATGTACATCACCCACGGCCCGGAATTCCTTGACACCACATGCCACGACGCTCCCGTCACACTACAGACGTCGGACAGCAGGGCTCGTCAACCTCCCGTTCTCCGGGAAGAGAGTGTATCATGATTCCGCTCGACAAGGAGCACAAGATGCCCTCAGAAGCCATCCCGGATGCGGTTGCGACTCTGGATAATGGCGATGTGGAGACAAGAACGAGGCTCCGTATCAAATCACCTCTGCTGCTCAATACTCTGCGTTCAATCATCAAGTACTTAAGCCGGGATCCCAAGGAAGATGAAGGCGACGAAAAAGATGATGAGATTGACCCAATGTATTTTCGGCTATAGTCTATTTTCTTGCTTGTTTGATAGCCCAGGAACTTATATACCAGGTTAGACAGATCCTTGGTTAGATAAATGAAAAGGAAGAGATTAAGGGGTTAGACCTATTTGAACAAAATACATCTCTGTTGATGAAACCAGTTTCTTGGTTACCGAGACTTCCACCCCAACTCGTTCCGATCCAACGTCTTCCAAAATATGCGTTGCGCCGAGGCGTTTCTTTGTTCCCAGCTGTGATTCTAGTTCAAACTTGCTGAACATAGACGCCAGTGAGTTCTCCCCTTCATATTTACACAACTTACACCAGGGCCTCTCGATATCCCCGTAGGCTACTGAGGCCCCAAGGATCAGCACGATACGCTCATCTTTGACAAGAAGCTGGATGGCTCCAGTCTTGGCAAAACCCAGTGTTTTCTCGAGGGGCTGTAGGATATTGGTAGCCACGTCCCAAATTTGAGGAGGGTACACATCCCGAATCGAAATAGCTTGTCCCAAAGGAAGGATCCAGAAGCCCCGTGGCAGCGTGAGTAGAAGACTTTGCGCAATGTAGACTTCTTTAATTCTCCAGTCTTGGTAAGGGTATTCTGATGTAGAGGCCACTGTTAGTAAGCTTCCAATATGGCACAGGAATATGCCTTGAGACTAGATGTCCTCACTCATTTCATGGTCCCAGAGTTCTTCTTGGTCTTCTACCGGGTCAAAACCTTCCATGAGGACTTCCCCGGCGGGACTGTATCGTGCAATCTGAAATAAGCGAGAGGTGTCTATGCGAACAAATCTATTGTTGGAGATTCTTCGTAGCCGAATACCAGCAAAAACACCCGGGATATTACCAATCTGGCAGTCCAAGACAGCGAGAAAAACCTTTCCTGACTGATAGCTCACGTCTTGGCACATGAGCAGATGCAGCCTCAGGCCTTGTCTGGTGATATCTGGGTGTGGTCGTGAGGAGCGAGGCCAAGGAAACATGGCCACGGCCGCAGACTTGGCGAATAGTGATGCCGAATCGGCTACAAGGCCGCTCCTCTCAAAGGTATCCCCGTAGTCTTCTCGGTAGTAGTCGAGTGTATTCGGCCCCGCCCAAGCAAATATGGATTGATCCTCAGTCGTTTTGATAATCTCTTCCTGCAAGCGCATGAAAGCTCTGGTGCCCTCACCATACAGCAGTGGCATGTTGATGTCGAATATCCGCAGCATGCAATAGGCCATGTCTTCGACGCGGGTTGTCTGCCTCTTGTTTAGCCACGTAAGACGTCTGGCCACCGTCATACGTGAAAGATCTCCGCCCCTAAGAGCATATATGTCTATGCCTGTCCCCCGTGAGATGTCGTGTATGAAATCTTCCCTTGTGCCAATATAACGCCAACGGCGGTCGAAGAAGTGTACACTCGAAGGAGCTATCAATTCTTGCAGTGTCCAACCCCGCGAGTACCACCGCGCAAGATACCTAAGACCCTGTTCTTCGTCTTCCTCTTCGTCGTTTGCTGCGACGAAAACCGCGTGCCTTGTAGAAGGAGCGTCAGACAAGTAGACGTAACAGGTTGCTGAGTTGCGATACCATTTGAACATGGAGTTAATGGCCTCAGATAATTCCGCCGAACTGGTTTTGTCAATGCAGCACGTATCAATCCAGATCCAATCAAAGCCATCCTCTTTGGCACGTCGGCAGCTTCCTTGTATTTTCCTATAGCCTTTTAGGTTTTCGATTTTTGACAAATCACCCTGCATGTCCTGAAACTGAACCTCTTCCTCTTCCCAAGTATGAGACAAAATGGCATATCGAGGAACGGCATATTCTGGCACTGCATCCCACTCGTTGTGGACAAGAATAGCACCGCTCTTACGCTCAGTGAACTGGGTGATGGAGAGAGAGGTTGTATGTAAGAGCCGCATATTGTGCGTAGTGGCTCAAGCGGTGGTGTCTTGTCAAATGGAGGGTCACTATGACCACGATGAGTGGAATAACGCTGCGTGAATGAGAAGAAGCGGGGGATCGAGGTTTATGGCCTGGTTACCCGCCTTGACTGCGGGGTAGATGGTACTACCTACCCACTCAGCAGCACCTACTGCGGCTCTGCTTCTATACTGCCAAGGAAGGGTTACATGGCAACCGCCTTGTGTCTCTAAATCTGCGTCTGAGCTGTAGAGGCATTGACCAAGTTCACGTCTTCTTTATCTTTCCTCGGCCGCCGCTGGAATGTTTTGTGAATGGTTTCTATTTTTTTTATTAATTTCTATTAATTTTTTAATTTTTTAATACTTAGCATGATGAGATGCCTGTCGCTGTTTCACCATTCTTTCAGGGTGCTATGGAAGCTCATTGCAGTAATACATCTAGGTGGCGTCACTACCAGCCACTGACCAGCCACCAAAGGTCATCAAAGGCCACCAAAGTACACGTAACAAAGGGCGGCTTCCGTACAAATAGAGCTGAAACTGTCACCCATGAGATTACAAATCAACTACCTTATGCGGTGAAACTTCCCTCTTGCGATTCCTTATCGCAATTGTTCTATCACTATTTTGTCATTTACCTTTTATTCTGCTGCGTCTCACCGCCCTCTGGCCCCAACAACCAGCTGGCGCCAAACACTTCGTCGGAAATTAATTCTAGATTGCAGACGGTCGTCTCTATCCTGGCGGAATACCCGGACCAACGCGCACAGCCGATTGAGACCAGCAAACGCCATGGCCGAGCCGTTTTGGGGTCCTCAGACCTCGTATCTCAAGTAGGTTGCATCGTAACGTTAGGCCGACCCTGCTGTGGCCGCATTGGGAGACTGACCTGGCATCCGTCCGCATTCAGCTTCTGCGAGGAGGTACCTTCATGCTCTATCTGTCGTCCTTCTTCCTGTCGCTGACGGCTGTGATGCAGGACTATGTCGTCACCAGGTACATTGCCGAGTTCATCAACACCCTGAGCAGCCTGACGTTTGGTTCGTCGACTCCATTGGCGTCCCCTTTCAGCGTTAATTAACATGGATCGGATCAGTTGCCTTTGGCCTCTATGGTCTCTTCATTTACCCCGGGTCCCCCACCGGCCCTCGGCTGGTCTCGTACTGTGGCCTGATTGGCGTCGGCCTCTGTTCCGCTGGCTACCACATGACGCTCAAGTACCATACCCAGATGTGTATGTCCATGGCAACATTCCATCTCTCTTTGCCCCGTTTCATCTTGCTGATTTGCGACCCAAAAGCCGATGAATTGTCCATGCACCTACTCACAACCCCCCTCATCTACCGCCTGTTGACCTACAAGGCCACCCCCCAGCGGACCAAATGGATCGGCATTGGGCTGTCGACGCTCTTCACCATTGTCATGGTAACTCACATGGTGATGGATGAGTTCCTGCTCCATGCATCGACCTTTGGCTTGGGTGTCTACGTGATTGTCACTGGCGTCATCAAGGTGATCCCCCACCAAGTCCCCGATCCAAAACTCAGAAGCACCCTGCGCAACACCACCAACATGGGACTGGGTAAGTAGCCCCCAATCCATCCGAAATGGCTGAAATCTGACCTGGTAGCTTTCTTCATCCTGGGATATATCGTGTGGTTGATTGACGACTGGGCATGCCGCCACTTGACTGACATGAGAAAGGTCGTGGGCATCCCTCTGGCCTTTCTGTTGGAGCTCCACGGCTGGTACGTTGACATCCCGTTTGCTGAATACAAAATCTGACCAGTGTAGGTGGCATGTTCTTACTGCCATTGGCGGCTACATTGCCGTGGCTGTCATTGATCTCATGATGTCAGGTGTGTTGACGGAGGATATCACATCCCACCTGGCCTGGCCAGTGCCGCAGGCCGTGCGACTGGTGGGTGCGCTCAGGGGATCAAGCGAAGAGCGCAAAAAGGACTAAGGGTTGGGGACTCGGGCAAACCGTTAGAAAGGATAGAGGATAGAAAGAGTGCCGGGATCGTTGGGCGCTCGGGATGCTAGAAAAGGCCACGGCAATGGGAAGGAAATCTGGGCGCTAGAAACCGGGTATTTGGGACAAATCCGTCGATAGGCAAACATGATTTACTAGATTTACAACTAAGATGGTCAGGATTCCAATCGTGGAATGCAACGGTTCTCTCATGGGGCAATGATTTGACGCCAAGAATTGTGGCTCTGCTTTTAGTGTCTGAGTGAAAATGAGTCACCATGAGTCCCTGTGAGTCCATGTGAGACTGCTGCGCTAGCGTCTTGGCGCAGTGGCTGTTCTGTGGATGCTTGTTGACGGCATCTGGATCGGTGCATATAAGCCGTTGGACATGTCCAATTCACAGCTCATCCAACAACAACCAATCTCATCGCATCGAAAGCCTCAGAACAACTCTAAAGCTTCCATCCAACTTCAAACTACCACTCCAACTTCGCAAGCCAATGGTACTAGACACGACCACGACGACTACGACCACCGCCACGCAAACCATGGACTTAGACCTACACGCAAACAACACCACCGTTACTACCGTTCAAGACCACGACCAATCAACCACAATGAGCCTGTCATCAACAGACGATTGGTTCGACGAATCGCAATGCTTGTTTTGTAATGAGGTTGCCCTAGACCTCGATCAAAACTTGCTTCACATGGCCAAGGCCCATGGCTTCCACGTGGACACGACGAATCTACTCGCTGATGTCGATCTGCTCCTCAACTACTTCCATCTCCTCATCTCAGAGCACCACCAATGCCTCTATTGCCAGACACAGAGATCAACTCGCCAAGCAGCGCAGCAGCACATGATGGCAAAGGGCCATTGCAAGTACGAGGTCACGGAAGATGATGTCGAGTTGATGGAGTTTTATTCTGTTTCCCCCTCCAAAGAAGTGGAGGATATCCGCCAGGAGTTTCTTTCAGCGCGCGCCTCAAACAGTCAACTCCCGCCTGTACCCAAATCACGGGAAACACGGAGGGCAAAGCGCTCAACCGAACATGGCCGGACCTCAGCCATCTCCTCCAGCCACGAACAGCCATCACAGCCGCAATCAGACAGCGAGTCAGACTCGAGTGCCACAGACACGGACGCGCCGCGAGCATTGAGCAACCGCGCGCTGAAGCAGGAACACATCCTCGCCAAGCATCTCGCTCAGCTTCGCGCCCAGGACCGCAACAGCCTCGCCCATCTTCCCGTCTCGGAGCAGAGGGCGCTGGTGATGGCGAGCCTCAAGCAGATGGAGTCTGGCCGGAGGGCAGAGAATGTACATCAGAGCAACTTGGAGAGCGCAGCCAACAGGTTCGGATGTCTCCGCAAGATTCGGCTGATACGGAAGCCGCCTCATACAGGCAATATCCACAGCCTGAAGAGGTGATGGCTGAGATTGTCGACAGTGTTAGAGTAGTGTTTAGCCAGCTTTTATAGACGTCTTATTGTGTTTTGACATGTGTCTATCTATAACTGATCACCGCCGAATATTAAATGCTTAAAATTTCCCGCCAAGTGTAATCTATTGATCTGATATCGTCCTTATTGTCAAAGGGGGGCTCATCGGAGTCACTGGTCTGTATCCCACTGGGGCACACAAACAGAAAATCCCACGTCTGGGAATCCCACATTCCTTAAATTTATACTGTATCCTCCGGCTTCTCTTGTATTACAACTGGCTCCAGTTTCTCCGGCTCTCTGTCACTCTTGGGGTTCTTCTCATCCAGCTTCTTCTTATTCTGCTTCTTCTCTTCCAACTTGACTTTGAGCGGTCGAAGAGTATTATCCGTCATCAGCAACAACTCCATGGCCCCTTCAAATGGGTCGTTGCCTTGCCCTTGATTCGGTTGAAAGTGCGATACAAAGTCGTCTGTGACCGGGTTAGCGAGGCGATTTCTTAAGAAGCAAAGAATAAAAAGATTTAGGGAACTGACGCCATAGAAGTCGTGTCAGGTCCGTGGCATTGTAGACGGCGATCCGGAAGAGCCACACCAATATGCAGAACGGTAGCAGACACAGAGCGAGCATTATGTTCAAGCAGGTTGCCCAGGTCCATGTATGCTCCTTCATAGCACCATACGCCAGCGCAACACGCTGAGCCGGTAGCTCGACCAGAAGGTATATGAGCCAGAATCTAGCATGCCAGCGCGTCTTATGCGTGTCGCGGTTCTGAGGTTGCGGCTCGTGCGCGACGCGCAGCTCTCCTGTGTCGGAATCGCCGAGGGCCTCAGACCTCGCGGCCTTGGCCTTGGCCTTCCTGCGCCTTTGGATGAGCCAGCTGCGTCCGCGGATGAGCTGGGAGAATTGGGCGATGTGCCGCGAGATTTTGCTGCTGGCGTTGCCAAGGGTTTCGGCGTTGATGAGGGCCACCACGGTGATCATGAAGGCGACGGTGGCGCAGACGGCCATGCTACCGATTAGGGACCCGCTGGGCACCTCGCTCATGCTGAAGATGCTCGAGGCGAAGCCCAGCGGCAGGAACACGACGGTCACGTAGGTGAAGAAGCGGATGTTCTCGGCGCCCCGAAGACTGAGATCGTTGCGGATCTGGTCCTGTCGGCTCGTGAGCAGCTCCTTGAGCGTCCTGATGTCGGCGTGCAGCCTCTGCATATCCCGGATCTTGCTGTTGCTAGAGCTGAGCCGTTTCTTGATGTCACCCCTGTACTTTCGTTCGTCGTTGCGCGTCCACCTCGGCTTCTCCAGTCCTCGGTCCTTCTCGCGGGACTCCCATTTGGCCACCACGGCCGATACGTGGCCCAGCTGGTCCTCGACCGCTTGCAGCGTCTGCTGGCACTGTTGCCAGTGCCCGCTCGACAGGAAGTAGTCGTCGCTGTTTAGGTCCACCAGGGACATGGCTCCCTCGCGCACGCCGAGCTCCGTCTTCATCCTCTCGTAGATCTCGCGCGTGCTATCAACCAGCTTGACAATTATGCGCTCGAATAGGACCAGTTCCAGCACCTTGCGCTGCGCCCAGGCCTTTCCCTTGGTCTCATTCTCGTCAAAGGGCAGAGCAAATGTACTCGCCATGCCAACGGCGGGCGTGTGTTCGATTAGATGGCAGGTCCAGTAGCGGTCAAAAAAGTCACCGAAGATGCGGAATCCCACGGATGCCTTGGCTATCTTGCCACCACCGTGGCCGGGAAGCGGCTCTTCGTACGGCGTTATTAGCTTCGTGGGGGGTGCCGGGTCCCGTGGCAGGATCTGATAGAAGCTTAGGTGCACCTCCGTCTCCCACGTGTTCATGTGCGGCGTTGTGTCGTCGAAGAAATAGAGCTCATAGTTGACGTGCCGGTCAAAGAAGAGGCTCATGGATCCATGCTCCACCTCAGGGCTACCTAGATAGCATATCAAGGCCGTGTCCAGGTTGGCCTGCGGCAACCAGACGAATCGCTTCTTCGCCTTCTCGACCGTGCGCGGCGCTTCGAGATGCCTGGTCCACAGCATATCGTTTGACCCTAGATCCCCTCCCATTGGAGGATAGGGCCCGATGCCTGGGTACTGAGAGTAGGGAGAATCTTCGTTATCCTTGGACCTTTTCCCTACTGATTTCTTCTTCCCAATATCCATGATCCATGCAGACTTGTGTGTGCCAAACAAGTATCGATGCGTGTCCGACACTGAAAGCATCGCACCTAGGTAGGACGTCATGGCCCGGCGGATGACTCCGTGATCAGGAGTAGTCCGATTGCTGGCCGTGTCTACGAATGCTCTGCGCAGCTCGTCGTTTTTTAGGATGACACGACTCAGTAGGTTGTCAACGCTGATGAGGGCTCGGCTTATGTACACGCGAAATTCCTCGAAATTCTGTGCGGCTCGGACAAGGGCACTTGCGTCGCTCATCAGGACGGATCTTAATCGCCACATTACCCCCGGCCCCTGAAGCACCTGGAATATTGGGCGAAGGGAATCATTAATAGCGTATTCAATCGGGCGCTGGTAGTTTTCTCCCTCTCCAACGGAACTTGGCGACCGTGGGGTTTGCACCAGCTGGGTTTCGATGGCGCCGAATGGAAGCGAAGGAGTAGGAGGAGTAGGAGGAGCGGGAGGAGGTGGAGGAGGTGGAGGAGCGGGAGAAGAGCTGGTCGATGTACTACTGGGTTGCTTCACGTCTTCTGCTTCTGGGAACTTGCCCGTTTTCAGGATGGCTTGGTGTCTGGGGCTCAGTAGTATGCCAAAGTCATGCAGAAGCCTCAGACGTAAGCCGCTGTCTTCCAAGAGTATCTTTGCCAGCAATTGTCGATCCATGCGGTATATCGTCACCTCATGGCATACCCATACTCGGATTTCCTCGTACGCCTCGATCAAGGATGCAGCCGTGCCCGGGTATTCCATAAGCCATCTGTCAATCCAATGGGAGTGAGATGCACTCTCGGAGACAAAGGCACTGATAAATTTATGAACGTCTTCGACGGTGCGTTTTTCACCGCCTGGAAAGAAGGCAGGGTAGTTGTACAGCCACTCTTCCTCGATCTCAGCAATATTTGTGGAATCGATTAGATGGTTGAAGGGTATCAGTTTCTTAAAGGCTCTGGATTTCTGGCCCGATTTCGTTTTACCCACGATTTCCATCTGCCAAGGACTTGACAGGTCGGGAGCAGCAGCCATTGGCGGGTTAGAAGTCTCGGCGTGCAGTGCTTGTCGCTTCGCTGCGATAAACTGGATTGAATCACCGGTGTCGGTCCTACCGCTCTCCAGAATAGTTGGCCGGTTACTCATGTCTTCTTTTGCTCCGGCACTGTTCGCATTGTTACCCTTGGTGACGTCGATGGCACAGGCCAGCAGCAGATACGGAATCTCGAAGGTTGCGTGGAAATGAAAATCCCGATCAGACTCCTTGTGAAACAGCACTGGTTCCTTAGTGGCCTTGTCGAGCTGCCCGGCGAAGAGTCCATTCGAACTGGAACTCTTCAGCAGCGTAATGATGGATTTTCTGACGAGCGACGGAGCTTGATGATGATTGATACGATACCCCTTGGATCCCATCAGTATAGCTAGGGCATATCGTAGAGCATTGTCCCAGTGGACCTCGTCGTTTTCGTCATGATAATGCTGCGCTTTCACGGTACTCGCCCAGAGATCGTTGGAGGAGGTGTCGGCCGAGTTATCACCCAAGAAAATTCCCCATTCGCGAGCATAGAACAAGACGGTATCTCGGGCATGGAGGAGAAATCTCGTCTCGCGGCATGAACGAGTCACCGCGAGCATCCTCTTCCCCGAGACATCGTTCTGTGTCGTGAAGCGTCGCAGCACCTGTCGTTGAACGTCACGATACGCAAATCTCCTCATGAGCTGCTTGGCCTCCTCGACCTTCTGAAGAGAAGCCTCCTCGATCTTGTGAAGAGAAGTCCCCTCGGTGTCCTGAACAGAATCCCCCTCGGTGTCCTGAAGAGAAGCCCCCTTGATCTTCTCAAGAAAAGGCTCGAGCGGGATCTGAGAAATCCCCTTGAGCGCCCTCCAGATCCAGACATGATCATCCAACCGGAAGATGTTTACATCTCCCTCGCAGGCGTGCGGCCACGCAAAGCACTTACGCCGATCTTGCTTCTCAAGTTCCCGAAGCCACGAGATGCAAACATCAGAAAAGTCCAGCAGCGTCGTTGCCGCCTCGTCGCCGGCATTTAGCTCGGTACATGAGTCAATCTTGATAATGTGGAATGCGGTGTTGGTGAGATGATCGTCGACTATCCAAGATGAGCCTCTCTCGCTGTTGTTGATGGTCTGTCCAGTCACCCAGTAATTGCCGACAAAGAAATTCGACTTCGACTTTTCCACTCTCTTCAACCAAGCTAAGTGGCCTCTGCATACCGACGTGATCCTGGTCAGGAGGGACAGTGTATATTTGTCATAGTTCACATAACGCGACTGTTTGAGTCTCTTTGCAATCGAGACGAGGAAGTAAAACGCAAAACTATTCCGCTGGTTAACCGAGCTCCGTAAAATAAAAGTTTCAAACATTTGCTGCCTCCTAGGCGTGAGACTATCCGAAACGAACAAGGCGGGTTCGTGCCTTTTGGTGGATTTCTCTCCTATGAGGTGCCAGGGGGGGTTGCACTTACAAGCTTGCAGATGCCGTGATCCGATGAAAAGAAAGATCTCCACACGTCAAGGCGACCGGGATATCGAAAGCATCATTCGCCCAGTAGTCCTCAAAGGTACCATCTTCTTCCATCCTGGGCGGTTTCAGTGGTATCGAGCAGGTCGATAAGATGTGTTCAAGCTGTCTCCGAACGACAAACTCAATGTGAGGGGAAGATTCCCCGGCATTCTCCGGCAGCCCAGATGGTTGGGCTTGCTGGTACGACAGACTATCTGTATCTGATATGTCCTCGACAGAGACTTCGGAAGCCCCTTCATCACCGCCGCCACCGGATACATGGTCAGCCTGGTCGGTAGTCTCGACCATCGTGGAAATCTGCAAGGAGTTGTTAAATGGTTCCTTCGACAGGATGGCGGCGATATCCATGGCTTGTGCAGATATCAAGAAGTCCTTCCAGTGACTTTGCTTGCCGGAGAGAAGAATCATATTGTATGCGACAGTCACCTCCAACCTCTTCTCAGAAGTAGCAACGGAAGGCGCATACTCTCCACCATCTGCTTTCAGGGTACGATTCAATGTCAACATATCCTCCTCAACGAACCTCCGTAGCTGGCCATCTTCCATTACGGATAAGATTATTGCAATCGAGCAAGGCTCATTGTCATTGTATGGCTGGTTCTGATGGTCATTCTGACCATCAACCCTCACGCTTCGGTTCTCGTCCTCGGTGGCGTCACGGGGCGGAGGTGACTCAATCTTGCGTGTGAGGACCCAACCATAACCGTGCGGTCCAAGCTGTCGGCGGTGGTTGCCTTGTGATTCGTTGAAAGCATAGCTATCGTCTATGTGTTCGAGATCGCGGATCCACATGGCATCATCAGCAAGATGTATCTTTAGCTGCAGATCTACGTCACGATCGGAGTCGTTGACGAGGCGTATATTCTGCAGAACCAAGCCATCGTGAACCATCCACTGAGTCGTGACTTCGACCCCGCCGACGGTCTGCTCAAACCTCGGCCAGCGATAATTGACGAATTGCTGCTGTGGAAGTTCGCGGGGAGGGTACAATGGTGTGTAGCTGTTACCATAATAGTCAGAGTCAACGATGCTCACTCTCAGGCCGTGACAAGTGCGGTTTGAATCGTGGGAATGCAGGTCTTCCGTTCTGCTCAAAACCCGGTACGGCTCTGCAGTTGTGGGGAGGTCGGCCGTGAATAGGCCAGAGCGGCCTCTGCCCGTATAGGTGCCAAACTGAACCAGGCCCCCGTAGGCGTTGACCGTAGCCGTGGTCCCTCTGTCGCCAAACGACGACGGCGACTTCGGATTGGGTGCATTTTCCCAGCTTTTGCACTGCGAGGCTGCGGGCTTGAAGGGGGAGCGAGATTCGTGCTTGATTAGCGCCTGAAATTCGGCGTCTTCGAGTTGGGGAAGACTCTCAGGTGCCCAGAGGACTGAGGGCTGATTATCATCAGTCATGACTGGATCTTAGCAGCGCAAAAGCAAGAAACACAAAAACGCTGCAAACGCGAGGGGGAAAATAGGGGATGAGGGAGAAGGCTGGGGGGGAATAAAATGCCGAGGAAATGGAAAAGATAAGCCTCACCAAGCTTTCTATTAATAGGCTTTGGGTTTTCAGCCTCTTCTGCTTACGCCTCCGCCTCCGCTTCTGCCTCCGCTTCTGCTGCTGCTTGTGTGTAGCCACCTTGAAACATGGCATTTTACCCGTATAGTAGGGTCTCTCACGATATGAGAAATAATTCCTGTAGCTTGAGATGTCGGCTGCTATTGAACCAGCGATATCTCAACCATAAGAATAAGAGTTGGGCGATGTGTCTTTTACCAAAACGGTCTAGAGGCTGGTTTGATAACTACCCTGTCAAACCATTCCATCGTGGCTTTGTTTATTCCCTAATACGTTTATCATTACTTTAGTTGTCGAGGGACTAATTCGTAGAAAAAGGCCAGTCGCCGGGGAGTTACAATAAACAAGTCCTTTCCATTCATTAAATGTGTGTTTTCATGAATTACATTACCTCCCACAACTCCAGAGCGGTCTACCTTTTTAGACACCGACCCCACCTGATCACCAAAGGCGAAATTTGATGTCTCCTTCCTCATTAGGTAGTGCGTTTTAGGCTGGGTATGACTATGCCAAGGTCAGAACTGTTTCTTCCACCCTGAACTGCTTTCTTCTTCTCATGATTATGGACATTGTATCTAAAACGCAGGGAAACACATCACATTTAAATATTTATGTCTGTGTCAACAGGTAACATGTGAGATCTCTGCATCCTTCCTAATAATGAAGGGTAGTGAGCTTCTAATGATTAGCAAAGTCCCTGGGGCATCTTATAGCATAGTGCGTTTTAAGCAAGTTTCCCCTTTCGAGTCGATCAGTAGCTTATTGTAGTTCTTGCCCCACGCTTTGCCTGCCATTTGTTAGGGATGGTCAAGGGCATTCTAACGGATCGGCTTACATGTCAGATTCTTTTAGGAATAGAGGAGCAGGTTTCTTGTTAAGAGAAGAGTCAACAAGTGATCAAGGTGGAATAACTAAGCTATAAGAGAGCAACTGCCTAACAGCATGTGCTCCCAACACAGGCCCCAGTCTCGGCCTAGAGACCAAACTTAAGCGTTTTCCTGGTAAGACAGCAGTACAAAGCAGCCAAAGAAAGGCCATCAGGCCGCCAAGGGGAGCCATCTTGAATCCCATGGCGCGAGGCAAGAGATGAGAAATGAAAACTGCGAAACATGGCACCAGCTATCAATCGCGGACATGTCAGTCACGTTGTCACTGTCGCGGGCCGGGAGTCCCTCGCCACTGTTGCCCAGGAGCTGCCGCCCCCGGCCCATAGGCATTTCCACTGCCCGCTGGGAGGTTGCCCGGCGACAGCTGCCCGGCGGCCTGTGAGCCCGACGCCGTGTACATCTCCTGGATGCCCTGGTCGAACCCCGGCGGCGGCTGCCGCAAAGCCAAGTCGTTACGTCCCTCCCAGGACCCCTGGTAAGGGGCGTTGGGATTGGGATTGTCACTGACAGCCCTCATGCCTAGTTTGTCCCAGGACTGTCCGCCGGGGGGGAACTGTTCCGCTTGCGCCGGTGGCATGCGGCTCGCGTCGGTGTAGCTCGGGTGCGGCGCCGCGACGTCCTGGTAGCCATAGTGCTGCTCCTTTGCAAGACGCGACCGGACCTTTGCCGCAGCCCCGAAGGCCCTGTTGTCCATTGCCATGCTCCTCAGGCCACCGGCGCCAGGATCGGCCACGACGTTGTTATTCTCGTCGACCCAGATTGCGCGCACCTTGGCGTCCTTGGCTCGGTGGGCCGGGCTAGAGTCGTACAGATCGTTCATGTACTTGGAGAACTCGAGGTAGGCGTTGCGCACAATCTCGAACTGCTTGACCCCCAGCGTGACGACGGTGTCGGGCCGCAGGATGTCCTGGTGGCTGTTGCCCTGCGCCTCAAACTCAGCCAGTGCCAGCGCTGTCTGGCAGGCGTTGCGGATCTGCCGGCCGTTCCAGCGCGCGTGCGGGTGCGCGGTGAAGTGTTGGCTAGCGAAGCCGCCGATGCCCATCTCGTCAATAACAATCTTCCGCCCCTTTCTGGCGAAGCGCTCCTGGATCATGTGCATGTTGAGCTGAAATACCCTGACCGTCTTGTCATGGTCTAGCTCCGGGTAGTACAGGCTGATATGGATACGAGACGTAAAGGCTTCGTCAAAGTCGCCTATGCGGTTGGTCGTTAAGAAAAGTATGCCCGTGTAATACTCCATGACACGCAGGAAGACTGGTGTGGGCCGTCAGCGCTGTAGATAGAAGAGGGCGAAGACGGGAATGGGGACGAATGTGTGCGTCTGTCTCCCGACTTACCTGCCACGAGTGCGTTCCGCTTAAAATCCAGCTTGGTTCTCGCGGCGAGGAATACGTCGGCCTCATCAAGGAGCAGGATACAATCCCACCTGCTAGCCAGTGCAAAGTTTGTCTCTAGGGCCTTCTCGACCTCTTCTTCGGTAGTGCCGAGGTCACCTGGTGGTCGGAACAAACACGGATCAGAGTCAGTGGCTGCTTCTGAGACGTGTCAATTGTGGGAGTCGAGTTTTCTACTTACCACAGGTGATTTGAAACAGCGGCTTCTTGAAGAGTTCAGCCACTCCTTCTATTCAAAGACGGCCATTAGCATGGGAGGGCGTGAATTGGTAGGGGACACAAAGGTGCATCGGGCAGCACGAACCGGCCGTCGATGTCTTGCCCACTCCGGGGGCACCGTGGAGCAGCAGAATCAAGCCCTTTCCTACGGGTCCATGTCAGTCGTGGAGTCATGTCAGCGGACACCCTGAGCCATCCAGGAGCAGCAGTACCTTTTCCCTTGACTATGTCGAACTCATCCCTCTGGCCCACCGTCGACTTCTTGTCTCGGAAGTGTTGGGCAATGAGCGCCAAGATCATAGGACGGTGCCACTCCTCGAGGACGAGGCGGTCAAAGGCCGTAGTGCTCTTCTTCTGCTCTGTGCCGTCCTGCTGGTCCTTGATTCCTTCGACTGGCGGGAGATAGACGTTGGTCAGGTACGAGAGATCGAGCTTGGCTAGGGTGCGGGCCGCGTCAGCACATCACAGAGTATGGGTACTCACAAGGGCCTTTTATAAGACATAACTTACCCCATTTGCGGCTCCGCAGGACGAAGCCAAAGACACGGTACGACATGATGAGGAGCTCCTCATCTAAGACGAGGTTTCTGCCACTGATGGTCTGCAACTCCCTCACGGGCCACGGGATAATGGCGGTCGACGGCTGCTCGTTCACGGCGCCCACCTCGGGCAAGAGGGTATTGATATACTCCTCCCGCTGCTTCTCGTCCACGTAAGAATCGTTGTGCACGTTGTCCATCTCACAGCAGGCCCCTCTGCAGGGCTCGTCCTGTTCGTCCTGATCACCGTCTTCAGCCTCGGGGTTTCCGATCATCGACTTTAGCTCGGGCTTCCACTGCTTCTGGGCCACGTCTTGAACCGAAAAGGCCGATTCGAAATCAATCACCACCTGACTCTCCACCTCATCGCGAGACTCCAGCGTCGGCCCGGCGTAGTACATGTGCTTCGTGCCGGCGACCTGGAGGAACTTGGCGCCCCGGCGTATGAGCTTCTCCCGGTATCTCTTGTTGGCGGGGAGGGCCTCAAGCTCCTTCCACTCCGAGTCGCTAAAGTCGCTCCTCTTGGACAGATGGAAACGGAGGGGGTACACCTCCAGGGACGTGACGTCCCTCTCGCCGTCGAACCTTTTAAAGTCAAAGACCTTGGAGACGGGCCCAAGGTCTGTACCGTCAAAGTCGATGTAGACGCACGTAATGCTGAATGGCGGCGCCCTCTTGCGCTTCCCCGAATTGTTGGACCATATCTCCAAGGCACTGGCAACGCTGTGCTTGGCGCTGTTGACTTGGATGACTCGGTAGGCCTGCTTACCGTCGCCGCCTGTCACCTCCATGCCTGGCCTGAAGAGATGCCAGAGGTCCGAGAAGAAGACTTTGCGATAGTCAGGGCTCCCGAGATACGCCTCTTTGGCCCATATGTCCGAGTCCACGAAGCTCAGGAGGCACTTCAAGTGCTCCAGCGTCGTCGGCGACTTAGCCACGTCGTCAGAATTGTCCTCTATCTGGTTGTCATTGTCTTTGCCTGTGGCGGTGGAGCCTTTCTCCTTGGGTCTCCTTGGGCGGCTGTCCTCTCA
Organism: Stachybotrys elegans; assembly: GCA_020746835.1. Classification (NCBI taxonomy): domain Eukaryota; kingdom Fungi; phylum Ascomycota; class Sordariomycetes; order Hypocreales; family Stachybotryaceae; genus Stachybotrys; species Stachybotrys elegans. The sequence continues at coordinate 911,874 of JAGPNK010000013.1, forward strand.
CCGCAGCCGGCTTTTCGACGGCATCGCTCCCGTCCGATGAGACTTGACCCGACCCTTCCCCAGGCTCCCCAAGGGCGGCACCGTCTTTGGGCGAGCCAGCTGCCGACTCATATGTGTCAGTCAGAAAGTTCCAGCCCCCCTCCGGCGCAGCCTTGGACTTTTTTTCCAGGGCCCTACACCAGTCTCGCAGCGCTTGCTCGCAATAAACCAGGACCTTGAAGGGTCTGACGAAGACGACAGTCGTTCCTCCCATTTCCTTCCCCAAGATAGTGCCAAGGATCTGAGTGAGAGCCTCGGAGTGGATGCGGACTCTCTCGGGAAGCTGCGGCTGACCGGGCAGCGTGGATGCGAAGGCCTTGGAATCCGGAGTTATGTTCAGCCCACGTCGCAGATCCGAGAAGCCGAGCTCGTCGTCGAAATTGGGCTCGCCCATGAGAACGTCGACGGCAAATGCATCCTTCTCCTCCACATCGGCGAGCTGTCTGAACTTGGACCACTCTAGCCGGTTGAGCCGCGGCTGGGCAAACGGGCCCGGGGGCAGTCCGTCTCCTTCTGTCCCACTGCGATCCTGGCGTCTGGCCGCTATAATATCTTCTTTCTGGCAGCGAATTATTTCTTCGGCTAGTTGGGTAATCTTGCGGAGCCTGTCGCGGCGGCTACCGTAGTCAATAACTTCGTCAAATTCTTTGTCCGTGTCGGCGCCGCCCTGCTCCTGGCCGCCAGCCCCCCTGCGAGAGAGCTCAAGGAGGCCCGGCGGCTTGTATTCAGGATTATGTTGATGACGCCAGTTGACATGGAACCTACTGTGGTGTCCTTGTCCACGATGCGTGTACGTGCTGGCGAGTTGGTCGGAAATACCCCATTCCTTCGGGCCGGTCATGCGCTCCCATTCCCTCCCATGCTTCTTGAGACCGGTTTCCATTAGCGTATATTCATCCATGTCTTTCATCAGCTGCGCGCGTGACTCTTATCCCTCAACCGCAGCCGGGTCTTTCTGGGCTTGTCGCTCGAGCTCAAGGAACTTCATCTCTAGATCCTGGGGCTCGTTGGCGAGGCCGCCAGTACCATGTACGACAGGTTTCTGGTCATCTTCGGCCGGAATGTCAGACCCGCTGGCGTCTTCGGTTCGGCGACCCTCCTCGCCCTCTTGACTCGAAGTCAGCGGGGACAACGTCGCGTGAGCCGGGGTAGAGCTGGTCGTCTCGGCCTCGTTCGCCGGTGAACTAGAGTCAATGGATGCCATTTCTGCAGTCCCGGTCCCGACATAGACGCAGAGCCAGCACGACAGCCAGACTTTGAAGGTAGAGGATATAAAATGATAAGTAGCTCACGTAAGGGTAGAGAGACGAGACGAGCAGGGTTTGGCAGAGGTTACGCTGATGGCTAGAACGCCTGCTATGACTCAACAAAGTGGGCGTATTGGGTTCCGTGCATGATGGAACGGGGACTACCCTGGGTATTTCATACATGTTATACTAGAGCTGATTTACCACGGTAGGTTCCAGTGCCTTATCCGATTGGCGGTTCGGCTGAGCCGCACTATCGGCATCACGCATGCCCCCCCCCTTTTTACAATAATTGAAGACGTATCACATCTTCTGTATGCTAGCTGCTCTTGTCCGCTCCGCCTTTCCATGTGAGCGCAAATATGAGCCAGAGCAGATGATGCAGCCGGCCTCATGTGCTCCATTGTTGCCTGGTTGAGAACGTTGCACCTACATATGTAACGTACCATCCACGTCACTCAACGTGTGCAATAGGGCAACGCCTCACGAGTCTTTGCTGTCGATAAAATAATCCATACTAAACTCTCTGTTCGAATGTGACGAAACACACGCGCCGATATACTGCATGGTTGTGACCCTTTTGTTTCGATGGCATATATATTGCTTATGAGCCCGAACTGTTATCTTGGGTATTATCATATGTGGTTAGGCATCTCCGGTGGCGCACAGGGTCATGCGCTCCAAGGGTTTCAGTCACATCATACTGCATTTTCTGTGCAGCCATCGGAGGTGTGCGGTCCTACCCCAGCAGACCAATTGCTGGGATGGGTAACCGGTGACAAAGGGCCCGACATCAATCCCAACGACAGAGACAGAAACTGAAGGGTGGGGTCCCTTCAAACGTCGTCCAGACCCTTCTACCTCTTTCCTTTCAACACCGTCGTCATGGCGGGTCAAGGTTCCTTCATACCGGGGTGCAGTCGTCCCGTGACGGTCGACTACATTGACCAGCACCTCCACGAACAGCACCCTCTGTTTGCGAACCCGCATGTGCAGTACGATGCCATGTCCGGGCAATACGCCCCAACAACAGAACGACACGGCCAAATGCCCGAGCAGTACGCCTCGGAGAGCCAGGTCGTTGTGGCCGAACAGTACGCGACAAACAACCAGGTCTCTGTGGACAGTGACGACCTCCCACCGAGGTCGGATTGGACACACGCCAGCGCCATGAAGTTCTGGAATGGCATTTTCCCCGATGCCATGACTGAGTTCCAGAAGACGGAGGAGCCCCGAGGTCGATCCGGCACCGACTACAGCATTCGGAGCCCGGACAACTGGGACGAGATCTACCACAGACTCCAAGCGGCGCGAGACAAGTACCAGCAAGTGGGAGGGTCGGTAGGATGGCTGCAGAAAGTGCGGCGGACGGTAGCTAATAACATCACACCGCTGGCAGGGATGGCCAAGTTCGGCGCTCGAGCTGCTCTTGTCGACCCTATTGCGACGCCGGTCTTGGCTGCCGTGGAACTGGTCATAGATGTGAGCCCAACGCGGCCAAAGACAGTCGGAAGCCCCAACTCGCACAGCTAGCTAACCACGGTAGTGTCCCAGGCTGTCAAAACTGCCACATCTGTGCGCCAACAGGTCGTCGGCGCCCTTGACAGCCTCATACCAATCTACTCGAACGTTGGACTGTTCCTGGGGACCTTCCGGGGTGATGTACATAACTGAAGGGCGTCGGTAAATCTGATCTTCACGCCGCTGGACGCCATTGAGCGGACCATTGGCTTCTTCACAAGCAACGAGTGTGAGTCACGGCTACTTGGTCTGCCATCTACCGGCAGGACTGACGCATGATATCGGCAGTGAAGTCCTGAGGGGAGGCAAAGCCATGCTTACTGGGGGCGACTACGAGAAGAGCATGGTGGAGAGCCCGAACACGATCAAGACGAGGAGCTCAAATCTCATGGAGGAAGCCGCAAAGTCGCACATTCACGAATTCCACATGTGTACGCATACCCCCCGCCCACCCGAGGTCGCGGCGACTGACGCGTGCCTTCTTCTCTCACAGACCCGAGAGAGACGCGAAAGTTCCGCAGACAGCTCGTGCAGGCGGTGCAGAACGTGGGCCATAGGATGGGCAGGCTCAAGAACTTACTGCATGATTTCTTCCTGTGAAAAGAGCGTGATTCACGCCTAGCCGAGACTTTTGGAAAGGATGAAGATTTAATTGTGATACCACCTATAAAGGGGAGCTCGAAGACGCTTGACAGGAGAACCTCGGCCTTCATATCATAAACGAGAAGCAGCTATCAATCATGTCGTTCCAGCAGAATCAGTGGTTGTTGCCGCCGCAGCCGGGCATCAGCACAGGGGCCCTCCGACTGGTGTTCAACATGCCAAACCTTGACCTGGCTGACCTTGCCTTCGTTGTCAACAACAAAAGGCAGCTAGCCGAACGAGAGCGCGCCCAGGCGGAGCAAATCATCGACACGCAGCTCTTCCAGAGATGGATCTTGTCAGCATCCTCGGCCAAGCTCCTGGTGCACTGGGACTTCATCTTGCCCCAGACCTTCGCCAACGTCTCGCCCCTGTCGGGCTTTTGCGCCACCATGACCCAAGTGCTCCGGGCTAAGGAGCGCTGTGTGGTAGCGGTGTGGTTCTGTGGACGGCACACAGGCCTGTCTGAGGCCGGTGGGCGCATCAGCGGGTTCATGCTCACTAGCCTGATTGACCAGCTACTGAGGCAACATACCTTCGACCCGCGACTAATGTACACAAACGACAACATCACGGCCATGCAAACAGGGGACCTCGAGGTGCTTACCCATCTGCTGGGCTGGTTGGTGCGACAGCTGCCCGAAGCCAAGACGCTCTTCTTCATCATTGACGGTGTGTATCTGCTCGAGCGGGACGAGTGTAAAGATGAGGCGCTGCACGTGTTAACAACCCTTCTTTGCCTCGCCAATGACAGGAGCGTGTCTACCACCATCAAGGTGCTGTTCACGAGCACACCGGGCACGGATGATGTGAGGGAGGCTTTCGAGGATGAAGATCTGATCCTGAATGTACACACACTGCCGCAGCTGGGGTGGCCACCCAATGACGAGCGCATGATAAGGGAATTGGAAGAGATGCACGGAACTGCTTGGATGTAGGAGATTGAGGATAGTGGGTGTGCTAGTCGACCCGGTCTGAGTGTTCTTTCATTTTGATGCCCTGTTATCTGCCCTTGGCTACCTAACTTCCCGCACTGAGTTGCCGTGCTAACAACTATTAATCATTTTACCTTTACAACAAAGCAAGCCATCTCAGAAAAGCACCATGGCATCTTGGTCGAAAGCTGCAGCCTTGATCACAGGAGAAGCTAATAAAAAGGGTCGGTCGCCTGACAAGTGACATACAGATAAAAGGAGATCCACAACGCTTACCAAAATATTGGAAAGACGTGGCAGTAAGTTTACATCATAACATCTAGGATCCGTACGTAGTCTAATGGTAGTTGAGGAGAATTAGATCATAGTTGTACTGCTCTTATGAAGATGTTCTCTGCCATTCTACCGTTTCTACAGTCAGGGCTTCTTCAGCATATCATCCTCTGACCAATAGGGTAAGCTAGGTGAGTCTCGCTGCTTTATACTCACTCATGGGGGTAAGGTAGGTAAGGTCAGGGTAAGAGTAGTGATCTACCAAAATCTACATACTAGGTTGTACCTATCATCTTCATGTATCTTCCTTCTAAGGACTTCTCAAAAAGTCTTGTCTTAGTAATGCCTCTACCTGCTCCTACTAGGTATGACCTAAGAGACGGTCTTTATCTTGGTGACGGCCAGCACGGAACTATCGGCCCTAGTGGCATCGGAGCTCGCGACGTCAAGCCTCATTTTCGTCGGAAACTGCGGAATCTATATCTGCTCGTTATTAGAGGTGCGGACAGGGCTGTCAAGGCCAAGAAAATAATTTCTTTGACATTGTACCACAATGCGGGAATTCTTGATGATGTACCCCAATGGAACTGATGAGTGACTGAGCGTAGGCCCCCTGACAGCACAGAGAATACTAGAACGATCACCAAGTCTGTCCGTCATGGATTAGAAGAGTCATTAGCTATCGTCCCTTACGCAGGAAGAGCCTTCAGTACAAGTACTATTGACATGTGTGATGAGAGCCACGCTCTACTCCGAGGGATGGGGGAAAATGTTAAAAACGCGAAATGGGTTACTATCTGTCCTCTACGACCTCCTTCGTGGCACACACCGTTCATTATTGACGGCACATCTCCCCGGATTACAATGCAGCGATGCATTCTTCTCGTCCAAGTCAACCCTAACCCTCCCATTCGCGAAAAACGTCAAGACCAATTGTCACCTGCTTCTCCTCATGCCCTTAAAAGTTAAAGGCAGCAATTCCAGCAACAAGACCCACAATCATAGCACCATTAACAAAAACTCCGTTGGCTGAACTGTCAGGCTCGGGGGTAGAGGTAGGATCCAGAGAGCCGGTGGTGGTAGGAGTAGACGACTCGCTGGCTTCTTCGGTGCGCACAGCGGCTAGGGTAGCCAGGAGCTCGGGCGTCGTGTAAGTGACAGTCTCGGTGGAGGGAACTGTAGGCAGTGGAAGGCTTGAAACGGCAGAGGCACCGGAAAATGCAAGACGATCAGAAGCGTTCTCGGAGGTGTTGAGGCTGTCACGGTCGAACTCGGCGGGGTTCAGGACACTGGCATCATGTTAGCTGCAATCATGACTCAACTTCGGGTATGCCTACGTATCAATGACATGAGCGACACCGCTGTTGAGAAGACCGTTAGGGAAGATAATGCGAGCGTTGTTGACCCAAGCAGAGCCGTCAGGTAGGACAGTAAATGTCAACTCGGTTCCCTGAAGAGACGGAACGGTGGTATTCTCGAGAGCAGTTGAGAAGATGACGCTGGGGATGATGTGGTGGCTGAGGACGGCAGTAATGGTCTCCTCATCAGCGGACTCGAGGACGGAGCCAATAGCCTCAAAAGCATCATCAGTGGGCACAAATACAGTGCATCGATCAAGATCAAGATCAAGCCCTACGGCTGTAATGGCAGCCAGGATAGCGTTGTAGCCCGAGCGGGCAGCAAACTCTGGGAGAGAAGGGTTGAACCGGAGGACCGTGTCAACCTTGTGGATGGTGATTCCAACCCCAGGAAAAGCAAGAGTCTTGGCGGTCTGCTGATATGGGTGCACAGCCCCAGGCCAGCAAATGATCTGTGGCCTGCGATTCTAGATACAGGCGGTCGATGAGCCCCCGTCGTCGAGGCCCATAATACAGATTGGCTTAAGTTTTCCACTGAGTTATCTTTTATAGCCGTAGAGGAATTAGCAAAGGTTTTTAGAGGCGGTAATCGTGGTAGTTTTAAACCATAACCGCCTGAGCGTTATGGCAAATCACGTTCACACGATAAGACTCGGGAGGGCATCTAGATTAAAACTATATCCTCATATGGAATGTCATCAAACCAATTCTTATCAATGATCTCGCCGACACCTAGCCTGACAAAACGCCCCACCGAACGTTCCTCTGCTGGATGCATGGCCTCTTCTACCATTAGCACGTTGAACGCATCCTCGACACCGTGAATCTCGCTTCTCGACAAAGCAGCCATGTAAAACGGTCTGTCATGCGATGGCCAGATGCCCTCATCAAAGGCGACCCAGCCGCCAGGCTTGTTCGTGGGTCCGTGAAAGATGAACAAGTTCTTCGAGATGATACCACCGCCAACGGTCCGGATCGAGTCGGAGTAGTAGTCCATTGTGCCAGGCTGGCCAGCCTGAGGTGAGCCGTGCGGCCACGAGTTTGCTCTGCTCCAAGGTTTTAGTTTGACCAAAAATTGGAGCCAGGTTGAGAGCTCTTGCTGGGACCCCATCATGTCTTCTGTCTGGGTCTTGTGAAGTTGGATGTTTCGAGCCAGTACATGTGTAGTTTGGCTTAGTGGTAAGAACCAAACGGCGCCAATGGTAGAGGTCCACGACCAGCTTGGGAGAAATTTCAATGTCGACGGTCGAGACAGCGTTGACTTAGCCAGCCAGAGAAGCTGTACAATGAGTGTCCGCGCATCCTCGTTATTCTGTGGCCCGGCCTCTGCATGGAAGATGCCCGAAGTGTACGCTTCGCCAGTGCTTTGGCTAAGTTCGCCCGCCAGGCCCAGGATAGCCACGGGCTTATCTGAATCAAAGGTAAGGTGACGTTGGGTGTATGTAGACACCATCTCGCACCAATCGGCCAAAAAGTCTTCTCGCGCCTCCGACATTCTCCCAAGACCCTCCCCATCGCGGTTCTTGATAGACCAATACTGCCTAACGCTGTCAAACAGCCTTTGCTCATCCATAGGTGGCTCAGTGTACTCGTCCTCGCACTTGACGTGAGTTCGACATGCCCAAACCATACGTGATGCTGTGTAGTGAATTGTGCGAGGGGAGAGCATCCATTCCTGAGTGATCCATGCACGGCTACCCAATGGAGCCAAGGTTAAGCTGCTGATGGCTTGGTCTGGGAAGAGGGTCACAAACATTACTTCTTCGCCGGTCTGTAAAGGGCCGTCTGCTTGGTGCCGGTACGGAATAGACACTGGAGAGATTGGAGGTTGCCGAGGAATGAAGCATCCCTCGGATCCATCTTTGGCTCCGGAAGCAGCAACAGTAATTTTGGCGTCTTTATAGATTCGCCCCATTTGGATCGACTCCCTCTTCCAGTCCTCAGTATCATCCTGGATGATACAAAGACTATCGATCCATAAATAACGTAAACCTAACATCTTCACTATGCGTATAGCATCTTGGAAGGTCTTGGGTAGTGTAGACATTTTGATTGCTCGGCAATGAGCCTCTAAATTATCGGCAACCGTTGTCAGTAATCTGTGTGCACCCCAGCAGTGGCTCAAAGCTGCATAATTGGCTCTGGAGCTGCCCGTTATGAAAAGAAACGGGTCTTTTGGATCGTCATTGATGCCGAGATCAAGCACACGGGTGGGCAGTTGCGGCAGGTTGTTGATGTCGCGTTGGCCAGAGAATGTGCCTTTGCAAGCCTCGTGGTTGAAGATGCAATTGTTATACCACTCCTTTACGAAGTGCAGTGCCTCATTTGAACCCGAATTTCGAAATAGCTGTCTGCCAATAACGTCTCGGTTAAGTCGAGCTTTGCTTCCTGCCAAATTGTTAAGATCAAACCATCACGAGAAATCAAGAGAAGTGCCAAGTACTAACCAGGTACAGCTGTAAGACTGAGATATGCCACATCAAATCCAGATTCAACATCGGGTATGACTGCGTTGATGCCAAAAAGTGACGGTGCTTGAGATTTCGTAAGCTCTTCACTATCATCTAAGCTGAGTGGCTCTTGGAGACCGTGCAGCACGACGGGCTCAGGGGCAATGTTACGGCGGAGATCTGCATCCAAACGAGGCTCTGTTGCGTCTTGGTCCATTGCTCGCCGAATGAGGGCGCATAAATCACAACGATGGGCCGAGACCAGCAAGTCTAGGGCGTTGTCAAGGTGCTTATATCCATCGGGACGAATAAGAGCTTGCGGCGTTATCCCCGCGCAAGCCCTGCAAAGTGTCGATGGCGGTATCATTGTATCAATGACAAACCGTAACCCAACAGTTCTGATGCTGGCCGCTTTGCTTCATATGAAAAGCGTAAGTCTACTGAACTTGATTGAGGCAAATAAGCTCATAGAAATACTCATCTTGTCACGACCCGTGACAGGACCAACCCCAATAAGATAACGGACAAGTCACGTGGAGGAGGGAGGACCCAGGGCCAATGGGAACGGGACCTGTTCGACTGAGTCATATATAATTTATTCAACTTTAATTACTATAACGTTATCAACGCTTGTGGGCTTGGTAGATTGATGATTTGCGGAGACGTAGCCGAGGACGCCAAGAATAACACCAGCCAAGCCTCTTCGGGGATGAACATACGCCAGGAAGTAGACAATGGTTGGTCAGGCCACATCCAGATGTCTCAATGAGAAACAAGAATGAGCCGACAGGCCGGGATGGTGATTGATGCAGGCGCAAACACATGGCGAGCCAGGCATTTGAAAGAGCTAGCGACGCCGAAATGACGCTCCCCACGCGGTAACTTATCATATCCACCGGCAACCATCTCCTGAGATCCACAAGCCCTGCATCTATGTAGCAGCATGTACTCCATAAAGATAACAGGGACAGGCCGGTATCGCTACAGATTTGTTTAAAGAGCAGACGTCCGTCAATATGACGGTTCTCGTCTCTCCCTCGGCTTCCGGAGTTGGAATTGCAATCAAGTCAAGCTCAGCATGCATTCTTCTACGCTTCTCGCCGCGGCCGCCGTCGGTGCGTCGGTGGCCTATGCCTCGTGCAATGGCCCGTTTCCCAGTAACTAGCATCCTTTCTCAGTTGAATATGGGCTGCTTTGCTAATGATTGTTCAAGTGCCCCTGTGTAAGGGAGTCAAGATTGAAGACGCATCCATCGTCGAGCTCCAGCAGTGGCTGACAGAGGGTCAGCTCACCAGCCAAGACTTGGTTGAGTGCTATCTTGCCAGGATTGAAAAGACAAACGAGTCAGTGCTGAACCCTGCAATAAGCGCCACAACACTGGTTAACAGAATTCACTAGGTATCTCCACTCAATCAGCGAGGTCAACCCCGATGCCCTGGACATTGCTGCTCAGATGGACGCAGAGCGGGCAAGCGGCGAAATCCGCGGCCCCCTCCACGGCATCCCATTCCTTGTCAAGGACAACATCTACACCGACGACAAGCACAACACCAGTGAAGGAACTCTGGTTCTCCTCGGTGGAAAATACTCGTCCGAGGCAACCATTGTGACGAAGCTGCGAGCAGCAGGTGGTGTCTTGCTGGGCCACGGTACCATGTCTGAGGCCGCCGACCACCGAGCCTCTAGCAACTATGCCAGTGGATATTCGAGCAGGACTGGGCAGACGAGGAACCCGTATAACTTGACGCAGTCAACTGCCGGCAGCAGCAGCGGTCCTGTCGTGGCCGTGAGGAGTAACCAGGTTGCCATTGCTATCGGCACCGAAACCTATGGCTCCCTCGTTCACCCAGCTGCACAGCTTGGTCTCTACACCATCAAGTCCACCCCTGGATTGATGTCCCGCCATGGCATTGTTACCGGCAGCTATTGGCACGACACCCCGGGTCCCTTGGCCCGCTCCATGAAGGATGTATCTATCATGCTCGACATCATGGTTGGCATCGACCGATACGATAACCTCACTGCCGAGGCCATTGGTCACGAGCCGCCAAACGGATATGCCGCCGAGGTCGTTGACAAGCAGGCCCTTCGTGGCATGAAGCTGGGTCTCCCGTGGAACCCCTACTGGTCTACTGTAGCAGTGCGTCTAAAGACAGCGTCGAATCATGATCTAAGCTGACTGGTTATTGCAGCACATCAACAGCGGAGACAACAGGCAGGAATATGAAGAGATGATCCAGCAACTGAAGGATGCGGGTGTAGAGATTTACAACATCACGGTGAGCTCACGATGCTCGCTTGGTCATACATGCATGATGCTAATACTGCGGCTCAGTCCAACGCAGCCTTGTCTCAGATCGTTAGCCCGTACGGCCAAGGCCATCCCGCGGACATCGCTCCCGAGCACAACCACGCCATCGCTTTTAACACCCTTCTCGCGGTTGGGTACGGCGAGTGGCTGCAGAACTGGACCTTCCCCGAGGACGATGAGAGATACGGCATGAGCTCGCTCGCCGAAATGGCCGAATGGAACGACGCCCACAACGAGACGACGGGCGCGCTCGGCAACGGCACCTGGTGGTGGGATACCAAGACGGGCCAGTCTTTCTACGATGCCGGCGTTGCCACAAACGGCACCATGGGCACGGCCTTCTGGACAGCGTTTGGTTGGGGTCGCTTCACTGCGCGACAGGCCATCGACACGCTGCACCGCTACGTCGAGGAGGACGGCACCGTCGTAGAGTTGGACGGAGTCGTCATGCCCAATGGACGCGATGGCAACCGCGGAAACGCATGCGCTCCGCTGCCATCTTACGCGGGGTATCCCATTGCAGCCGTGCCTACCGGAGCCGATGCCTATGCGACGCCCTACGGTCTCTGCATCTACGGTAAGCAGTATGGCGAGGCGAAGCTTGTCCGCGTGGCTTCGGCCATGGAGGACCTGTTCCAGTGGAACGAGCACCCCAAGTACTTCAACTACGATACGGCCCAGGGGCCTTGGCAGGCGTCGTTTCCGGGCTACACTTGCTCGGAGAGCAGTCTCAAGTCTCAGCACTGTGCCCCATAGCTGTAGCCGTCATACAGTAGAATTAGAATAGTACACTGTTATTGCCGTGACTTTCAGCAAAGGTCCCGTCATGTCTGTCTTCGGTTGGAGTATCTATTATTCGTCACTTGATCATTGATCGTGGCCTGCCTGGTCTAGCCCGAGATCGGATAAGCCAGCTCTTGGATCCTGGGTAGGAGACGTGCCTGATGGCTTCTAAGAGAAAGAAAACTGACTTTCAGGCTGCTTTTCATTCCAGCAATTAGAGGGGTCCGTCCCCTGCTCGAAGTATGCAATGCTAGCACATAGTGTGAGCATACTTTGGCCGTAAGCATTCTCTTCCCACCTTGGCGCCACCGATATCGACAGGGCCCTCGGAATCTCGGTATATTGCAACCGCTTTCTCAAGGTCAGACGGGATAATTACCTCATAGTGAAAGGGGATTGAAGCGTTCCTGAGCTTCCATGGAAGTCATGGGAAGATGCAGAAGCTGCATGAATTCATCAGGGTCCATCCGGCCGATGACGTCTTGGCAAAGGCAACAAGCCGGCAATAGCGGGAGCATGACTCTGGTCGGCCGTTCGGCGATCCTGCCAGGCTTGTTTATTACCCCATCATCCGAGCTCCGAAGTTGCGGAACATCCCACCATTCAGCTGGGGGAAATAGTGCCCGTCTTATCTGCATAGAGCGAGGAGGGACAGCTTCGGCAAGCTCTGGTTCGACGACTTTGAGTTGCGGCTGCCCCGGCGGCGCGCTCGGAATTCTCTCGACTTGGGGGTGGCTGTCTAGCAGATGCCGGTGGAACGCACGGCGCTGGATCATTCACGTCATGGGCTGACAGCTCTTTATCCTGGTTTCTACTTTTGTGCACACCATCTCGTCGTCACATGTGTCCCTCATTCGCTGGCTCAGGGACTCGGATATTCGGCCACCACTAGAGCCATGTAAACTCAAAAGCCATAGTAATGTACCTCCACTTTGATCCCATTCTTCCGTGAAAGCTTGCAATGCCACTACTGCCGTTGCTGCTAGTGGTGCAGGGTGGTGCTGTGTGGATGAGCTTGAGCTCCCGACTCATAAACTGAGGGAGGCACCTCGACCTTCATGCCCAGGTTCCCTCCTTTCTTGGACACAGCTTCGAATGCCATCATTCAATTTGCGAGAGAGTAGCTACTTCAATTCTTTTGTTTGACATCATGGCGCACATGTTCCGTCGGCGGAACGGCGGGCCATCCAACCACCTGGATGTTGAAGCCCGGCCGGCCAGCCGAGTCAGTGGCATGAGCGGCGCTGAGAAGCAGGAAGAGGCAGGCGAGTATCCTGCTCTGGAGCACTACATCAACAACTACCGCGACGATAAAAGCCGCGCCGATGACGACCAAGATGCAGCAGGCCACGGCGACAAGAAGTGGTGGCAGTTCTGGAAGCCCTCGCACAAGCCAAGCGCCTCCGTCGCTGGACCCAAGGCCTCCGAGATTCCAGATTCTTGGCTTGAGACGGACATTCAGGCAGGCCTTAGCAGCAGCGTCGTCGATGAGAGAAGGAAAGTGTCAGGATGGAACGAATTGACAGCCGAGAAGGAGAACCTTGTCATGAAGTTCTTGGGTTACTTCAAGGGCCCGATTCTATACGGTGAGTAGAGCGTCTCCCCTAGAGGCTACGTATCTGACGTGGTGGCAGTCATGGAGATTGCAGCTCTTCTTGCTGCCGGTTTGGCAGACTGGGTTGACTTTGGTGTCATCCTCGGCATTCTGCTTCTCAACGCCTTTGTCGGTTTCTACCAGGAGAAGCAGGCTGCCGATGTCGTCGCGAGTCTCAAGGGCGACATTGCGATGAGGTGCACTGTTGTCCGAGACGGTCGCAAACAGGAAATTCTAGCCCGAGAGCTCGTCCCAGGCGACGTGGTAAGCTCTGCCAGCCCTTTACGTACATACAGACAGTCTTATTGACCACGAATGCAGCTCATTGTAGAAGAGGGAGGTACCGTAGCCGCCGATGCGCGCCTCGCCTGCGCCATAGACCGGATCGAAGACTTTGAAGTATACAAGCGCCTGCGGGCCGAAGATAAGCTCGGCCACGATGAGGCGACCGACGACGACATGGACGAGCTGAACAAGCGCCGCGGCTCCGTGGCTGACTACCGCGTCCGGCCCCTCGTCGCCGTCGACCAGTCTGCCATCACGGGAGAGTCGCTGGCCATTGACAAGTACCTCGGCGAGCTCGTCTACTACACCACTGGCTGCAAGCGCGGCAAGGCCTACGCCATTGTCACGGCCACTGCCGGCCAGACCTTTGTCGGCAAGACGGCAGATCTGGTCCAGGGCGCCAAGGACCAAGGGCACTTCAAGGCAGTCATGGACAACATCGGCACGTCGCTGCTAGTCTTGGTCATGTTCTGGATCCTCGCGGCCTGGATTGGAGGTTTCTTCCGCAACATTGGCATCGCCCTCCCCGGATCGCAGAACTTGCTGCATTATGCTCTTATTCTGCTCATCATCGGTGTTCCTGTCGGTCTACCCGTCGTCACCACCACGACGCTGGCTGTGGGAGCGGCCTACCTGGCCAAGCAGAGAGCCATTGTACAGAAGCTTACTGCCATTGAGTCGCTTGCCGTAAGTCTTGCCATGAACCTAGACGAGAGCAACTAACTCATGCTTATCCCAGGGTGTTGATATTCTCTGCTCCGATAAGACGGGCACTCTGACGGCCAACAAGCTCAGCATCCGCGACCCATTCGTGGCCGAGGGTCAGGACGTCGACTGGATGATGTGTGTTGCTGCACTTGCTTCCTCGCACAATCTCAAGTCACTTGATCCCATCGACAAAGTCACCATCCTCACACTGAAGCGGTACCCCAAGGCTCGCGAGATGCTCCAGCAAGGATGGGTCACCGAGAAGTTCACGCCTTTTGATCCCGTCTCCAAGCGCATCACGGCAGAGTGCAGGCTCGGAGACGACCGCTACACCTGCGCAAAGGGCGCGCCTCGTGCTATCCTCAAGCTGAGCGACTGCTCGCCCGAAGAAGCCAAAGTCTACACAGAGATGGCTACCGACTTTGCAAGGCGCGGCTTCCGTTCACTGGGCGTCGCCTACAAGAAGAACGATGGGCCCTGGATTCTGCTCGGACTGCTCTCTATGTTTGACCCGCCCCGAGAGGATACGGCGCAGACCATCATCGAGGCTGCGCAGCTCGGCGTCCCCGTCAAGATGCTTACTGGCGACGCCATTGCCATTGCCAAGGAAACGTGCAAGATGCTTTCTCTCGGGACCAAGGTGTACAACTCGGAGAAGCTCATCCACGGCGGTCTCTCTGGCAGCGTGCAGCACGACTTTGTCGAGCGTGCCGACGGCTTCGCCGAGGTCTTTCCCGAGCACAAGTACAAGGTCGTCGAGATGCTGCAGCAGCGAGGCCATCTCACAGCCATGACGGGCGATGGTGTCAACGACGCTCCGTCGCTCAAGAAGGCCGACTGCGGTATTGCCGTCGAGGGTGCCTCGGAAGCTGCCCAGGCTGCCGCCGACATTGTGTTCCTCGCGCCTGGTCTGAGTACGATTGTGCTGGCCATTAAGACATCCCGCCAGATCTTTGCACGCATGAAGGCGTACGTGCAGTACCGTATCGCTCTGTGTCTGCATCTCGAGATCTACCTTACTCTCTCCATGATCATCATCAATGAGACTATCCGCGTGGAGCTTATTGTCTTCCTCGCCTTGTTCGCCGACTTAGCTACCGTCGCAGTCGCCTATGACAATGCCCACTGGGAACCTCGGCCCGTCGAGTGGCAGCTGCCCAAGATCTGGGTCGTCAGTGTGATTCTCGGGACGCTCCTGGCTATCGGCACCTGGATTATTCGTGGCAGCATGTTCCTCTCCAACGGCGGAATTGTGCAAAACTTTGGATCCGTTCAAGAAGTGCTGTTCCTCGAGGTTGCCTTGACTGAGAACTGGTTGATCTTTGTCACTAGAGGAGCCAAGACGTGGCCATCGTGGCAACTTGTCCTGGCTATCTTTGGCGTCGATGTACTGGCAACCATATTCTGCCTGTTCGGTTGGTTATCTGGCAGTCCTGAGCGAACTTCGCCCCCCACGCATTTCGAGCAGAGGGCAGATGGCTGGGTCGATGTTGTCACGGTTGTGGTCATCTGGTGCTACTCTTTTGGTGTCACCGTCTTCATCGCCATCATCTACTTCCTCCTTAACAGGTTCTCCTGGCTGGACAACTTGGGCCGCAAGAACCGCAGCAAGAAGGATACCATGGTGGAGAATGTCCTTGGCCATCTCCAGAAGCTCGCCCTTGAGCATGAGAGGGACGACCGCACGGGCAAGAGCAGATGGCATCTCATGGAGAAGGCTGCCGATGAGGAAGACGATCTTGGCTAAGATAATTTGGATGAGGTTTCACACGAAGCCTCGTGCGCCAGCTTGTTCGAGTGTTTCTCTCACAAGTTGACATTTGCCGCGGACAGGAGCTAGCTGTTTGTTTCGAATACCACAAGTCAGCTCTAGTTGTAGTTGAAGACGAGGCCACACGTCCACAACGAGCCACTTAAGTTATGAACATGCCATAATAACTAATAATTGAAATTTGATTACCCGCGAAGAAAGACCTGCCATTTGTGGCTCCCATCAATATATTAGGGGTGACATGATATTTGCCCCAGGTACTCGCAAAGCTTCCCCTTCGAAAGAAATGATATGGGAAGAAGATGCTGCTGTTGAGTGATGTGATTGCCAGAAACCATTCGGACAAAGGTCCATCAGCCTACGGCGGAGCCCCACGAATCCTAAATATCATCCTTGGGGGCGCAAGACCAGAACACAGCCCGGGTGCTCTGCAGGGAATCCTCCAGACTTGTCAGCCTGACCCACAGGATTCTTGCTGTTGCGAGCTCAGCCGCACTACCTGGGACGATATAACGCTCGACTTCACCCCGCATCCGTCACCCACTGCAGCAGGATCCTAGGGCTGAATTAACACTTACTGATATCGACACCAAAGTTACATCAGAGTTAACATGTTATGCGATGCATGCGACAGAGTATTCTCTGGTAAAGCCCAGGGGGCGATGCCAAAAGCCAACGACATGTACAAAGTTCACCACCAAAATTTGGAGTCGCTTCGACAATCGAGAGATGATGGCTGTGGTGTGTGTAGGATGATCTGGAGACGCTTTTCTATTGATTGGTTTCTCGGCAAAGGCAGTCAGCTGCAGGACACTCTTCTGACCTTAGTTGCCATGCCAGTGCAACTATCCAGTGGAAAGTCACTCAGCATTCTCCAGGTCGACAGATGGGAACCAAATAGCAAGAAAGAGCAGAGTATGGTGATAACTCCTGACAATTTACAGCAGGGTCAGTATATCCAAGTCGATGGGAAACGATACATGAACCATGGGACAGTGCCGTTCGAGCTGGTTGCCACAGGTGAGCCTTTGATGAAGTAAGATGAGGTGTCCGCAACTAATGGGAACGCAGATCAAATCGATACTCGGACCGAGTTTGGAACCACGTCACAGTCACGAGCGACCCGCAAGCTTGCAAAGCAGTGGCTTAGCAACTGCTTGAAGAATCACCCAAAGTGCGCTCCAAGCTCTTCCGGGGAATTTCCTGATCGCGTGCTGGATGTAGGGCTCGCCGGAGAGGACGCTATCAGATTGCGCCTGGTAAAGCCATTCGAGGAGGGCCAGCCCAGACCACCATATGCCACACTCAGCTACTGTTGGGGAGAAACAACTGACAGCACTGTCAAGCTGAAGACGACGAATATTGACGCGTTCCAGCAGCGCATCGCAGTCGCAGATCTCCCCAAGACCATGCGACACGCGGTGGGACTTACACGTGCTCTGGGCTTGAGATACCTATGGATCGACTCGCTCTGCATCATTCAAGACTCGGTAGATGACTGGAGAGCTCAGAGTGCGCTCATGGGAACCATCTACCAGCAATCACACGTCTGCATCGCAGCCACCGCGTCAGAAAACAGTGACGGGGGCTTGTTTTTCGAACGGAATCCTGAGGACATTCGGCCCGTTCAATTGGCATGTCATTTCCCCGTCGACCGTACTGATAACCCGCGGCGCACCTTCACCATTGTGCCGCAAAGGCCCAGCTTCGAATTTATCGACAAAGCGCCCTTGAGCAAGCGAGGCTGGGTCATGCAGGAAAGGCTTCTCTCCCCGCGTACCTTGCACTGCGGGGAGACGCAGCTGTTCTGGGAGTGCCGACATATGTACGCCGACGAATGCCATCCTAATGGGCTTTTGGCAACGCTTGATAAACTTCCTGGGTCGTATCATCATATGATATCACAACTCTCTCGCGCTGGTCTAACAAGACAAAACGCAATGACTGAGGCTACGACGTTGTGGTTAACACTCGTGAAGGAGTATAGTGAGCGCAAGTTGACGAGAGACGAGGACATCCTCATTGCGTTTTCTGGTATTGCGAGGCAATGGCGCCAAGTCCTACCAGACGAATACTTAGCTGGCCTGTGGAAAAGCTCCATTGCGGAAGGCCTGCTCTGGCATTTCACGTTCAAAATCCCTGCACACATTGGAAGTTTGCCCTGTCCGACGTGGCGCGCACCGTCTTGGTCATGGGCATCCTTCAAGGGACCGGTCAGCTGGAGTCAACAGATTCTCCCGATTCCAGGAGGCGATGGCATTCTGGTCGCTAAGGGCCAGCCGATTCAGTATGTTGGCTCTGATGTCACCGCTGTATCGTCCGATGACACAGGGCAGCTAAGCTCCGGGTCGCTCACGATAGAAGCAAGCCTAACCTCGGGCTACGTCTCAACAGGGTTCAAGTGGCCACCAGAGCTTCCTTACAAACCCATCACTCCGGATGCTGGTTGGCAATTCGCCATCAAAGAAGGTTCCATGGCCAGACACGGCGCCTTTCAGACAAGATATCGCGACTTCAGAGGCGTGTACCACTGCGACGACAGCAAGTCACCAATGAAGCAGCAGATGGAAGATCAGGGCTTTCTCAGGGTGACATATTTGCCTATCCTCACCTGGGTCAGCGTGTACACAGCAAAGCCGGGAGAAGAGCCGACTACCGCGTTGGGAGTTGAAGGGCTCATGGTTGAGCGAGTTGATGAGGCCGCACCGCTCCCCACGTATAGACGATTGGGGTATTTTTGCATGTCATCGCGCCTCGCGACTCATGAGGAGTGCATACGCTCGATTAGGGATGTAAAGCGCAAGAAAGGTGCTGAGCTGGGGCAATGGCTCGGCCTCGAGGCTCCTACACATGTAAGGCTCATGTGATGGAGGACGGGTACCTTGCTGCTCTTTTGTGGTTTTACCCCAGGTGCTTTGGTTCAATTTGAGATAATAATACTCTGCATGCATGCGCTGAAAGAATATTGGTTGCATTGCATCGTCGTATTTTACCGTATGCAGGGATCGAACCACAGGCGGCACGCATTCCGCTGCATAACACGGAGGGGACTCGCCGGTGCACCCAAGACGAGTTGAAAGTGGCCAGGCCCTTTCCATTGGAACGCGGCATCCATTACCCCAGGCCGAGGTCTGCATCGCTCACGCATCTGCAAACTCTCCAGGCTTCGGCTCGCCGGCACCGGTTGATGCCGATAGAGAACAAGAGGGCCATGATCGTCGGCCGTTAGCCTTGGGCAACCTGGCCAGGGTAATTGGCTAGTCTCCGCAGCAGGGAGGAAGAGGTGTTATCGGAATAAAGACACCTTCCTAACTGGTGCGTGTGCCATGATCTTTTGTAACCCCGCTCTGGCCACTATCTCCAACCGACAGGCGGTTGTTGGTTGACGATGATAAACAAACAAAATAAACGAGATAAAAAGAAAAAGAAGCATTGGAAGCATGGGCCTCCCGTCGGTATATAAAGCTTGGGTGCGCCAAGATCTTGGCCCCTTGATCTGGTCCATCTGCCAAGCCGGGAGTCTCTTATCTGTCTGTACAGAAAGACGCTTGCAAGAACAATGAAGTCGTCGCTTCTCCTCTCATGCATGGCCCTCGCGCAGGGCGTGCTGGGCATGTTCCCCAAGCCGCCGCTCCTGGAGCCCTTTGAGTTCGAGGCGACCGAGGCTGCGCAGCTGAGGAGCGCCGCCTTCCCGCTCACGGGCAACGGCACCTTCACCACCTACATCGACCACAAGAACCCCAAGCTCGGCACGTTCGAGCTGCGCTACTGGTACAATGCCACCTTCTGGCAGGGCCCTGGCTCGCCCATCGTTGTCATGACGCCGGGCGAGGTCGCGGCCGATGGCTACGGCGGCTATCTCACCGACCGCGCCATGACGGGTGTCTATGCGCGCGAGAATGGCGGCGCCGTCGTCATGATTGAGCATCGGTACTACGGCGACTCGACTCCCTATGTCGTCCAGTCCACCAAGAACCTGCAGTACCACACGCTCGACCAGGCCGTGGCCGACTTTGTCCTCTTCCCGCGCAAGGTCAAGCTACCCTTTGACGAGTCGGGTGAGAGCAACGCCCCCAAGGCTCCCTGGATCTTTGTCGGAGGATCCTACTCGGGCGCCCTCGCCGCCTGGATCGAGAAGCTCGCCCCCGGCACCTACTGGGCCTACCACGGCTCGAGTGGTCCCGTCGAGGCCATCTACGATTACTGGCAGTACTTCCAGCCAATTCAGCAAGGCATGCCCCAGAACTGCAGCAAGGACTTCTCGGCTATCATTGACCACATCGACAAAGTCTTTACTCGTGGCTCGACCAAGGAGAAGGTGGCTCTCAAGGAGTTGTTTGGTGTTCAGGAATTGGACCACGACGACGATGCTGCGCAGTCCATCTCGTCGCCTGTCTGGGTATGGCAGAGCATCCAGCTCAACTCTGGCTACTCGCAGTTCTACCAGATGTGCGATGCCATTGAAGGCGCCGGCTCAGCTCCCGGCGCAAAGGTCTCCTACTCGTCCAAGGGCGTTGGCCTCAAGAAGGCTCTCCCCAACTACGCTGCTTGGTTCAAGGCCTCGTATATCCCTGGCTGTAAGTTCTGCTCTCTTTGCTTGACCCCGCGCTAAGACTGACTCCTGATAGACTGCGAGAGCTACGGTTATTCTGACTGGTCCGGTACCAACAACGTCCAGTGCTGGAACTCGTACAACGCCAGCATGCAGGTGTGGAGCGACTGGGATGCGAGAAGCCCTATCTTCCGCTCCTGGGTGTGGCAGACGTGCAACGACCCCTTCTTCTACTACCAAACGTGAGTTTCTCATCTACCAGCCTTGGTCGGTTGTCCCTTCTGACAGTTCATCAGCGGCGCCCCCAAGGGTATCCCAACCATCTTCAGCCGCCTCGTGACCGCAGAGTACTGGCAGCGACAGTGCGAGCTCTTCTTCCCTCGCGAGGGCCCCTTCACCTACTCTAGCAACCGAGGCAAGACGGCCGCCGATATCAACGCCCACACTGGAGGATGGTTCAACACCAAGACGACGCGTCTCATCGCGACCAACGGCGAGTTTGACCCGTGGCGCAGCGGCTCCGTGTCCTCCGTCTTCCGCCCGGGTGGCCCCTTCAAGGGCAACAAGAAGGCTCCTGTCATTCTGATCAAGGGTGCCCGGCACTGCAACGACCTTACTCTGAGGAATGCAGTGCATGAGCCCGTCGCCAAGGCCCAGGAGCAACTGAGTGCTCAGATCAAGACCTGGGTCAATGAATTTTACGACAGAAAGTAGCGGATATTGTAACTGTAAATCATACTTTATAATATTTAAAGACGATTGTCTTCAGGACGATATGAAATGAGAGTGACTCTACAATATCAATCCAACTCAACCGGTTCCGGGGTTCTCTAATTTCCTGGCATGAGCAAACATGACCTCAAGATGAGGCGCATGCGGAAATCTTCTTTCAACAGTACCACACCAACCGTACTCGTAGATACGAGTATTCAGAAAATCGATGCTGCTCTGTACACAGCTTGTTCTCAGGGTCTGGAGCAGCCGCCTCGGCTTCTCTTGCTCCAAAAGTGCAAGCATCTTTTCCCTGCTCGCATGACTAAACGCGACACAGCAGGCAGTATTGTTGATCTCCATGCCGCAGCACCATGCTGAAGTAACGACCGAGCCTGGGTCTGTCATTATGCATTGTGCGAATGCATCAGAGGTCTCTTCCCAGGTATTGAATGTGCTGCTTGGGACGAAGTTATCGGGGAATCGAAAGGTCAAGAGGACAGACACTGCGCCATAGCTGGATGAGAAACCAGCTTTTCTCGCGCCAGGATTGAGCGATAAGCGGTAAACTGCTGATTGGGGTGGTACTTGTGTCACGGAAGCCCATAAGCTTTTCAGAGATGTAAGCGGCGGGCTGGCTTGGAAGGCCTCCCGTCCTTCAATTGTCTTCCAGTCTAGGAGTATAGTCAGCATATACACCAAGACCCCTCGTCTAATGTAATTACCAATGATTAACTTGGCCTTGTCCGGAACTTGCTGTACATCAGCCCACCATATGGTACCCGTGGCCTCCAACTCGAGATATGTCTGTAGCGTATCTGCCCATATCCTCCCGACCGCTGTGGAGATGTCGGAAAGCCACGAGTAAATGAATGGACTTGAAAAACAGAAGTCTATGACCTCGGTGCATGCGTATGGGTCATCGACACGGGAAGACCATGTGGACTGTGCCGACACGACAGCAACCCGGGTTCCCGGATACATGCAATCGCAGGAACTAGCCATGATGAACTGGCTTGATATGGGGTGAATAGGAGATAATCGGGTGCGATGACAGAAAGGTTGGGTGATGTTGGAGAAGAGAAAGAAAGGACATCTATTTCCCGGGCTGGGGAACAAGATGGCGAATGAACTGTGCCCGATAACGCTTATCGCCTCCGCAATCAGGCATCGACTTTCCCCTCTCCTTCCACCTCGGGCTGCGTACTTGTTCCTCACCACAAAGATACCATCGCTACGCACTTCATCTCAAATGCCTTCCCGGCATTACAAGTCTTCAGCGGTTTATTATACAATAGAGATGAAAAGAAGAGCGATAGCCTATGCGAACAGTAATGTTACCCACAGGAACAGGACAGAGTAAGACAATTGTCGGAGATTGAGTGGCCAAGGTCAGGATACCGTACGTACCGCGATGCCGGTGGGAGCCCTCAGACTGTGGTGTCTGTTGTAACTTATGTACAATGTCACCAGACCAGCTCAAAATGATCATGCTCTCGAATTTGAGCATTCCTGTCCTCTATCTTATGCGCGATTGCCTGGCTCTGGGTAAGCGCATTTTAGGCCTGGCCAGTAAACGATGCCTTTTCCAACAGTCTCTCCTTTCTCTCCATGCTTGTGCCCGTTCCAGAAACACGTTCATATGATACTTCAAGATATCATCAAACTCCCATCCACGATAAGCCCCATTCAGTGATGCAAAGGTCGACTGGCGACGCCTTTCTAGGCGCCGCTCCAGGCCACATGCCAGAGCAAAGGTATTCAACCATTCACCCGACCGTTCGCCCGACCGTTCATCAAACAATTCATCCACCCATTCATTTACCATTTCCTCCACGTCTATGTCAATGTGCCTAGCTCGACAAGCCTCCTTAGGTACCAGTTCGGGTAAGACACCATTCACAGCATGCCACCAAGCCGTCCAAAACCTCCCAATGGACCAAGCCGACAAGATCATCCTGGCTCGCTGATACACCCGGCAGAGAAATAAGAGCTGCTTGTAATAACCGTAGTCCCTGTCCTCGGCTTGTATGTCATCTCTTTCCAGCTCATCTCGCGCGGCCGTAGAAATGCAACAAGTATGAGCCATACCGAGCCGCTCGAATATTTCCAGCCTCGATATTTCGTGCAAACACCACTCTTTCCTAGCCCGGGCCATTCTGAACCGCTTCATCCATTTCTGGAGATTTTTTCGTCGCCAAAGGTGGCCCTCGTAACATCCTTGACTGTGACAACGCGAAGAGATGATCATATCCTCTGCAGGTTGTCCGTGCCAAGAGCATCTCCAGACCCAGAAAGGGGTAATGCAGCCATACGTCGAACAATAACAATTGCAGTTGTCGGTAATTTTCTCATTCTGGACCACCTTGGTGAGCCCATCGCCAATACCATGAAAGTCATTCCCCATCCTCAAAGAGTCAGCAAGATAGAAAGAGAGGCGAGGCAGGGATTCATGATGATGCAAGTTGAACTCCGTGCTCGCCCCCTTTTCGACGTACCACTGCAGGTAAGTATTCAGATGGTACCACTCGTCTTGCGACCTGGGGATGCGCAAAGGCCACCCCCTCCTGATTACCTCGCAAGCCTCCGTTAGTGGCGTCCTCCCGTGGGCACAAGGAGCATCAAGGTCCGTAAACCCGGCATCATACAGGATTTGCTGAACTGATGCTGTTTTATCGCACAACAGATGGTTCAGTGTATATGAGCAATGCGGTGACATAATGCCCAGACACTCCAACTTCTCAGGCAAGTTGGTCTTTTCCGCCAACATGGACTGTAAGAGTGGTGAAAAGTTCAGGTCGCCTTGGGCTATAGTCTCCGGCATACCAATGGCCCCTTGTTCCACATCAGTTAGGTGTTCGTATGCCAGCTGTTTGATTGCCTCTCTTCGTTTTTGAAGCTCATTGATCGTCATGGTAAAGATTTCCGCGTTCGACCTGGATGACCTGAGAATATCTAGGTCACGGAAGATGGGACGGTCCGTCGTTAGCAGGATGGTAGCAGATTCAATATCTTTCCTCCAGCATGCGACCCCGAAAGCCGCATTCACCTCGCAGCCGTTTTCCACTAAGACTTGAAGACCTTCTGGCCATCCAAGAGCAAGTTCTGCTGGCGACAATGGAAACGCCGATTGTTTTCCAGGGGCATCAAACATGAATCTTTTCAGACCAGAAAGAGAGCGCTTGAAAATAGCCCATGAAAGTCCGTCGGCATTGAATCCTATTCATATCTTGATTAGACCTCGGAAAATCAGGATATGCTCCGAGGGACGCGTACCTTCAACTAGCTCAGGATGAAGTCGGAACATCTTGCCAGCTTCTGATCTTGTCATTGATGGGGACCAGAGACTGTTTTCACGCCCAGGGGCATAGAACGTCTCCCAGTAATTGCCGTCTATTGGTTGACGAGCCATGACAGTATCCACGGCTTCATCATATAGATGGCACTGTAATTGCCGATATAGCGAACACGGTCTCAGGGTGCACCATCGAAACATATATGAAATCGCAGGCAGGTCGATCTTTGTGTCCATAACACCATGATGGCGGATTGGATGGCGATTTCGGTCCCGGGGCCAGCATTGTGTCGCTGCTGGATCAACATTCGAGCTCCGAGCCAGGTCCATGAGCTGCTGAAAGTAAATGGCATCACTTTCAAGTAATGAATTCGTCATTTCCATGAGAATTGCTAGATAAACGATCTCCTGGTTGCCTTGAGTTAGCAAGGCGTTGCTTTGAGGTCCACGGTTGCTAAGGACTGGGGAAAATACCCCAACTTACCATAAGCAGAGTCGAACCCGATTCATCGCAATCACTCCCTGATGCTTTCCCAGACACAATCGCTTCTTTTATTTCGTAAACAAGCCTGTTGAGCTTTCGAGATACGGTTTCATGCTTCCACTGCATAGATAGCATGGGCTCGGCTGTTTTGTCTTTCAACTCCATTTCGTAGAAAGCGACAAATGCATCTTCAATAAACCGATCAAAGAGGCTGAAGATGGGGCTTGTGGTTCGCTCGACGACTCCACGGTACTTGACTGACGTGGACATGTCCCAGCCCCTTCTCCCAGAAACTAGACCGAGGCTGAGCCCGAGGACACCCTTGAGCAAAGGGCTCAGCTTGAACTCAACTGAGAGGCCCCACGAACGCTTCCTTCCATGGAGGGGGCATTCTTGTGGAGATCCAGTGTCCAGCATGATCCTAGTGCTCCCCAGAAGCCAGGTGACAGACTTCTTTGGGCGATTGCATTTGCATCGCAGTCCACCTGCGGCACAAAACTGCATTTCTGTGTTTTCAAACCCCGTATCGGAAAGAGTCAGGCTGGCTGTGCCTTGTCTAAGATCCAAATCAAAGGTAGAGTCCGCGGCCAGAAGAGTGGGTTTGAGTTTCCCTTGAGCGATTGACGGACTCATTATGTCCCTTATCTCGCGAGTCAACGTGTCCCGAACCTCAAGAATGAGCTGTCTTGGGTCCTGAGCGCGCATGAGGTTTTCGATGCTGTCGGCTCTGGCATCAATATGCCTTGTCAATCCGCTATTGGCAACAACAATACCGGACTCTATGTTGGAGAGGCTTGGTGTGTTATTCAAGATTCCGGCATCCAGGGCGTTGAGTCTGTTGCTTGTACGTGCTTCCGTGAGACTGTTGGCGGAGGAGAGTTGGTCGACAGCTGGACGACTCGCCAATAGCTCCTGTTTGATGGCAGGTTGATCTTGACGAACGAGTGATTGTGTTTCAAGCTGAAAGATGTTGAGCTCGCGCAAAATGCGGTCGTTGAGGCGATCGAGGGCCTGTAGCCTCGTATTCAGCCGTTTCTCAGTGTATATGGCGACGAATCTCTTGTGCGCACTGGCCAACCTCTCCCGATACCGGCGATCTTCTGTGCGTGTTTTGTCGAGTCGCAGAGGAAGCTCTAATGACTTCACGTCTTGTTGTATCTCCTCGATCGCCGTGCGGGCCCTCGTCGCGGGTATGGATATTCGAGCACGTTGATTGTGGGAAAGAGACTCGTGGACAGGCGAGCCCGGGAGTATCAGGCTGTTGATGTAGTCGAGCTCTTGGTCGAGGTGTTTGGAGAGTTCCCGTATGCGTTCGGAGATTTCCTTGAAATCGTGCGCAAGTTTGAAGGCTTTGACAGAGCCCTTGATGACATAGCCGCCGAGCTGGAGGCACACGACCACGCCACTAAGAACCTCCATGTCTTTGGGCAAATCCTGCGGCTTCAAACGCGGATTCTCGTCTACAACGTCGAGAGAGTATGGTGATGTTCGATGGTTGGCAGACGAAGGGGGACAAGGGAGAAGATGAGTGCGGGTCGAGAGCCGTTAGGCTGTTAAAATTTGCACCCAAACCAAGCTGAAAAGCTCCCAAGCCAGCCTTGAAGCCGCGTCGGGGGGTTTCGTGTAACCATTGCGCCTATTGTGGTATAGGGTGGTTGTATCGGTGGCTGAGGAGGTCGGGGGTTGAGCGGGTTTGTGTCACAGGGCAGTTGTGGTGTTATGTCTGGTAATGTGTCATCAAGGGTAAGGAGTGTACTAAGAGTCCATGTTAAGGTCCTCGTCTATCTATAGCTGTCAAGCTAGGCTATGTAGGTTTGGAGTGTTGCTTGGATCATGAAGTGGAATTGTGCGATCATGGGGTTGCATCACTCTGATCTTTTAGTGATCCAGTCACGTGGCTCTGTATGTGACAGTGCACTATGGTGGCGTGGCAATACTTGGCCCTATCTAGGAATATGAAAGGCCATTGGTCGCCTGATTTTCTCGATTTGCCTATTATCTACTGATTTCATAGTCAATTACCGTTATTGAAGTTATCCTGTGAGATTTCGCGAACCCCTGCCCTGATAAGATTGAGATCTGTGACTTCGAGGAGGCCCCTCTCTGACGATAAAGGCTATAACAGAGCAATAGATGACGATTGGTAAGAAATCTATGGCTGAGGTCAAGGTTTTCGCAGCAACACACCGCAATTGATACAAAGCTTCCGCGATGGATCTGTGGCTTTAGGCAGCCGAGAAGGCCTTCGCGTTGGTAGGCTGTCTTATACATAGAACATGACTACTATGGATCTTAAACTTATTTTGCTTTTGTACGGTCAGATTTCCGATTTGCCTACTACTTTCCTTGAAGATACAGCCCAACTTATAGATATCTCAAGCTATTCTTAATCACCACTGCACTCCTTTCGCCACTGCACTGCCTGAATAGAGAAGCCTCAATAGAGATTGTAATATAAGTCAATACTACGCTCCCGTACTCAAGAAGTTACACTAGTGACTCCTTTATTAAAATCTTCCTACTTGGTGAAACCGCTAGTTTAACTCTTCACATCCTACGTCTACACTATGGCGGGTGTAATAGAATATATACATGACCCAGTCACCGATCCTAAAAATCAGATTCGGTTTCTGTGGCCTCACCCTCGCAGATTTGCAGCACCTCTATCATTCGAGATCTCGACATGGCACATCAATGACCTCCCGAAATTCCGGGCTGTTTCATATACATGGGGCACTGAAACTCGCCAAGTCTTGATAAATGGCAAATGGTTTGCAGTACGAGCCAATTGCATTTATGCACTTTGGCAGGTCACGAATGCGCTACGAGATGGGTATATTTGGATCGACTCGACATACATCGATCCATGTAACCCGGAAGAAAAGACTAATCAACTGGCCATGATTCATGACATTTACCGCAGTGCAACTGGTGTCATCGCGTGCGTCGGCCCTACGGCCAGTGACAGCGCATGGTTTGCGCAAATAGCACATGTACTCGACCGGTTCATTGCAGGAATGAGCTATAGCAGTTGGATTGGCGATGAGAGACTCGAGCAAATGGCGGAAGCCTTCGCAAAGGCAGTCGACGACGGAGAATCTGGTCGACTGTCTAGAGACATGGCTGCGTTCCAAGCTCGTGAATACTGGTCGAGGCTTCGGATAGTCCAGGAGCTTTCAACCGCGGAAGATTTCGCTATACATATATTCTGCGGAACCGACTCCATACACTGTGTGGCTCTCTCACTACTATACAAATGCTTGAATTCTGCAAAGGGGCTTCTGAGCGAGTACCAGTCTGATAAGATCACCAACGATCTTCACATGGGTGCGATAATATATTAGATCGTGGACCGGATGTGCAAGAATTCCCCTTTAACCCCATAGCTATCACCATATCGTGAGCATTGGAAACCCACGTTTACGTCCTCATGTAATTGAGCGGCGCTTATACCTCGACTGCGAACAAGGCAGCTGTGCGGCCCAAACCGTCTCCGTTGGCCCGGTTGGCTTCGGCTAGCTAAGATAGGAATCTGTACAGGAGCTTATTTACTATTCCGGGTCTCTGGTCAGTCTACGGATATTGTTTGGCGTAATACAACTGGCCTATAGTTTGTTATGCTCCCAGTGTCATACATGACATCCTCCACTAAGGTAGTTCCTAACGTCTTCTCTTTTGATCATCATCTCCCACTGGACTCCCAGTCGACTGTTTAGTATAAACGATTCGTCTACAGCACCCGTATGGACTAGACCAGTATCAAATATCCAGACGACAACACAAATAAAGATCTTGCATCAGCAAGCAGGATATCACGCAAATGTTTTAGATGGAGAGTGGCAACATGGTCCTCTGGCGCCGACCAGCTCTTCCCATCCGATGTACTTGTCACTGCAGGGGAGGAGAATATCTCGCCCGACAAGAGGCCCTAAAACGTCAAAAATCGGGATAACCATGAAGACTTGGGAACTACATCTAAGTCGACTGTGTATGCCGGAGAGGGCGACTATCTGCTGCGGACTATCTTACATTAGTCAATGGAAAGCCAAGGAAGAGCGAGACCTCTGGAGAACTTGCCCCGATCCGGGGGGAGACAGGGAAGCATGAAGCAGATACTCAACGCACACAAGACATCTCTCCACGAGTCCTTCCGGGTTTAACAATTTCATGTCCTAAGCCCGAACTCAAAATCACGCTAATAAGAAACCCATGCTAGTGAATACCAATCCCGGTTCTTGGCCTTGGGTTATTGAGACCGCAAATAGTTACAAGACTGGAGGTCTTCCTTGCCAAGCAGATGCTGACATATCCACTCCTAATCAAATTTCCTTATGCCGAACTGGCATCGCTCGTCGATTGGGCACCGAAATGCATGGTATATTTCATAGGCCTCCTGAGGATTTGTAATCTATAGACAGGAGGTGTAGACGCGTCCCTTGCGATGGGCTTTGGTGCAAACCCTGTAAGATGGAGATGTCCATTCGGGTCATAGCTGACGATAAGTTGGGCGCGGTTTTGGGACTCAAGATGTTGACTTTATAAACTTGGCTGAGTAGGTTACTCTATCTTTTGGCTGTATTCAAATATGTTCTAAGCCGCCGCCACAAGCTTTTCTCAATCGAATTTTCTAATCAACTGTTATCTATTGATCTGATATTGTCTTTCTCGTTAGGGGCCTCCTCAAAGTCGCTGGTCTATATCCCATTGGGGCACACAAACAGGAAATCCCACATTCAAATCTGTTCCAGTTTGTCAGCCGTAACCTCGGACAAGTTCCGTGCAGGCTCGTTCTCGGCAAACCCATGCTAGGTCGAAGTGTGGGTTTCTATTCCGTACACAAAAGCTTGACCTATTAATAGATGGTCGGAGTAGTCTGCCGTGGGTTGCCGAAGTATTGTAAGTGCCAAGAAAGAAGACGGCAACAGTTTGCGTGGTTTACCACGTATGATCAAGCTATGATGTTCCCTGTAGTTAGCGAAATTTTTACTCATGGATGGTTCGATCGTGAAGCCTCTATTCGAGTTGTCGGACTGCTGTCTTGTAAAAACTATATAACTATGCGCCTGATGCCTACCACCATTGAGCTGCTGGTACAGGCATTCCCTTATATAATAATCTATAGGGCTCTTTGAACCCAGCTCACCATTGCCACAATGCTGTGGCGAGCGGTTCTCCCTCTTGTCGCGACCCTAGGCTTGCCTAGGTCGTGTTTCGCCAAACCAACCGGGCATTATGCAGAGCACGATATTCTTGTTCCGAGCATCTATCCATTTGCCGATTATCAGCCTGGCATATCACCTAGGGCGGATAAAGTACCGCTGAGGATCTTGCCTCTGGGTGCATCCATCATGAGCGGAGTCGGTTCAAGCACTGGAAATGGGTAGGCAGGGCTTTCAAGTCGCCGCCTTGCAACAGAAGCTAATATTGTGAAGCTTGCGCAAGCCGCTTAGAGATGCTTTGAGATTCGACGGCTACGATGTCGACATGGTCGGTGGCCGCTATTCTGGAGATATGGTAGATAATGTAAGTGTTGATTACATGTTACTTGATGTTTCTTCAGGTTGCTAACATTTCAAAGGATCACGAAGCAGTTCCGGGAGACGTCATTACCGAGGTCCATACCCGACTCAAGAACGCCCTCGGATACAAGGCATGTCAATACATACTCTCGCCAATCCATGCCCATACTAACTGCGAAAAAGGCGAATCTTATAATTATCAATGCAGGAACGAATGACGCGGTCCGGTCTGTTGATACAGGCAACGCATACGGCCGCATGAAAGCAATGCTCACAGACATCTGGAACTCGGAAGACATGGGTCGCTCATGCGTTATCCTCTCAACTCTACTTGATATCGGAGACACAAATGCAGTCCCAGGGCGCCTAGCTATCAATCGGCAATATCGCAGGCTTGTGAACGACCTATCCCTTGAAGGCAAATGCATCGTCTTGGCCGACATGGATCCGGAAGAGGGGCCACAGCATGGTTGGATCAATACCTGGGGTGATTACAACGGAGATGATCATGCACACCCCAATGTACGACCTACAAAGCCAAGAATTCTTGCACGTGACTGATCAGTGAGCAACAGGACGAAGGGCACCGCAAAATGGCCTATATATTTTACAAAGCGATCCAAAAGGCCATTGCCATCGGCCTCGTGACGCCGCCACCGCTGGGGTTTGAAACGACAGATCCAGTATGTGACAAGCGTTCAGGATCAGGCATCAACCCTGGCGGTAAAACGCAACGAGGCAGTGGACATGACGACGATGTTTATCGTCATAGCAGTGTCGAGATGGGCGTAAGTGTTTGACACACAGAACCTTGGTTGGTGCTGACGAAATCTAGATCGTATGGTCGGGCGACAGCGACTGGGATAGGGATCAATGGCGCTTTGCCCGGCTGTTCTCCAACAAATACGATGACTTTGTTGCCTGGATCAAGGACTCGAACTCGGCGAATCATTTTGCTGTTTGGTAGGTCCACGTCCCGTGTAATGTCGAGGACACCTGGCTAACGACTCGAAGGGCAAACTCACAGGATGGCAAGGGAGGACTTGGCAAGATAAACGACATGCAGACCAAGATGTACTGCGATCCAGCTGGGCAGTACTTCATCGACATGAACAACGACGGCCTGGATGACTTTGTCTGCATTCAGTCGAATGGAGATGCACACCTCTCAATCAACAATGGCGATGGTAATCGTTTGGCTCAGAAGGCACCAAGCTTCACTTCGATTGGTCTTATCAAGAGCAATGAAGGAGAAGGTCGAGCCAACGTCCGCATGGGAGACATTGACGGCGATGGAAGAGGAGACTACATTGTCATGGACAAGCTTGGGACTGTCAGAGTCTGGCGTAATGGCTGGGTCGATGACAAGCCCAAGTATTGGCAGGCCCTGGGTGTCAGATGGACGGATCGATTCACCAGGGACATCGGAGGTGTGGGCTTTCACGATATCAACGGTGATGTAAGTAAGCCTGGCTCGAGCCCTCATACCGCAGTGCTGATTACTTGCTCCAGGGTCGCGATGACTGGCTATGGATGGACAAGACAGGCGCCACAACTACCTTTACCAACAGTCGATCCTGCCAGAAGGGAAAAGAGGGCGGTGGCCTCAACGTGGCCTGGAGACAGGGCTTCTTCAGAAACGAAGGTACCGGACCTACGCACAAAGGCCTCGCAGGGTCAATTACATCGGATGAAAAGGATCTCCGGAAGAGGATTCATTTTGCCCGAATTTACGGCGGTTCCTCATCTTTTGGGAATTTGTCTCTCAAAGACTATGTCTTTTTAGAGCACACCAAACTTTCCAACGGCAAACACCGGTTCCAGATGCGAATTTGGAAGAACGAGGGTGTAGGAGGCTCCAAACTCAAGATAGATGGCAACAAGTACTGCAATATGGTTGGTCACCAGGATGGGCGCTCCGACTATGTATGGACTTGGTCCAATGGTAAGATGGAGCTATTCATCAACCGAGGGAAGCGATCCATCACTGACGACAACGCCGATGGCTTCTGGGACTGGACCCCGGGCGTCATCTGGGAGCCGCCCACTGCCATGAACCGATACGACTTGCACCTGGCTGACTGGGACGGCGACGGTGCTTGCGACATCATACACGTCAATCCGGATACCAACGCACTTCGCGTCTTCATCAACAATTTCCCCAAGACCCAGCGATGGAGTTTCTCGGAGGTTTCTGCCGCAAGCCCCCCCTGTGCTCACAAAAGAGGCGTCGGTGTTCACGACCGTGAGTTGTCACCATTTGTTCCTTTTCCGTCTCGACTTGTACTGACAGAGCACGCAGTGGCCGTACGATTTGCAGATTTGACTGGTAATAAGCTGGCGGATATGCTATGCATCGCTCCCGACGGGAGTATGACTGGTTCGTTGCACTTGCCAGGCCACAGCTTTCACAACGTTGGTCAGATCAAGGTCAGTGACCAGAAGGATCGGGCCATGTTGCGATTTGCCGACGTAAATGGCGACGGCTTAGATGACCTCTTGTGGATCGAGAAGTTCTCGGGTGACACCTGGGTCTGGTATAACGGAGGACCGGACGATAGCCGCCCTCTAGGTTCGTACTTCTCCTGGAGAAGGCAAGAAGCCATGGCATATGCCGGCCTGGCTGCAGGAACGTGTCTATACTACACAGACCTATCGGGCGACCACAGAGCTGATGAGCATTTCGTCTTGGAGTCGATTAACAACATTGCTGAAACGTCCTTCAGCCCGGCCTGTGGTCTTCAGAACCATGAAGGCGACGATCCAGATGGTGTGCACGACCCTCAACTCCCAGTGAGGCCTGGTGACCCCGACAACGATAATGATGATGTTCCCGAGGGCGTCTGCGGCTACCGCTTC
Source organism: Stachybotrys elegans (assembly GCA_020746835.1). Lineage (NCBI taxonomy): Eukaryota > Fungi > Ascomycota > Sordariomycetes > Hypocreales > Stachybotryaceae > Stachybotrys > Stachybotrys elegans. Next base: position 945,211 of record JAGPNK010000013.1, read on the forward strand.
GGAGGAACCACGCCGTCCACGCTCGCCGCCACATGGACCAACTCAGGCGCTGATGCCTGGCTAACCAAGTTCTTCGACACTCACAGCCCCAAAGACTGGACAGATGCATTCTTCAGGTCTGTGATTGCAGGTGGTACGCAGGGCGGCTCGACCTACGACTGCAAGACCATGTTTTCAACTTCATGTTCCACTCCGACCCTTCCGTGCACGTCTTATACGCCCAACGAGGCATTCTTTGTTCACCAGCAGATCGGTACCATGTTCAGCAGCTACAACCAGCTATGGGGCAGACTTACCAACGACAGCATCACGGTTTTGAGCAGGGACATTAAAACCATTGTCGACACCTACGGGACGCCAGAGGAAGATGAGACTGCCAAGGTCATGAACATTCTCGTTGGCGTATTCACCAGCTTAGCTGGTATCGGCGGCATCTTCAACGACTTCTTCCCTGGTCTATCGTTTGCGTCTACCCTCGGCACCGGCCTCGTGAACCCTGCAACGACAATCTCTGGCCTCTCAGCCATTACCGCCATCTCACTGTCCGATCCAAACACCAGCCCCGTCGACCTGGAGCGTGGCCTGGAGAGTGCTTTTGGGGACATGTACGCAGCAGCAAGCAACTCCATCCGCAACTCTGTCGAGAGCATATTGGCAGGCAATTCCATCGGCGGCAGAAACGACCGTGACATGGTCGATCTCATCCTGTCCCAGTTCCGGGACGGCGCTTGGTTGAGTTCTTCCATGGCGACCGCAACCATGAACTTGATTACCACAAACACCCTGGACAGATTTGTGAGTTGTTCCCTGCGGCGCCGAGAGTCAAGTTTACTAACCTGCAGTTAAGAGAGAGGCAGCCGTCATGAAAGCCATGAAGAGTGGAAATAGAAGGTATTACGTGGTCTATGTCATGACACAGGACAAGAAGACGACTATTGACCTGGTACGAGCGCCTCAGCCACCTCCGTCGGGGGAAACATATAGCTTACTGATGTACTAGGATTCCGAGCCATGGACCAACTTGAAGACGCCACAGCTAATGACCCAGCAAGCCTGCGAGTATAACCGCGGCCTCTGGCATGATGAGGTACGTTCCCCAGCTCGAATTTTGTGTCATTTCTGACAAAGAACCTATAGGTCTGCCTTGCATTTGGATCATCCAAAAACTCAGGTGCACTGAATTACACGCCATTGTCCTCGGCGGAACTCGACGAGCTGAGGACGTTTGTACGAGATATCCCCGCAGCCCTCATTAATGAGTGGGAGTGTTTCGTTGCCTCCGGTATGAAGTTGCCGCTTAACGAAATCGGCGACGCTGGGAGCTTTGATCCTAATTCACCCAGAGACTATCCGACTTGCTTCTGGTCTCTGCCTGCCTTGGTAAATTATGATTGGTATTGGAGAAGCCAAGGCTAGATAGAGGTTATAAGGTCGCACGCGTAGTTGGTATAACGCCTTATACAAACATCATATTGTTTCTTGCAAGAGGCAAATGAAATCCACCTTTTTCCATGAGGCAGGATCAGTGAAAAGGATTGAGGTGCAGCTAGACGTTGGTTGCAATATTCATATATTGAGCCCCTACGAGGGCCATTGTAACGGAATAGAGTTCTGGTAAATATACACTGTAACAGATGCTGAGCTATCCATTTCAAGAGCTGGATGACTTGATACAACTTGCTGCTTGAGGTTGCCACCGCATCTACAGTGATTCCCAAGCCAGGACACAAGAAGTATTACGGCGCAGCTAATCACACACTTCAGAGCATAATCTCTCAAACATCAATCAGAAGACAGAACAGCACCCAGAGCGCTCTATTAGCTAATCCCATGCAATGCTGCCGGATATTCGGAGGTATCAAGTGGTGAGCGACGGAGTCAGTATGGATTTAAAGGATGGTTGCTATCCTTAAGTCCGGGACGACATTGGCTTCGCAAACATTCACGGGAATTATCAAAACCCGAGTTATATGCTTCCCTGCCAAAGATGCTGCTGCTGATGATGATAATGATATCCGTAGAAGTCCGAGTCGATGTTGAAGATGTCGCCCAGAATTTGTAATCCGGGAACATCAGCCCATCTACTCATCACGACATGAGGTTTGCACGTAGTGTAACGTTATCGCCATTAATCCTCTTGGTATAAATGCCTCTAGAAGCCGCCGCTGAATTATTCGCGATAATGCACATCAACAGCACCATCCATCTCCATCTTGCCACATCCCATCCCAACCATCATCACTTACACCTCAACCTTGCCTCCGATTCTCCATGTCTTCTCGGTTCGCCAAAGACCAGCCCGAGGGTTTTCAGAACGCAGTGCGCAAGATAGCCATTGTTGGAGTAAGTATTACACCAATGACGCTAAACTGCAGTATGCTAAGATAGACTAGGCCAGTGGACAGGCTGGTGAGCCCATCGCCAAGGCTTTTGTCGAGAGAGGAAAGCACCAAGTAACAGCGCTGACCCGTGCCGGAAGCGCTGGCGTAATTCCAGAGGGCGTTAAATCTGTGCAAGTCGACTATGGCAACCACGAATCTTTGGTTGCTGCTCTTCGCGGGCAGGAAGTCCTCATCATCACCATGGCCGTTACGGCTCCCCACGACACGATTAAGAAGCTCATCTCAGCCGCGGCTGAGGCTGGCATCAAGTATGTGATGCCCAACTGGTGGGGGGAGGACATTAACAACTCCCAAATGGGCGAATCTGAGTTTGGCCGGGTGCTTCTGGCTGGTGTAAAAGCAGTCGAGGATGCAGGGCTCTCGTGGATCACCATGGCCTCCTCCTACTGGTACGAGTACTCCCTCGCCAAGATGCCCGATGCATATGGAATCGACATTGCTCAGCGAAAGGCCACGTTGTACGACGACGGCAAGACCGCCATTACCACCACCACATTCAAGACACATGGCTTGGCAGTGGCCAGTCTATTCAGCTTGAAGGTGCTTCCTGACGACGAGAGGGATAAGTCCCCTACGCTTTCGCAGTTTCTCAACAAGTCGCTCTACATTGCAAGCTTCACCGTCTCTCAGCGCGATATGCTTGATAGCGTTCACCGAGTCTTGGGTACGACTGACTCAGATTGGACGATTGATTACGAGCCTGCCAAGGATCGACTGAAGAGAGGGCTGGATATGATGAAGGAGGGAAACCATGCGGGATTCCGGATAGCATTGTACGCTCGATCCTTTACCCCCGAGAGCCGTCCCGACTTTGTGGCGAAGTATGGCGTGTCTAATGACGTTCTGGGTATCCCCAAGGAGAATATAGATGATGCCACAAGAGAAGCTATCACTCAGATCGGGATCGCCGTGTAACGGAAGCATAATTGGATATCGGATCATTCCATAGCTGCCAACTACGTTACGATACCATTGCATGCACCATAAAATGAGATAAGCATAGAATAACAACTCGAATCGCCTTTGCAAAATAATTCCTTGAAAACTAATTTACAAAACAAGACAAAATCATCCCATCCACGGCATGGCCCTCTTCTGCTTGGCTGGCTCACATCCCGGTATCAACTGAGCGGCAACGCCATTAAGAGTCGGCACAACCTCCTGAATCAAGCCAGTCTCGGGGTCAAAGAACAGCTTGTCGATGGTAGTCTCGCGCATGGTACCGTTGCCGTTGGGAATGCCGAAGCGGTGGTAGGCAATGTACCAGTCGTCCGTGTTGGGGACGTTGACGATGGAGCTGTGCCCAGTGCCCAGGATGCCCTGCGACACGTCCTTCTCAAGAATGAGTCCCTGGTACGTCCAGGGTCCATCGGGGCTGGGACCGGTGGCGTAACCGACGCGGTAGTTCTCGGATCGCGTGTCGTCGACCGAGTACGTCATGTGGTAGACGCCTTCACGGTAGCTCATAAAGGAAGCCTCGCGGTAGCCCTGCAGGCCTTGCTGGTGAGCGGCCGTGGACCAGTTGACCGAGACCATGTCGTCGTTGAGCTGAGCGTAGACTGGCTCTCCATTGCCCCAGTAGATGTAGTACCTGCCAGACACGGGGTCATGGAAGACGAATGGATCGATAGGCGAGCCACTAGTGCGGACAGGCTCGTTGCCGATGATCATGGGCTCGGGCAGCGCAGTGAAAGGACCCTCGGGAGAGTCGGCGGTGGCCACACCCATGTGGATGGCGTCGACAGTAGCACTCCTGCCGCTGAAGTAGAAGTAGTAGGTTCCGTCGCGCTCGACAATCGTCGGTGCCCATGCATTGCCAATCGCCCAAGGCACGTTGCCGTCGGCACCATCGAGGGTCAGGAAAGGCTGCTCGGAGCGAGTCCAGTCAACGAGGTCGCGCGACTTCCAGGAGTAGAAGGTCTGGCCGCTCCATCCAGGAGTTCCATCCGTAGTGGCGTAGATGTAGTAGTTGCAGTCTCCCTCGAAGACAGCAATGTTGGGGTCAGCATAGTATCCAGGGAGAACAGGTCCGGTGTATTCCTCATCCTGTCTTATCTCCACATCCCTCTTCACGGGGAGGTTGCTCCGAAGAGCAGCGAGTTCGGCTGCCGTGACGGGGATGACAGTACCGTGTCGGGGGCTGCTGGGAAGGTCGAAGGAGCTGGGAACAGTCCAATGAGGGTTGGCAATGTCGTCAGTAACCAGGGGGATGTATCCACGGCCGGTGTACTCGTCGACAAATAGGTAGAACTTCTCGCCGTGGACGTCTCCGGGGTTGGACTTGAAGACAGTAGGTCCCTCGACGGCTCTGGTGCCCGCGTCGCGGCCAATACAGGCTGTGATCATGGACCATGACTCGAGGGTGCTTCGGAGGCTACTAGAGCTCTCCTGGATAATGTCGCTGCACCCCGTGCCACCAGCGCCCTCATCCTTGGTAAAGCGGTAGTAGGTATCGCCCTCACGGATGACGGTCGAGTCAATGCGCGACATGCCGGCATCCTGCCAGATAACAGGCTCACCAAAGGTGACAAAGTCACGGGTGGTGGCGTACATCATGCGGTGGTAGCTAGAGCCCGTGTGGTTGGGGTCGTTCTCGGCATAGAGCGACGACGCCCAGAAGAGGATGTACTGGCCTAGCTCCTCATCGTAGAAGGCCTCGGGGGCCCAGGTGTTGCCTGCATTCGCAGGGGCAACACGGATGTGGCGCTGCTCGGACCAGTTGATGAGGTCGGAGGACTCCCAGACCTCGATGTAGTGACTGCCACGGCGGACGGCAGAGTCCCATGAGGTGCCGCTGCCGATAGACAGGTCCGTGGCGATGAGATAGAAGGTATCGCCCTCGGGGGATCGGATCAAGAAAGGGTCGCGGAGACCCCGAGTGCCCTGCGTAGATCTGAGGACAGGCTGGCCATTGTTAAGCTCGGTCCAGGACAGAACGTCGTTGCCGTCGCTGGCAGCGAAGAAGATATTCTCGCCCTGGAGGGAGTTGTTGATGAAGTAGGAGAAGGCATAGCCCTCAAACTCGTCGAGTTGCACGGCGGCCTTGACCTTGGCGGTGAGCAGCCGCTCGTGCGTGACGCCATCATCGTCAGTGATGGAGGCTGTGAGGTTGACGTCGGCGTTCGACTCTTGTCGCTTGACGCGGCCATCAGGGGCGACGATGGACTCGTTGGATGAGGACCAGGTAATCTCCAGGCCATCGGTGGTGACCGAGGGTAGATGGAGGTTGCCCTTGACATTGTCGATCTTGTGGACTTGGATGGTCTCGAGAGCGGCCTGGACCTGCTCGACCGAGGCACCATAGGCAAGACCCAGCAGGGCCAGCCAGGCAGCGGCATCAATGGAAGAAGATCTCATGTTGACTGACGAGGATGCCTTCCGATGATCAACATACAAACCACCGCAACCATCACCACCCGGTAATAGCCATCCCTTTATATAGCAACTAGCGGCTAATGGACATCGTCATTTCTATCCCCAAGAGTCAGTCGTCGTCACGTAGAGGGTCCCTTCGGCGCAGGACAATCCGAACCGAGTCACGACGCGCAACGCCCATCACCCTCGACGGGGCCACACGGCCGACCCAGACCAACTTTTGGCTCCATCACATGTGTAATTTTGTTCTCGGCGCAAAAGAGAAGGTGCATAATGAAAAGAGAAAAATATGTCGGTTATACAAGCCAGAATTTCCCCACAAACACGGACGGTTCCGCCAAGGTGCGGAGAAGGCTGTGGCGATCATGGGGCAGATGTAGTTGCGCTCGAATCAAAATGCCAGGACGAGGCCCCTTCACGATGCCAATGGGCCGGTGCCCTGATAGGTTTCTCCGTCTGCATTGTAATAGTGTCGTGATTATAGGGCCAAGCTAGGCGACTCATTCCACCGGCCACATCCACATCCGCGCCAAACTTGCTGCTTGCGCACATGATATCATTGGCCTCGGCAGTAAGATTGTATCGGTCCGTTGTCTGTTTCCACTGGCCCCATCGTGGGATGGCCTCACGTGGTGCTGAAAAAGTTGGGGTAAAGCATGGTCTTGTTGGTACGGTTGCATATGCAGGAACACCCGATGACGGCAACTGCCATATTGCGATTCAATACCGAGGTGGACTATTACGTCAAGCGAAGCCTCGGCAGTGCTTCCTCGTGTCGGTGTCGTCTTGTCGTTGATGGATGAATGCATTGACGATTACAGGCTACATGACATATCTTGGAGATGCAGCTGCCAAAATCGGACATTAGGCGGGCCCTAATAATAAGATTCAAGACCCAGTGGGTAGGAGCTAACCAAGGCAGAAGCTGCCAAACCGGGATACCTCGAAGTGTGAAGGCTGTGCTGGATTGGGCGTGTCTCCCTAGCCCCTTCAATTTGGGGCTTTTGTGGGAGCATCTATTTTGGGCTTAGAGTAGTTACAGCGCTGAACCACTCTACGGTTTAACAGGTCTTTTTCTCCGATACACAGGAAAGAGCAAAAGACATTAGAGGGCACCTAATCCCATATGACCGCCATAGGTCCCTTGTCAGTAGTAAGATCAAGAGGGCCAAAGGTGAAATTTCCAACAACGCGTCCCAGGAAACCCGTATGAGCGTTCCTTTCCATGACCACGAGGTCGTTTGTTACTTGGTTCGCTACCGCAACATATCGATTTTGGTCATCCGACGATAGTGAGAAGTGGCGAGGTATTTTTCCGTGTGTGCTATTCAATCCGAGAAACTGTAGCGGCGTAGAGCTGCTCAAGTCGACCGAATAAATGGCCAAAGTGTCGAGCTGTTCCGCGGACACGGCGTTTCGGTTGGAGACGTAAAGGAACTTATGATCGGCTGAGAGCTCGAGTTCGCCCGCCAGGTCTTCGTTTATAGGCTCCGTCCGTGGTCCGTCTCTCGAGAGAGTAGAGATGGACTGCAAAAGAGCCACCTGCAAGGTTTCGTTGGCACCACCCCTTGACAACGTGTCGGGATGAGAAAAGCCAAGGGAGTACACATAGACCGTGTTATCGAGCTCACCCAGCAGGAATAAGAGTGATTGTTCGTTGCCAAGATCTGGAATAATGAGATGGCGGGGGCCGGTTCCGGGGAGTAGAGTCATATTCCTCAGTAGTGTCACGTCTTGTGTGTTGCTGACGTCGTATATGTACATACGATCTGCGCCTCTATCCGGCACAAACATCAGATCTTCCGATGGATGAAACACAGCCGCATGGGGGTTGGACTGTATCTGGGAATGTCCAGTTCCAGGACCGGGCTGTGTCAGGTTGTACTGAAAGGTATAGGACGCGTTGTGGATATCGCCGCTGCATCCAAGAGGGAAGAGAGATACGGTGGAACCATCGCTATAGTGGAAGTTAGACCTCGGGGAAATGGTAGGAATAGAAGACGTCACTCACATGTTTGTTGAGGCGAGGGTTCTGCCATCACGGCTGGTATCAAGGTGAACTCCACCCTCGCCATGGGATGAGGTAGAATCGATGATCTCCGAAAGCCCGTTGGGCAGTTTCTCAAATTTGAAGATACCAGCATCGACAAAGGAGTCGTTTGGAAAGTGAGTTCTCGAGATGGAATAGAGGCGGTTGCCTATTGCATGAAGCCACCCTGGCCGATAGCCGGCCTGGGTAGTGCTCAACAGCTGAAGGCTCTCACCAGGTTCATTGCTCGGATCGAAGCCAAGCGTTAAGATGCCACGTTCCTGGTGAGCGACACGTAGAATGCGAGGATTTGACTCCACCAATGTAGCGCAAGTCAGCGATAGGGTGAATAAGCGAGATATAGAGGAATGCATCCTGTCCCAGTCACCGCGACAGTGCGAGGATGAACAAGTTTATGAACGCAAAGATGAAGAGAGAAAAAATTAAGGGAAAAATTAAGGGGGGAAATCTTCTTCTATAAATACTCATGTACAGTAAGACGGCGAGTATGAAAACCCCGTTGGAGTTTAGACTAGACCATGGAGCATATTACTTCTTGCTTGCTATATGCTCTAGGGTCTTGGAAATGGATGTCAGACAGTCAAAGGAAATAAATAGTTCTTCGTTTGCGCGAGTTGGCTTGGTTGATATATGATCGTTCTACTGCTTGAGCAGGCATTAGATTAATACTAGAGGTCAAAAGTTCAAGAATACCAATACAACCTCCCTTCATTTTCTCAACTCGTGTATTTTCTTACTAATTATTATGCATTGATTTAATATTGTCTTTATAATTAGGGGGGCCTCCTTGAAGTCACTGGTCTGTATCCCATTGGGGCACAGGAACAGGAAATCCCAAATCCCACATTTCCCGAACCTGTTGTCTGAGAAGACTAACTCCTACATTATTAAGAGCGGTTTTTTTTTTTTTGGTCTTTTCCCCGGTGACCTTGTGTCGCAGTTGAAACCATACAGACGGTTAGCCTGTAAATTTCCGTTGACTTTGGGTCTTTATGGAGTTTGGTGAGTGACACTTGAGAGAAAACCTAGCCTCGGGAGCGGAGGACATAAAGCAGACCATGGCCATCGTGGACGGGGACTCTCGAGTCAAACCCCAATCCGTTACGTACTTCAGAGCTGCATTGCTCTTTATTATTAGACCTAAGTAAGTGCTAAAGCTCTGGCAATTAGGCCTACTCGATCCGCCACAATCATATCAACACCAGCCTTGACTTGAATCTGTGAGATGTTAGCTAGAAATTATCTGTGACAAGCAGGGTCGGTTACCTCTACGCTGTTGGGGTCGTTATTCATCGTTCCATACGTCCCACAGATCAAGCCTCTACCTTTCACGAGGCCAACCAATCTTGGACACAGCAACAGAGCGTCACAGGCAAAAACCACTCCGGCAAGCCCCCAGCGCTCGGCAAAGTGCATCGCTCCCTGTAGGCTTGCGGCGCGGACTTCCATGTCCGACATGGGCACCTTGCCAGCGTTGGTGATGAAGAGGATGGGGTAGGCCCTCTGCTTCATAGCAAGCAAGATGCAGATCTCAGGGGTGAAGGATGTGAGCACTATCTGGCGGTTGCCGGCATGGCGATCGATATGCTCCAGGACGACGTCGACAAATGTGTTCAGCTCGATGGCGACAGGGGCAACGCCGGCTTCGACAGACTCGTGAAGACGAGGGTACTCTATATAGTTATGTATCAGTTTGAGCGAACTACGTCTTGTCTCAGTTGACAGTGGTAACTTGGGGACGAACTGATCTCAATGTCGCATCCGATGTTCTGCGGCAGCCCGACGAGTATATCCTGCAGCGTGGCAAACGAGTCGTGTATAACGTCGCCTTGCGTATTTGGCTTGAACCCTTTCTTCTGGAAGTCGACTGTGTGCTTCATTTTATGGTGGATCTGCATCGTCTCTACCTCAGAATAGCGACCAAGCGACCGAGAGCGTGACCTTCCTGCCGCTTCCCTACGAGGAGCCGTTACCAGAGGATTGCTGTAGGGGGTTGTGTTATACTAGCATGTATGAACTGGTCCAAGGTCACTTCGTGTATGGGGACGTCAGTCCCAGATTCGCTGAGGGAGAAGTCGTGAAAAGCAACGGGTTGTAGGTCGCGGGTAACCTGAATGTCGAATTCAACAAAGGAAGCCCCGAGCTTGGCGGCGGAAAGAAAAGAAGTAATCGTGTTTTCCCCAACCTGGAGGTGTTTTCGCGTCACAGAATTCTGCCCGGCCCCTCGATGGCCGACAAGAAGTGGAGGATCAGGCGTGCTTCTGGCCAGATCTACGCACCTCGGCGTCTGAAGACGCGAGAAGGGATGCACGACCAGCGGCGTGAATGTCACAACGCCTGCCATCCGCATTGTATCCCTTTCGAGCATGGGGATTGTCTGTTCCCGAACAAGACTTTGTCGGTGGGCACCTAATGTCTCATGGTTTCTTGCCAGCAATGCTGTCCCACTGGCGACTAGCACCTCGTTCTGGTTACCGGGGCCGTCCGTCAAGCGAATAACGTCGAACACCAAGCACAGCTCCACGGTTTCTGGAACAACAAAGACGAAAGGGTCGTTGATTCTATCATCTAGGATAGGCAGTGGAACACGTCGCCGTTCCACAACGCCCGGCACAGAGACCTCGAGTACAAAAGTTGATTGGTGCTTGTTCGGGGTATAGGCTGAGGAGCAGAATGAGAGATCAACCCCGGCAATAGATTGGTCGGTACGGGTGGTCCCCAGAGTGGCAATGATGATATTCTGATCATAACCACAGCGGACACTTGCCTTACTGGATAAAGGGACATGGGCGGGGGCGAGGGCGAGGGCTCCAACCGTGGAGTAGGCAGCAGGAGATTCCAGTAAATCAGCCACAGCCAGATGGCCCCTGAAGACTGCAACCTCTTTTGCAGTCCAGCCGAGACGGTCTTGGTGCGTCTGACTGGATCCCGCCTGGACCAAGAGTTGGACGATGTCAGCATGGCCATGCGCGCAGGCAAAGAAGAGCGGGGTCCAGGCTCGGGAATTGTCAGCGACATCGAGGCTGGCGTCTTGATTGCGCATGGCTCGGACGATGAGGGCCACGTAGTCAATGCGGCCCATCTGAACGGCGACATGAAGGACAGTCTCGCCATGCGCGGACCGACGGTGAAGGTCGGTGCAACTGCGCAAGAGGGAGAAAATGATGTCGTCGCTGCCGCTCTGGGTTCGAAGAGCGAGGGCAAGAACGTCACCCATGAGCCCTGCAGCAGAATCACCTCCTTCTGCATCAAGGAGCTCAATCATGCTGAGTGCTGCTTGGATGTGTTGTCTCATGACGGCCTGGTGGAGCAGCGTAACGCCGTCACTGCCAGCCGAGTGGATGATGTCGGCCGCGGTCATTTCAGAAGACTGAGCATAATCGTCAGTCAGGACGGGCGCACGACCAGAGTCGATGATTGAGATGATCTTGGCCGTCCACATCAACTGCAATTGGCGCCATCGAGACTGGAGCTTCTGGTAAGACGGGTTCTCGGCCTGGCCACGACGCTCCAGCTTGGCAAGGATGCGTCCCACTGCACGAGCATTAACCTCTGTGAACCATCGGAGTCTTTCTGGATTAGAAACCGCATCGCTAATGATCGGCTGTAAGAATCGATCAAGGGACGAAATTGCCGTCTCCAGACATTGGTAGGCCTCTGTGTTGATGTCAGCTCTAACGCAAGGGAAGGGAGCTGAAGCAAGAGCCACCTTGCAGCTTAGACAGCTTTATCAGGCATTTTAACAGGTTGTAGTCAACGTAATGGTCGCTCCATTCGGACACAAAGTGCCTATGCATCGTATGTCCGAACCTCATGGTGATGGAGTTAATGGCGATCGCTTATCTTGGTACGTTAGGAAGCAGTTGTGCTGAGGAAAGGCGGGTATAAGGGACTACTCCGCACTACGTACCTAGTAGGAAGTCCGTGCCAAGGATTCACTGCCTGTGGCACGTGTGCCTTTGTCTCATGCATTCAGTTGGTTCTCAAGCACTTACAAACCGTGTCCGACGGTGATCCACAACGTAGACCAACAAAGACTGGAGGGCATACTAAGAGGGATCAAGCATTCAATTGTGGCTAGTGTCGTCACTATGGCAGCCCTTTCTAACCTCTGGACACTCTATAAACGCCTCCCGGGACGTCTTCACGCCGTCAGCAACGAAGTGGCCGACCTGGAACTCGTTCTTACCCAGGTCGCGGGACTGTTGAGCGAGCAAGCTGCCCTATCCAAGCCCTCCTAACTCCCCGGACTGATCCCTCATCTGCTGAGCCAGGCAAGAAGCAAGCTCAGGGACGCGGCCGCCATCGTTGACCGTCTAAACGCTGCTGTGTCCGCTAGCCCCAGAATTCCTCTCCTCGCCGCCAGGGCCTGGCACAAGGAGCATGCTACCTTGCAGTCCCTGCAGAACGACATCAGGACCATCAAGTCGAGCCTAAACATTTTGCTCGGCGCATCCAACTCGTATGTATCCGTACTTTCTTTCGCCTGTGCTCCACCATCGTCTCTTGCTAGCTAGCTGCTAATCGCTGGGCCACATTCAGGACATGGTGAGGATTCGTCTCGACATCCAAGAAGCCACGGCCGTTACCCTCCTCTCCGCAGCGCAGTCGTCGAAAGAACACTCTGCCCTTGGCCAGGCCGTGCTGGACACCATGGCCAAAATCGACGAGCGCGTCGCCCGAGTCGAAGACCTCGTCCGAACCCAGTCAGACCGACTCCATGCTCGCGAGTTCTCCCAGATCGGCCCGCTCTACAGCGCCACGGCACCGGAGCCACCCCGAAGACCGATCTCGAGTGGGGAAAAAGCGGCCTCAGTCGGTGTTGCCGTATACAGTAGCGTCCATCTTCCCCCCCGAATATACACCGCAACCTGCCACTCTTGCTGCTCGTGCTCGTGCCATACACCACAACGGTCAGCATCCCCTTCTCTCCTGGACAGCATCCTAGGACGTATCTTCATCGGCTACTCCGGACTGCCTGCACTCAGCCCAAACTGCGACAATAACGACTGCCGAGGACCTCCAGCGAAGCAGGTCAGCGTCGAATATTGGTTTCCTGCGAGCATATGGTCTGCCATCCTCCGAGTCCACATAGGTTTCGCCCTGTCCGGAGGACCTTCCTTACATCTAGAAACCTTGCGGTGAGTTCCCGATGCCTCCCAATGCGTCAGCTTTGCTCAAACCGGAAACATCCGCGGACTTCAACACCTCTTTAGAAACGGCCTTGCCTCTCCCCGAGATGTGAGCGATACCCGTGGCTACACGCTGCTTCGCTGGGCCCTCTACGCTAAACAGTACGAGGCCGTCGAATTTCTTGTTCACGCAGGAGCGGATCCGGATTACCGACCCATTGCAGCGTCGGACAACAGCCCCCGCAGATCCCAACATCATGGACGTCCAAATATCAGGACCGCTATCCAACGCGGGAGCTCAAGGTTACACTACTTGTGTCGAGCTCCTTCTTGAAGCAGGTGCAGATCCTGATCCCTCTCCTCCCAACGACATCAAAAAGGGAAGCCCTCTCAGTGTCGCAACGAGAAACGGCAAAGACGCAACACTGCTTAAGCGACTCCTCGATTTCGGCGCGGACCCCGATACCCTCACAGCCGAGAACCAAACACCGCTCTTCCATGCCACAAAGAATGACAATGCAAGCTTTGCAGTGCTTCTCCTAGAGCATGGTGCTAACATCAATGCCCTGTCGAGCACGGGCGAGACACCACTTACAACGGCTATCAAATGCAACAGCCACAACACCTTGCGCCTGTTTCTTGAACGTTGGTCCGAATACAGCGTCTGCCCCCGCCTCAGAGGACCTAACCTGCTCGAAATCGCCGCCCTCTACGGTGATTGCGAGACGCTGGCTATTTTATCGGCCACCGATCACCTCCGGTCTAGCCAGGACAAGAACTACACAGTGGCAGATTTCAAGACTTTGCTTCGGCGCCGGATAGATGTAAACGAGGAGCTCATCGGGGCTTTCGACAAGCTGCTCTCGGTCATTAACATGGCACCATATCCTGGATAGTCCAGGGATAGCCAACGAGAAACCGGCTTTCTCTCCCGTTTGGTACTGCAGTCTCGCGCCAAAGATGAGATCTTTGCTCTGCAAAATGCCCCTGATGATGATGTAGACGATGATTTTTATGATGCCCCAGAAACACTTGAGACAGTGATTGGTTCTTGATAGCGTATCCCTCTGATGGTGTGGGATTTCGCGTTTGTGTGCCCCAATGGGATACAGACCGAGGCTTCCTTACAACCTGCCCGACGATGCGGTCTGGTCCAATGGGTTCTAGTTTCCCGTAGATGAATCTGTTGAAAGATAAGGACTGGCATGTCTCGACCGTGAATCACTGGCTGCCCTTCTGGGATAGACAACCCTCTCGGCGTAGACTAATAATGCCGAGTCAAGTTGACAAACCACATCGGTAGACTTGCATTGAACGTGAGGTCAATTGGCATTGTACTGCAGCTGAAGCATATTCAAGTATTGTTTTATCGGAATATATTTACTTTGTTACTTTATTTTTAAGGCGGTTCTCTGGAGGGTCTTTGCCTGTTCGCACTCAAACTCACGACGCCTTGGACGCGGTTGAAAGCAACTTCCGTATCAAAATCAGCGTGTATTTCATATCGCTCAAACTCCATGTCTCGCCTCTGTCAGACACTGCTCTTGAGCCATGCATGAGAACTGTCAATGCGAGTCGAGTCATACACCAGACTTCAGGGTAGGGCGCTCTGTCTTGGCAACAATGTCGCCCCTTGTCAACCGAGGCCCATGCTCGAGGCCTTGCCCATGAACCCTGGATGGACCCATTAGGGAGACGAGTCATGTCCAACCAAGGTTCGCTTCGGCGACATTGTCTTGTTAGGCAATTGTGGCCTACCTTCCCGTTCAAGGAGGAGGATCAACGATCGCTGTTTGGTACGCTCCGGCACTGCCGTGAAAGCTTCCTCGCTACCGACATTTTGCGAAACACATAGATCCGTCACAAGTCGCCGTCTCCGAAACGGGTGTAAAACCGGCAAAGCGTTTTATATTGTGGACTATCTATTAACTTTTGTTCTATCCCAATGGCTCCCAATCGCTTAATTGACAAACGCCAAACTAGTCGTAACCTTCCCACACCCAGGCAAATAATCAAGGAATATCAGTAGAGAGGTGCGAGCTGGTATCGCTTCGCTTAGTCTCCTTATCCTCGTAGCTGACGTTGACGTTGGTCGTCCGCAAAATCCCGTTGTAGGTCATAATCTCGTCTTCGGAGCCCGTGGGCGATGTGCCTCGGATCTCCGTGTGTGTTCCCTTGTTCCCCATGCGCGATGGATGCAGGTCGCGGAGCATGTAGTTCATCGAGGTCCTCTCACGGTGGTTGCTTCGAGGAGGAGCGCCGGGCATCTGGCTGCCTCCCACGGTCAGGTTGGCGCTTCCGTACACCTCGCCGCTCGACTTGTCTTGGCTGAGATCGAAGAGCTTGGGGAACCAGCGACTGAAGAGAGGGCGAAGAGAGGGCATCGAGCAGCATATGACGGCCAGGTTGACCTCGACGGCGGTCCAGACGTAGGCAAGACTGTAGTGCACAGAGCGCTCGCCGTTGTAGAGGATGTTGTAGATGTTGACGAGACGCACAATGGCAACAATCGGGACCCTAGACAACAATACAGTCAGTTCTGCCATCTTATCCGTTAGCATCGGCGTTCACTTACAAAAGACCGATGGCAAAGATACCGCAGAGGGCAATCTTGGCTCCGCGAGCCATTTTGAGGCGCAAGAAGATGTAGAAAGGCAGAGCCAGAATGAGGACGTCGGTCAAGATAGTCAGAGAAGACTGGATGATGTGGAAGCTGAGGTCGATGCATCGAGTGTCCGGGTCGTTTCTCATTTCCGGATGCCAGTTGGTGTAGATTGGTACGCACTGGAACAATGCCCCGAAGAAGACGGATATGGCATGGCCGATGGTGAAGTAGATCAAGCCCCAGATGGTCCAGTAGACGGCATTGTTGTGCCCGCCCAGTCGGAGGAGGAAGACGAGGATGGAGCACTTGACAAAGGCTAGCACGGGGTTGTAGCACAGCTGCTCAAAGAAGTTCCACCAAAGCCCTGCTGACGGGTCGTATTCAGGGACATCTTCGTCTCTCCAGCCGTAGTAGTTTAGCTTGAAGACTGGCTGACTGTCAGTGACGGAAGATGGGACTGGCTTTGGCCAGACATACACATAAAGAGCGTCGCGCAAACCAAGATATCCGAGATGAGGGCAAGGCCACATAAAAAGTCATCTAGTAGCCACGAGTCAGTTGCTGCCCGCTCGCGTCGGGACCGTCGATCCGGGCTCACCTAGTCCAAAGGTGCGCATAGTCACGCGGATATACACCCGCATGCTGTACACGACCGTCGCAATGGCCGGGAAGACAAACATGACGAACACGCCGGCCCGCTGCAGCGGCGGCGTCGGGATATCGAGGACATTAGGGTAAGGACCGGGCCCGATCCGGTGGAAGTTGGACTGGTCGACGTGTTCCATGGAGGTGAGACCAAAACGAAGGCTCCCAAAATGGAGTTGAGTTATTGGAAGGACACTCCCGTGGAGTCTTGTCGATTGACCACCAGGGCAGGGCGAAGCAAGCAGGCGGCAGAGTGATTCGGGAACGAGAGGACCATCGGATCGTCCCTTGGAAGCGGGGACTCTGCACAGATTTATTCAGAAAAACAGAGATCTCCCCGGGGCCATCGCAACCTAGAGATCTCTCAAGTGTCCGTGTTCCGCCAAGATCTGATCTGGGTAGGGCGGGCTCCGTGGCCCAGCTCAACCAGGGCCTTTATGTTCAAGAACCCGTGAGGCGGACGACGGGAACAGGAAGAGGATCGGGAAGGGAATGCACGACCAAAGTTTGACATTGTCGACCTTGGACGTGCGGGCAGGGGGGGAGGGTGGTTTGTATGTGTATTTGCGCTTTGATGAGGGCGGGCTAGGGGAAATCCATACGTATCCTGCCGCGAGGATGAGCGGATGCCAAGAGCTTAAAAAGACTGCTCATTGTTAGTGCTGTAGCAACTTGCCGGGGGAGAGTAGGCTGGCAAGAGAATGCGAGGTACCTCGCAGCGTCACTCAGCTTGGGAGACGTGGCATGTCCAGCAGGGGGATTCAGCGTCTTGGCTTTTCCATGCCCCGATGTTATTGCTCTAACATGACCCGGTGGATAGGACAGGGCAACCTGGATCGCGGGGCGTCGAAGAAGATACCCGGAGACATGGAAGCACGACGCTAGACGCAAAGCAAAGAAGAGAAGAGGTGTTCGGTAGTCATGGGCGAGGATAAGCTTGACAGGTTTAGGACTTGCCGACCCGCCGCTCGTGGTCTAGAAGCGTTACCCTGCCTGAGGTGATTTCTGCCCTTGTGGCTGTTACGTATTGTCAAGGCACTTACGGATACCGTGCCCTTTAATCTATTTTACTTTGATCTATTCCGGTGCATGGGCACAAAAAGACGGCCGCCTCCGCATGGCCCGTGGTGGGATTTAGAATTATTGTCTCTATATTACGATTATGCTTCCATATCAACCCCATACGCTAGATCTGTTTCTCCCAAGGCCTCGGTGTCGTGGAGAGGAAGAGAAAAAAAAGTCGGGGCTGTCTGTGCTGCACCACTCGACGGAACCAGCCTGATCTTCCCTCCTCCTTCTCCATTCTTCATAGCGGAGAAGATGTTGGACGATCCACCTTACTCACATTAGCCCATCAAGACCTGTGCTTTTTTTCATGGCGATGGCGAGCTACTCAGATCAGAGTCCAAGCGGCCAAAGGGACGAAAACTCTCCGTCGTTGGCGAGAAGATGGCAGATCCTTTCTTGTTCTTGAAACCCGACCGACATACGGATACATATGTATGCATGCCGCCCCCTCTCTACAAAGTCTGGCTCCGAGGGTATGGAATGGATCGAGGGATGAGAGACCCTGTCGTGTTACATTGCAGCCGCCCCCCCTTTCTGTACAAATAACGCTTGACATTACGCGTTTATGATGTAAAGACCATGAATGCGGCTTCAGCCGGGACACAGGCCTTTCTTTCATTGACAAGCGGCCGCTGTCATTCAGCTGTGGCGTCAGGTTAGTCGTTGATTGGGCTCGGAAGCCAAAAAGACCGCGTCTTTTCTTATTTCTTAGTCCTCTCTTAGTTGGCTGAACAACTAGGGCGAGTCTAGCAAGGATGCCCCCCCTCGGCTCCCCTGACAGATCATTCCCTCTTGTGACTCTGCGTCCTAGCTTGGTGCCGATCTCTCCCGTGTGCGGTAAGGAGCTAGTTCTCTGGTCCTGCTAATTAGTTTCCCGTGGGCTGGCAGCTCTATCCGTGGCTCCGCGGTTTTGCAATTCCCAGGCCCGCTTGGAAAATGGATCACCCGCAACTCGGGAAAGGCCTCGAGGGGCGCACGGGGCGCCGTCAGCTTAATAGCATAACCGCTATAAGGAAAGGAGCGCGGGGCCCGAGGCGCCCTAAGCAGCTAAGCAGGGGCTGCTTGTGGCTTGCCCTCGGCGAGGAGCTGCTTCGGGGCTCCCTCCGTTCCTCGCCTCCTCCTGTACTCTCCCCCTTCACCATCTCGGGCATCGCTCCTGGTTCGTCCGAAGAACCAGACGGTGCCAGACTGTGGCTCGTCTCGAGGAGAAGCCGCACAGTACAGTTCTTGGAGGACCACAATAAGAAGCACCTCCCCTCCTTCCACGGCCGCTGGCGACTTGAAGCAGAGCCTCTTCCTTGTGCGTGAAATGATGGTCCTCCTCCACCTGGCGGACAGGTTGGCCAGCCTGTCATTTCGCACATGCCGACTCTGTTTGAAGGTGTCCCTTGTGTCTGGATTGTTGTTATCAGGCTGCGTGCAAGGTATAGAGCGATGACTGGAAGCGCTGAGGCAGCCTCCTCCTCCACCGGCCCCTGGGCAATATCACGGGCGGACTTTGTGTCTTTTGACTCCGGACATGATCAATGGCCACGAAGGAAGCACCTGGCCTCCGACTAGTTGTCAATGGTGTCTAGCAGTGTATCATGTATCCCGTCTAGTGAATCAGCCTCACAGGAGCTGTGGGCGCGCTGCCTCGCTCGCTTACACAGCAAGTCATCAGCATGCCCATTATCTCCTTGGCATGCCCGCAAGCTCATTATCTTCCGGGCATTTTGGGCGTTCCGAACTCCACTGTGCGTGGCAACCCTGTCGATTGTGAGGTTTCCCAATTGCTGGGACGGACACAAGCCGGAGAATAGAAGCACGCACCGTCATGCACCCATTCTTTGATGCTTCCATTCTTCCATTTTTGTATCCATCCATCCATACCGTATATCGTACCAAGTTCAATGTGCCTATAGCATGAGAGGCATTGGCCAGAAGAAACACGGACACGAGGGGTCAAACGGAAGGATGGGATCATTTGCCCATCCTTGAATTCCATCCAGCATAGCTTGCCTCGTCAAGGCCTCCTCTGTCCATTAAGAGGCCGCATCTCAGGGATCTCGGCTCCACCAACTATGGGTTTTCAGTGGATAACCCGCCATTATCGTGTGGATTCCATACTCATGGTGGTGGTGGGTTTCGCCCGGCGTGGCGGGACACGCAGACGGCAATGCGCGGCATCCTCGATATAAGTATCCTGTTGGCCGTCGCTCTCGTTGCCCTTCTCGCTTCCGGAGCATCGCTGTCTTGCCCAACTTAACCAGCCTTCTTGCCGCGATGATTGCCTCAAAGTCGTCCGTCTGGCTGCTCGCCGCAGCTTGGTCTGTCCTCCTCGCCGTCCCTGCTTCTGCCCAGACCATTGTCGTGGATGGCGAGACAATCCGTAAGCTTGCTTCCCTCCCCCGCACAGGGTTCAACCACGTGCTGTGCCTGGGCGCACGCGCGCGAGCACGCCATGTCTCTCGTCATATCTAACGCGCTTGACTTGTAGCGGCAAATGAGACCAACGTCCAGGACGTTAGCGTACCGGTCAATGAGAGCGCCCCCCTCGAGCTGACGGATGCGCTGCTCGCCAACCTCACCGACCTTGAGCTCAGCAACATCTCTCTCTTCTACTTTGACGATGACGACTCCGATATCCAGGCGCGCGATGTTCGCCAGCTGTTCCGCTGCAAGTCTATGCCCGGCGATCTGCTGTATCCCGGCCCCATTGCCTGGTCCGTCTTCAACCTCCTCAGCGGCGGTGCCTTGATCAAGACGGTCCCTCTTGGCTCGGCCTGCTACCCTGGCAGACTGTACAATGCTGCCACCTGCGAGTTCCTCGTCAACAACTGGAACGACTCCGACACTCAGTAAGATATTGACAAGTGGCCAAGCAATTGAAGCCTTGTACTGACGCGCATGCAGCATCGTCGACCCTACTTCCGTCATGTCTCCTCTCTTCCAGGGTGCCACCTGCGAGCCCTCCGAGGCTGCCTTTGGCGGCGAGTGCACGCTGGGAGGATTCCCCTCGTACTCGCTCAACGTGACGAGCGTTGCCCAGATCCAGCTCGCCGTCAACTTTGCCCGCAACACCAATGTGCGTTTGGTGGTGCGCAACACTGGCCACGACTTCCTCGGCAAGAACACGGGTGAGGGCGCCCTGTCCATCTGGACGCACCACCTCCGCGATATCAACGTCATGCGCAACTACAGGGCTCCGGGTGGCCGTTACACTGGCCCTGCCATGAAGCTTGGTGCCGGTGTCATGGTCTACGAGCTGTACGAGGCTGCCGAGCGTGCTGGGTACACTGCCGTCGCTGGTGAATGCAGAGTAAGTTTTCAATGCGAATGATCCGCCGCAAGTCCTGGAAGCTAATCTGATCTGTACAGACTGTCGGCGTCACTGGCGGCTACCTCGGTGGCGGTGGCCACTCTCCCGTCACCTCCATGTTTGGTCTGGGTTCCGACCAAGTCCTGAGCATCGACATCGTCACCCCCAACGGACGATTCCTCACCGTCGACGAGGTGAACCACCCCGACCTGTTCTGGGCCATCCGCGGCGGCGGTCCTGCCACCTGGGGCGTCGTCACCTCCATGACCGTCAAGGTGCACCCCAAGATGGTCTTCTCGGGCATGACCTGGGACACCACCACCGTCGCCATGAACATCACCGACGAGACCTTCTGGAAGGCCATCGAGGCCTATTGGACCCGCTACCCCGAGTACTCTGCTGAAAAGGTCTACGGATACTGTCGCATGTCCCGGCTTCCCACTGGCGGCTATGCCTGGAGGGCCCGTCCCTTCATGGTCCCCGGCATGAAGCTCGTCGACTTCAAGGCCCTCGTCCAGCCCCTTCTCGATGACTGGGCAGCTCTGGGCGTCTTCCCCAACATTGAGTTCTTTGAGCACGAGTCTCTGCACCCTGCTTGGATGCGCCACTTCCCTCCGGAGCGCGTCGGAAGCCCCTACGGCCGAACCGGCTCTCGTCTGATCCCCCGCGCCAACTGGGAGGACCCCGAGCTTCTCAACACCACCATCTCCACTCTCCGTGGTATCGTCGAGGAGGGTGCTTTCCTCGTTCACTACAACATTGGCGCTGACCTTCCTGCCGGCACTGCCCCAAGCTCCGCCAACCCCGCCTGGCGCGACGTCCAGATGTTTGCCATCTACGGTCTCATCTGGGACCGCACCACGCCCGAGTCCGTCGTCGCTGCCACCCACGAGAAGCTGACGTACGACATCGGCCAGCGCATCAAGGACATCACCCCCGGCGCCGGCGGATACGGCAACGAGGGCGACCTGATGGACCCCATTTGGCAGCAGACCTTCTTTGGCGACAACTACGAGCGCCTCCTCAAGATCAAGAAGCAGATCGACCCCCGGAGTGTCTTTTGGGCTCCCACTGCTGTCGGCAGCGAGGACTGGTACGTTACCGACCAAGAGTCCTACGTGACGAGGCAAAACGGTCGCCTTTGCCGAGTATGATGCAGGGGATAGGGCACATATTCGTTTCAAACGTATTTCTATATAATTTAAGAATCAAAGTACATAATACCCAGCGCCTGCTCGTCCAGTCGGGACAGAGTACAATGCGTGTCGTGAACAATGCTTTCCGCGAAAATTGAACAGGATGGCTTTGCCATCCTCCCCCCAAGACCACGACGAGACACGACTCACCTCATAATGTCACTTTGTAACCCATTGCTCTCATAGGGTATTATTCGTTTACCCTCTCTGCACACACCTGCTCTATCATACACCACAACCAACACGAGACCACTCAAGTGTAGGTTACCTCTGTAACAGAGAACGTGACAAATTTCGCAATCGCATATCTTGGCTCGCCAAGGGGATCATACAAGGGAAGAAAGGCTCGGATTAATCAGTCATCTGGTCAGTACTGGTGTCGCTTAACAATGTAAAAATAGCTTATGATTAGCTAGAGCAGCATCCCTTATCAGGTTAGCATGGATGAGGGCATTGCCAGGTCGTCGGATGGCTCGGCTGCTCCCAAGAAACCTCTGGCAAACCACGATGCCATCCTCTTCTAACTACCAACCCACATCCCATGGAGCTCCGTGGAGCTCCTGCGGGCGCAGTATAGCATCCGAGCATATACCCATATGGACCAACATGCCATGCCAAATTGAGGACCGGCTTACATCTGATCCTCAGGATAAAGGGGGTGCCCCCCGCCTGGATCTTGTGAGCCATCCTTAACTTTCTTGCTTATTGTCATTCTACCACCTGGGCCGCAATCATGTCCTCTATCCGTGAAAACCTCCTCAAGATCGTCGACGGGTACCTAGAGGGGTTCAACACCAACACCCTTGAGGGCCTCATCGCACTCTGCAGCCCCGACTGCAAGCACACCCTCCTTCCCGCGGCGGCCGGTCATCCCGTCTTCAGTAACGAGGAGTACCAGGCCTTCATCGGAAGAGGATTGGCTTTCATGAAGAACTTTCAACTCAAGCTCGCTGAAGGGCTTGATCCCATCATCGATGAACAAGCGCGAAAAATCGTCATTTACCTGACTTCGACGGCCGAGTCACCCGCCGGAAATTACGCCAACGAATACACCTTCATGTTCGAGACCAACGACGCCGTAACTGAGATTGTAAAGATTGTCGAGTTTGTGGATACGGCGACTACGGCTGCGTTTATGAAGAAGGTTGAGGAGTTCATGGCAGGAATGCAGGCACAGTGAGGCAAGGAAATATCGCGGCCTGATGCCCAAACTTGTTTCTCAATCATACAACCACCCATCTATAGACGATTCAAACCTATTGACAGCGTTATATGATACATTACATTGATATTATCGTTCTTCTGGCTTGGCTGCATCCAAGTCTTGACCCCAACTTTCCCAGGCCAATGCCCCGTCATTGGGATCCTCTTGTTCGCGTAGGCTGGCACGAATAGCTTGAGTGCCTCCATATCCAACTCCTGTGCCCACCTATACATTTTGCGGTTCACACGCGACGAGCAGATGCATGTCCATGCCCTCTGAGGCTTGACGCGGCAAACGATCGCAAAGTCGTCCCGGTATCCCTCGTCGCCTTCATTCTCGCTCTCGGCTATCCACTCAGCAAAGATGATTCCTGTAAAGTCCTCTTGTGTTTGGCAGGACAGCAACCTCTCCTTACCCATATCCCATAGTTCTGGTGGCTCGACCCGTTTGATGTTGCAGCGATACACTGGGTTCAGAATATTGCATTGGACCCTCACCGGGACGAGATTTAGGGCCCTCACCTTCCTCTCCAGGTCCTTTGCGATGCAGATATGATGTTTGGCGCTCTGGAAACCACCAAATAACGGGTCGGGGAACACCTCATCTGGGTGAATGCGGACGCAGATGCTATTCGCCTGTACCTTGAGATAAATCCCCCATACATCCGTCTTGCTGCCGCTCTTCTGACAGTTGAGCGGCATGAAGATGCCCTTCTGTGACGGCTTGACCTGAATGTCAATCTTTAGTCCTTTATTGGTCATCGTGTACTCTGGTATTGTCCTTTGGTTCTTGTATGGTATGAACCTGTAGGCGTCGACAAATTCCGCTGGCGATCTGGCAAAGATTCCCCGATCGCCGTCCTTCAAAGCGCAATTCGGCTCATTCTGGGATTGCCATGCGAAGATGGTCATGTCGTTGCTTTCTCGTATGATTTCTTCCTGTAGTCTGATGAATGAGCGCCTACCTTCGCCATACAGCATGGGCATGTTGATGTCGAAGATACCGAGAAGGCAATAGGCCATATCCTCCAGCCGTTTTGTTGTTCTTGATGAGGCCCACGACATTCGCTTCGCAACGGAGCATTCATCCAGTAATGCTCGGATTTTCTCGAATCCTTTGGCCTCGAGAATATCCCGATCAATGTTCGTTTTTTCGTTGATCTGCTGGCTCAGTTCCTCCTTTGTTCCAATTGTTGCCCAATTCCGATCGAAGAAGGTGAGGTGTGATGGTGCGATCAACTCCTGCAGAGTCCATCCTCTCTTGAACCAATAACAAGATGTAATATCCTTGTTTTTCCACGGGTTGGCTGATACGGTGTAGTCCGAAAGATAGGCGTAGCATATAACTGCCTTTGCGTACCACCGGAACATGGAATTGATCGCCTCAGACAGTTCGGCGCTGCTGCGCTTATCGATGCAGCACGAGTCAACCCAAACATAATCCAGGCCTTGCTTCAATGCCTCTCGGCACGTCCATTCGACCTTTGGCCAGCCTTTTTTGTACTGCAAGGGCCGAGAGGACTCAAAATCCTCAAAGAGGACCTCGTCGTCGCCCCATGTATGCGAGAGTATGGCATACAGGGGTATGTTTGCCTCGTCGTATATCTCAAGCCTCCGCGTCTCACAATTCAAGAGCCTCATACTGGCCGGAAGCTCTCAGATATGTCGCAGCTTTCTAGAGAAAGAGGGGAAGAAGACGAAGTGAAGGATGGCACCCCTGATAACGAACCCCTGGATGCGGATTATTTGGGAAATGATCCGGGAATCCACGTTCACCGCAACGCCATTGTGCACTCGGCTGCCATTTCGGGGAGGTGCTTACGCATCTGTGCGGCGTGGATCTGATTTTATGCTTAAAATGCAGTATCGCGATAAGATGCTATGGCCCGGGAGCCGTTTGCAAAACGAATCGATATAGGAATTAATAGTTATTGTCATAACGAGGATGGAGACCTAGTATAGTGGGAAAAGAAAGCAGCAAACGAAGGCCAAAGAGTGATGCAGAGTGATAGCGGATGCCCTAGGAACCAAGAATAGTCGAGATCAATTGACAAAAATAACAAGGTCATCAATTGGTTGCTATTTTCGCTACCACTACCAAAGTGCAAAAGCAAGCTAATCTAGATGGTGTCCCTAAGCTATTGATATCAGGCCAATTTCGAGGAAAGTGTAGTCCTGAAGACTGTCAGTGACTTGCGTGTCCAGGGGAAATTGCCTGACTAGGGTTGCAAAGTTCAGCTTACGCGTTGACAAAACATGCCAATGACCTTGGAGCCGGCAGGGTGTACAGCTACCCAATCCTCTTGATCCTGTGTGAAAGGATATTCGGGGGTGATAAGTTGTCGATCAAAGTTTGTTAGTATCTGGACAAAACGTGAGCATGACGAGACCAAGATGCCTTTGGGATGGACGTACCGTTAATCCTACTAGATCACCGTTCCCGTTTCTTTGTACTACAATGGATGTAATTTCCTCGCCACCTGGACCATTAATCGTCAATGAAGTACGATGATCCACAGGGTCTGGGTTGTGTCTCTGCACATGTTCATCAAGGAAAGGACCGAGCCTGCCCAAGTGTCGATTTCGCGAAGGATCAGTATATATGAATTGTATCCCAGCAACGTAGTCAATGTCGAAAGTCCAAACGACAACCTCGATTAGATCCGATAATTCCTCACCGCCGAACCCACCAAAGAACACTGTGCAGACCGGGAAGTCGCTGGCAGCATCGGATGGTGGTCGATCGCCACTGATTCCATTATACAGTAGTTTTTCGGGTGGTACGCTAGGATGCCAGAGACAACTGTTTCTCCAATCATCTTCAGTGGGTGGCCCTCGCACAGTGTTTCGGCTCAACGAAACCATCTTGAAGGCCTGAGGGAAGTCAGTAGATGTATCGTGGTTGCTGAAATACCGAAGAGGAAACATACATCAAATTCTGCTTTGACCGCAGAGATACCTTCGGCTTCGGCCAAATGCCACTTTGGAAAGTCTGCTGGTTCACCTGCCCAGGATGAGGTTGTACCGTTCTCAGTAACGGCGGCGATCGCTCTGACCCCTCCCCACTCAAAAGCGACTTCCCATCCTCGGATACGCTCGGGAGCCGGCAATTGAATCATCACTTCTTGGCCGTCGTGAATGTATCCCAAAGCATGTTTTTCGCCGTGCTGATCAACAAACAAAATACCCGACACAAACGAGCCGCCGCCAGTGTAAACAAAGGATACACAAATGCACTGGATATAAAGGAAGTGCGGAAAAGAGACAGTGCGGGCTCGCAAGACTCGACAACCGTGACGAAAATCATCTTCTGGGCCTAGAATTCCATAGGAGGCTGTGCGCCAACATTCTTCGTGTTGGGTTCCCTGAGGTCGAACCACCACAGAAGGTTCAAACCAGCTATTTATTGGTGTTCCTTGGCAAGAAACATGTCCCATCTGACGAATTGTAGTTTGCATGGTCTTGGTAAGTGCCCAGACTCGCCTCCGGTTTGCCATGTGTGGATTGCCTGATGTCCAGGTCTCAAGGGATAGGTATAATGTTCTCCAGGATGTAGGAGGGTTGTCCAAAACCTCTGGCAAATGCTCAAATTCATTGCCATGTTGAAATCGAGAAGCCCAAAAGGTTTCTGGAAGAGCAGTTATAGCGAGGGTGGGGGATGCAAGCCGCAGGGATCGGACATCGCGAGTTGGAAGGAGGCAGAGAATGCGCTGAAGAATCTCAGGTGATAGACGGACAAATTCATCTTGCCATTGACGACGAGGATCAAGACTGAGATTAGACTGAAATGGATCTTTCTGGAGGCGATAGGAGTTCTTTATACCCTTGAGAAGACCGGGGATACGAAAAGGATCACTGGTAAAGTCCCGAGGGATTGGGTGTGGACCTGG
The DNA here is from genome assembly GCA_020746835.1 of Stachybotrys elegans. Classification (NCBI taxonomy): domain Eukaryota; kingdom Fungi; phylum Ascomycota; class Sordariomycetes; order Hypocreales; family Stachybotryaceae; genus Stachybotrys; species Stachybotrys elegans. Next base: position 972,078 of record JAGPNK010000013.1, read on the forward strand.
GAAGCTGGTATATAGGGTCGGCATGAATTGGGTAATGTGGACAGTTGCTGCACCCTCATACGTGTGGCCCCAGTCCATGATACCCTCTAGTGTGCAGGGCGTGGAGAGAGAGATTTCGAAAAGATGACGAAGGTTGGGTTTGAAGCCTTGGTTGAGAATTTCCCAGCAAGATGAATGAAATCCCCAACCGCAAAATGGTGCAGGCTGAAAGCGAGTGGTCCCAGGATATACGTGCTCTTCTATGTTTGGGCCTGCTAGTGATATGTCAATCATAGGGCCTGGATCGAGGTCATCGTAGCGTTTGAGAGAACCGATCGGAAAGCTACAGGTAGTGGCTTGGTTGAGCTCATCACAAACGCCAATGCCGGATAATTTGACGTCCTCCAAATTGCCATGTTCAACCCAAACTGTAGACAATGACATGTCAGCACTCACCCGTGTTCTAGCAGCAGAGCGGGGAGAAAATGATTTAAGCCATGCTTACCAGCCCGGATGTCTTGGAGCCATTCGTCGTTGGGGGGGAAACGAGCGATAGAAACTCCACACAAGGTGCAGTAAAGCATCTTGAAGAGGCCGGAGGTGAAGTTGATGTGATAGTTAGCTCTAGAGTCAGAATAAGTGTGAGTCTGAGTGTGAGGGCCAGTGTCAGGGTCAGAGCCAGAGTCGGCGGCAAAGAGGAGGGAGAAAGAGCTCTAATAACACAAGTCAAGGTTGGTGCGTGGTTGAAAATCTGAACCTGAGATATCAGGCAACAGGTTGATGTCTGAGCGCCTGCGCTACGGCCGAACCTTGGCCCTGAATGACCTAAATATAAGTTGGATTGCCCAATGGAATGCACCGTGTTGCCGCTGGCTTAGAGCCATAGACAAGCGTCTACTTTTTTTGTGTCAGGTACGGCCTCCTGTGGTCAGAGACAGGCTCTTTCCCCTCCCTCCCGCGAATGGCTATTACCATGCTCATTGGTTGTCGACAAACGTACCGCGCGGCTGGCCTCGATCGCTGGCCATCAAGGCCAGCTTCGGTCAGGCCGCAGGATTAGGATATTTATGGCCATTTATAGGTTGACGCAATTGATCTTGGCTGGATTTTGGAGCACCAACAATGCTGGAAACACCAAATGGTGTCCATATAAGCCCATGATGCTCCCTAATACAGAATCACCGATAGTCGTATCAAAGTCCCAAGCTTCACTGACTCTCATACTGTCCAATTGCTATCTCTCCACCCACCTTTTCTTTGCTTCCATTGTCTACCTATCACCATGTCTCAAGGTCGAGGTCGCCCGGCTTATCTTGAAGAGGTGGAGGACTTTACGGGTACAGGAAGTTATAAACGTTCTACATTTAAGCATGAACTTAATCTGATTTCCCTTAAGTGCCTGGACCCAGATCGTTTGCCCGTTGCTTCCAACGCCATTAATCGGATCATCGCTGGATCCGTGAAATCTCATGTTCGGGAAGCCTGGACCGTCATCCTTGCGCATGTCTTCCTACCTCAGGAGGTTTACAAGGTATCGCACCAGGTCACTGTATCAGATAACCAACATATAATGGACATGAGGATGTCCTATATGACGCTCCACATGCGTCACTACACGAATTTTCTGGCCTTGGAACTTAAAAGATACGATTATCCGAGCACAGATGAAGCTCTAGCCGAGGTTGAGAGGCAACTTCTGTCCTACTTGGGGGGCTTGACGAGCTTTTAAAAAGATAAACTTTGGGGAGCGGTCTGTATTGGAAATAATGTAAAGTTCTATGAAGTGGATTTTGGTCGTCGTGTCAAAACCCCGAGTTTGCGTGTTGCGTGATGAGATGCTGCGGATTGACCATACAGTACAACTAGGAGCGAAACCGATGTCCTCGTTTCCACCCTTTTGAACAAGTGCAAAACAGCACAGACCATTCAATACACTGTGCATATCCTTGCTTACAAGCCATGCATAATGATGGGATCCGAGCAGTGCGATGATGATGTGTTAAACTTACAAATTGTGAGTAACTCTCGCTGCCTTCATTAATACTCCAATACAATGGTTTAATTCCCCGTAGCGCTCGCGGCCAGGGAAACACCACCTTGGAGCGCGGATAACAAACAAAGAAGCACATGCCGAGCAGCCAGCTGCGGGTACGTAGTTGCGGCACACCACCGCTGCGTGGAGTTTCCGTTTCAACCTCGAGAGAGACATGACGGTCCATGTCATTTTTGTCGTATAACTGCGAGCCGGAATCGCCCTACCACACCGATGTGAAGGCGAAAGCCGAGGGCAAGCACTCTCGTACCTTCCTTGGTCTGAACACACAAAGACGGCGCGATATTGCGCTGGCTGCTTCGGTCTGACCCAGATACTACCAAGCCTCAGCTTCCGACGGGAATAGAATCGCTGCCGCTAGCTCGGCAGCCATACGGTGGAGATACATAGCGGTAAAGGAGTGATAATCTTCTCCAACGCGGGCGTCAGAGGCAAGGTAATCCTCGATCTGGCTAGCAAGCCAGCAATAGCCTCACATAGGCTAAAGACGAGCTGCAGCAGACACTTATGCTCGCTTAGTGTCAAACAACCTCTTGGTTTATTGACCCACGGCAGCTTCTGCTGAAACCTTGTGGTATCAATAATAGGACTAAGCTTCTACAGGTGGCCCCTTGTTGCAATACCGCCAGCCATCAACTCCACATCCATTAGCCAGCAGCCTTTGTTATATGCTAATTGCCCTGTGTTGTCTTTAGGTGTGTTAAATTACCTGAACATTGATCTGTCAAGAAATTCTAATGTCATTAACTCGGCAATCAGTGCAGTAGCGTTGTTGCCGTTATTAAGGATCTCGCCATTAAGTAGACACATGGCTAGTAATAACAGACTGTAACTACAACCTAGCCGGCTAAGTGCTCTGCTATCCAACCGCAATGTGTACTAATAGCAATTGGCTACGATTCCAAGCCGGCCCCACGGATCATCCAAGCCGCGCGCCTCAATGTCTTCAACCACCGTTGCGGTCATTGAGCTCGAACGCTGTACGATGAGCGAATATCTTCTGGCTGCCCGGAGCACGCCGCGGATCTGCATCTCCTCTCGTAGCCGCAGCTTAGCCTGCCCACAGAATGCTAGACATAACCGCATCGCCTGCGGAGAGAATATGGTGGATAGCCAGCAATCGCCACTGGTGGGCTAGACCCGATATATATCGCGGATGAAGAAACTGGAACTGAGCCAGAGATCCACCCACTTCGTACATCGATGAAGTCACCTAGTCTTTGAAAAGCGGACTCATACTCTTCCAAGATGAACGAGTGCGGGCTATGTGCCGACACGGTATATGGACTTCGGAAGCGAGATGTCAGCTGCTGCTTCACGTGACCTAGCCTCGTCGAACCCATCAGATTGCTCGCCCACGCTGCTGCCTGCTGTTTCCCCGCCTCTTTCTCTCGGAAGTTACAGCATCAGATCCTGCCGTTCGATATATCCGTCACTCCATGAGTCTCAGAACAGTACAGCGATAAAATGAAGTACCTTAACATGGCCAAGACGCATGCCGCGAAGGATATGATATCTTATCTACCTAACAACGCGTTGGTGAGATCAGAGCCTGTATTACATCGACCCGGCATTCCACAAGATTGGCTTGTAGCCGATACACTACCGGATGAGCCTTTGCTATGGATAGACGAGTGCTGCAGAACGGACGAAGCATGCAACCAGGCAATCAGCCCCAAAGAGACACCCCACTTTCTGCCGACACGGCTGATCGATATTGGCGCTGTGTCGTCGTCCACCTTGCATCCTCGATTGATTGAAACAAAGCGCTTGGTCGCAGAACGCCCGAGATACGTCGCCTTGAGTCATCGATGGGGAGATTCTCATAAAGATCCGCAACTCGAGTTGATGACGACGGTGGCGAATATGGAGGTCCATATGCGAGAAATCAACGTCGCCAAGCTTTCGAAAACTTTCCAGTTCGTTATTGACGTTTGTCGTTGGTTGGGCATACGGTATCTTTGGATCGACTCATTCTGTATAGTACAAGTAGGTGTGGCCGCTCCTCATCCAGTGCTTCTAAGGTGGACTCACATGTCGATTAGGATTCGAAAAGCGACTGGAAGGCCGAGTCCGATGCCATGGCCAAAATCTACCGACATTCGTACTGCACCATCTCGATTAATATTCCAGAGGTTGGTGGAAAGAGCTTGTGGACGCACTGCGGTTACGTGGGTGAAACCGCCGAGGGCTGGGTGATTGACGCGCTGGACCACGATACATGGAAAACTACCTCCAAGAACTTCTGGGTGGCGTTGATGGCTGGCGGCATGCTGGGTCAGAGGGCATGGTGTCTCCAAGAACGAGAGCTTTCTCCTCGCATTCTTCATTTTCTGGATCCCGGAATGGTCATGTTCGAATGCTGTCACTTTGCCGCCGCCATTGGTGGGCCGGTCGTGTTTGGCACCCGCTATTCGTACTCGCGAGAGTGCAAGGATGAGGATGGGAAGCGTCTCATTGATGTTGAGCTTGGGAAAGGTCCCGAGTATCATGCAAGCCTTTGCAAACACACCAAAGAAGCTTGGTACCGGGTGCTCGTCAGCTACACAGAAAGATTGCTGACGCAAGAAACCGATCGACCCCTCGCTATTCGCGGCGTGGTAGATCACATCGCCACAACGGTAGGCTATACGTACTGTCATGGCATCTGGCAGGAAGACGCGGCTCGTGGATTGTTGTGGGAGAGGAATGCATCCGTGGAAGAGCGATGGTGTCGTTCCCAGCACAGTGGATGGGAAGCTCCGTCTTGGTCTTGGCTATCAATTCGTGGTCCCGTGAAGGGAGCCATTGAGAACGACGAGGACTCTCAGCCGCACATTTTCGAAGACACCAGACATTATCGTCCGATCCACCGTAGTTTTGGGGACACCAAAACGAGCATCTCATTCTCCAGTGATGAGAGAATAGTCCACATAGAAGGAGACGTTCTACAAGCACGTCTTGACTACGACTTCAGTAATGAGGATTGGCGGACATTAGGTAGGGGTGTGCCTGTTCAAAGCGACGGATTTCTGTTCAGGCGAACAGTTGGCATGGCATGTCTCGATGATCCCAGCCAAAGCTTCCATGGGCAGATAACAATAGTGCGTCTGGCAGACTTTTATGGCATGTTGCTCGTAGAAGCAGAGGATCCAGGGAAAGGTCTGTTGTATAAACGACTAGGAGTTGTCAGGGAACCTACTACTGCGTTCAGCCTCAAGTGGGATCAGACGTCTTTCGACCGCGGTACTTGTTCGGTTGTCTAAGGGGCGATTTCTAGAGTTTCATACAAAAAGGTCTCCGCACTAGGACGCGAATGTCCCATACGAATCATCATAACTTGATCAAACAGATCAGCTGTGATAGACCCGAAAGCGGCGGCACTCGTTCGCGCCCCAATCTGTGTTAGAACCCGTCGCTCTGGAACGGGGTACAACACGACGACCTTGACCCAGACTCGTTGTCCCCTGTTGGCGTATTTATGCGAGGGCTGCTCGGGCACACTCTCTGCAAATGCTGTCGGGGGTGGTTGGCACATCTTCCTGAGCCCCATGACCTCTTGCGCAGTCCTCGGCCGTGGTCCCACGCCAGGTGTGCAGTACCAGCTGTGGCAGAATCTATCTCGTTTGGCTGTCAGTGCACAACTAATCTCGAGCACAGCCGACTCGTTCGTGGATCCCCATGGAGATGATGTGCAAAAGAATATGCACTGGGCTCCAGGCATTGTCCATGAAATGAGCCAGGATAGCTGGTCACGGCCGTGCCTCGTACCCGGATTTTGATGGCTAATGATGTAATCTACGTGGACCAGTAACTCGAACATTTGCCTGAGGTTAATTGGATCCATGGTGAGAATAGACGAGGTAATCACGGTTGGCCATTTCAACCCATCTATCCCCGCTCTCCGCACAGGCTTCAGTGCGCTAAATCCTCGAGATGCGTGGCCACGCGGTCTGTGCCTAGTACCATGGTCAGCAGCGTGCGCAGCAGCAAGACGTGTGGTGCATCGAGCCGTTGCTGCTGCAGGTGTAGAATTAGGAGAATGATTATGCCCCAGCATCTGATCTAAGAGTTTCTCTTCCGAGATGCTTATCCGCACCTCGAAAGGACCTTTTCATCCAGTCTATGGATAGTCTTGATAAGGACCAGGTTATTCACAGTCTTATATACATGGTGCGTTTCCATGATCCTACTTGAGCGAGAGTATCGCGGTCCTGATCCTCCAATTCAAGGTTGTGAGCTTTCTGCAACAATCCCTCAACAGTCTTAATTGCTTGATCCAACCGAGAACTCTCGCGTGCATGGTAGAAGAGCGCACCGCCCAAAGCGACCGAGGTCACTAAACCAAGCGCAGCCAGCAGTTTGTCTTGGGTCTTTGACCACAGCAATGCTCCAACAATTGCAATAGTGGCTGCTCTATTCCTTATGGTTTTCATCTCATTAGTCAGGGTGAGTTTACGTTGGGCAGCAGGAGTGACTTGCGTGAGTGCGATGTAGCGTTTTCTTTTTTCGGCTGGGCGGTGTCGCTTGTCTTTGATCGTCTGCAGGCCATCCCGAACAGCATTCAGATCGCGTATGACGAAGTCCAGAAGTACTTGAAGATTTACATCACGGGAACTGCTGGCAGTTCCATGATAACCAACGACTTCAGAATATCAGTTAGCGCCGAGGTGAGGCTGTTCAAATATCAGGAGGGTTAGAACTCACCTAAGTTATCTAATTCCGAATCTTTGTTGAACTCAATACATCGTAACGACCCTTTATGCCTCGACTGCATGTAATCTGCAAGGTGGCGCTTCGCGGTTTCTAGCCAGCCGTAGACGTGAATCCAGAGTTCTGTGATACTGACAGACGGCTGCTCTTCAGAGAGCGGGATTAAAGGCATGATCTGGCCATCACCCAGAGGCTCATCAATTTGATTGTTCCGCATCTGCTGCAGAGCTTTGGTGTCGTTGGACTTCATCATGTGCATTCTAAGGTGTACTGACTGGATGAAGTGGTTGGAAGAGCAATAACCCTCAAGGCGCATGAAGAAAAGGCGAGATCAGCACCTCCCAACTGGCGGATATCGAGCCCTTGGCGATTTTGGTGTCCAAGCTCTGCTGGTTGTTGTTGCTTCGGGGGAAAAATGCACATTCATGCGGCACAAGCTGCATATAAGCCGCCAGCAAGTGGGTTCTTGCCGTGTGACCGTTTCAATGCATCGCTATTGGACAGCCTCGTCTTCGCCAGAGCGAATCTTCGTTTGACACGTCAAGAATCATACGAGATGTGCGTCAGCCATTACATTTGAACCCATAGAGGACCAGAGTTCTCGTCTAAGATCAAAAAGATTTGGCGGGAGCAGAGGCAGGGCTGCACGGGATCCCGGACCTAGCAGCCGCTGCGGCGGATCCGTAAGTTAACACGCGGCATGTGCCTTTGGGATTAAGCAGGGGGACTGTCTCCGTCCTGGTTACTTGCTTTTGAACCTCCCAAATTCGGGTTTCCCTGACTTTACTAGAGTTACACGGGAAGGTTCAAGGATTTAGCGATTTAGCCCCGAAGCATGGCTGCCGAATCTCACGGAATATCTGAGCAGAAACGGACTTCACCTACCATAGGTTATGGCAGCTCAAGGCCACCAAGTCATACTCCTGACTCGGGAAAGGCACCAGCTGCGACCTTGACAGTACCGAGAGCTCTGCCTCCAAAACACCAAAGGCAACCAAATTTGGTTTTGCCAGAGCCCAGGCCAAGCAATGGGCACGGTCACACAGTACTCAGTGGTCGTGCCAAACCTTCACAACGTGCAAGAGGTTCGAAAGCCAGATGTCATGACGGAATACCAGCGGGGATAGGGCCAACTGCATCAAAGCAACACGACACACCGAGTGAATCGGTCAAACTTCAGCTCAGACTGAAGCTGACATCCAATACGGCCTCCCGCCGCAGCAAGCACACGAGAATTGAAGCCGAAGAAGTCAGAGACTTGTCCGTCAAGTGGAGGTTCACCGATTATTCATGGGGCGGGCCAAAGTGCAGAAGGTTGCAACCAAAAGAACACCAAAGTCCTCTACGTGCGAGTCCTGTCAAGGCTGCCTTGAACCCCAAAAGAAAACCCGGGTCGCCCCCATGGAGGAGCGTACGAGAGGTTACCTTGAGCATTCAAGAAAGAGGAAATCCACTCCAAACTAGCACGGCCACTAGCGGTAATACCAACAGCGGCTCATGTGATGGACCGTCAAGCGGCACATTGCCTCCACCGCCGTCTCTCAGCACAAACGGGGGATCAAGCAATGATACTACCAGTTGCCCAAGTGATGAACTTTCAAGCGAGCGAGCACATCCGCCAGCTCGCCCCGGCGCGACTATAGAATCTAGTGCCGAAGGCCGCCCGCTGGATGGGCGCCTGTTGGAGCACGAGATTGTTCTGCGCTTGCGTTGCGTCTATTCGGACTCTCCTCATGGCCCCTCACAAGACCTGAACGATGATATGGAGGTTCGCCTGGGTGCCGCGCTCCATGAAAACCAGCTGAGCCAGTGGACCACCAGAGGAAGCCCTGCTACCGCCAGCGCACTCGATTGCTACTCCGCACACCGAGCCCTTATTGTCGAGGTGAGTGAACTCTTCGGTCATCGATCCGCTGGCTCTTGACTACACTGGTGGCAATCTAACCCACTTCGTTCGTTTAACCACCCAGGTCCTCCTGGTCGCGCGATTCCATAACGGCCAAGCCAGACCCCAACTTAATAATAGGCAGTTCCTTGCGGGACCATGTGCCAGAACCATGGAAGATCTTTCCCGGGAACGCAACCTTGGTCGGCCAATGTTTCGAAACATTTATGGCGAGGAACTTAATAGCCGCCCCATGCCCACCGACTTAGAGAGGTTCTACGCATATACCGAATCCATCATCAACTTGCACATGCCAGCGCCGTCTAGGCTACCCGAGACCAACAACAGGCCCTCAATGATCTTCGAAGCAGAGTATGTCACTGTTATCACCTCTTCGTTCGCCTATCACATGGTTTGCCCACCAGGACGCTAATTTAATGCGAATCAAGGCTTGAATTTTTGCAAGTCGGCCCGAGTGGACAACGACTAGCATCAGCAATAAAAAAATTGCATAATGATCTTTCGAACGATGAAATGGACCGGACACGATCTATCCAGGACCTATATGAAATCGGCTCAGCGGTTCGTCTCTCACATTCTTTAACCCATCTGAAAGGAGAAGAAAAATCTGATACGATCTGTGAGCATGCATCAGTCTCTACAAGTCTTGAATACGACCATGGCTGCACACAATAGAGTAAATGATAATCATCAACGCCGGGTGAATAACCTACAAAATTCTCTGCATGATTGGTCGACAAGGCTTCAAGTACCGCTGAATGACGAAGGTATGAGTTGTGCCCTGCTTTTCGAGGAATCTCTAAGTTATTATGACATTCTCCGTGTCGCTTTCCCTTTTCCAGAGAAAGGCATTGGCCGTTTCTAATTGCTTCCCAACTTCAGAACTGTTAGAAAATCCTTCTCAAGGGATCTGGGAGCTTATCCCGACTCTCCTCAAGTCGGGAGGGTATGTCGATGAGTCTACTGCAGACATGATTCTGCCAATGCTACGGTTGAGCCAGGCGACAGAGATGTTGATAGGCAGTACCCACAGCACTATCCAAGAGCTCGACGCAAAGCATAGCAAAATCCACCAATATACGTATCGTGCTGCGCAAGGCACGCTGTGGGCCGGTGCGGCATATACGGGTCTCATATTGGGTGCTATTGGACTGGCTGCGCTCGGTGGTCCGGTGCTCCTAGCGAGTTGGCCCTTCTACACCACAATTGCAGCTAGTAACTTCAGCTTCTGCGTTGCCGCCGGTGGGACGGCGGCGGCAGCGGTTGTTGGTAAGGAAGCTGGCGACTTCGCACACGACAATGCGGTAGTGCGAGGACTGATGGAGCAGGGTAAGTTGAGAAAGCCATCTAAGCACCTAAAAACTGAAAAAGGAGGACTCTCGGGTTCGCTAATTGTGTTTCCCCACTCAGTGCGCATTGAGCTGGCGGGTATACAGATCGCCCAGCGAGACTTGAGAATGTGCCTGGCCGCCGCTTTTTACCAAATCGTATGCAAGGTTCAACTCGACGAGCTTGATGGTGCTGAAAAGCAACGCTTGTTGGGAGATTTCGCGCTTCGTGCCGAGAAGTGGAACGATCCTGTTCATGTACAGCACTACGTCCGCACATGCATTGAACGATTCTTTAGCAGCCAGGCGTCTTTCATAAAGTCTATTGCAGATCTCACCAATCACATCCGACAGACGTAGCCGGAAGGCATCTCTTATCCGAACTTGGTTGAGTTGAAGGCTGCTCATCGTGTCAAATCATCTTGAGTTGGCCCGGAACTGACCAGCGCGGATTCATGGGGTAGATAGACGGCCTTGCTGGTCCAAGATTCAATCTGACATACTTCTTCAGTCTGCACACCTATTGTGTAGCCTACGGCGACCAGAGGGGTCGGTGGGGAAGTCCATATGACATATGCTGCATTCATGGGGAGGAATGGAAAGAGGCACTAGGCGAGTGCCTTGGATCTGCTGAGGAGTAATAGCAACGAATCGACAACAGGCATCATGAGAACTATACTTGGAACCAGGATTGTGGTTCACGCCTGGCGGACCCATGAGCAGACTTCAAGATAGGGTAATTTGTTCATTTATTCTGAATGATCGGCGAGGACGGTGCCGTAGTAGTCTACGGCTGGCATCCTGCTGCTAGCGCCACCCACCCAGCTGGTTGGCACCTATAGCAACCCGATATCTACTCTTTCTTAAGCTGTTTTGAACGGATTAACAAAGCTATAAACTCTCAAATGCGTATATAAGCTCGCCGATGCTTACATTCAATAAGCTTGCTTCGGTCTAGTCATTGCAACGCTTTAGAAACTTTGACATTGGCATCGCCGTAGCCACAAGCTTTTCTCAGTCGCATTTTCTAAGCAATTGTCATCTATTGATTTGACATCGTCTTTGTCGTCAGAGGGGGCCTCCTCGAAGTCGCTGGTCTATGTCCCACTAGAGCACACGGACAATCACACATTGCAAGGCTGTGGAGATTGGCGTCAGATGGGTTCCAACGGGTGTGGTAATTATTATGATATTTGTATTTGTAACGTCCAAAATATGTAGATGCACCTGTTGTTTGGCAGAGCACATATTTGGACTAATATCCTTTCCTACAGTATTGATGGCAATGATGGGCATACAACCGAAACCCTCCCGTGACCCAGTGATGAAGAGTACCACTGATATCGTTTTTATCCTCAAAGGGAGCCTCCAAATCATCGATCTGTATCCCACTGAGGCACAGGACCGGGAAAATCTCAAATGCAGAGTACCAAAATCGCCGTTGCTGAAGAATGTAAGCTTAATAGCCGTGCCAGCTTCCATTGCGGTATGGGTTGGGTTTGGTTTGTGTGGCGATAAGTAAGAGAGATGACTGAGACGTTGCATGTTGAGTATCAGAGAATACAAGCTATCTATTGGATGACGGGGAGTAGATGGATGCACCTCTACAAACGGTGGACAGTGTGGCAAGTCAATTCATAACTTTATTCCCATTCTTATTCTGAGAGGAGACTGTAATGTATTATTCTGAAGTTCTCTAACTTATACTCGCTTGACCATCGCGTCATATTGTGGAAGGTCCCAATTCTTAATATCCTCTCGGAGTATGTACTCGCCAATCCAGTTCAGCCGAAAGAAGGAAACCCAGCCCACCAACCAGTATATCAGCTCGACTCCAAGCTTTGATGTCGGCACCACATCCCACCAGAGAGAATTCTCCTTTAGGCCCCGTTGAACCTGGTCCATGAAGGGACGGAACTTATTCTCGTAGGCCTTGAGTGCTGTGCTTAGGCCATCTGCACCTGGGGCGTCTCCTCGGCAATGCTGAGAAATCTCACCTGCCAAGATGTAGGCGCCGACAATGGCAGCTGTCGTCCCCATGCCAGTATTGGGTGACGAGCAGTAAGCAGCATCTCCAACAAGAACGAGCCGCCCTTGCGACCACGAGTTCAGCTTCACAAAGGCTTGGCGCTCCAGGTAAAAGTCGTCGGATTCCCGGAGAGCCTCGAGTATCCAATCCATCTCCCAGTTCACCCCCTCAAACACTTCAGCCATAGCAGCCTTTTCTTCTTCAATGTTGCCAGGTCGTGTGCCAGCTAGTCGCGGATGCGAACTTTGGCAGATGAGATAGACTTGAACAAATTCAGGGGAATGTCGCCTAACCATGATGTATCGTCCGCCAGTGGCGATGTGGGTTCTGGCAACGCATTGCTCGCCCGGAGCCGCTTGCTTTCGAGCAAGAAAGTATGCCGAATAGATACCATTCAGTCGGTGCATACCGTCCGCCCCAGCCCCGAACATCATTCGGCGTATCTGCGACTGTACACCATCCGCACCAACGACAAGATCGAAGCAGTGTTTGTTGCCATTGTTGAAAACGACTTCGACGTGGTCATCGTTCTCCTGCAGACTCTGGATTGACTGCCCAAATTTCGGTGTTATCTTGTCCTTGGCGGTATCGAATAGGAGCTGGCAGAAGTCACCTCGCATAATCTCATACTCGGTGGTGAAGTTTTGCAACCCCTTGCCACTGGTATTCTTCCCGAAAGCAGCCCTGGTTCTGCCCCGGCTATCCACCAACTCCAAACCCTCTTCCGCTACTGCTCTCTCACGGAATGCCTCTTCCAGCTTCATTCGTCGTAGCACCTCGATGCCATGACCACGCAGGTCTAGCTGAAGACCACTTGTTCGTAGGCCTGGGAAGCGCTCAACGAGAGTGACGCCATGGCCAAGCCTGGAGAGCCAAAATGCCAGCGCATTACCGGCGATACCGCCTCCACTGATGAGAATTCTTAGTGGTGCCATCGTTGGAATGAAATAAGGAGAAATGAAGTTTGAATGTCTTGGAGTATTGACGGCTAGCTGTCATAAAGGCAGCGAGACTGGCTCTATATATTCACAGTGCCTCCAGAGCGCATCTACGCTATACTGGTCGGCCATATCGGTAAATTGAAAACATTTTATTGCATCTGATGATCTCAGAGACATGAACTCGCAGTGTTTGGTGGCTCGAATGTCCGACCCTGTTCGTTCATCCTTCACGCCAGGCATGATGACCGGGGTTAATCCACAAGCGTCGGCCGAGAGCTTAACTCCTCGGCAAATTCGCTTACACCAGCCCTTGTTTTTCTATTGCTCGGCCACCCTCGGCCTTCTTCCCTCACAATTCAGCGAAACCGAGTCGTTGTCTTAGCTATGGATCGAAACGTCCGTAGACGCCGGAGGCCGGCGTTATCTTGCATCGAATGCCGTCGGAGAAAGGTCAAGTGCGACCGAAACGAGCCCTGCCATCAATGCAGGTCGCTGCAAGCGCATTGCGAATACAGCGAGGATACCGTGAGAGCGGCTCCGAAACCAGCTAGAGCTCCAGGCTCTACAGTCCAAGGTGCGGCTGTCATCACACCTGCTTCATCCGCAGAAGATGGTGGCCAGGCTGTCGTCTCTGCTGATGCAGTTCGAGTTATCGCCGGATTCGACCAAAGCGATCCAGGCAGATGCAGTCCACGCAGAGAACTGGCAGCGCTCAACCAGAGAGTCAGAAGCCTCGAACTGCAAACAGCGTCGAATAAATGGAGTCATTCAGCCAATCATCAACCGGCAACTGCAGACCCGGGGCTCAATGACTCCACCATTACTCTTAAGAAGACCAGAATGATGGGCTGGAGCCGCTGGATGGCATCTTCAGAAGAGGTAACTTCAAAGCAAGCCACTATTGTTGGTATTGAATACTTACTGTTCAGTTCAAACTAGTAGCTACAACGTTGTATCGTGGGGTGGGTGACACCAGTTTTACCTCTGATGACCCTGAGGTTGCTTCTCTTATCTCGGAAACGAGACACTTGAACAGACAATGCAAGATTCTGGCAAGCAACATGAAGAAAAGACGGTCACCAGTGGCTTGCGCCACGGGCATCTCCGCTTTACCAGTGCCGTCGCGGCCTGTTGCAGATACCATGGCCCAGCATTACTTTGCGTCCTTCGAGTCGAGTTATCGCGTCCTCCACGCACCCTCATTCTGGAATGAGTACGAGCAGTATTGGGAAAATCCCGAGATGTCTAGTGAGAGTGCTCGGCTCAAGATTCTTCTTGTTGTCGCAATCGGCTCAGGCGTTAACTCGCATATCGATGATGACATCTCCTTCCGCGATATGGCGGTTCAGTGGATAAACGCAGCAGGCCTATGGTTATCTACACCAGGGAAGCATCAATTGGACATTCCAGATCTGCAGGTGCACTGCTTGACCATGCTAGCGCGTCAAGTCTTGTCGGTAGGCGGCGACTTGATCTGGATATCCATGGGCTCACTCATCCATAAGGCAATGCAGATTGCTCTACACCGAGACCCAAAGTATCTCCCTCCAATGAAGACGCTTCAAGCTGAGCTTCGCAGGCGTTTGTGGTTTACCATTGTCGAAATGACCGTGCAAGCGTCGCTCGATTCTTCCATGCCCCCTAGGATAACATTGGATGAGTTTGATACCGAGCCACCTGCAAATTGCAATGATGAGGACTTGGATGATACAGCACAGAGAGTTACCTCGAAGCTGAAGGAGGTTTTCACTTCGACGTCAATGCAGCTGGTGTTGTTGGAGACACTACCGACCCGGCTCGCTGCTGTTCAGCTAATCAATGGACTTCACTCCGAGCTCAGCTATTCCAACGTTTTGAGCCTGAGCTCCAACTTGCTCGATGCTTGCAGGGTCTTGGATGCTTTCACAAAGACACATGGCCGTCTCATGACTCCGTTTCATCGCAATCTACTCGACTTTCTGCATCGAAGATTCCTCATCCCCCTCCACTGTCCATTCGCCAGCCAAGCCAAGATAAACCAACTCTTTCACTACTCACGCAGAGTCATTGTTGACGCTAGCATGAACATCATTTCACCTGAACCGGATGAGGGCTTCTCCCGCCTCCTGACTCTGGGTGGAGGTTTGTTCCGTGAGGGGTTGCGATATGCTTGCAGCGCGATAACCATGGAGCTGATTGTCACGACGGAGATGCAACAAGCCGACGGAACTTTGCATCGGACCTCACAGCAGAGAGAGCTTCTCAAGAAAGCCGCCAAGGATATAAGAAAGATCTCAGAGGCTCGGATTCGTTTGGGCGAAACCAACGTCAAGCTTGTACCGTGCTTAGACATGTTCCTGGCACAGGTAGAGGCTATTGAAACGGGCTTAGATTGCGACAGAGCGGTTGCACAAGCAATGAGAGATAGCTTTCAGCACTGTGTTCAGCTGCTGGAGGAGCGAGAAGCCCTTACCTCTGCGGACTCACATGCCAATTCTGACGAGGCTCTTATTTGGGACGGACAGGTAGAAATGGATTGGGATGTTGGGTATGAGTTCTTGTTTCCTACAGGAGACTTTTGAGATACGGTGTCGGATGGCGAGCCAGCATAATGAGGAAGAAGAGGAAAGGAGCAAACAAACCTCGGCAACATGTGCGTGGCTGTGTATGTCTGATTGCCTCCAACTGACAAGTTAAGTAGGTATGCAGCATCCCGTAGGAGAGGGATTTCAGTCATGGGCAACGAGAACAATGACGATAATTGGGTCATGGGGGTGGCTGAGGCTGAGAGCTGTACCCAGGCTTCACTTTATTTATTGCCACAATATGCGGGGGACGGAAACCGCAACGTTCCTTTGCCACATGACTGCTGCGAGCTTCCCAATTTAGAAGTCCCCTAAAGGCCTCAGGACGATCAGAGTGTTCAGAGAATCTAACTGGAGGACCCTGAGCCCTACTGTAAGCGTATCGGACAGCATGTCGGCCCTTGAATTGGCAAACATGATTCGCCACGTGAAATCTAGGTGCATTAGCTAGCCAATAGTCAAATCAACAGCACAGGAAACTGGTTGCCTGGAGGCATGCTGCCTGCCGATCACTGCACATTATGAGCCTCCTGCAGCACAGAGAACCCACTGGCAGCTCCGCCAAGTCTGGCGTTGCTCGCCCGCGAACTGTTCAACTGTGGCAAAGCAACTGTGGCTTGAACGGCACGTTTCGACGTGCATCTGACCGATGTCGTTCTCATTGGCCAATCTTCGTTTTGCACTTCGTGATGTGGCACGAGGCCAGGCATGCTGGGCGTCGTTCTAGACCAGTGACCTGCCTGTGACGTGAAGGCAGAAATGTACTCAAGCAGATCCCTTATGGCTTAGAGTGATGTCCCACGAATGCTACATATATGAGAGAGAATGGCCTCACGCTTCCTGTCTTTGGGCTTACTGGTGTATCTACAATGCCCAGCGCGCTATCAATATTCTTGTCATTCATTTTCTGGGCTCAGCACGTTCCTTACTTCTCTTGATCTTTGTTATTATTAGACAAAAAACATAATGCTGCCTCAGAATTCCCCCAACAACCCACCATCAGCCCGCCTCGAACGCAGGCATACATATCCATCTGGGTATCCCTCCCCAACGATATTGGATGACTTCGGACTTACCAGATATTGTTAGACGGACCATCTCACCTGCGCTGCACCGGTATCTTACTGAGTCGGATATCGGTGTGACAGAGCGTTTAGTGTCGCAGAATCCAGGAGAGGCGCGCGACTTTGATGCCCTGGTGGCTCGGCTCAATGTGCTGGCACAAGTAGCCATGAATGGAAATGGGTCCCAAAGAG
Source organism: Stachybotrys elegans (assembly GCA_020746835.1). NCBI lineage: Eukaryota > Fungi > Ascomycota > Sordariomycetes > Hypocreales > Stachybotryaceae > Stachybotrys > Stachybotrys elegans. The sequence goes on from JAGPNK010000013.1 coordinate 988,826, forward strand.
AGCAAAGATGAGTAGTTTGCAAGTCTTGATGGCTTTGATGGGTGCATTTATATTAGATAGGTAGCTACATCGACCCCCCTCTGCGTTCCCTCCAATGGCTGGACTACTAAACAGGAGAGAGCATCCGGTAGGGAGACGCATGTAGAAACTCTTCTCTGATCAATATAAGCTGGTTTGCACAAGCATGAGTTCAACTAGTGCCCTCGCGATAGACCCAACCATATCACGGTTGCCAAACAGTTCCAATGGTCGAATAGCCCGCACTATCCACACTCCTGACCAAGTTATACTTGGAGCAAAATGTCCTGATCCATACTCGAGGATCGCCCTGCACTGGTCGTAGCAGGATCTGAACCGCCCTCATCTTGCCCTTCTCATCCGGCTCCCAGCAGTTCAGGGAAAACTTGAGCGTTGACCTGTCCCGGAAGAACATCCAGATATGATATGGTATTGCCCCTACGACCGTAAAGTTGACGAAAAGACTAGTCATCAGGTGATCCTTTCGATGGATTGGACCGCTGATGCCCTGTGGCGTCTTGGTGAAACCGCCTCGATGCCGCAGCACCACCTTGCCGTCGATATTCACCTTCCCGCGGCCGGCGAAGCATTTTGCAGATGGCGCCAGCATTCCCCATTCCTCCGGGCCAAGGTCAAAGGGACATACAGACTGGACTCTGAATGCGTCTCCGGGGCCCTCAGGTGGCATTTTCCACACGAAGAGCGACTCATCGTTCTTGGCGATGAGAAGCTCCTGAAGCCGGAGAAAAGCCCCATTGCCCTCACCATACTGCAGGTTCATGGTGACGTTGAACAGACCGAGCATGCTGTATGCCATGTCTTCCTCGCGCGTCGTATGACGGCCAGCCATCCAGCTCATCTTGGCCGCGATGCAGGCGCGGCGGAAATCCTCAACGCCGGTGAGGTATTCCGCTTTGATGCTGGTGATTTCTGCGAGAGGGCCCGCCAGCTCCGTCTTGGTGCCCATCATTTCCCAGTCTGCGTCATAGATCTGCATGTTCTTGGGCGCAAGAAGTTCTTGGAGTGTCCATCCACGGTCGAACCATTCAGACCGCTTCTGTGTTTGCGAGTTGTAAAAGTATGTGCACTCGCCTTTGAGGGCGTCATTCTTCCGGATGTCGTGAATATATGTCACGCACATGTCCGCATCACAGTACCATCTAAACATCGCGTTGATGGACTCTTGCTCTTCGCGGCTGCTGCTCTTGTCGATGCAGCAGGTATCGATCCACATCCATTTTATGTTCTGATACCGAGCTATCGTGCAGGCGCCGAATATCTTGTCCAGGACGGGTATGGGATGGCGACCTCGCGTGCTCGCTAGCTCGTTGGCGTATTGTCCAATGTCGTCGAACAAAATCTCGTTCGGTTGCCAGCGGTGCGAAAGAATTGCATAGCCCTCTGCCTTGAAAGCGGACTGGTCCTTCCTTTCCAGGCGAAAGGTTGTTGTGTTAAGACATCGCATTAAAGACATGACGGGCAGATTTGCGAGGACCTTGCAGTGTTCTGTTGGGATCAAGGGGGCGAGCTGGATTATATTGATGTCTAGCCTTGTGGATGTGGAGTGAGGACTTTGCCGAACTGAACCAAACACTTGATATTGTCAAGGGTCTCCATAGCCCTACGGCTGAAAAGCCCACAAGACCCCTGTTGTGGTTCATTTGCCGAGCTCAGTGGCTGGACGTTAACGTTATTGATGGAGCAAGTTCAAGCGCGAACTAGGAGAAGGGCTGGAAAAATCAGATTCAGGGTCTGAAAACCCCGTTTATAAAGCCCGTTCCTTAAACCACATCCAGCCTAGAGTGTCCTAAAAACAGATCGACAGGGCACTGTGGCTTCAGCCTTTCCCACTAAGTGCATCAGGTAGCATGGATTCTGGATACTGTCAGATTGCTTCGCCACTTGTTATATTATCCCATCACGTTACGCATTCTATAAGGCTGGCAAGGTCGACGCGTTGAGACGCGGAGCTCTTCAAGGTACCTTGCCGCATGTGGCCGGGTTGACTGCGACACCTGTATGCTATGCAGAGCATCATCCGAATCTTCTGCCGATTCATCCATGCCCAATGAAGGTTCAAATGTTGCACGAGGCGAGAATAGCATGTAATCCCGCGATCTGTATAGTGCTCCTCTGATATCGGAGCCAACTAATCGTTGCTGCCCCAGTCTCACAGCTTCGACCCTCTCCAGTCCATTTTGGAAGTGTATGTGATGCCGGTCTTTCAGCCGTGCTATCCCTACCATTAGCATCCTAGGCTATTCCTTAGAGTGTAAATGTGCAGAGCGTCAAGGACTGGTGGATTTACGAACGTCGCTATTGCAATCGCAAAAATGCATACTCAGGTAGAGACAAGGAGCACAGCCTGCGAAACGACCGGAAGATAAACCCTCTTGCGCTGCATATATTGTTGATTGACTACGAGAACTTGAAAAATGTACAAAGGTGGCAGAGATGAATGAGACAAACTATTGGGGAGGGAGATTGGTTGGGGCAAGAACCACAATCAATTCAGCATTGATCTTTCATCCTTGGTTAAGACAGGCTGATAGAGTATGAGAGCCTCTTTTTAATCTTTCTCGTCGGCTGATACTACTATGGCATACACAAAACTCTGTTTCTTTCGCACTCAAATTCTGCACTAATAGTTGACGCGTCTGAGTTCGGTTAAAGGTCATGTCCGGCCCTCTGGCCCTCAAACTCTAAGACTCAACGTATTGCAGTCAATATCAACAGTATGGACACTGACAAACCCCCCTGTCATAGGAACGGTGACCCGTTCAGTGATCCCTTCAGATTGAATAAAACCCCTTTCTATTGGCACCCAGTATGATTCATCATTGCTACAATATAGGAGGAGGCTATACCTGTAGCTCGGCCACTCGGCCAGTCGGCTACCCTGTACGCCTGACGATGGCCTTGTTGTTTCTCTCTACTGTTTACGACTGCATTGGTTGCCGGGGCACTAGGCACCACCTCTACTGTTTATTTGCTCTCTACTGCTTACACTTCACACTCCACACTCTTTTCCTTATCATCATAGAAGGAGGCTATAAGTCGCTGGAGCGATTCCCTTCAAGACCTAGTCAACTGCTATATCCGTGCATTTATCAGGTGTATAATAACTACTTAAACACATTCCCTACGTACTACAAGATATTCGCCGCAGCAGTTTGGTTTGGCTTGGGTGTCCTAGGTTAGAGGAACTAGGCGAATATACAATCACAGAAGTACAAATGATGAATGCACCGGCTTGTCAATAGAAGCTGCCAATGGCAGACAGTGTTGAGGCACTCTTCATACTACGGACAGACACAGGATATCGTTTTGGTGTACTTACAAATGGCCAGACGGAAGTTGAACAGCAAAGCCAACAATAGTAATATCTACCAATTTGCAGACTGCATCATCACGTCGAAAGGAACCGGCCACGGCAAGCCTGACGTCTGCATGTTTCAATGTGTACTAAACAAGCCATCGTCACTACAATCATCATGGTGAGTCACCCGACCGGCTTCTCAGACGCCTAATACCACAATGGCGTCGTGACGAAAGCTCCTAGTATGTGGCTGGGAAAACCTTGACATCGCCATCACTACAGTCACAGCTGTATATAAACCCTCCCTTACTTCCAATCATGCCCTTACGATTGACACTCTATTCCCTTGCCAAGTGGGCATTTATTGATTTCATCCAAAAGGGCCTCCTCGAAGTCACTGGGACATACAATCAGGAAACCTTACATCATAATTATGAGTGGCTGCTAAATCAGATATCAAGGGTTTTGGGGTGCCGTATTGTATTCTCCCACTGTAAAGGGCAGTCGTCTCTTCTGTGATTGAACAGTAACTCTCGTCTACTTCCTGGCGCAGATTATTGATCTCATGTCCTGGGTTTGCCAGTTCAGAACTGCCTCCCAAGCACCAGCACAAGCAAGTGGTCACTCTGAGGCCGAGCATAAACCTAGTAGCAGCTCTTCGCCCGTATCTGCAAATATCGAAAGGAGTCATATGAAGTATCATGGCATACATGAGTCTGTCACTGTCACAGCCTTCCTGGATAGTATATACCTACTTCGACTCAGCTGGGAAGTGACATTAGCGCTACCTTCGTGGCGCCAGCACCCGTTTATACGACAAGATCAAGATCTCCGTTCCTATGCAATATTAAGAAAAGCCAGGGCTGTTAGTGGATTTGCACGTATAGAACGTTGTACAACGGGCTTATAGCGCGCGTGCTGAGTAGATGTAAATGGTGCTGCTTGTTGGATCAAGTAGTATCTCAGAAATACGATAGCAAGTGACGGAAATTACTGTGATGAAGAAGAAGAAAAGAGATACAGTCCGAGATGGAAGCAGTAGAGAGCTAATAAACAGTTCAGGTAGTACCCGGTGCCCCAGCAACTAATGCAGTCGTAAACAGCATAGAAACAAAAACGAGGCCATTGCCAAGCTGCCCATACGTACAGGATGGCCGAGTGGCCGAGCCACATGTATATTCTATCCACAACTTGCATAGCGGGCATCTTTGTCCACAGCATGACAGGATCAATCTTGACGGTGAGGCCTGAGGGTACATATCAGACAGACCATAGGTCGTAACGAAATGTTTACTCCTATGACCAGTCAAGACACTATTCTTACTGAACACACGCGCAGGTAGGGGCGCAACACCATCCTACATCGCATGAACCGAGAAATGGGGTTGCTGTTTACATAAATTCCGCATTATATTCCCATTAGTGTCGGCTGGATTGCTTGGAACTGTGAGATATATCAAAGCCCATGTCCTGAACCAGACAGTAGAGGTTAGCATGGCCCTAATTGTTCAAGTAGAAACTCGATCTCGCTGACCGCTATTAAGCACTGCATTGAGACAGTGATTTCCTTCAAGATCAATCTTCCAACATGGCGAACTGCTCATGTGTACTGCTAATAAGACGCCGCTGACGTGATTAAACAGGACTACATTCAAGGGAATAAAGGACTCCGGAAATAAGCCCAAAACAGAAGGAGAAGAAGCAGCAGCAGAAGAAGGATCAAATGGAGGGTAACATTGGGAAACTGAATGTATATAAGAGCAGCGCGGACAACGTTATTAACTGGGCACCTGACCTAAAGAATGCACTGCAGACAACTTCTTATCACTCGTACATCATTGGGCATATGGCCAAGGCATTTACGAGGTCTTGGTCGATCATGCCTCTTTTGATCTCGCCCTTCGTCTGTGGCACTTTTGACATGGAGTCAATCTGGTCGGGATCCCTGTTGGTATCGGCGCCACTCCCGCCCTGAGCAAGCGAGTTAGCGGGCTCTGATGTGAGATGGGAAAATGCACTCTCCTCGCCGAGATCTTCATATGTGGGTGCTTGATGGAAGTCCACGACTCCACCAACGGAAGATTAACGATGACCTTGTCTTGCACGATGAACTGGCGCATGGTTCCGCCTAATCTAAACCTCGTGGGCGTTTGACATCCCTGGAAACAGGCATACAAAGTCCCATGAGATGGCCGGTGTACAATAAGCCGCAATGGCCCCGGAGCTGCCAGTGCGAATGCCAGCCGGGCTGGGTATTAGTTAGTCGCCGAGAGATCGGCACAACCCTGGGTTCTTTCTCGACATTTCCCCGTCACAGTTTGCAGGGTCTCTGATCCTACTGCTGAAACTGGATGGGCTCTTTGGGCCACACCTCCCGCCGTATGGCAACAGTTTGGCTACCCCATGCCTTTCCATGGGGGTGTCCAGCATGGCCATCGAAGCGATCGTCGAACCGTCTGCCATCTTGTCCATACTCACATAGGACGGTGGTTAAAACCGACATGGGGAGGCCGGCGTCCCAAGATAGCAAAATAAGCAGGGAGCAGCGTCTCTAGTAAGCACGCGACTTTGGCCATTTTGAGAAGACGGGCCGCAGACGGTTGACGGATTTTCCCAGCGTTTATTATTATGCGCACACATGGCTTCCCGGGGGGAGCCTCCCACGTTTTGTTGAAGAAGGATCTGTAATCGACACTGAACAAACTCCGTAGTATATGGGACGATCAATGATGTATATTGGGGTCTGATCATCTGCTTAATCGATGAACCCGGCTCGGATATCTCTTCTTCTACCCTCCCGTGCCAGTGGCCTAGCCTGGCTCTCATGATTACAACCTCACGTCCACACCTTCGAAATGTCTGCCGGCCTTGATATCGACGCGCTTTCCGAGGAACAGCGGGCAGCATTTCTAGCCAGTCCGGTCGGGCCGCCTCCTCCAGGTTACGAACAAGACCTCATCAACCCACATCACCGACCAGACATTGCGATTGGCGTCACGATAACATGCTTGGCTCTGACAACGGTGTCGTTTGCAATACGAGGCTACTCGCAATATGTCGTTAGCAGGGTGGTTTCAACGGAGAACTGTGAGTCAAGGCCGCTTTTAACCCAGTTGCCTATTTTCTGACTGGTGCATCTAGTTTTGGGCCTTGTTGCATTTGTAGGTGGTCTCGATGCCGTCTGAGAAGTGCTGAAACTAACCCCATCCAAAGGGCGCATACTGCGGCTTGATTTCCGTGTTCTTCCGGTTGGCCGAGCTGAGGGTGTTTTGGAATCACCACTGGAATATGAGCCAGCAAGACATGTCTGACGTTCTGTTTGTGGGTGCAGCACGACCTCCCGCTACCAAGGCCAGTCTAACGACTCTCAGGAACTTTATCTTCTCCCCATATTCTACTGCCTGGTGACGGGATTTGTCAAGTCTGCGATTCTCCTGGAGTGGAAGCGCATTTTTGTGCCGCGAGGCATTCGCAACAGGTTCTGGTGGACATGCATCATCCTCGTCACCATCAGCATTCTCTTCTACAACGCGTTTCTCATTGCCTTGCAGTTTCTCTGCGAGCCGCATGAGCGAATCTGGAGGCGATGGGTCGGCGGCACATGCCGCAACCGACAGGACATGGACTTGCCGTCTGCCATCTTCAACCTGGTCCTTGACCTCATCATCCTCGCACTACCTCAGAAGATAATATGGAACCTGCAAATGACCAAAGCGAGGCGTTTCGGTATCTCCTTTGTCTTCTCTGTCGGTTTGCTGTTAGATCCCTTGACTGGCACCATCTTTGGACTGTACTGATTGAGGAAAACAGGGCTCTTGTCTGCGCCATCGGCCTGGTATACGCAGTCAGTACCATGGATTATCTACACGATGTCATCTACGATCAAGGTCCAGCGAACCTGTGGCTATTATGCGAGAGCACATGCGCAATGCTCGTCTTCTGCGTCCCTACATTCCCCAAGGCCTTTGAAGGCACATGGGTAGTCACCCATTTCGTCGGCCCCATGTCACAGTTCCCACTGTCCGTCATCCGCGGCACCAAGCCCAAGATGGGCAAAAGAGAGCGATACTCGGAGACGACGGGCGAGAACAACAGCGACCGTCGCTGGCACGGCAACCCCATCTCCAGAGCATTGTGGGGGTCAGCCTCGCGGTTATCATCACCATCGATGACGGACATTGAACGCTTCTCGCATGAGAACGATGCCAACAGCCAGGTACGACTGGCAGATCTGGAGCCGCCGGCGCGGTCGCTCGGAAGAAATGGCATTCTACGGACTACGGAGATAAAGACGGAAGTGTCAGACAATGCTACGCACGAGCTTGTGCGCGACAAGAGCAATGGCTTACTAGGGCGACGGGAACACACGCGTCCATGGGATGGGACGCAGGACAGTGATTAAGTTCATCAAGGTTAACCCTGTCTGTTAGCTGCAGAATAAAATATACCCGGACGATAATTCAGAGGATATCCGAACGGCCCCCATGTGCGTGGTTCACGGAGACACGACTCATGATGTCTCGCTGCATGAGGACAACGCTTGGCACGTTACATTGGGAATCCTTCAGACGAATTCCCCCGCCCGTGCCACGGTACTCAGCGTGGATGCACAGTCACCATGTGGCAAGTGTCCGCACATGAAGGTGGTATTGCAGCGGCAGCCACGGAATACACCCACAATAGAGGAGATTGAAGCCCTGTTTTTTGTGGTTGGTAAATTAAGCATAACCAACTCAAGAAAAGACAGAAAACCGGAGCAAAGTTTCGGAGGTAACGGAGTAAAGTCAAGCCAAGTCTATTATTATCATGTACTTTGCTTGCTTGTAGGAATGATCGACAACTGACCCTCTAAAGATCATCCAAGGCGTTGCTCTTAACCATCTTAAGGTATTACTCAGGCGTCCAATAGGACATGCCGTCGTCTCTAATCTAAACACATTACACGTACACCCCTGCCCTGCTTTATCTGCTCGCTGATGTGTGACTTCCCCTCATCTCGTGCAGGGCAATCCCTTCCTCTGCCGGAACCTCAGAAAAGGGCCGTCCTGGGCGGCGGTGAAATGGTCCAGCATTGGGAAGACAGCGTCGCCTTGCAGCGGCGATCGCGAATCCTTCGGATCGCCCGCCCAATTCGAGCTCGCCAACGTGCCAGCACCGCCCGCCGCGAGCTCAAAGTCGAAATGCCAGAGCGTCTTGGCCACAATGAGGCTAATCTCGGTGTAGGCCATGGACTTGCCGGCGCAGGACCTGGCCCCGATGGAGAAGGGGATGAAGGCGCTTCTATTAGCCGCCCCCTCCCCTGCCTCGGCGAGCCAGCGCTCCGGGTGGAATGTGAAGGGGTCAGGGAAGTATTCCTCGTTGTGGTGAAGCGCATACGCGTTGACACCCACTTCTGTTCCTGCGGGGATCAAATGGCCGTCGATGACCAATGGCTCTGTCTTTGATGCTGATGCTACCTGCTGTCGCCATAGCGTCCCTGGAAGAGGCGGGTTCATCCGCAGCGCCTCATCGATGCATGCGCGTAGAAAGATACAGCCTGATAGCTCTGGGCTGCTGCGGATATCCTCTTCCTGCGCAAATGCCGAGCGAACCTCCTGGGTCAGGCGCTGATATGCTGCCGGGCTCTGGGCAAGGTAGAAGAATAGGGCACTCAACGTTATAGTCGTGGTGTCGCTGCCTAAGCCGACAAATATATTAGTCTCTCCATCAGTGCTTTGTGGTCGGGGGACACGAACCTGCTGTGAGGAAGAAGATGGCTTCAGAGCGAATCTCCTTGACGGCCTGCTCCGTGTCCTCGTTCACGCGCATTGTGTCCGTCATGAAGAGGAGGTCCTGCTTGGACTTGTCGCTCTTTTCAAGCTGCGTCTTGATCATTTGGTCCAGCGCCTCAAAGTAATTTTGCCCTCGTAGCAGCGCCCGGATCCATCGGTACGACAGTATGTGGAGGCTGGCCAGGAAGGACAGCTGCATAGCAATGTTGAGGTAGTAGTTGGCAGCGGCCGAGCCTTGTATCATGAAGCGGAACCTGGTCTCAGTTTGCAGGCTGAGAGGATGGGCAAAGGCCAGGTGGCCCATCACGTCCATGGTAAGATGGCTAAACAGCATCGACATGTTGACGCCGGCGTCGCCATCGTCTACGGTTGCGTGATGATGGAGCTTGTGTAGGAAGACGTCAACCTCGGCCAGCAAGGTGGGCTCAAACTTGCGGATGGACTGGTCGCTAACCACCTTGGCGACGAGTTTACGCTTCGCTCGGTGCAGCTGCCTGTCGATCACGTTGAAGAGGCCATAGATGCCTGGAGTTCGTTGTGTGATCATGTAGCATTGGGATTTCGTCACCTGGTCACCCTGGTATATGCCTATCTTACAGTCAATATATGGGCAGGCTTGCGATGGGTAGCATTGGAGGAGGAGCAGCAGTAGAAGGATCAAGAGAAGGAGGAGGAGTTGGTCGATCACGTACTATGGAGGGCAGAGACAGTATTGAAGACGACCTTGTTTGGTCCTTGCCTGAGGACTGGTCCTACAAAGATAGACGGTCAGACTACGAATCAGCCTCTCTGATGCCAGATGCAATGTTGCAAGCAAGCATCGACATGGGGTGTCGGCAGCGAGGGTGGCCTACCATATCTCTGATGGTCATGGAGCGTCTTGTGGTGCAACCTCGATCTCCCAGCGTAGAACGCTCCATAAAGCCCCGAGCACCTGGCTACGAGAGGCCCAGGTATTCGCCTCAACGGATGGAAGAAGAGGCGATAGACAATCTTTGTTAGGATCTAGTCGGGGGGCGTCGTCAGCCGCCGTACCAGCCAGCCCGGCGAGGAGGATCAGACTGGGACATAACGTACATAGGTGATGAGCAGCGCGGCAGCGTATGGGACAACTGCCGTGAGATGCTTGATAAGACCCATTGCAACGCCATGGAGCAGCATTGCGATGCAGAAGCAGAGGCAAAGTGCTTGTCGCCCAGGTATTTCGCCGAGAGGCTCCTTGGTGACGCGGACACAGAAAGGTCCAGTCGAGCGTGATATGAGCAGCGCAGCAGTACAGTAATGCACAGAAGAGAAGAAGATGTGTCCTTTCAGAGACGATCACCAAGCCGCGGCCCAAAACCCATGGGAGGGATGAGCCTCGGACGTTACCTCCAACCTATACTGGCACCATGGTGTGCATGACGAAACATGCTATGATTCCAAAACCGGGCAGAGGCTAGACGGAGGGCGTGTGCTTTGCCTCTGACGGAGCTCAGAGCCATTCCCTGTCTCTCCCTGCAGGCTCCTGGGAAGATCATAGCCTTGTCGGTCCAGGAAGTAAGGGGGGGCTGAGACATTCCAGTGGCCCCCGCGATACGGCCAACAAAAGGTGCGAGGTGAATGCGTTGCGGCCGACCAGGCTGCTTGCAAGGACAGGCGGCAGTGCTGACTGACATAAGAACGTGGGCGGGCGTGTGCGTTAGATGCAGCCGCCCAGGCTTATTGTCACGCTTTGGGTAATGATCAGACGAAGCTCCATGCGCAAGGGACTTTTGGTGTGATTCGCCGAGCAGGCTGATCGAAGTCGAATGCCGTAGTGATGGGCGGTCCGTCCCCTGCTCTTGTTGGCTGACCAAGCGCGGTCCATGGGAGATGATTTGCAAGATGAAGGAGGGGGAAACGGAGGAGGAGGAGGGGGGCCAAACGAGGTTCAAAGTGTAAGACGGCAAACGTTTGGGCGGCTGCAGCACGACAAAACAGAATACGCAACAATGTATTATGACGTACGCTGCAACATCATTTATATGGTGTAATCCTTCATGTTATTTCCGGCCCCCAGAACCCCGACCTTGGCGACAGATCTTCATCGGGCAGTATTCTGATATCGCCCCCATCGACCCTTGAATCGACCCCCAATTCTCCCATCCCATTTATTTCAGGACCTACAAGGACACACTGACGGACGCCAAGAGGCATTCATTTTGCATCATCATTTCTCTCTCTGACAAGAGGATCCGTCTTTTGGTGGTGCCCACAAGAAATAGTCCCATGTGTTGATTGACTGTTGCCAGCAGCAACTTGAAACCTGTCTGCTGCGAGCAAACACCACCCATCAAGCGCCCCTGGTAACTTATCGTATCTCGGCGAAGATATCGTCTTCCTCCTTCTAACTTCCCGCTGCTTGGCTGCTTCCCACCGCTGCTGCCGACTATGGAGTCTCACGCAAGCGACGGGTCTTCCTCCCCCCACGACGGCATCCGCACGTCCGACTCCAAGACGCAGCGCACCGAGCCCGAGGAGGGTCTCGTCGGCGCCAACCGGGAGAAGATGTCGTCCATCCAGACCCGCTTCAACTACATCGAGGGCACACAGTTCTACCTGCTGTCGGCGTGCATCGCCATCATGATGTTCATGACGAACCTCGAGGTGCCCGTCGTCACCACAGCCCTCGTCGCCATCTCCAACGACCTTGGCGAGTTTGAGAACATCCCGTGGGTTGTTGCCAGTTACCTTCTGGGATACGTCGGTACGTCCTTCCAATTGCCCTTGTTTAGATGGCACCGCAAACGAGGCTCGCTAACGTGTGTCCTGCGCAGCCGTCATCGTCATCTGCGCCAAGTTCAGCGACATCTTCAGTCGCAAGATTGTTTTCATGCTCTCCACGGCTGTCTTCATCATCTTCTCGGCCGCTTGTGCCGCCGCTCAGACGGTCATCCAGCTGTTTGTCCCCTGCCAGCGTCCAATGGCACCATTGTGTACTGACAAGTACGAATAGCATCATCTTCCGAGCTTTCCAGGGAGTAGGCGGTGGCGGCTGCTTCTCTCTCTGCACCATCATGGTCATTGAGATTGTCCCCCCCGAGAAGTACACGGCATACGTATCCAATATCTCAATTGTCAATGCCCTGTCGCTGCTCCTCGGACCCATCATCGGCGGTGCCATTGCTGCCAATACCACATGGCGATGGATCTTCATCATCAAGTAGGCGCCTCTCTTATTGGTGGTACGGCTGAACTTACTGACATGCACTTAGCATTCCCATCGCGCTGCCGGCCCTTGCCATTTCCTGGTTCGCTATGCCCAACGATTTTCCTTACCAGGGACTTCCCGAGCATCATCCCGCAGCCAAGCCATCCACCCTCGCCAAGAGTACAATGAGTCGAATTGACTTTCCAGGCACTATTCTCATCCTACTCGCCACTCTAGGTCTGACTGCTGGGTTTGAGGAGGCCGGTCGCAGGTTCCCTTGGCGCTCTGGATACGTCATCTCTCTTCTCACCATCTCGGGCCTGCTCTGGATTGTCCTCCTGCTCTGGGAGCGATATGTTACCCATTCTAACAAGGTTCGAGAGCCAGTGCTCCCATGGAGGTTCTTCAAGAATAGAGAGATGATGGGCATCCTGCTGTAAGACCTCTCCTCCCACTACTGTGTGAGAGCATCTCTAATGTCTCGTCAAACAGCAACTTTTTCTTCCTTGGTGGCCCTACCATTATCGGAATGTTCATCATCCCTCAGCGCTTCCAGCTCGTCTACCAGACATCTGGCCTCGACGCCGGTGTCAGGCTGATGCCCTTCACCATTATGATCCCCATCGGTTCCATCTTCGCCTCGATTCTTGCTGGCAAGCACAAGATCCCGGCCCTCTACCTCGTCATAGCAGGTTCTGTTCTCCAAGTGATTGGCTTTGCCCTCCTCAGCACGCTCTCCACGTCCTTGAGCATCCCATCCGAGATCTATGGATATGAGATTATCGCCGGATGGGGCTGCGGCATGAACTTCTCGCTGCTTTTCATCATGATCCCACACGTCAACGACGACCAAGATCGAGGTTAGCGTTTCTCGGCCCCTTGTTTGATCTCTGACTAACGGGTGTATTATAGCCGTCGGCATGGGAGCAGGTGCTCAGATCAGAATGATTGGCAGCACCATCGTCCTTGCCATATCAACATCCATCTTTAACAGCTACACAGGCCCGCGTCTCGAGGACATTCTTGGCTCCTCGGAGTCGGAATGGCTCTTGTCATCGGGTGATGCCATCAACTCGCTCTCCCCTCGCATCCAGGATATGGTCCGTCACGTCCTGGCTGATGGCTACAACTGGCAAATGTTGGTTCTCTGCATCTCAGCGGCCTTGCAAATACCTTCATCCCTGCTCATGTGGAGGAAGAAGAACATCACCATTTAAAAAGATACTTGCTGAGTTGAAATGGTAGCTTTAGTCGAACTAAATGTACATGCCACAAGCGTCATCTATTGATTTGATACCGTCTTTATCGTCAGAGGGAGCCTCCTTGAAGTCGCTGGTCTGTATCCCATTGGGGCACACGAACGGGAAATCCCACACAACATATGTACATGGCACATTTCCTTCATTTTGGTCTTTAACTTGCCAGGTAGTAGGGGTCAGCTTAAACATGTCCAGGAATATCCATGTCTTCGGCAGCATTCACAACGAAATCTCTGTAATAGGACGTGTCCCAGGAAAACCAGTTAAAGGTCTGGTCCCATGTCCGTTGCCGCTTCAATGCTCTCCTGTCTGGTTCCAAACAGCCCAGTACGCCTTCAACATTTATGCCTTCAAACTCAGATGTGGCCATGGGCTGTGATCGAAGCTGATCGATCAGGGTCTGGGTGCAAGCTTCATAGCGGGTTTCCGTCGGGCTGAGGTCGGTATTCCAGACCAGCGTAGCTAAGCCATCAGCAGCCGGCAGCATACAACCCTCGGCGACGCTATCACTAATCTCATTCGAATTCGCACCGGAGGAAATAAGGCAGGCTGCTCTGTAAAAGATGCTCGCCGTGCGTTCCAACCTGCGAGAAACGCTTGCCAGAGAGGCAAGACGAAGCGACATGCTGTTGAAGTAACTAACTACGGCAGCCAGCAGATCGAGATCTTCCTGTATACGGCTTGGCTGTGACGAAGTGACTATGTGCTTGAAGAGGACGAAGAATGATGTGAAGGGGTAGTATAAAAGCTGCCTGTGGAGTTGTATATTAGTGTTAGGCTCGTATTCATGTTGACAACGGCAGTGGTGGTAAACATTGCTCACCATACAACGCCATTGTATACCTGCTCTGAAGTTGATATCAGGTGACGCAAAAGGCCGAGGGCGTTGCGTGCTGCTGCTACTAAACGGCCATCGTTAAATGCAAACTTCTTTAGGATCAAAACTGTCATGTGGAGATGCTGGAATTTCATCGCCTTTATTCCAAGCATCATTTCGTCGAGTTGCTCTTGTGGTGCATATGCAACTTCAGTCTGGTACGCATCTAGAAGCACCTTTCGTCCCATTAGCTCCACAACAAGTCTCCAATATATCGTCAGTCGCACACACATACCTCGCCAGTGTACACATCCCATGCATCGAGTTCAGCCAGGACAGCTTGCCGCTGGGTCTCGCTGTCTGGAGCGGACAAGAACGCAAGCACTCGCCCCGTTATCTTGGCGAGCTCTACGGTTTGAATGAAAAACCGAGCGCCAAACGTAGAGATGGGTGCTTCGCTGCTGCGCGGCGCCTCGGTTGAATCAATGTGTGGATGGTATCCAAGAAGATACTCAAAGTCTGGCACTTGAACATGCTCGTATGACGTGGTAGGTAGCTGGGTCGGGCGGCCGAATGCTAACGAACAGGCCTTGTCGAGCACAAATAGTGACCAAAACAACGACAGTTGGCGCTGTCCTTCTCTATATCCTAGACTCGGCTGGCAAGGTCCCAGAGCCTGTACCTGCCGACAGGCATGCCCCATGAGCATCCAGGATAGGTTGGGGGTTGCATAGTCCTCGCCATGAGATGCAAGCAATAAGAAGGCCTGGATGCTGACTTGGCTCGGCTCTAGGAAGATTCTAGCATCGTCTAGCGCAGCCCGTGTATTGGCTCTCAGAGATTCTGCCAGACTGTTCGGAGACTTGTCGGCCAGAAGAGCGTTGACGAGGATGAAGTTAATAAAAACTATCCAGCCGGGCTCAGAGACAGAATCGGGTTGGAAGATGACACGGCGAAGGATTTCGTCTGAAGGCTTCGCCATTATTACGTCGGCGCGATCCATGATGCGGAAAAAGGCTGCCAAACCATGTTCAGATGCTAGACATATTCCAATGGCAGGTGTGAAACGACTTACTACTAATCAGACCGTAACCTACTTGTTTAGAGGGCACATGGTATCTCGCAGTCAAGCTTGACGTTGACATATCATCAGTAACCAACTGCAGCCTGACGGTAGTGAGAGATTTTGCCAGTTCCTGCAGGGTATTCGCAGCAACAAGCCGCTCAGCCTCGGTATCCGGGCTCGACGTAGCCGACATGGAGCCTATGTATTGCGATGCCTCGTCTAGGTATCCGAACGAATGGTGGGGATCAATGGAGAGCAGCTCTTGGCTTTGAGCCTGGACGGCCACATGGTGGTTCGTCTGCGGTGGCGCGAGCTCGTTTTCGGCTCCGCTGGATGCAGTCTTGTTGCCGTGCGCTGCTCGTGGCACCATGAGCGCCGCTGCCAAGGTAGCAAGAGACGCCTCGATGCGTGACAGGCGCTCGTTGGCGCTGCAGGGTTCGGTAGTGGCGGCGGCGGTGGTTGTTGGCCCGTCAGTTGATTGGGGATGATGACGGCTGCAAATTCTCTGTTAGTTTATACCGTGCTTGGTATATCATTGCCCTACACAAACAAACCGAACTGCCACGAGGTCATTTGTAGGCCGAATCGGCCGCGCACCAGTAGATACACTGGTAGATGCACTGGTAGATGCACTGGTAGATGCACCGGAAGGTTGGCTGAAAGGTCTCGTCAGGTTGTCTTCGGATCCGAGGTTTCATAGCACATGGTGTTATATCACATCACGTACCGGGGCGCAGCCTTGCTGCCGCTTGACCGATAACTCCTCGCGGGGTAGATGCAGTCACCAGGCCACTGGCGGCATGATGTGCATTTCGGGAGCTCACGAGAGCAGCTACTCGGACGTCAGGGGCAGGATTCAGCAGCGGCCAGGGCGATGGGGCGAACCGGATCTTCTTCTCGCGGCAGAAGGTGCACTGGAGTCCATTAGCACAAGCTGTCTGTCCTGACGCCCTCGCAGTATCAGGCTGCTGGGCACAAACATACCGCATACCGGGCCAGTTCCGCAGGCTGGGCGGGCTCCGGGGGTTGCATCCTCTCCCTTGGCTGAGACACTTGAGTTTTTATGAATCGAGTGCCAGCAAGCAAGCGGCATATGTCTCTGCGGCGCGGTCCTGTGCTGATTGATGAGAGATGATGAAAGGTTCCAGTCACTTGCGTGACGCATCTCGCTTGAGCCAGACCAGGAAAGGCCAAACAGAGTGGATACATAAAATAGATTAGGTCGAACTCAAACGTCCATCCCACGAATAGAGTCAGCCCCGAACGGACTGCATCTGATTCGTCGTGGTCGGCCAAGGCGCAGATTACACGGCACCGAGCACAACTGACATTACCATTGCAATGGCAATTCCATTGCCCACCAATCAGATGGGCTCTCTTCGGGGTCAGTTTGACGATGCCACTGGACCGACAATAGTATAAGAGAAACCAGGAGGAGTAGTCGCCGGAACAGTTCCCAGGGATCTACAATCATCACACTTTTACTACTTGGCTATACGACTTCATATAATATAACGTACCACCCGAAATCAAGCCATGGCTAGCCTCACTCTGGGTTCGACTACCGCCATAGAGATCACAGCCCAGGATGCTGCTCGAGCAAAGGTGTGTTGTTCTCTTGCATAAATCTTCATGAATGACCAACGACTAAAGACTTGCCTCCCTTCCAGCAATTCTATGCGTCGGTATTTGGCTGGATTTTCAGCGAAACTTCCGGCTCCAGCATGATTAAGATTGTGCCTCAGGGCGCAATCTTGGGAGGTGGCATACGACCCGAGTCCTCCGGCTCCCGCGCAGGACCTGGAGGTGTGACGGTGTACCTCTCGGCCGTCGACATCAAGAAGACGCTCGAGGCGATTGAGCAATCGGGAGGTAGCATCCTCGAGCCGGCAAAGAGACAGGAGCCCGGCTTTGCTGCCCGGTTCGCCGACACCGAGGGAAATGTGTTTGGGCTCTTCAGCTTAGCTTAGTTTATTAGCCTAGCCAATCGATGGCTTGGGCATTCGCACTCTACAGGGCCTGTGGCTTGACTTAGTCTAGATCTGAATACATGCAATAGCATCATCTTCTCATGCTACGAGTTTCCATAGTCGCTGCCCCAATCAACAATAGCATGTGTCTCAGGACGACCTTGCAGAATCTGGTCCGAGACTCTCCGCCTCTTCGCTTCTCTAAGCTCATCTGGTTCCTAGCAGTCCAAGACTCTGAGCCAAGAACCCTCGGGTCATATACCACTACTACAGCTTGCCTGCGACAGCGATGCCCTATAAGCTCGGCGGTCGCCATTGGCTGGAATCGGGCATCACTTCACGACTGACCAATTAGAGCTTGAGAAGCCGGAGAATATGAGCTATGTGGCCGCTATTGGCTGCGATCGGAGATTGCTTCACGACTGACCAATTAGAGCTCGAGAAGCCGGAGAATGCGAGCTCGCCGGAGGAAATGGAGTTTCCGGCGGACAACAACATGAGTGGAGGGGAGAGCATGGCCGGCAGTCCCAGGAGGCGAGACAAGGCCCGGCAGAAGCATGGACTCATTGATTGATACCGCTTTGAAGAGAGAGTCTACCATCTATAAGAGGGACAGGCTGCGGCGTACGGATTGGCTTTATGACATGACCAATACCAACACCAACACCAACAACTTTGCAACAATTCGCCACAAGCCCAGCACACTCGATTCTGAAAGATCCATGTCTACGCTACTTTCCGAAAAAACCGCTGACCATGCGGCTGACGAGAACAAGCGTCGCCATGCGGTGCCACTCAGTGATGGCGAGTCCTCAACCGCCGTCGATGCAGGGACCAAACCACCTGGTTTCCTTGCCATTTACAAGGTCAGCAGTTTCTGGAGCCATACGCAAGGAAGATCTCGGACAGACATTAATGGAAAGAAAGAAAATCATGGGCTTCGCGTCCCCAACGGAGAAGCTCCTGTACGGAATTGGTGCCCTGGCCGCCATGGGTTCCGGCGCAGTGTTGCCGTTGATGACGCTCATCTTCGGCAACTTTGTCTCTGTCTTTACGGATTTTGCCCTGAGCCGAATCGGAACTACCTCTTTTCAGCACAAGATCAGCTACTACACGTAAGTAATGACTCCTCTAGTCAAACTAGCCCCTGAAGTTAACGCGGCGGTGATAGGCTCTTCTTCATTTATCTGTTCATTGCAAAAGCGGCATGTACTTACATTTACATGCTGCTGTTCTCCATTGTCGCCGCCAATGTCAACTCCGCCTTGCGAAAGCGGTACGTTCACGTTGTGCTGCATCAAGACATTGCCTACCACGAAACGGTACTCACGTCAGGAGCCGTTTCGCTCGCTCTCTCAACACACTCCAATGCAGTCCGCTCGGGTCTCGCTGAGAAATTCGGACTATCACTCAAGAGCGTGTCGACGGTCGTCGCAGCATTCGCTGTTGCGCTTCATTCCCAGTGGAAGCTGGCTTTGGTCACCGCTACCATCATTCCCGCCGCTGTTCTGGCAGTCGGCGCCACCAGCGTCTTCGACGAAAAACAGGAGCAGACCCTCAACGAGATCAAAGCAGACGCCGCTACTCTGGCTGATGATATGATGAGTTCTGTTCGCACCGTCAGGGCCCTCGGAGCCGAGGAGCGCCTCGGGATAAAGTACAAGGCAATGCTCCAACAGGCGGTTACAGTTGGGCTGCGCCGAGCACCAATCCAGGGCGTTCAAGCGGGTGTTTATATGTTCCTGCTCTACGGGGGATACGCGCTGGCGTTTTGGTACGGCATTAGACTGTATATCAATGCTGAAGCCGCCAGATCAGGCACAGTCATCACCACTCTGTTCGCCATCATGATTGGCGTTAATGCCTTTTCAGAGCTTGCTGGCTATCTCGGGCCCTTCCTTCGAATTCGGTCGGCTGGAGCAGAACTGTTCAAGGTCATTGATTTGGGTCAGGAGGCAATCAAGACAGCCACCAAGTTGGTCGACGCTCCACCAGACACGTTTCGAGGCAACATCACACTGGACGGCGTATCATTTCGATACCCAGCTCGTGACAAGGTTACTGTACTCAACGACCTAACTCTCACCATACCCGCCGGGAAAACCACAGCACTGGTTGGACCTAGCGGATCCGGAAAATCTACAGTGGTCGGTCTTCTTCTGAAATGGTACGATATCGCGAGTGGGCATATTAGAATAGGGAATTCGCCCCTGAGCGAGATTTCATCCAAGCCGCTGAGAGCAAGCATCGGGTTCGTCCAACAGGTCAGAGGCCCGTAGTGCACGCAACTTTGACGCAGTACTGACAATCATGCAGGAACCGTACCTGTTCACCGGCACTGTCTATGAAAATATTGAGTATGGGCTCGCTGGAAGCCTACTCGAACAGGAGCCACCCGAGGAGAAACGTCGACTGATTATCGAAGCATGCAAGGTTTCCAATGCTCACGACTTCATCACGCGACTCCCAATGGTATGTTTAGCAGAGCTCTTTGTTCCAATCTCTAATATCAACCGTGCAGGGCTATGACACGCCAGTTGGAAACCGGGGCACCATGCTTTCCGGAGGCCAGAAGCAACGACTGGCAATTGCTCGGGCTATTGTCAAGAATCCTTCGATTCTCATCCTCGACGAAGCCACGAGTGCGCTAGACGTCTCGTCCGAGTCATTGGTCCAACAAGCTCTTGATAGTGCCAGACGCGACAGGACAACCATTATCATTGCTCATCGCCTGACGACCATTAAGAACGCTGACCAGATCGTCGTCATCAAATCGGGATCAGTTGCGGAGACGGGCAGCCACGCGTCTCTGCTCTCCAAGAACGACGGCATATACAAGAGTTTGTGGGATTCCCAGGCGCTGTCGCAAAGCCCTGAGAATCAAAGTGAGGATGAGAAAACAGCAGATGCCGATGCTGATGCGCTACAGCCGTCCAAGGAGTTGGCTCTAGCCCGGAATGCCTTGCCCTTGGACTCGACGAACGACGTCTGTGATGCACCGAAAGTACCCACGTGGAAACTTTTGAAAGCGGCTATGATGTCGCAGAAGAAGTACTGGTGGATATTCCTCATCATCTGTGCGTGTGGCACTATTGGAGGTATGTAACAGCTACCCGGTTTTGCATCTGGGTATACTGGTATTGACTGGTCAAAAGGAGCCCTGTTTCCCGTTCAAGCATTTCTGTATGCGAAAGTTGTTACGACGTTTCAACTGGCTGGGAGAGCGCTTGTATCCGGTGGCAACTTTTGGAGCCTTATGTGGTTTGTGCTAGCCATTTCCGTGGGTATTGGTTACTTTGGCATCGGATGGGCTGGATCAGCCTTGGGAGAGGTGAGGACCCAAAAGGACGCGATGACTGGCTCCGCATTGGTCTAACATTTGTATAGCTTATCTCGCAGGCGTATCGACACACCTACTTCCAGTCGATGATGTCCCAACCGATGGCATTCTTCGATCTTGCCGAAAACTCTCCCGGACATCTCCTATCCAGGCTCTCTTCGGACCCCGATGCGGTCAATGCTCTGATAGGGAGCAATTTGGCCGTACTGGTAACGGTTGGAGTCGGTCTCTTGAGCTGCGTGATCCTGGCACTGGCCATAGGGTGGAAGCTTGGCCTCGTGGTCCTCTTTGGTGGATTTCCCTTCATATTCGGGGCCGGAATTGTGCATGAGAAGATGCAAAACTCGTTTGAAGAGAAGTCGGGCGCAATGCTCACTGAGAGTGTTGGATATGCCGCCGAGTGCATCCAGGCCATCCGTACTGTCTCGGCGCTGAACACAGAGCCTGTCATTGAAAGGAGGTTCGTGTACCTTTTGGAAAGCTACAGCCGGAATGCAAGGCGGTATGCATTGAGAAGTATGGTTTGGTTTGCCTTGAGCGACAGCATCGATCTGCTCTGCATGGCGTTGGCGTTCTGGTAAGTGCTCCAGCGTGAACGCTGGGCCGAGGTATGGGTTATCGTGTTGCTGACGAGTCATCATAGGTACGGCGGGCGTCTACTCTCCTACCACGAGTATTCCACTACACAATTCTTCATGGTGTTCATATCTGTCGTCTTTGGAGCTCAGACAACGGGTCAGTTTTTTGCTCACAGCTCCGGTACGCTGCATCCAACTATCAAGGCTTGTTTTTTTGTTAAGATTTATTCACAGATATATCCCTCGGGATCGCATCAACTCGTGCGATACATGAGCTGCAAGCCACCAGTTCGGAAGCATCCAAGTCCACCGAAATTGTGGACGAAGTGTCTGCCCCGGATCACCAAATTCCCTATGTTGAATTTCGCGACACGGCTTTTGCATACCCCTCTCGACCATCGCAGTTGGTGCTGAAGCATCTCAACCTCAAGGTGTACAAGGGGCAGTCTATTGCCTTGGTTGGCTCGTCTGGATGCGGCAAATCAACTGTGATCCAGCTCCTTGAACGATTTTACGAACCCACAGCAGGCGACATACTACTTTCGGGGACGCCAATGTCCAACTATTCGCCCAAGGCTGTTCGAAATCTTTTTGCCCTAGTCAGCCAGGAGCCAGTTTTGTACCACGGTACTGTTGAAGATAACATCAACCTCGGGAGACACGAGAGACTGTCCCCCGATGAGTTGGACTGGGTCATCCGGCAGGCTCAGCTCACAGATCTCGTTTCTTCCCTTCCCGACGGTGTCCGGACCTCAGTGGGCTCACGTGGCACGCAACTGTCTGGCGGCCAGAAGCAGCGCATTGCTATTGCCCGAGCGATCGCTGTGGACGCTCCTATTCTTCTTCTTGATGAGGCCACCAGTGCCTTGGATGGTGAGAGCGAGGGGTTAATCCAAAGGGCCATCAAAGATGGAGCTCGAGGGAAAACAGTCATCTCAATTGCCCATCGTCTCTCAACAATTCAGCACTCGGACTGTATCTATGTAGTTGACGGCGGAAAAGTAGTAGAGAGCGGTACACATTCTGAACTGCTAGCAGCAAGGGGTCAATACTGGGCTATGGTTATGTCACAGATTGGCACTCAACCCTGAAAAGCAGCCAATCTTATCATTTTTATTTGTAATAGATTTTAGAGATAGAGGGCATATAGACAGTAAGAGGGGGGGGGATAATAATATTCTATTGCTTATAGGACTAAGAATAAAGTCAAACATTAGAGAGGTGCTGTCAAATCGACCACTAGGCCATGCTGGCAAAGGATAGGTCTTCTTAACTAGCTTGGTTTGACAGATTATATGTTATTAGATCATCCGTTCTTCGTCCAGCTGAATCCTCGCCTCTATCAATACCCTGGAAAGTCATTCTCGCGATAGACAGGTGCCTCGTAATCATCATTTTCCTCGCCACGGTTGAAGTAACCTCTCAAATCATCCAAACGCTCATGGCTTCTTTTTCTCTCCAATGCAGCGATAGAAGAAGCTCGGGAGCCCAAAGGGGACGACGCCCTAGACCGCCCGTGTGAAGGCACACTGAGGAGTTGATGATCCATCCTTCGCCCCGATATCGCACCTGGCACAACACCCAGTCGGCTCAGCCTGACTAGTCGGTCAGGGTCCTCTGTGAACAACGGCATGCTCTTGATGTCTCGTGTGCTCTCCCCGGGGTGTGTGAGGAGGAATTTGACAACCGGCACAAGCGCATTATCATTGATGATCTTCCTAAACCGCTCCATAACGGTTCCAAGATCATCAAGCAGGCGGCTGGAGTCAAAGCATGAGATGGTATCAACTATGCAGTAGATTGTCGTGTCGGGAGAAAATTGGTATAGCAAAGAATGCAAGACAAAGCCCATGGAGTCCAAGTTGTGCTTCTCCAGATCCTGAAGAAACTCACGATCATTGATAAAGTCCAAATTCCACGTCTGCATATCGGGATCCCGAATGTTCAGTTTTAAGAGCAACTGCAATATCAGGGAGCGCATGAGGCCGTTGGGGCCGTACCAGTCATCAGACATAGTCGCGTGTAAGCCGCAGAAGAATTGGATCACTTCTGCTTCTGGGAATGCTTCAGCCAGACTGGTGACGAGCGTGCTGCTAAACACTGAGATGGCCGAAAGGCTCTCCAGGGTCGATTCTCGGATATTGGCATCGACGAGGATCAGCGAAGGGTGAGAGTGGGACAGCCAGCGCGTGAACTTCTCGTGCGTCATGAGGGACTGGACCTGGCCTTGGAACTTGGCAGGAACTCTGGCTTGGTGAGCGATGGCGGCGGCCAGATCACGGCTAGGCTGTTTAAACATGTGTTCCAGATCTGGGGGGTTATGAGGGTCCCAGGCAGTCGATGAGACAGCCAGAATACTGCACAGTGTCGTGAGGCTCACTACAGCCCTATGCTTGGAGCTGTAAGAGGGTTGTTGGCGCAACCTTTCCGCTTCCATCCGACTTGCTTCGTTCTCTTTTCAGAGAGTATTAGTCAATTGCAGACACAGTGCAAGGTGAACTGTGGACAACTCACGTTTGTACTCCAAGAGAAACCTCATGAGGAAAGTCTTCATATCTGCCTGGCTTTCGTCTCGCTTGTCGCTTTCTCGCTGAATCACTTCCTGGAAACTTCTTTCCGCGTTGCGCATGCTACTTTGTATGTCCTTCTTCATATCGCCCAATTCTCTCCTAAACTGTTTCCGATCATGGGCATATTCATCAGACGCTTGTCTCAGAAACAGTGCGTGGGATATTCCCAACGCTTCTATTCTCTGCGTTGTTTCATCGCGAGCGAGGTCGATCGCATCGTTGTAGTCCTTAGTTTGCGCCTCGAGAGACTCGATGATCTCCTCCAGTGTCGGCGGAGGAGGTTCAGGCGGCTCATTCTCTCGTCTGAACTTGGATGTCAGTTTGGTGGTCCCTTTGCGCACGCGTCAGCCGTGAACGGAAAGAAATTTCAGAATACGTACACTTTTTCTTTGTCTTTGTAAGAAGGAAGAACATGTCCTCGACAGCCTGCACAACAGCCTTGTGTAGTTCGTCTGCCGTTTTGCGCACACGCCGGTCCGATCGGAACCGGCCGCACTCTCGACCCAGTCTGTGTAGTGTCTCGTTAAGGGTTGAGAAGGTCTTCAAGATTTTCTCCCGTCGGTCAACAGAGTCCTCGGCGAGCTGGTGACAGTCCATTGGTTAGCGAATATACCTGACTGGGGGCAAAGGGTATATGCCAACCTTGAACACAACTGCAATCCCCGCCTTGATGATTGACAGGCCATATTCGCTGGGAATCACCTCCAGCCATGCCTCTACAACATCTTTCTTGTCGCCCATGCCGTACCAGAAGCGGTGCCAGAGCGTTTGCTTCCCTTGCTCGTAGCCCTTCTCAATGGAATTGATCTTGGCTAAGAGGCCATCATCGAAGGTCGTGACGTTGATATGAAGGGACTGGAAGATGAAGGCCTTCAGCGGAGCCTCCAAGCGCCTAGCTCTCTCAGTTAACATGCTTTCGTCTATGAGATATTTGACTTACATGTATGGCTGTAGTTCTACGAACTGGACATTCTCGACATCCAGCTCAGACGAGTCTCCAAATCCCGCGTGTAGCTGTTTCCCTTCTTCGACAATATAAGAGCCTACCATGGTAACCTCCCTCTTTCCAGGATGCAGCCAGTCCAGTTGCTGTGAGTCCATTTTGCTGTCCGACCCGCGTTATCCGAGGGCGTGGTTTCCGTGTGCCGCGAGAAAATCGCAGCGGCGCGAACAAGTACAGCACCGTGAGGCAGGACAATCCCAAGCTTCTCTCCATCTCATCCTCTCCTTTTACCCCTCACACCAGATACCCTTCAGCCTCAGACGGATATGTCAGCTCAGCCCGGGGACAAGATTACCTGCATCGGCCCGTTCTGCCCAACCAGTGACAAGGCAACCAATTATCTTCTAGGGAAGGCGTCTTTCAAAACTACCGGCCATGCCGAGAGTAACAATTCACCATATGTGTGGTTACATATACCCACCAATTGGAGCAGTACGACGAATGGGGGCTTGCGGTTCAGCCACCATGCTCCGTAACTGATGCCTTTCAGCTCACCTCATACCCTGTCATCTTCTGTTGCCAGATAATGGCTCATTCAGCTGACAGAGACATTTGCAGAGCCTCCTGCTGCCTGATAGACGCAGCCTGTCGAGAGGGGTAGTTCGCACTATCATACTATCCCACCAGACCATTTCCCACTCATCTCTGGGGGGATATCTGGCTGCCCGCTCTCGCTCACGCCACGGAGTTCTTGAATTTCCATGCCAAAATCCACCTGTGTGATTCATATTTGCTTATAGATCTTTCCAAAGGTCCATTCGGCCTATCGATTCATCTGCAATGGCTGAAGAAGATAGTGTGCCCATGGAGACGCCCATCACTGCTCCAGATGTGCTTGTTCTCGACGACGACGACAAGAATGACACTGCCAACGTCTCATCTGGAGAACGTGAGGAGGAGGAAGAGGAGCCGTGGGAGGTGCAACGCCGCAAGATTCCCCTCAAAGCCAAAGTTGAGTTTCTCGACTTTGAACATTTCAAGAACCGCTACTTTGAGGAGGACGGTCTTGCCATCATCGAGGTCTTGTGTGGTCATCATCAGACCCCTCAAGACATAATCAGGGAGAGTTGGCAACGCACTCGCCGCAAGGACAGCCGTATCCCCAAACCTGCGCCCAAACAGACAATTGATGGGGAGATGCGTTGGGTCCAGAGAGTTCGAATCCAGTCGCCTCAGCTGCTGCTCCTCTTGTCGCGCCTGACAGGCGAGCTGAACCGATGGGAAACCGACAAGCCGCGCACCTTTTTTGCCCCCTTCCGTGCCTTGCATTACAATCTTGAAGCGCTGAAGAAATGCAAGGAGATTCTGGAGGCGGAGTACGGTAAAGGAGAGCCGGAGCTGTCCATACCACCTGATGGGCAGGAGAGAAACCACGGCGTCCAGTCGCCGGATCTCGAGTCGAGCAACTACGATGCGGCTGATGAAGACGATATTGATGGTTCGGATAAAGATAGTGATGTTGAGGATGCGGCCGAGGGTGGCGAGTCCAAGGCCATGTCTCCTGAGACGGCCATCCGTGGCCATGTTCTGACGTCTCCCATCACCCTCAGCCATCTGAAGACGCTTATTGCCTTTATTGAGGGTTACATAGAGCCTGCCTGGGCTCGCGCTGGAAGTACAAGCCAACACAAATTCCGCTTCCTCGATCTCTGGATGGCCTTCAAGCCAGGCGAGCTCATCTACGCCCCTCTGGCATCCGATTCGTCGCAAAACATCAACTTTGCCCAACAACAGTCCACTCCTCAAATGTACCAGACAGCCTGGAGGCTCTACAGTCTGGTTCTCGATCCGGTGAGAGACGGCAAGCCTGAGCTGGATAGCCGCGACCTTGATATCCATGCCTATTACGTGGATTATGACGGCACCTCGTTTGTGCCCGTCAGACGCCAATTCGTGATCAACTCATACGAAGGCGAAAAGGACATCACGTCCTTTCAGGTTTATCCAATGCGCTTCGCCAAAGATTCGGACAAGCTGCGAGAGAAACTTCACAAACAAGGCTCTTGGTTCCGTGAGGTTACCAAGAAGAGGCATCTTTCCTACGAGGGTTGGACACTCGTTGAAGAGCCCAGCGCCGAAAGCTCAGAGTCATCGGAAAAGCTTAATTCTGAGCATATCAGCGGCGATGTCGTCATTGACTTTGTGGAAGGCTACAAGTCAGAGTCGAAGCTGGGAGGTGGACCGTCCTCGTGGAAGAAAGGCCTTACGACATTCGATGACAGCGACTGGCCTATGGGGACTGACAAGCTTGACATTTCCCATTGGAAGCCCATTAAGAATAGTCATCGGCTGGAGAGTTTTGCGCAAATCAGCGAGAACACACAGAGAGGAGAATGGTATTGAATGACCCCCTCTCTCTGCAAAAGGAAGAGCATCCGATTTCGAATATAGCTGACACATGTCAACAGGTACGGTGACAGATTCATCCAGGAGCAACTGAAAGAGCGACCATGCCTCAAGTCCCACGAAGACGGCGATCCCATCAAAGATATCCAGGACGACGAGTTGCTCTTGCTCCCACGTCGGGTTGTCGGCTACTCGCTACGAGAACGGCGATTCTTCTTGCTCGATATCCAATGCTTGTCCGAAGTTCCAAAACTAAACAATGTCTTCCAGAGCCTCAGGATCAATCCGGATCATAAACGGATGGTCAGGTCGCTGGTGAAGACACACCTGGAGAACCAAGCTGCCCAGAGACTCCAGCCGAATCTCAGTCTGAACCAAGACTTGATCCGTGGAAAAGGGTCCGGACTGGTTATCCTTCTTCACGGTGTCCCGGGAGTGGGCAAGACGGCTACGGCCGAGGCTGTCGCGCAGGCTTATAACAAGCCGCTGTTTGTCATTACATGTGGCGACCTCGGCTTCAAACCAGAGAAGGTTGAGTCTTCTCTGAAGAATATCTTCCGCTTAGCTCACCTGTGGGATTGTATCCTTCTCCTTGACGAGGCCGACATATTTCTCTCGCGACGCGAACTGGGAGATCTTGAACGCAACGCTCTTGTCTCAGGTGGGTATATGGACAATCCAGCAATTACATTGGTGAGTCTAACTTGTTTGTGTTCTAGTGTTTCTACGAGTTCTCGAATACTACGGCGGCATCCTATTCCTCACGACTAACAGGGTCGGTACTTTGGACGAGGCATTCAAGTCGCGTATACATGTCAGCCTGTACTACCCTCCTCTCGATAGGAAACAAACATACCAGATTTTCGAAGTCAATATTGGAAAGCTGGAGGCGATTTTGGAGAACAAGGCAGAGCACCAGTCCAAGATGGAACCAGGCACACCCAAGCCTCCCATGCTGGAAATCGACCGTGGCGATATTCTCGGCTTTGCACTCGATGACTTTGATGGCAACGAGAAGACTCCAGAGCGGCGTTGGAACGGCAGGCAGATTCGCAATGCGTTCCAGATTGCCCTCTCGCTGGCCGAGTTTGACATGCGGAGTGACTTGGCTGAGGACGACGAGGCAGAGGACGAGGACCGACATGGCCATTACTCTCAGTCTAGGGGACGCCAAGCCAGGGACCTTGGCTATTATTCGCAGTCTACAGGCTACCAAACACGGGCCAAAAAGGGGGTCCTAAACTCACATCAGTTCCATTTGGTGGCCACGGCCATTAGCAGGTTTGAAGAATATCTCCAAGCTGCTACTGGGGCCGTAGACGCAGATCGGGCTAAGAGGGAATTTATCCGGGCTGATGATTTCAAGAGCCAGAGAGAGCCCGAGGAGCCTCTGTATGGAGGCACACTGCAGCGATCGGGGTATCCTCGCTCCAACCAGGGCATGGCTTATGGCTCGCCTGGTGAACGCCGAGATCACAGAAGGGGGTCTATTGATAACCGACCGTTCCCGGGATCTCAAGGGGAGCCAACACCGGCGCGATCTTCGTATGGGTCGAAACCGCCAGGACAGCGCCCGTCCAACGTACCGGGGAATGGCAACATGAAGCCTCCGAGGAAGACGCCCGGCCCAGCCAAAGATGGCCGTGACATACCCGACCCACGGTACACGTCTCCGAGGTGAGTAAAGAAGCAATTCTGGTTAAACTAGACTGCTGACTCTCGTCAGGCCGATGGCCGGTACTAGGAGGCGGCCAGAATCAGGCTATTCGAGAACAAACGGCATGCTGCCGCGCACTCCTGACTCTAGCATGAATATGAGCATGGGAGATGAGTGGCATAATAGGGAGCTTGAGAGCGGTGTTTATGATGACGAGCATGAAGGGGATGAGCATGACGGGTCGTGGGAACAAGACGGGGATCACATGGATATGAGGCGCCGTTATTGACCTACCTCATCATGCTTGTTGGTGAGGATGGAATGACGGCTTATATTTTAACCTAGTGTCATGAATCCCATTAGTTGAATTGTGCATGGCCTCAAATAAAGATAGAAAGACGGAGTATGATGGATGGATCCCACCCCTGGTGATGAATCCATGCTCAGCCCTGTCGAGCCCCACGATGCTCGGACTCGAGTCCGAGCAGGCCAATGATATGGCTCCCCGCCTCGTCGACGGAAGACAGTGCATCTGGTCTCCATAGGCGGTAGGATAGAATGGTCTTACTTTGGGATTGGTGACGGTTGCGGCTGTGGCTTTGCTGCTGTGAGCTTCCCCTGGCCGGACCCGAAGGATGCGCTACAGCGAAGGGGGATGGGATTGGCCGTGGTAAAATAAATACATGCCTGCAAGATAATAATGCCAATAATGCCAATAATACAATAATACCCACCAGTATTTGAAGAGGAGGATCTGTCTGTTCCGCCGTCCTGCATCACCATCTCTGCATCCCGGACTCACCTCCTCGGACTCGCTCCTCGGACTCGCTCTCGCCTGACCCGACCGTACGGTTGATTCCCGCATCCAGATCGGCGAATCGTTGATCGCCAAGAACGCGCCAATGTCGCTCAGCCCTGGAATTGACTATCTCGAGGGCTTCTCGGGCCATTCGAGCGACGGCGGAAACAGCAGCAGCAGCGCCAGCGCCAGCGCCAACAACGGCAACAGCGCCGTGGCTCTTGCCAAACCGTCCGGTCGCAAGGGCAGCCGGAAGGTGCGAACGGGCTGCATCACCTGCAAGTACGCCACCCTACCGCCCTACCGCCCCTACATTTTCATACCCCCAGCCTCAACCTCAACCCTTCATCTTTTCCCGTGAACTAACCCCCACGTTCTGCTTGCAACAGGCTCCGCAAGGTCAAATGCGACGAGTCCAAGCCCTCATGCATGCGCTGCGTCAAGACGGGCCGCCTGTGCGACGGCTACCTCCCGCCCAGAGCCGCAGCCTCCTCGTCGCCTCTCCACGCCATCGTCCAGCTTCCCGAGCTCAACTCGCCCCTGGCGCGCCATGCCTACGACTACTACCGCACCAAGACAGCCCCCATACTCGGCGGCGTCATCGACTCCGACTTCTGGACTAGCATCGTCCTCAAGACGAGCGTTCGTGAGCCCGTCGTCCGCCATGCTCTCCTCGCCGTGTCCAGCCTGCATGAGCACCTCGACATCAAGCTGCGTGAGGGCAGAGACGAGGACCGCGCCTTTGCCTTTGGCGAGTACGGAAAGGCCATCGGTGCGCTGAGGCAATGGGACGCCCGCGCTTCCCCCACGGCCATCCCGCTCATCGTCTGTGTCCTCTTCATCTGCATCGAATACTTTCTAGAACAGGAGACGTCGGCCCAGCTTCACATCTCCCAGGGAAGACAGCTCCTCAACATGCTGCAGGACTCCCAAGCACCCGAGGTTGCCCTCGCCAAGCAGCACCTCGTTCCTCTCTACACACGCCTCAGTCTCGCCAGCTTTCTCTACTCCAACCAACCACCTCCCATCCCCGACCACCTCAAGAGCGGCGTCGCAGTCCCAGCCGAGTTTGAGTCGGTCGAGCAGGCTCGAAATTTCCTCTATCAGATTGTCGACGACGCTTTGAGGTTCACCATGAAGGGCAAGCCTGCCGTGTATAGCCCGGAGACGACTCAATGGGAAATGCAGATGCTTCAAGAAACACAGCAGCGTCTGCTCTCTCAGTTCTCACGCTGGAACATTGCCTTCACGATGTTGTCCGCTTCCATGCCTGCCAATAAGCCGTCGCACCCCGGCATTCAGCACCTTCTTCACATCTACTACAACGCCTCCATTATCTGGATCTCGACAGCCCTCCAACCGCTGCAGCTCGCCTACGATGCCCACATCGGTGCCTTTGCCAACATCATCTCTCATGCCTCGGCCATCATCAACACTCACACGTTTGCCTTGTCCGGCTACTTTAGCTTTGAGACCGAAATCATTGGGCCCATATACTGGACTGCCATCAAGTGTCGCCACCCACTGCTCCGGCGCGCAGCTCTACGACTGCTGCTGAATGATAAGATAAAGGAAAGAAGGGAAGGGCTCTGGTATACGCGCGAGACAGCTGCGGTGGCGTCGCGGGTCATCGCCATGGAGGAACAGAGCATGACGGATGCACAAAGAGCCACGTACAGCTGGCATAGCGGTCCAGACAGCGAATATTCTCAGAACATCTTTGGCCAGTATTCACCGGGTGCTTCAGACGAGCTCCAGATTCCAAATACCCTCCCGCCTACACTTATTCCAACTGTGCGAGAGACTTCTACTCTACATACCGACATCAGCTTCGACAACTTGGTCCCCAGCGACCATATAGACGCATATCTGGGACGAGGGCCGCGGGAGCCAAAGACACTCAACAGGGTTCCCATTCCGGTAGAGATATCCCTTGAGTATAATGCCTTTGATCCCACGAAGCTCGAATCACCCTTCGGGATCCCTGAAGAAGACCGCGTCAAAAATGCCATCATCGGACCGAGGAATGATACAGGCACGTGGGCAACGTTGTTTCGCGACGGAAGAGCTGGATCAAGCGACTGGGACATTACCAGGGACTTTCTGAAGCTTTGATACGAATGTAAGAACAGGTGCCCGATGTGAACCGGCAACTGCGTGTATGCGTTCCAGTATTTATAGGTATATCAAGGCTTGACCAAGACACGACATGCTCCTCGTTGACCAGTGCTTATTCCTTCTTGATCTCTGTGCGAAATTTATCTGTCCACTCGGAAAAGACGTCTCTAGCCCCCTCCCAATCCTTGTTGAGAAGCTCGCTCGCGGCAAAAGCATCAAAGAAGCATTGATCCATGGCCTTGTCAATCTCGACAACGTCGAGCTCGTAGAAGGCGCAGGCCAAATCCCCAAACTGGTCGGGGATTTTGCGCAGCAGGCTGGCGGCTTCATCGAGGCGCTGAGGAACCTTGTGTGTGCTAGCAGTGTCGGAGGGGATGGCGGGCAGCTTCTTGATGCGGCGCTTGACGATGGCTTGGTAGAGGAGGATGACGAGGCGGATTCGCGTGAGCGAGGTGTTGAGGCGTGGGCGGATATTTTCGGGGTCGGACCGGGGGATGGCTCGGTGCGAGTCCATGAGCTCGTCGAGCATGTCTTGGGTAGCAGTATGGCTGTTGGTGACGCCAGCATCTTCTCCATCCGTCCCTGCGTCAGATTCATCGTCATCATCGTCGGGCTCCTCCTCGGACCACTCCTTTAGCTCCTCCATGACATCCTTGAGAGTATCCCTCCACCCCTCGACCTGCTTCAGCATGAAGCCAGCCACGCCTCCGTTGCTCAGGTTCACGACGTCATCGCACGCAGACCACAGCACACCAGTGGTTGTGATGCTTCCCTTCGCGTCCGCCGAGAAGCCCTTGTGTTTGTCTTGCGGCAATACCTTGCCGTCCTTGGGGATCAGCAGCAGCAGCTCGTGGAGGCCGGCCAGGACGCGCCGCGCGCACCAGGCGAGCTCGCGACGCAGGAGGTTTGTGTAGCGATCCGGGTCGCAGCTCTGGGCGGCGGAGGCGATGCCGGGGATGGGCCCGGCGACGAGCTCGCGAACGACGGTGGTGACGGCGCTGGCCGTGAAGGGCTTGTTGATGATGAGCAGGGAGATCTTGGTGGAATGGGCCTTGATGAGCGAGGCGGCGTCGCGGGCTAGTGCAAGAGCATCGACATTGGGGTCCTGCGAGGCTTCGGCGGTCGTGTTCAGGGTGGTGGAAGAGGGCGCGGCCGATTTGTGTATCTCGTCGAGGACAGTCTGGAGCTGGACGACGAAGGCGCTGGCTGTCTGGACGATGGAGTCGAGGTCCTGAAGAGAGGTTTCCGTCGAGGCCATTATCAGCAGGTAGGATAGGAAATGAAAGACTATAACTCGGTTGTTTGAAACAGTCTGGGGTAATGTCTGCAATGCAATGTGAGTCAAGCTGGAACGTCTTGGAGAGAAATAAATATTCAGCATTTTTTTTTTGGCTGTGATGATGGAGGGGCACAAGGAATCCCCCACTCTGCCCCTCGGTACTTGTCTCCGCCTGCTATTTTTGCGGGGACGAGCAAGTACCGCTCAGCACCGAAGATTTTCCAAGCTTACGGCAAGTAACAGGGGTTCGGACCAAGGTACGTACCCTGTACCCTGGCTTTCTGGACCCTCCAGGACCTCTCTTTGCTGAGCTGGCAACTGGCTCGATTGATTGCTCTCCTTGTCAATTGTCCAAAGGCCATCCATTGTCTCGACGCCCAGCTCTCCACGACATCGTCCCTGGGCCTCGAGGATTCCCCTTGTCATCTGCTTCATCTGCATCATCCTTGTCTTTCGTCTAGCCTTTGAATTGACTTTGCCCCAGCAGCCATGCGGCAACCCACCGGCCTGGTGCTGCTGAGCGCCATCTACTCCTTCACCCTCGCAGCTGCTGGCGGTCTGCCTCGGGGTGTTGGGCCTGAATGTGAGCTCTCCCGATGAGATGCCATCGTTTGGTGTTTGTTTGCGTTGCTGACCCTGCCAGTTGCCTCCTACTACACCTCCCCCGACAGCTTCTCCTGCGTCACCAACGCCGCCATCAAGCTGAGCCTCAGCCAAGTCAACGACAACACCTGCGATTGCCCCGACGGCTCCGACGAGCCTGGAACCGCCGCCTGCGCACACCTCGATGCCCTCTCCCCCGAGCAGCCCCTTGCTGGCTCCGTATCCGGCACGACCAAGACAACAGCTGCCCTCCCTGGCTTCTGGTGCGAGAACAAGGGCCACATTGGGACCTACGTGCCCTTTGCCTACGTAAACGATGGCGTCTGCGATTACGAGCTCTGCTGCGACGGCACTGAGGAGTACCAGGGCGTTGGTGGTATCAGGTGCGAGAACCGCTGTGCCCAGATTGGCAAGGAGTACCGGCGAATCCAGGACGATAAGCGGAGGAGTATGGCGAGGGCCGGCAAGAAACGCAAGGCCATGGTTGAGGAATCCGCCGAGCTGCGTCGACAGATTGAGGCCAAGATTGGCGTCCTCAAGGAGGAGCTGGCTACCCTCGAAGTGAAGAAGGACGAGCTGCGCAAGCGACACGCCGAGGCTGAGCGTCGGGAGCAGGGCAGGGTCGTCCAGGGCGAGGGCAGCGGCGGCAAGCTGGGCGTCCTGGTGGGCCTGGCGAGGGCGAGGGTCCGCGAGCTGCGTCAGACGCTGGACAAGGTGCTGGACCAGCGCGACGACCTGGCCGACAAGGTGGAGGAGCTCGAGGCTATTCTGAAGAAGTTCAAGGAGGAGTACAACCCCAACTTCAACGACGAGGGCGTCAAGGCCGCTGTCAAAGCGTACGAGGACTATGCTGCCAGAGAGGCAACCACCGCGCCTATTGATCTGGCCGATACCGACATTGTGGAGATTCTCAAGGAGGATGACGAGAACAACGGCATCAATTGGAAGGAGTTTGAGACTGCCGATGCCGACGACACCGAGATCCGTAAGTCCAAGGCCACATATATTGTCGATATTTGCTGTGCACCCCCGTTCTAACCTCCCCAGTCTATACTTTTGAAGCCTACCTGCCCGACTTCCTCCGCGCCATCATCCACGAGAAGCTCGTGTCCCTTCGTATATGGCTTATCCAGAACGGTATGCTTGCCGACAACAACAAGTCCGGAACGGAATCCGCCGTCGTCAAGGCCGCCCGCGAGGCCGCCGAGGCCGCCGAGCGCGAGCACAAGAACAAGTCCAGGGCCCTGGAGAAGGAGCAGGAGGACCTGGACAAGGACTACGGCCCCTCGGGCATCTTCCGCGCCGCCAAGGGCCGCTGCGTCACCGTCGAGGCCGGCGAGTACACCTACGAGCTGTGCTGGCTGGACAAGACGATGCAGAAGTCCAAGAAGGGTCACGGCAACACAAACATGGGCAACTTCAAGCGCGTCGACTGGGAGATGGCCGACGAGGAGGAGCGCCTCGACGGGCGCAGCCTGGGCCACGGCCCGCGCATGGTGCTCCGCTACGAGGACGGCCAGAGCTGCTGGAACGGCCCGCGCCGCAGGACCGACGTCTGGCTGGTGTGCGCCGAGACCGAGGAGCTCTGGCGCGTGAGCGAGTCGGAGAAGTGCGTCTACAAGATGGAGGTGGGAACGCCTGCGGCTTGCGAGCTCGAGGAGGCGGTGGAGGAGCCCCATGGAAAGGATGAGCTGTAAATGGCCCTGGATGAGAACATAGACGGGTAGATTCATGAGCATATAACCAATACAACCCATTTTACCCATTTCATGCGCAGCGTCATCTTGTCTATTCGTTGAGCAGAGGTGCGTCTTCTTCCGAGGTTGACGACAGCTCATCCTGCCTGTTTGCGGGGCTCTCGTCGCCGTCATCCAACCTGACAGGCGTCTGAGACCCAGCCACGCCAAAGATGGCATCCATATCTTCGAGCGGACGACCTTTGGTCTCTGGGTACAGCAGCCATATCACCTGGCAATGTCAATGTCAATATTCGAAACAAACGCCCAATACATCCATCCATCTAGAAGGGGTAAAATGCCTTACCGGAACACAGATAAAGTTGACGGCCATGAAGAAAAAGTATATCCCGCTGCCGAACCGGGCGATGCCCACGGGCCAGATGTGCGAGACGATGAGGCTTCCGATGGAGCCGCCTGCCGCGGCAAAGTTGAGGCCTCGCGCGCGGACGGCCGTGGGGAAGATCTGGCAGAACTGTGAGTACGAATTGCCTTCTGAAATAGTGACTGAGGAAAGTAGGGTTTTTACCTCGGAGCTGTAGACCCAGGCGGCCGGCCCGAGGCCGAGACTGTAGCCCATGGCGTAGATGAAGATGAAGACGATACAGACGACGTCGGCTGGCTTGCTAGCGTTATTGGGGTATGCGAGCGGCAAGGCGCCGTTAACCTATCCATTGTAATCACGCATCAGTATCTTCTCGCTTCGTCAGATGATTAGGCCCGGGAAAACGAACCAGCATGGCAACGCCCATGACGGCGCTCCCGCCCACGAGGCACGCCCTCCTCCCAAAGCGATCAATCAACCACATCTCGAGCACCGTCATGCCAATCTTGAGCGACATCTCGGCGGCGCCCGCCATGAGGGCGAGCCTCGTCCCCAGGCCGAGCGCCTTGAGCAGCGTGGGGAGGTAGTACTTCATGGCCGTGGCGCCGCACATCTGCGCCATGAACTGCAGCAGGAAGGCGCGCCACAGGCGGGCGCGCAGCGGCGGCTCGCGGACGAGGGACAGCGTCAGGGACAGGGAGGTCTGCCTCGGGCTGCGCGGGCGCGAGGACTTCATGGCGAGGAGCTCGCGCGTGACGGCCTCGTGCGGGTACGTGTCCTCGCGGAGGTAGTGCAGCGTGGAGCGGGCGAGGTTGGCGTGGCCCTTTTCCATGAGCCATCGCGGCCTGTAAGGGTTTGTGAGTATGATGCACAGAGGGATGATGAGAAGGAGAGAGGGGGAGGGGACGTTACGTCTCGGGGAGAAAGGGGAGGCCGATGGCGAAGATGGCGGCGGGCAGCATCTGGAGGAGGATCGAGACGCGCCATCCCCAGTATTCACCGGCCGGTCCTGTCCAGTACGTCATGCCGTATCCGACCCTACACGTGTCGTCAACCTTATGTACTGGCATACAAAAACAAGCAAGTCTTACCACAACCCCGTGGCCAGCCCAGCAATGAAGCCAACATGGTTCATGGTGACAAACTTGCCCCTCTCCCTCGCGGGCGCAATCTCGCTCTGGTACAGCGGCACGCTCGTGCTCACGACGCCGACGCCCAAGCCCATGACGAGCCTCCCCAGCGCCATGGCGCCCAACCCCCCCGCGCTCGCCATGACCCCCGCGCCCGCGCTCAGCACGAGCGTGCCCGCCAGCGCCGCGTACCGCCTGCCCAGCCAGTCGGCCAGCGGGTGCGAGAGGAGCAGGTACGACAGCAGCGTGCCCGCGTAGTAGACGCCCGTGACGAGGCCGCGCTCCGACGGCGACGGGTTGCGCAGCGCCGACCGCCACCCCGGGTGCACCAGGATCGACGACAGGATGCCGATGTTGTAGCCCCAGAGCGAGGCGCCCACGGCGAGGTGCACGCAGATGAGGTACAGCCGGCGGGAGCCTGGCGGGAGCAGCGCCGATGGCTTCATAATGCAGGGTGGCCGGGCGATGGCGTGACGGCTCAATTGGGACTGCGGTATCCGATCCAGCGGCCTGCGCTTTGCTGTCGAAGAACAGAGGGGAATCAGATGGGCGACGATGAAAGCTGCATGTCGTGGTGTGTCGTGGTGGGGAGTTTGTGTGAGGCTTCTTGGAGGGGCTCCAAACTATTGGATTTGCGGTGGATTTCACATGACTCGGCCGAAACCAGCCACTCATCATCCATTACATGTCACATACAGTACATATACATGATGTATATATGCAAGTTGATGGCATCACTCATCCCATTACAACCATAGTACAGTACCATAGAGGTATTAAACTGAGCTACATGTTACAGCAAATGCAAGGCGAAGAAACGAATTAACAAAACCAGTCGATGCCACGTTCCTTCATAACTCCGTGCTCTGAATGACGTTGAATCCTCCTCCCGAGCCTCGTCCTTGCCATGAACCAACCAATACCATAGTCTCCCTCTCTCTACCAGAAACTGCACCATCCAATGTAATGCTGGCACAGATTCTCCAGCTTCGTCGCCTCCATAATCAGCTTGTTGACCTGGCTGATCACGTCGAGCTCCTCGTTATTCTTAAAGTCGCGGCCAGTCAGCTTCTGCGATACCCGGTCAAGCACCTCCACCGCCCGCGCGTTCTGGCTCTCTGCCTCCTGCGCCCCGTTCACCTGCCCGCCGTCCGCTCCCGCTGCCGAGCTGTTGGTTCGCGCCCGAGGTCGCGTCGCCGGGGGTGCCGACGGTTCCGCGCTCGCCATAAGCTCCGATGGCGCCACGTCCGACTCGAGGATCGACTGTCGTCGGGCGCGGGCATTACCAGGTCCGACGAGGGCGGCTTCTCGATCCGACTGGAAGTTGGGGCCCGCCGGTGAGGCGGCATTGGTGAGACGCCACGTAAGCAGGGGATCGTGAATGAACTACATAGTCAGTTAGCATACCATTCTTTGTCAAGACAAGACAGCAAAGACGTACCGCTTCCAAAACCGCCATAACACTCTCCTTGTTCTCCCTCAGCACCCTCATGACGTGCTCGCAAGTGATGCGGAAGCTGCCCTCAATGTTGCTAACCTCCATGGCATACGTGAGCATCCTCGTCAGGCGGAACGGCACCCGCTCGGGATACTTTTCTCTCTTCATCGCCACCTCGAAACAGTCGCCAAAGTCGATGTGGATAATCTTGCCCGTGACGCGGTCCAGCATCAAGTTGGACGGGTGGCGATCACCCAGTCCCAGGATGTAGCCCACCATGGACATGACGCCCAGCGACCGCGTGTAGTTGGTGCGGCGCTCCAGCCACGCCTCCGACGACTTGGACTTGAGCCATAGGACTCGGTACAGGTCCTGGCCCGTCGTGTTGTCCAGCGCGTATCCAAACACTTCCACCTTCTGCATCAGAGTGAGGTTATCATAATCCGGCGCCATCTGCAGCATGATTCGGTGTTCGATGTTAAGCAAAATCTTCCGAGATTCACGATACTCGCGGATGAGCACATGCAGGGTGTCGCTGTTGGGCACCCAGCCCAGCAGACCAGAGTTTTGCGACAGCGGGATGGCCGGATATCTCTGGATGTTGAGGTGTCGTTTGTAGCACTCCGAGTCGTTGGCCAGCAGCGTGTTGCACAGCCCAAACAGCTGCATCACTCGCTCGTCCTGTCGGATATCCTCGTGGCCCTTGAGCAGGAACGCGTACGACACACCGTCGCTACCGTTGATGTTGAGCTTTCGCGGCCGCTGCTTCGAGTTGATTACACTAAAAGTCGAGTCGAACGAGTTGATGCGCACAATCGCCTGCCCGCTCTTGTACGTGCCGGGAACGGCCAGGTCGAGGTTCTTGGCGTTGAGGAGCTTGGGCGAGCAGTACGTCAGCTCCAGCGTCGTGACCTGTGGCAGCTGCCTGGAGATTCTACGGAACACCTGGTAGTAGAGATCCCAGGCCTGGTTGAGGTCGTTGACGTCGCGGCTCGTCTCGTACTGGTGGCACCAGTCCTGAGCCTCCTTGAGATCCCGCCCAAAGGCCTGCGCAAACGAGATCTCGCGCAGCGTCTCGGGTCCCCTCTCGAGCAGCTCGTGCAGCGGCTCCAGCGTCGCAAACATCCCCTCAATGTTGTGGTCGCCAAAGTACAGCCGAGATGCCTCCTCAAGGCCCTCGTGCCAGAGCTCGTGCCAGAGCACCGCGACCCTGATAAGTTCGTGGCTGACGGTATCCGCCTGAGCTACCAGGTTCGCGCTGTGCTGCCTCATGCTGTCCATGATCTGTGCGGCCGACCGCGATCGTCGCGTGTTCTGCCACGATTTCATGGCCACCGTCAGAGGATAGACCAGGGCCTGCGGGTGAGCCCTGCCCACGTCCGCCAGCAGGTTGTGCACCGACTGCTGCACCCGCTTGTTAGGCTGGTTGATGCGCGCAATGAGCTGCGGAATGACTTCGAGCCACGTGTCAATGCTCACGTTGGTGAAGCCCTCGGTGACCGCCGAGTTGACTTCGGCGCTGCCGCCATGCTTGAACCAAAGAGTGAGCAGGCGAAGAGTGTCCTGGAGCGAGCTTCCCGCCGACAGCGCAATCGACTTGAAGAAGCCTTGGACCGACGGCACAACGTGCTCGATAATCATGGTCTGGTCGGCTCGAGACATGTGGCCCTCGTTACGCGCCCACAGAGTCTGCACAATCTCAAAGTTGGCCAGCGCCCATGCATGCCACGCCTTGTACCAGCGAGGGTTGTACTTGGTCGCTTGCGAGTACGATGTGAGGATGTCCTGGACCTTGGTGTACTGCCAGTCGTCCTTGTTGAGCGCAATGAGCCACTCGCCCTGGCGGAGGTAGCACTTGGCCAGCAGCACTGTCTGATCGTAGAGTGCTCGCTGCGTCTGCGGGCTCATCAAGGATGGGTCCATCTGGTTCTGGAAGCCGTACTCGCCATTCATGTTCAAGTCATTTCCAGCCTGAGCCGAGAGGTGCGCCTTGGCCACATCGAGCCGGTGCGCCGTATCGTTAGTGAAGCGCTGGAGGCAGTACAGGGCCTTCTCCGCCATCTGCTGCAGCGGGCGCACGCCAAGCTGCTGGGCATACTCCCACTGGTACTTAAGCACAGCGTAAGTGACTTGCGCAGCAATGTTTCGCGTCGGCGCAGAGCCCGATCGGTCGTTCTTATCCGTCCAGTACGGGATCACGCTCTCGAGAGGGGCATCGGTCCCGATGAGCTGCTTGAGTGACTTCTCGGCCAGTCCCATGCGTCCAGACTTGCGGCACAGGTTGGCAAACTTGATCCACATGTGCATGTTCTCCGACGGTGAGATGACCAGTGTGCGCAGCCGCAGCATTCGATGCCAGACTTCAACGTTGCGCTGGCATCCCTTGAGTCGCGTCTCCCAGGTCCTGCGCATCGTCGCTTGCTTCTTCTCGTCACACTGCTTGTACACGATGAGCTCCTCCAGCTCCGCAAGCATCTGCACGCGCACCACCACCTGGTAGGCTCTGTTGTACGACTCGCTGACAAGCGCACTGAGCTCCGTGTCGAGGCCTTCGCGCGCCTGCTGAACACAAGCGAGCGCCTCGCGGAATTGGTTTCGGTGGAGTGCCAATATAGCCCCGAAGAATGACCTATCCGGTGAGTACCTCTTGAGCGACGAGAGATAGTTGTCCATGGAATCCCATTTGCCCAATCCCCATGCTGCGGCGGTAGCCAGTGGAGCAATCATCCGCTGCACCTCGGGAGACGAGTTGGCCCACGTGCTGCTGGTCAAGTTAGATAGGGCATCCCATTCACCCAGGGCGTGGAGACATCGCATCTTGCCCATGACAATATCAACGGGGGTGGCTTGGTCGTGCGGCACCTCCTTCTCGCGCTTAGTGTAAAAGGCAAGGGCTTCCTCCCATCTCTCCAGCTTCTCGAACCATGTCTCTCGGAGCTGGATGCCTTCCTTGTATAGCTGAGCCTTGCGCAGGATACCAATGGCGGCGTCTGATTGCTGCAGCTGGTTGTTGATGACAATGAGGGCCTCAACAGCGCCGCTGCTCTGATCCTGGAGGAACTCCAGCTCCTTATAGTGCAGAGCCTTGGCGTATGCGTGACATCGGGCTGCCTCCCTACCCAGCACGCGAATATCAATTGGCAACGCCTTGTCGTCGTGCTCCATGAACTCGGCAAGGTTGAGGAGAAGACCCAGAAGGTCTGGAGGAAGGTTCTCCGACTTGATGGCGCTCTCAATGTTCTGAATGAGCTCATCCTGGTACTGCTCGTACAGCTCGCCCCAGCACGAGACGAAGGCTGAGTTGAAGAGCTCGCGGGCCAAGGGCAGATAGGTGCTGCCAAGGCTCGCGCAGGCACGGAGTGCGTGGTTGGGAGACTCCGTCAAGAGGGTGGTGCTGAAACGCCGCAGCCATTCCTGCCAGTCCTCTTTAGTGGACTTACCCTTGGTATCCCAGGCGGCTTTTAGGTGGATAGCATTCAGATCCAGCTTCTTGTTGCCCAGGTCGGCAAAAGCAGGCTCGTCGAGGGCATCGCCGAATCGAGACTCGGAGCTGAGATCTTGTGGAAGAACCTCGCCCTTCTGCAGCTTGCTCACGAGGAGTTCGTAGTTTTGGTGCTGAATCTGATGCTGGTTGATGACCTTGTTCACGGTTCCCATAAAATGAAGGTAGTCCTTGCCGAGCTGTTGAATCAAGGCACAGAGAGTATCAAGAGCAGCGAGTCTCAAAGATGGCTCGCCCATGTCCAGCACCCTGGTGAGGGGATGGATGATCTTGGCGGCAAAATCGTTCAGGTTGACCTGTCGCGAGATCTTGCCAATGGTGTCGATGGCCTGTTTGCGGATGAAGATGGGTTGTCCCTGCTTCTCGAACGTGCGCACGATAACAGGGATGATTAAATGCATGTACTCCTCAGCACTTGCTCCAAATACTAGGAACGCGTGAAGAACCTTCTCCGAAGGCGTTCGCTTGGTAGACATGTCCTTGTCGAGAACGCCAAGCATCATAGGGAGCAGGCTGGCAAGGTAAATCTTGAATTCTCCCTCGAGAGACCTGGAGATGGCCTCAACCAGCGACATGATGGTCGTCTGGAGCGACGTGGATGTGTTCCAATACTCTTGAAGGATGTCGACAATCTCCGGGAGGTAATTCCTAATATGTTGGCGTACAATGCTTACCAGGGTCGCGAGCTGGCTAAAGTAGGACTCGAGCCGGGTAGAGGAGGAAGATCGAATGACTTGCAGGAACGCGGGGACGATTCTATCAAGGAATGACACACACTCCAATCCCAGCGTTCTAAAGATGTTCATAATGGCCTCGATGACGGCGGCATGGTGTTGTACAAGGGAATGGTCTTTGAGAATCGAAAGAAGAGCGTTAATAACGACAGTGGGGAAGTACTCCTTGTTGGATGGCGTGAGACCCGTCATCATGAGGGAGATGTCCGTCATCTGGTTCGACTCGACACGACGTTGCAGCTCGGGCGTCCGCTCCTCGACCTGCTGGTGCTTGTACGGATCGAGGGCACCCAGAATGCCCATCAGCTTGATGGTTTCTTGTCGGAGAGGGCCTCGCTGTCCCTCGGTCCGGATGATGCCTTGGAGCAGATCCATGAGCTGCGGGTACTCTAGGTATGGCTCAATGACGTAGCCAGAATTGCTGGCCAGCTGGCCCAGAGCATGCAGAGCCGCTTCTCGCTTCGCGTTGGAGCTCTGGTCCTGGAGCGCGTCCATGATCAGCGGCATCAGCCGGTCCTTGTAGGGCAGGATGTCTTCGCCTCCCACCGTAGCGAGTTCGCCGATAGCCTTGAGGATAGTAGCCGCAACGGATGGCGTCGGATCGCTTGCCTTGGGAAGAAGGACCGAGATCATGGGCTCGACGTAGGGCTTGATGAGAGCCTGGGCGTTCTGCACCAGCAGGCTCAACAGCTTAGCACTCTCCTCCTTGTTGCGGGCCACATCGGAGAACTCGAGCTCAGTCAACATCTGGATCAACGTCTTTCGCAGCGATGGGATGACGTATGCTGGGTTGAAGCGGGCAAGGCGGCCAATGATGGAGATGGCAACTTCTCGGATGGCGAAATTTTCGTCGTTGAGCGCAAAGAAGAGCACGCGAATGTTCTCGGCCTTAGCAAGGTGACGATCGAACCGCTCATCCAGGGCAGCCAAGACGGTCCGTCGAATATTGGGCTCGGGATCCGAAACACCCACGGTCAGGAGCTTCTCAATCACATCTCCCACCACCTGAAGGGCATGGTAGCTCGTCTGGTTGACGATGGGGTCGCGGACATAGAGCTGGCAGCATGTGAGAGCAGCAGCTTCTCGGATCTCCGGGTCCTCGTCCTCGACATACTTGATGGCAACGTCGCGAACAAACTCGTTGAGGACGTGTCCGGAAAAGTCGAAGCTCCCGAGCGTGTTGAGAGCGAGCTTCACCTCGGCTCGGCGATGCTCATATGCACCAGGGTCCTTGGCGTCTTTTGCGATGACGGGGACGGAGCTAAGGGAATTTGGCTGGGGGGCTCCCAGGGGTTTAAAGGGCTCACCGCAGAGCACGATGCTCAGCATGTCGAGCAGGCGTTCCTGGATGGTGGGCTTGACGGGGGGGATATAGAAAGCCATGTCGACGAGGGCCTGTGTCAG
The DNA here is from genome assembly GCA_020746835.1 of Stachybotrys elegans. NCBI lineage: Eukaryota > Fungi > Ascomycota > Sordariomycetes > Hypocreales > Stachybotryaceae > Stachybotrys > Stachybotrys elegans. Next base: position 1,032,780 of record JAGPNK010000013.1, read on the forward strand.
CTTGGGGGTGAGGTCGCAGGCAAAGATGGGATCCAGCAATGCCTCCATGTACTTGCTCAAAGTCTGGCCGACAGCCACGGCGAGACGGCTGATGCAGTCGAAGACGGGGTCCACGGATCCGCGCTTCCGGGACTGGATGCTGAGGCCTTCTCGGACATAAATGAGAACGCCGTCGAGATATGGGGCGATGGCGCTCTTGACAGAGTTGGCAATGTTTCCAATGGCCAGGAAAGCATCGTTTCGCTCCTTGTCCTTCTTGAGCATGCCGGACAGGTACACCATGAACTTGTGCAGCCAGGTGTGTGCAAAGTCGGCTGGCGAGTAGCTGGCGAGGTCCGGGATGAGGAGGACAACGGTCTTTCGAATGGTAGGGTCGCGGTGGTCCTTGTGCTTGAAGACAATATCGCAAGCCTGCTGATAGTGCTCTTGCATATACATGCCACCCTGCTCGAGGAGCTCCTTGAGGACCAGCAATGAAGCATGCGTGCATTCGACGGTGTTCGCCTTAAGTCCCACCTTGACTTCTGCATAGATCTTGGTCATGAGCATCTGCTTCATCTCTTGGTCACGCTCGCGTATGATGCGGAAGCAGGCGCTTATGGTCTCGGCCGAGGTGGCGCGAATCAGCTGGCGCGGGTCTCGCAGGCCAACCCAGATCCAGTCGAACACGGTAGGTATGTAGGGGTACATGAGGGTCGGGGCGTTGCGAGCGAGCTCTCGCAGGACGAGGACGGCGCTGTACCGGCGCTCCTCGACGCGGTCGTTCTGAAGCCACTCGAGGGCCGTGTTGACCTCGGAATCGACGAGCTCGGAGATGAGGGAGCCTCCAGGCCGGCATAGCTTTCCGAGGGCAGTGGCGGCGGGCTGCATGGGATTGATGTCTTTGCCCCGGAGGATGGTCTTGAGGTTCTGTGTGAAGCGTGTATATTTTGCGGCCACATCCACTCCGTCGAAGTCGATGAGGGCATCGAGGGCGTAGATGCCGCCAAGTCGCTCGGCTGAGTCGCCGCCATGGGTGATGAGTTGTGTAATCTTGTTATTTACCGAGTTGTAGAAGGCGAGGAACTGCTCCGGGCTCATGTCTGCAACCGTCAGCAAAGGCCGTCGTCGTCATAGAAAAGAGCCTCTTTGTTCTCACCTCGGTGGCACACGGCCACGAGCTCCCGGAGCTGCAGAGCCGATCGTTTGCGCACATCATCACCGACGCTAGAGGGGGGTCAGCGCACGAAGAGAGCTGTCGCACGGGCGGACGGGACTCACCGTGATCGCAGGCCCTTTGTGATGTAGTCGAGTCGCTCCAAGGCGACCTGCTGTTGTTGCGCCATCGTCCCCTACGGCACCGCCAGCGATCAGTGCCACATGTACCGAGAGGCGATCCGAGGAGGTAAGAGGCGATGCGAGAGGGTGTCCGGGTGTCGGGGACAGGGAATAGGAGGCGCTGGTGGCAGACGATGGGTGCGTGGTCAAGGTTGCTCAAGCGAGGTGATGGGCGGGGAGAGCTCGAGCTTGCGAACGCGCTGCGTCGCTTGGTTATGTGGGACAATGTCGCCCTCGGCGAGCCGCTGAGTGTCTAAAAGGACAACATGCCACGGAGAGGAGAAATGACGAGAGTTCCCTCCAGACTCGGTCTCGTGGTGGGGGGTAGGCGAAGAGAGTTGCCGTGTGCTGCACAGGTAAATAATGCAGGTCGGTAGGTTATGTTGAAAGTTCCCAATTCGAAATGCCTTGGCTGGGGCTAGTCGGAATTAGGAGCGGCCGTCACCATCTAACCTGGAGGTGCTACTGGCCAGCGCTAACCGAGGAGGAATTAGCCACTGTAACTTCGAGTTCCTAGGCCATACCGTGTCAGCAGGCTAGTGCTGTCTATTCATGCACTGTACTTGAGTCATGTTTTTTCGGTATCTGTACTGTCAGCATCGGTCTCCACACTGTGCAGATACCCTTGCAGCTGCCTTATCGATAAACGCCACTTCTCTCGAATCGCATCGTGAATCTAGGATTTAGGAATCCCGACCCTGTACTCGTCTCACGCCTCAGTTCAACCACCAGCTTTCTCCCCTCCCTAGTTCTAAATCACACCTCCCGCTGCTCACTCCCCACCTGCAATCTTCCAGCCTTACTCCGTGGCGCAACATGGGTAACGACGGCGGCTCGATCCCGAAGCGCAGCGAGCTTGTCAAGAACGCCGCCCGCACTCAAACCACGTCGGAACTCAAGGCCACCGTCCTCGAATCACTCGGCCATGCCTGGAAACACTGCGCCCTCAGCGGGCTTCCCCTCGACATGGACGCCGTCGTGTCCGACTACCGCGGCCGACTCTACAATTACGAAGCCGTTCTCCGCGGCCTGATGCCATCCGACGACGAAACCGCCGAGGCGACGCCTGCGTCGTTTGGGATACGGTCGTTGCGCGATGTCGCCAAGCTCAAGTTCTCCAAGTCCGGGGGCAAGTGGACATGTCCCATCTCGATGAAGGAGCTGGGTCCTGCAACAAAGGCCGTGTACCTCGTACCGTGCGGCCACGTCTTTGCCGAGGTCGCCATCACGGAGATCCAGGAGGAGAACTGCCCCGAGTGCGCCGAGGCATTCACAAAGGATAACATCATTACCGTCCTGCCAACCGCGCAGAAGGACATGGACCGCTTGGAGGAGCGCTTGGAGGCGCTGCGGTCCAAGGGCCTGACGCACACGCTGAAGAAGGACAAGACGGGCAAGAAGAAGAAGCGTGGGCTGGAGGAGGCAGAGGCGGGCGAGGCGGGCGAAGACGATGAGTCCAGGTCCAGCAAGAAGCGCCTCACAAAGACGGATAAGAAGGCGGACAAGACGAGCGGCATCAACAACCCAAGGACAGCTGAGCTGACGGCCAAGGTGCTCGCCGAGCAGAAACAGAACCAGAGGCGGAAAATGGCAGAGTCATCCATGCCACTGAAGACAAGTGCCGCGAGAGGCTAACCATGTATTTGATGTATGATACCCAAGAGAGTAGAAAGAAAGCACATTGTTTCCCAAACGCCAGCCGGCCGCCCTCGTTTGCCGAGGCAAGCCCGCGAAATTGTGTTCTTTTTTAACCCATCATATCCCCCAGCCTGCTCGGAGTTTGTAGAATTGCTTCATTATCCTGAACCGGAAGTTGTACAGCGGGATGGCGCTCGACATATCGATGACAGTGTATCGGGAAGACATGGTGCCTTGACAAGGTCTAGGGTAGCTTGTTAGCGACCACACTGAAGGGCTTGGGAGCGTCTGGCATACTTGGCCGAGTATTGATGAGCTGATGCGGAAGGGAAGGGATCGGTTCTCTTCTTTATTTTTGGTTTATTTTTCTTGTTTTGTTTTTGTTCTTTTCTGTGTTTTCAAATTGTCTAGAATATGTAGTTTTGGGGAAAAAGTCAAATGCTCACTTTCACAGGTGACAGGACCACATGATATAATATTTATTAAACTTTCACCTGCCATCCTTTTTCTCCGTTCCCGTTCCTATCGCCGCCGCACCTTGCTGCAAACTTCCGCGCAAACTCCCCGTTTCAAGGCAACCATTGCCAGTTTACTCTACGTCAGCCGGGCAAACGTCTTGCCTGCCGCCTCGGTGGCCTCCTTCATGTCCCTCTCCTCGCTGTACATGACGCCCGATGCCTTGTCGTGCTGACAGGCGAGCACGGCGAGGGCCGATGACTTCCACAGCGGAACCTGCGTGCTTCTACGATTCACAATGATGCTTGCTACGACAAAGACCATCCCGCCGCCCTCGATGACAAAGGGCCCGATGAGGAAGACCCAGCGAATCGCCACGTACGTCTCGCTGTCCAGCCTCTCGCCGGTGGCCGTCTGGTGGTTCGGCCCCATGCGTATATAGTCCGTCATGCTGGCCGCCATCCGCTCGAACCGCCCGTCCAGGTCCACGTCGCCGCTGAGCGCTGCGCTGAGGCCAAAGCCGTCGTTGGGGAAGTTGCCGTCTACCCACTCGTTCACGATTGTCCTAGACGTCAAGAAGTTCCCCAGGGCGAGCAGGTCAAAGTGCCCCATCTCAAGCCCAGGCATGTCCTCGGCCTCGGACCCGGCGAAGCGGAAGGTCGAGTCGATGCTGGACCACGCTCCGCCGTGCAGGCTAATCTCCTCGGTCTGGTCAAAGGAAAAGGTGCTGCCGTTGGCGCGGGCATTCGTGTACCGGTAGGCTGCAAGGGAGATGGAGCACTGCGTGATGTTGACGTTGGTGGGCTCGAAGTTGTGGTCGCCGGTCGATCTGTACACGGCAAACCGAAAGATCTCTGGCAGCCTCTCCAACGCGGCGTTGAAGCCATACTCGTGCAACGATGCGGTGGCATTCATGTAGTAGTTGGTAAGCCAGTCGGTGAACTGCCTTCGGACTGTTATGCCTACGCCTGACGGTGTCACCATGGTGCACGTCTTGTGGTAACCGGCGGCCGTCTCGTTGCGGCAAATCTCGGTCGAAAGCGTCTGCTGCGTCACGTTGCTGCACTCGCTCGCGAAGCCGAGAGTCACCCACGTCCCCGTCCAGGCACAGGCGCCGGGGCAGTCGAATGTCGCGGTGGTGCTGATGTTATAGAGGCCCTGGACGATTGCCGCCTGCATCTCAGGGTCTTGCGGCGTGCTGCCTGGAAGCACACACGAGAGGTCAAGGTTCTATCCATCTTGCTGCAGAGCACGGGGGTTGCTTACCAACGTCGTGGTTGAAGAGACCCAGCTGGATCTCTTTGTAGTAGCTGTGGGAATAGCCAAAGGTGACGTAGTCGTCCGGCGTCATGACGAGACGCTGCTCGAACGAGACGACCTGCTGCGCCAAGGGAGCAAAGGCCAGGCGCGTAACGGTGAGGAGGGCGCCGAGCGTGGCCAGATTCCACTTGACCTTGAAGAGGAACTTGAGCGAGCCCAAGGGGCCTCGGCTGGCTTCGTCAAACCGCTCAAAGTGCCGAAGCTCGTGCGGGCTGTTCTTGAAGTGAAGCCACTTGAGCTGACCGACGAACTCGCTTACACCAAACATGAGGGTAGCCGAGCACCCAGTGGTCAGGATGGCGACGGTTGCGTTGAGCGAGATGATGGTGGGCCACTGCGACAGAGGCCTGCCCTTCATGTACCAGAAGATGGCGACGAGGACGATTAGGAGCATCATGCTCAAGGCAAAGGCGGCAATCTCCCACAGCCACCCAGTCGAGGAAAGGGTCCTAGAGCGTTTGTATGGGCTGGGGCGGGAGCTGGAGCTGGAGGCCGAGTTGGGCGTTGCAGAGTCTGCGTCGAAGCCAGGGGCGGCCTCGTACGCGTGAGAGCCGGGCTGCCAACGAGTCTGCTCCATCATGACGACGAATAGGGTTGGATGAGGGGGAATCCTAGGAATGAGTAGCCGAAGGATGGGGACGAAACAAGCAGCTACGACGAGCACTCATCCTGGGGCAAAGCCTGCTATTTCACAACGTCGATTCCGGAGGAGGGCTGGCTGCGGCCTCGAGTCCTGAGCAATACGAGCCTCACCACGCTGCAAGATGGATTTGGACCTCGGTGCCACGAATCTAAGCCCGTCCTGAGCATTGTGTGGTGCACCACAGGCGCCTCGTGCCATCACCATCTCTAGCAGACACCCGTCTTGGTACTTGGGCTGCCGATGGTGGATGTAAGATGAGCATCATGGACACACGGACCCAGGAGAAGTCAGCGCATCTCGGCGGAGCATGTTGCGCAGTTACACAGTCTACGCCAAACGCCTTGGCTAGATGCGCGCTGCCGACGTCAATTAGCCGCGCCCTGTCGAGCGGAAACAGCATCATCCCGACTCGGGAGCTGCCACGGATGAAGCCCTTGCGCAGCCGGGAGGTGATTGCCAGAGACTCGGACCACGCCGGGTTGCTGCTTGCGCACGTTGGCTGCAGGGAGACTCGACGCCTCTCCGCGCAGGGGCAGATGGCCAGCGCCGGCGGCTTCGTTGGAGGCCGTGTGTGGCTGATATGCCGTCGCCCGTGACGCGGTGTCGAGGTCAGCAATCAAAGTCGCCGATGAAGGATATTGGTGGCACGAGGCGCTGCCAAGAGCCCTGCGAGGCTACAATGGCGCCTGCCCCGTCCTTTTACGAAGCGAGGGACAATCAAGCCCAGACGTCGGGAGGGTACATGTCAAAGTCAGAGTCTGCCCAACGATGGAACAAGACAGACAAAGAGCGGCTGCTGACTGGTTCGGCAAGCAGTGCGGCCCGAGGCCTCCATCTGCCGACAGAGCCTCAACTATCTCCAAGCTGAAGTCTATCCTATTACAGTCGATGCTGTCTGTGGTGTTGAGTGCTAACAACTCCGTTCAACTAGCAAACAGACCACCCTTCATCCCGCCTATACATGAACAACATATAGTTGAATAGCCGGGCGAATCGCAAACACCCCAGTAACCCGGCTAGACGCTGCCGCGGAAAAAATATCCCGCCAGAGTCTTATCAGAGACGGAGCCTGTGTCCCGGACGAAGCCTGTCCACGGTTCCGATGGACCCTCTAATTAATCTCCATCTCATTTCAGTGGAAATGGGTTGATGTGAATCGTTACAACAGCAGCAACAACAATAGATACTCATCTCTAATACGTCTTGACTTACACCAAAGTAACTGTGACTTGACATCTCACAACCCATCTTCATACCATCTTCATACCATCACCAAGACGATCCCGCCACTCCTCTCCATCCACCACCATCCATCCCGGCAAAGCGCTCCTCCGGACACCACATGGCCCATCCCCATCTCTCCAGCCTTTTCCCGCCAATAGCAGCCCCATCCATCTCCCGCTCCCTGTGGAGACGGCGGTCCTGACAATGGGAAGTGTAAATGACAACCCATATAAGTCAACCACAGCTCCCAACACCATGGCGACACCACCCTCCCCCTCACCGCCGCCATCATGTTGTCCCTCGGCCGCATCGCCGCTCTGGCGCTCAGCCTGGCCGCCGCGCCGGCCCTCGCCGCCTTTGGCTTCACGCAGTCGGGCTCGACGTGGACCGTCGACGCCGGCGCCTCCAACGCCCTCGTCTTCGTCGTCAACACGGCCTGCGACATCACCTCGCTGCGCTACCGCGGCGTCGAGCTCCAGTCCTCGACGGCCAGCCACATCGGCTCCGGCCTCGGCGGCAGCAGCCCCCGCGTCTCGGTCCAGCGCGTCTCGGGCTCCTCGCAGTACGTCAAGGTGACGTGCGCCACCAGCACCCTCACCCACTACTACATTGTCCGCCAGGGCGACAGCACCATCTACATGGGCACCTACATCTCGGCCGAGCCCGACGTCGGCGAGCTGCGCTACATTGCCCGCCTGAGGGCCGACGTCCTCCCCTACGAGCTGCCCTTTGGCACCGCCTCCACCACCTCGCCCTCGTCCGCCACCGTCGAGGGCTCCGACGTCTTCGTCGTCAACGGCCAGACGCGCTCCAAGTTCTACTCGTCGGAGCGCTTCATTGACGAGAAGTCGCACTGCATCCAGGGCACCTCAACCCCGGAGCCCATCATCGCCTGCATGCTCATCCCTTCCTTTGAGACGAGCTCCGGCGGGCCCTTTATGCGCGACATCAACACCAACAACGTCGGCTCCGCAAACTACCTCTTCCACTACATGAACAGCGGCCACGCCCAGACCGAGCCCTTCCGCATGGGCTTCCACGGGCCCTACTACATGCAGTTCTCCCGCACCGGCGTCCCCACAAAGGCCGACGTCCCCTGGTACTCGGAGCTCGGCCTGCAGGGCTACGTCCCGGACTCGGACCGCGGCCGCGTCTCCGGCACCGCCTCGGGCGTCCCCTCCAACTTGCAGACCGTCCTCCACTGGTACAACTCCAACGCCCAGTACTGGACCTACGCCGGCTCCGGCGGCGCCTTCACCTCGCCGCTCATGAAGCCCGGCACCTACACCATGGTCCTCTACCAGAACGAGTACAAGGTCGCCTCCACCTCCGTCTCCGTCTCCCGCGGCGCCACCACCTCCCGCAGCATCGCCTCCTCGCTGCCCGCCCGCAACACCATCTGGCGCATCGGCGAGTTCGACGGCCAGCCCACCGGCTTCCGCAACGCCGACAAGTTCCTGCGCATGCATCCCTCCGACTCGCGCATGAGCAGCTGGGGTCCTCTGACCTATACCGTCGGCTCCTCTTCCCTCAATGACTTCTCCATGGCCATCTTCAAGGATACCTACTCGCCTCAGACCATCCGCTTCAACCTGGGCTCCGTTCCTTCTGGCACCGTCACCCTGCGCCTCGCCACCACCTACTCCTTTGCCGGCGGTCGTCCCTCTGTCACTGTTAATAACTGGGGAGCTCCTGTGCCACCGGCTCCCACCAAGATCGACTCCAGGGCCGTTACTCGTGGTGCGTATCGCGGCAACGGCGAGGTCTACGACTTCACCATCCCTTCCGGCACCCTGACTGCCGGTTCCAACACCATCGCCATTAGCGTTGCCTCTGGAAGCAGTGGCACACTGTTCCTCAGCCCTAGTTTCGTAAGTCCAACACCAATCCTCTTTCAGTCATATGTAATGACTCCTCACCGAACCGCTACTAACCAGCAACGTCGTAGATCATGGATGCTGTCGAGCTCTTTACGTAGATCATCATCAATCAATCTCTCACACTATGCTGCTTCTTTCCTAATCGCGCCACTTGACCCTGTATGTCTTCACATGCACTTAACTCCATGAGTGACACCACTCCTATTAGACGCCTATTATAACACGTACCATGCTATCAGAAATATCCTAAGCACGCTACCGGGGCAATCTCTCCAGATCGCCTACTATGTACTTGAATCCCCATCCGCTGTCGTCCAAAAGTGACCGTGAAGGAGAGGCGTGGGGGAACCTGAACGCTGTGGACCATCCCGCTGCTTGGTTCCGTATACAAGTATGAGAAATGCAAGGAAAAGTGCCCAGCTCTTCTACCAATAAAGATAAACCTAGACACCTTCATGAGACGTCGTTGCCAAGTCCATGGTTGAAATCCGTGCCCAAGTGACCAACCTTGACTCGCTAGCCATGAGGAAAAACAAGAAAGAAAGAGAGAGAGAGAGAGATGAAACCATACAAATGAGTGCGAGAAGACTCTAAGCTATGTTGAAAAACGTGAGACCTGGGCTTCAAGATGTCTGCGCAGGGTGCTCCATGACCTTGGGGTTACCCAACTGCTTGCTCGTGTCGGCATCATCATCAGGCAGAGGCGTCTCGGGGGTAATCATGACTTCGGGGGTGGCGAGCACACTGCTCTGCTGGCTCGAGGCCTGTTCAGCACTGGCTGCCGTTACCAGTGGTGCCGTCGTGGTGGCAGCAACCTTATAGACAGCCGGGGCGGCATTCTCCACGTGCTGCGCTTCGGCGTCTTCTTTATCGTCCTCCTTAACCTGCGATAGCGGCCGAGTTGCGCCAGAGGCACCGGGAGACTCGCCGTCATTATCCCCATCCCACTGTGCATGCGCCGTGCCGTCCTCAATGTTGACGCCCACCATTTCGGCCAGACTGCGGAAGTTGAAAAGTGGCTCGCTGCCGTCCCGGTCGGCGTCGTCGCTGCGGCCAGCGGTGCCTGCTCCTCCAGCCTGGTCGCATCCGTCAGGCCCCATGAAGCCGCCCGCATTGAAGCTGCCAGCAGGGGTGTCGCCAAGGGAAGACCCAAGGGAAGATGCGTTGCTCATCTGTCTGAGATGCGATCCGCCCCGGCTGCTGCTGCCGCTGATGGGAAGAGGGAGCGTTCCCGAGAAGCTCGATTCGCCCGAAGACGACTCTGGCACCGGACGCTCCACGGCCTTTCCCTTGCCGATAGTCGCGTCGGCCGCAGCCTCCCCCCGCGAATCGTCACCCACAGCCTTGGATGCGCTCTGGACCGTTGCGTCCATCCGGAGGTTGCTGCTTGTGCTGTTACCACGCTTCCGCCCCAGACCCAAGGACAAGCTGCTTCGGCTCCCTCCACTCGCACCCTCCTGGTAAGGGCCGCCTCCCTGCTTCTTAAGAGCCTTGCGCTGTTCCTTCTCTCTCCGCTTGGTCTCCTTACGGATCGCCTTTTCCTCCTTACGTTTGCGTTCCTCTTCCGCCGCAAGGGAGAGACGGACTGCCTCCATAAACATCATATCCTCCAACTCCTCCATGCGAGATCGCCGACCGTCAGGATTCTGAGTCGCTGAGGAAGGTTCACCGGCTGGGGCTGGCTCAACGGGAGCCCCTGGAGGCGGCTCGTTGTTGACGGTGCTGCGGCGACTAAACCGTGGTCGGAGAATGGATCGCTGTTCATTACCCGCCATAAGGAATGCCGCTGTATGCAAAGCTGTGGCTGCGGCCGCGCGTCGTGCTTGATGAGCGCGGGCAGATTGCAGCTTCGTGGACCAATCTGGGCGCACACGGTCTGTGGTGATGACATTGGGAGCAGTTGCCGAGAGGCTCTGAGTACGCCTACGACCACCAGTGGGAGGAGCGGGCGAGGCCAGGGTGGAGTGGATGGAGCTCTGAGACGACATAGCTGTGTGAAATGCAGGATGTGAGTTGTTCGAGTATGCCAGTCCGCGACGAAAGGGTGGTGGTTCGTATGTGACTCCAAACTCGGGCGCCTGGCAGTAAGGGCAACAAGACGGCTCCGAGATGAGCATCTCAGGAGGATCTTGAGGAGTCAGACCCTCGTTAGGATCACGAGCGTCCCCGTTGGGATGGTGCTCAGGAAGATGGGGATCCGCTCGCTTGATTTGCACGAAGCACTCGCTACAAATGGGCTGGCCGCAGCAGCGGGTGTAGTTGAGATAAGGAGGGTAGGAGAGGAAGCAGATAGGACACTCTTCTGCGTCCTTGTAGAGGAATACTTCGATGGGCTGGCCATTGACAAAGGGGTCATGGGGGAGTTGAATTTCCCTGGGGCCCAGCTCCGAGGTGGACGAGTTGCGCGACCCAATGCTAAGAGCCGCAGCCAAGGCCTTGCTTCTGGGCTTGAAAGAGGATGTCTTGTTGGAGCCCGGGGCGACGGTAGTAGGAGAAGGAAGACTGGAGCCTGCGGCCGAAACACTACGATCCGAGGCAACAGATAGTGTCCGGGGCCCCATGGGCACCGTGAGGTTCTGAATGTTGGGCGGGCTGGTAGATGGCTCGGCAGGCGGCGGTGGTCGAGCAATCAGGTCCGGATCGGGAATCGCATCGGCGGCAGGAATAGGAAGACCGCGGGCGGCAGCGATAAGTTGATGCTCAGCCCAGTTGTCGGACCAATCATTAAGACCGCGCCAAAAGGGAGCAAGCTTCCGCTCAATCTACAAGCCATTAGCCCGGAGCGGCGGAGGGCACGGAGTTAAGTTGGCATACCTGCAGCTGCCTTACGATGGACTTGCTGAAGTCTTCGGGACCAATATAAGTACCTAGAGTGACGAGGTATCCTCCATCGACGTGCTCTTCACGCAAGCTCTGTTCACGCTCCTTGAGGCGGGCAACGCGCTCCCGCTCAAGCCGGCGAGCCTCCCGCTCCTGCTTAGTTTCGCGGCGTTCGTACGGGGCGTCTGGCCGGTCGCGCGCGGACGAGCCATGTGTGATGCCAAAGAGGCTGAGCTCGCCGGTGCGGCTCATTCGGTTGCGGGCTCTAGCATCGCGAGAGCTACCAGAACCATCGCCGGGACGTGAGCGGCCGGCAGCATCGGTACCGTCGCTAGGCCGGGTCTCTTTCGTGTTGGAGTTACCCATTGTGAGGATCGGATATCGGGGGAGTCAAGAGGGACAAGGAGGGGAAGGAGGAGGTCAGGCACGGCAGGCCGAGGGCCTACGGAACAGGTGGAAGCGGGCCAGGCTGAAGCTGATGAGGGCGGAAGGCGAGAGAGACGTGATGCGATGCGACAAGGGCGAGAGGGCGAGAGAGAGCGAGTGTGGGTTTCGCCTGCGAGGTCGACGGCAAGCCCCGGCGAGAGATTCAATGGCAACGGTGTAGAGAATCTGCAAAAGAGGAGATGCGAGTCAGTAGGTTGGCGTAGTAGAAGAGGTAGTAAGTAGTGTGACGCAGATGCGCGATATGGACGGCACGCAGTAGTCGGTGTGACGGGAGTGATGGGCGCAGATGGAAGCCGATTGGGCCAGGAAAAAGACGGCCCAGAGACTGGCGAGGTGTAGACGTACAGGGAGCGCAGCGTGAGAAACGGCGGCCGAGACAAGACGGAGGCAGATAGGGAACAGTCTCGTGGACCGCAATCCCACAGCTACGCGCAGGCGGACGGGACAAGCTTGGCTTGGCTCGGGAGAGGCTAATGCAGAGAGGGTGCCGCGGGTGCAGCGGGTGCAGAGGGTGCAGAGGGTGCGAAGCGTGCAGGCAGAGGGAGATGGCGAGGAAATGTTGGGTGGGATGCGAGCGTACCTGACAGCTCCGAGGATACGATGGTCTTGGACAGACAGGGCTTGGAGGGCTTGGAGGGCCTCGGGAGGGCCTAGATCGGAGGGATCGGACTAGACGAAGGAACTTCTGCGGGGGAGGAGGAGATGGAGACGGGGGGACAAGACGGGCCCGGTATCTCTGCCGTGCACGCGAGGGTTCCTAGCAGCAGGAGAATAGGCAGTCAAGGGAGACGAGGAGGAGGAGGAGAGGAGGGAAAGCAGATGGTGGCGATGACGATGATGATGAGGATGGAGGTGGATGGATGATGGATGAATGATGGAGGGTTGGACGGAGAAACGAGGAAACAAACAAACGGACGGCATGGGCCAGCCGCCTGTACACAACGCACCTAGCTCTGGATAAGATACAGGTACACGCTGTAGGGATGCCGTAAGATGAAATGGTGACGATGGCGATAACCAGGAGCTAGGCAAGGTGGCCGCGCCTGGTTGGTCAGGGCAGGATGGAGCATCATGCATCACACGCCTAACAGCGAGCGATAACAACGGCCCTCGAGGCCACTGTGGAGGGTGGCCAGTGGAGCCTAGCGCGGGTGGTTGGGAGAGGCCGGGCTGCCCTGCACGGCAGAAGCCACTGTAGGCACCTACAACTACATCTCGACCCGAGACAAGTAAGTCCTGTCGGCTCTTGCGACCAACAGCCCGAGTCAACTCAGTCCTAATCCCCTGTCTGGAAATTCCTTCAATTTAATGCAAACAAGTCTCACTTACCTACCTACCTTCACTCACCCTCCATTCAACAAGATGGGTGTAAGTCAGTCTGACAGCCACACCGCAAATTACGCCCCCAAAGTCAACACCACTACCGGCAATCCCGCTGGCGTTGGCGTTTGCTTCATGCATTACAAGGTCGCTAAAATAATACCCTGAATCACAAGCAGGCCTGCGAACACCGAGGGAAATTACTGCTTCGCCATTGCCGACTGACCACTGCCGACTGGCCACTGTCGGGCTGGTAATTATAACGAGATGTCAAAACAGGTGCTGTGCGTCACTTCGCTGTGCGCCACCTCACTGTATGCCGTGAAGTACCTCCATACTGTACTACATACCTAGGTATTAGACCTGTGAACCGCTCTATCATCTCCGAATATATCCGCATCAAGTCTAGGAGCTTGCCCTTCTTTCTATCTCCTCTGCTACCTACTCTCATGCCTACAGGTACCTCAAGTATTTACAGGGACCCGCCCTCGGCCACAAGATCCGAGGTGGGTACCTCCAACATGGTACCTAGGAGTTCGAGCACGGTTGATGCCCATACTGTAACTGCTATCATCTTTTCACAGTGCTCATTCAAGCTCTGATCATATGTCTTCAACAACGTCGACTTGCCAAATTTCACCAACATACGAGGTAGATAGGATGCAAGTATCTCGTACGTTCAATGCATGGCCAAGGCACCTAGTCCCTGACCCTGGTCCCTATGATGCAACCGGCGTCGATCGTGCTGCTATTCCATTCCATTCAAACGTCCGCTTCCAGGTACTGCTACGGCACACCCATGTTGCTGTTTCTTGTTCTCTGCCGATGCAGGGCTTCTCGGCAGCCTTGATCCGTGACAGCTTGGCTGGCGCCCACCACATCATCTACCTGACGGGCATGAGACAAGACACACAACTCATGAAATAACCCGACAATTAAAGCCGTACACAGCTGAGACTCCCTTTAAGCATAACATAGTGCGATACCCTAGCCTCATGTAGTCATGTCTGTCATTACGTACAAAGAAAAAGAAAGGAAAAGAAAGAATAAACCGAAGGGAAAAAGAAGGAAGAGAAGGAAGAGAAAAAAGAAAAAAGGTAGCTATACTACCAACACGCTCGTTTCTCATGTCTGGATATCCAATCCCCATCGTCAACCGTCGGTTCCTCACCAGGCCCTCCTTCGTGGTGCCCACGAGTTTAGCCACTCCCTCATCTTGTCCAGGTCGCCCCTCTCCGCCTCGGCTGCAGCGACGCACCAGTCCAAATCATACGCCCCCTCTGAGTGCAGTGTGTCGGCAGCGGTCCGTCGCAGATGGTTCGCCTCGTCCACGCAAAAGTGCATGTTCAAGGCCGGATGGTCCATGTCCATCAGCACCGGCTCCACCAACGGCATAGCTTCCTGTAGCGTCAACGGCCCCGTATCGGGGAAGCCATGCCTGGCCCTTCCCGTCTTGCACACCTCGTTGAAGCAGTGCGACTTGCCGCAGCCCTTCATCACCTGTCCCAAGTACCTCCTCTCGACCCTCCTACGCATCGCCGTGCCATTGGGGTCGTACATGCTCACATGAAGTGGGGCATAGCAGAGCGAGCAGAGGCCAAGCGTATTGGTTCCCTCCTCTAGATTCACATTCACCTGGCCCTGGGTCCCTACTCCATGCAGTGTCCGCCCGCAATTCCTGTTGCGGCAGATCCGAGGACGGCTCCTGGTGGCCTTGTCCATGTCGTGATGTCGGAGATGAACGTCCATGTCTCGCAGGCGCACAATCTTCTTGCACAGATGGCACTCCGTGGTACGGGCGCCGTCGGCCAGCTCATGCGCCGTCAGACCTGTCAGGAGCATTTCCACAGAGCGGTTGAGAGGATCGCCCTCTTGGGGCACTTCTAGGTGGCAGAAACAGCACAGAATAATCTTGCCCGGGCAAACGCTGGATCGATGCCGAGCAAGGTCGGCCAGCGAGTTGGTGGAAAACTCGCACGACGGGCACCGGCGGTCTGTGTGGAAAACATCGTTGTGCTTAAGCTTGGAAAATGCCGACGACCCATAGGCGTCGTCGTGCTCGCAGTGCCAATGTTCCATCCATTCCTGCGAGGCCCCGTGGAAGACAGACTTGCACTTGGGGCAAGTGACGTTGTTCCGGAGACAAAAGTTTCCGTGCAGCACCATGCTCTGCGTCGGCACCCACTGCAGGCAGTTTTTACACTGCTCTTCGTCGGGCCCATGTGCCGTCGTGGCATCACCCCCCCACACGGCACTCCCCCACAGGGCAGTACCAACATCCTTCCGGGCCCGAATTGTAAAGGAGATGGGATCGGAGCGCGGCATGTTTGGGTTGGCATACGCATGAACTGCCACCAATAGGGATTCGGCTGCGCTCATTTCCACGTCGGTGTGCGAGATGATGATCCTTTTCCTGCCGTCCTTTGCCGGAGAGAAATCCCCGTAGACGTGAACCGAGTCCCTAGGTGGCGCCCGCTGCTTTGCTGATTTGGGACTGACGAAGATGTCTAAAGCGTCTGCATCCCCGACATCCCTTAGGTCAATGACCAACCCATATGACCTGTCCCAGGATGGTAGCTCATACTCGATGTAGTTGCCGGGCAGAATCTCGCCATGCGACTCCTTCCAAATGTCGATGAAACCGCCCCGAGAGACTTCTCCTCCAACGCTAGCCTGCGCCCTGGTCATGATTTGGCGCATAGTCTCCCGAGCCTGCTCTTCGTTGAGAGCCTCAATGTCCACCTCGAGATCCGTGTCCACGACGCAGATGCCATCGCCATCAGGTGCAAACTTGTCGACAAGGAATTTGAACTCGTCCCCATGCACCCCTTGGACCGCGAGGATCGTGTCCTTGGTCAATGTGGTGTAGCTCTCGCGAAATTGACGCTCCAGCAGAGATTTCCAATCATCAGGGTTGTAGCCGGCCTCTAGAGGTCGGAGCCGCACATATGTGCCTCGAGGTAGTTGGCGGGCATGGACGGTGATCTGCGGGCCAGCAGCAGGAGCCTCGCCCGCTGTATCGGCTGACGTGTCTGCCGCCTCCTCCTCCTCCTCTTCTTTTACACCAAGTGCGTCTTTCAGAAACGGGCTCAGGACCACTGTGTCCTCAGGCGCAGAAAACTCGCGGATTCCAGCATAGACGATGTTATTGTTTTTCGGGTTGACGAGTCGAAACATGAGGGGGTGTGGCAGCTCGGCAAGTGATTGCCCAATCGATCCGGCAGACGGACCAAAGGGATTGGATGATATGGCGTTGAGTGCAGGTGCTGGTGCAGCAGCAAGGAGCTGCTCGAGAGCAGACTGCGGCAGAATAATCTTGTCTCCCTGCAGGGTTTTCGAGGAGGGAGAGGATGATGATGGGATGGTAAAGGAACGCGACCATCGAAGAGACGGAACCTCTTCGTTCGCATCCATAATTGCGCAATCGATGTTATACAGAAATCGTTGGTAACCGAGATTCGAGGCGCGAGGTGTGCGTGGTTGAAGATGGCAGAACGGGCTGTCAGTGAGCTCAAAGGGTCTGGGAATCAATATAACGACTTGAGCGCTTTCAAATCAATGCAAGGGAGCTGGGAGCGAGGGTAATTACGGCATCGCCGAGCGTAGGCTGAAGCCTTACGTGGCGATCGAGAGCGCACTTCGGATGACTGAGCATCGTAGCATCGAGCTTCGGCGACGTTCTATGGGCTATGGGGGGTCAAGATAAGGCGATAAGGCGATAACGTGATAAGAGCTGAATGGAGATAATGCTATCACCTGCTCTAAGTACCTACTATGTACTAACCTAGTCCCTGTGCTGGGTAGCCAATTGGCTGCCTTGTTGCCTGAAACATGGCCTCAGGCGAGCGATTGCGTCTGAATTGTGTCAATGCATGCTTCTTCAGCTTCGTATTTCTGGCATCATGTTTCTCGTTCGGGTACTGCCCTTCCGGCCTGCAGAAACGGCCGCGCGCAGTCGACCGTCTTCGAAGGGCACAAGTCAGCGTGAGCGCTATGGTCCCATCATCACGCATCACGCATTTCCCAGTTTGGCCCCGGCAGAGATGGGCTCCCTTAGATTGACCAGAATGACTAGGGAGGTCCTTGGCGCCACTCGCGACAATCGCTCCAATGGCCAACCAGACCAAGCAAGCCACTGATCCTGCTGCCTCTCCTACCGCCTCTTGCGGGCGACCAAGACCCGACAGTGACCCGCTCTTTCTCTCACCGGCCTGCCGCATCCAGGGGCCTTGGAAAGCAAGTCGGACAGCTAGGATCCCTCTGCCGGACAGTGGGCACCGGATAGACGACCATGGTGGGACTTGGATTGATTGTACAAGACGTCCAGACGTAGACGTGGGCGCGTTGGTGGCGGAGGCCTCGGCCCATCCCATACCATCGCTGAGACAAGACAGCAAAGCAGCGGGCTAGCCGGCAGACGAGGAGAAGGAGGAGGAGGTGAGACAATCACTGCGGGGAAGTGTGAGATAGCTGCCGTCTGTGGTCTGTCTTGCGCAAGTGCATTACGTCCAGCCAGCACATCAATTCGTCGTCCCCCCACTAAGCTGCCTTGTGCGACCTGGCCGATCTGGCCGGCCGGCCTGCCATGCCAGCCTGGCAATGCACTCGAAGGGAGGGGAAGGACGACATGATGGGATCCTGGCTCAGCTGACAGGGGCAAATCTGCTCTGCTGCTCTCTTGTGGGCATCGGATACCGACCACCTCGCGGCCTCGTCCACCCACTGCCGATGCAAGACGCGATCTGTTCGAAACGACGCTCTTGTTTCGGACAGCTGTCGAAACAAGATTTGTCGAGCTTCGTCCCTGACACACGGCACTTGGGTTGCCAAGCTTTCCTGCCTGCCTCCCTATCTCACCTGGAGCTTTGACGTGCCCCTAATAATAACAAGCTTACTGGCCTAGAAGCCACGGACGACAGACTACGACAGCCCTGACCGCAGATCGACCGACCAGGAGGAGGCGAGGCCACCAGACCAGGGTCTGATAGCTAC
Source organism: Stachybotrys elegans (assembly GCA_020746835.1). Taxonomy (NCBI): domain Eukaryota; kingdom Fungi; phylum Ascomycota; class Sordariomycetes; order Hypocreales; family Stachybotryaceae; genus Stachybotrys; species Stachybotrys elegans. The sequence goes on from JAGPNK010000013.1 coordinate 1,050,837, forward strand.
ATTGCGCTAGCGATGCCACCTCCCGCACTCCTCCCACGTCTTATCCATCCATCTATCCCCAACCCTTGCCTCGCCTTCTCCCTCCCCCAACATCAATGAGCCATGACCATTGTGTGCTGCAGCTACGCATGCATGTCTCCCACGGCCCACTGCCCATCCCCCACTCTGCAAAGACTAATACATGCTAATTACACCTCCAAGAGCTTGCTGAGAGCACCGAGTCACCACATGCCGGGCCGTCGTCCAACCCCCCCATGCACGTCGCTCGCCCCAGCTCCCTTTTTGCCGTCCCAATAATCATGCCAATCTATACCAACCCTGGTCCTTGAACCCTTTACATACACATTCGCCTGAGCGGCTGCGTTGGGTAGGTAACATGCGATATTGTCCGTTGGCGGGGACCTGTCGAAGGGTTCCAGAGCCTACATTCTGCCGTCCCCCGTCTCAACGCCACAGAGCCTCTTTAATCACCCCGTCCCTCCTCTGTCCCTGCTTCCACCTGAACCTCCTCCCATCTTCCTGTTCTTCTGCACATGTCGCCTATGTGATTGCGATTGCTACTGCACAGTCTCCTTGACCTGCCTTCACTGTTACTCGTCTGGTCCGAGTAACCTCCCCCTCTTCTTCTTCTTCTTCTCCTGTCTCCTTGTTTCTTGGCATCGACAGCCTGACATGAGCCTCGGAACTGCTCTCGACCAAACGCGCGAAGAGACAGTGACAGTGATAGATCCGGCGGCAACGACGAAAAAGACTCTAGCCGACCTCCTACACAACTCCATCGTCCTCAACCACACCACCCCCTACCTCCCGCTCTCGACCCTCTTCAGCCTCGCCGCTACCTGTCGAGCCATTCGCGACTTGATATACCAAACCCCCGGTGTCTTTCGTCATCTTCAGCTATCCAACGTCAAATCGGCCCAGTTCCGGCCAGTTGGTATCCGCGATCTGCTACGAGACGATCCCGAGGAAGAGGAGAACTTGACAGAGGATGAGTAAGAGACCAATGATGCAAACCTCTATACTAGCACATTAGACTGACACACTGTGTTCCAGGTACTACTCGGGCTCCCTGAGACGCGTGCTTGCGATCTTGCGACAACGAGACTTCCTGCGCGATGTACAGACGCTGATCCTCGACGGATTGTCCGTGACGGCGGAACTCGTCCACGAAATCATTACCCATCCCTCCTACAATGTGCGCGTTCTGTCGCTTCGCGATGTTCACAACCTAAACTATGGTAGGCTTCGTGGTACACTGCAGTATGCATGCCGACCTGGCCGTCCCGATGGCATGCCTAAGCTGAAGGCGCTGTACGTGTTTGGGTCGAGTCTGCCGCCGCGCTACGTCCCGTCCACTCGGGGCGTTGTCGCCATTGGCGAAGCGACGGACTCGGATTCGTCGATCAGCGAGTATGAAGCCTTGGCTTCGGTTTGGCCAGAATTCGATGACGGCAAATCAAATGAGTGGTGGTCCAGAAAGGGCCGCATCATCCCCACGCACAGCTTGCGTGAGTGGTCCAGCTGCCTTCAGGCATGCGAGGGCATCATTGCATTCGACGCTGTCCTCTGCAGAGGGCCGCGACACGGCAGCTCGCCGGCATATGGCAGATACAACGTCCCGATGGATGATTTTGAGGCCGTGGCTACTTTCGCCGTGCCTGCCTGCAGCTCGTGCGGCGACGCGCCAGAGGGGCTTGTGCGCGCAGACACAAGTTCCCTGACCTCGCTGCCAGCTCTGTATCCGCCTAACATTATGACATCGTCACTCCGGGGCTGTGTGGTGCCGCAGAACAGCACAGACTGCTTCGTGCCGCGATGCGAGGATTGCCTCCGGGAGCGCTACTGCACGACCTGCCACAAGTGGTGGTGTGAGAGCTGCTTCAGGCTGCCTAACCAAATTGCACTCCAGATTCTGGACACAGTCGAAGAAGAAACTTGGGGCGCTGGTTTGAACGTTTCGGAAGAGTCCGAGAGTGGATCGATTTCGTCCACTAGCAAAAGCAAGGTACGACGTGGTCTCTGTGAAGTATGCACCGATCGGAATGGGCCGACGACGATGCGTGTACGGGGACGTAGAAGATGATGTCGCATCATCCTCGGCGGACTCCGCCCTCCAGACAGCTGCCGTGGAGAATTGTATGCTGCATTTCCTTTCTCTGAAAAGCTCGGCGAGCCATGTGCGCGGGGTTACCGGTTGGCTGACATCTTGTAGAAGGTATCCAAGAGCTGCTGGGAATGCGGTAACAATGTAAGTCGGTCCTGGAGAGGCTGTTGAGCCGCGCTGACATGACGGGCAGTGCGATGACTGCATCAACGACACGCAAAAGACATGCAAGAAGTGTCGAGGAGGGTACTGTACCGTCCACAACGAGGGCTCCTGTGCCACCTACGTAAGTCGCTGAATTGCCGTCTGCTGGCTGGGCTGGTTGCTAACATTTGGATAGTGCGATTGTAAGCAAGCAATTCCCCGTACATTGCGCAAAGACTAACAATTCAACTTCAGGGTGTGCCTCTCGTGGCCGCGGCGTCGGCCGGCTTTAGCATTCATGCGATGCTATTTGATGACTTGGATGACTTGAATCTGGTGTCTGCCCAACTTCAGGGCGAGACGAGAGTAGGGATGGCAGTCCTTGGGAGTAGTATTTGGTGCTGGGCGAGCAGTTCGCGAGCAGCAGGCGTTTGGACAGAGCCACCACAGTGCGTGTTTTTGCGGATTTTTAGGTTTCATGGTTTTGGAAGCAAGTTTGAACTCATCTCAGCATAGTCAGTAAATTGAATTGAATCGCAACTCCGTTAAGAGCGCCATTCTTTTTGCAGACCGTTTACACCGTGACATATACCTATGTCTTGAAAGTATGGGTGCCACTATATGCAACGCATCCGGGTAGTCACCCCTTCATGTGAATTCGTTATCATTTCTCTATTTTGAAGCCCGAGACTTTTGTTTGCCCAAGCTGGGCCAGAGCTCCATCGCCGCCCCAGTATACACACTCCTCGCCAGCGCCTTGTCCTGCTCATCCAAAACACCATGCATAGCCTCGAGCTGCTACGTAACCATCTCTCCCCTGCCAAACGGATAGTCGCTACCGTACAAGATGTGGCCCGGCCTAGCAAACTCCAGCAAGGCAGCCAGCGACTCCTTGTACCCGGCAAAGGCAATGTCAAAGTAGAAGCCGCGCGCCTCCTCGAGAAAGTCGGCGGGCCTCGCCCAGCTGCGCGATGCGGTTCGCCGTGTAGGGCAGCGTGCCGCCGCCGTGGGGCAGGATGATCTTGCAGTTGGGGTGCTTCTTGAGCGTGTCCGTGGTGATGAGGTGCGTCGCCGTGCGCGTCGTCTCGTGCGTCCAGTCGACGATGGGCTTCGCGAGGGCCCGCGGCTCCGTGATGGGCGCCACGGGGCTCTGGAGACCCGGGTGCAGGAACACGACGGCGCCGAGGCGGTCGAGCTCGTCCTACACGGGCTGGAAGCTGCCGTGGCCGAGATACTTGTCGCCGTAGCTCGTGAGGACGTAGACGCCCTCGGCGCCGAGGTCGAGCAGCGCGCGGCGGATCTCGGCGACGCAGGCCTCGGTGTCCTCAAGGGAGGGCAGCGTCGCGAGGAAGCCGAACTTGCCCGGATGCTGGCGGCACACGTCTGCCGAGAAGTCGTTCATCTGGCGGACGAGCGCGGCGACTTCCTGGGGGTCGGAGCTGAGGGACGTGAGGGCGCGCCGATGGACATGATGGAGGCGGTGATGTCGTGCTGCGCCATGAAGGCGAGGCTATCCTCGGGCGTCCACTCGGGCATCCGAAGCGCTCTGCTGAGCTGGGGGTTGGCGTTCCATGCTGTGGGTCGGCGGGTGTGAGCTCGAACAGGCGGTCAAAGTTGTTAGGGATGGAAAGCGTACCTCGTCCAAACGCATGGGGGACAATGTGATGATGAACGTCAACCTTAGGTGCCATGACTGATATACGGGTTTGCCGTAAGAGGGAACGTCTCTGCTCACAGGGAATGGCGATGTAAATATGGCTTCAGGGCCAACTCCCGCCCTTCTCATCTGCTGTTGATTCGACGTCGGACCCTGAGATGATGCCCTGGTTTCGACTCGCGTGGTCCATAATTCCGCTGCTACTGGATGGCGGGGTTGGAGAGCTCGGAAAATGGAATGCTTCCATGAGGCAGGGCATAGGCGACGATCTTGTATGTGTTGAGTTGGGGCTTGGGCGAGCCGGTCAGTTTGCTTGGCTGTCCTTGTTGATGATTGTGTGTAGCGACGCTGAGGTTGGAACTATGGCACAAACCTGCTCACTACTGCAATAAGAAGGTACCATAATCTCATATAGAAACAGGAAAACAGCTCGACTTGAGGCTTCGTTACTCGTGATCTATGTACTCGCCATCCAATCGCTGAAACCTTAGATGCATCTAAAAACTCCGAGCACCAAGCCTAAATCTACCAGTTGAAACTCTCCTCAAAGTACTCTATATTGCCATATCCCCTGCCCAGCATCGCGACAACGGCCCGTCTGGCGTCGTCAGCCAGGCTGGCTGGTCCGCACGCCACGACCGCCATGCTCTCGCTGCGCGCATCTATGCTGGCCTCTTCTATCGTGCTCGAGATATCTAGTCGCTCTATATGTAGACGGGTATGGTCCATCCACTCGTGGTCGAGTGTCGTAGATGGGCTGTAAATGTCGATTTTGAGATTCTGTGAGGCCGTGTTTGTGCTGAGGTCGGTCAGGACGTCCTCGGCAAATTGCGACTCTCGGACGGCCCAGTGTATCCGTACCGAGGTTCGCGTTGCCCGCGTTGATAGCATACGGGCGTAGGACAGTGGGACGACGATGCCGCTTCCGCCGGCCAGGAAGAGGACGTTTTGGAAGCGGTGCAGCGGGAGGGTGTGGCCGTAGGGTCCTTCGACAAGGATCGGCACAGATGCTGAGTTGGGCGATGTCGCCTCCGCCCTCTCACGAAGACGACGAGTGAAGCTATCGTACGGACGAATCAGAAACGTCATGGAGGCATCCTCGGCGTCGGTGCTCTCATCAGCGTCCACCAGCAGCGGCCCCTCTTCTCCCGTCTTCATCTGGCCAGACTTGGCATCCGAGGGCAGCGCTACGGTGAACGGGTGACTCTCCCAGCAACGAGGATCGTCGGGGACCATGAGGAAGTAGTACGATCCAGGCTGTGGCGCGTATATGCTGCTGCTTGTCGGGATGCTAAGTCGAACAATATTTGACGAGGGTGTGTAGGACGCGAGGGCTTTGGTCGTCCACGGTGTAACGTTGAAGCTGACGATTCGGGCGGCTCTAATGACTCTGTCCAGGACCCAGATGAACAATGGGATCCAGAAGAGGGCGTCATATTGCCTGTTGAAGATGGAGACATGGCTAGAATTGTCAGACCAGCAATCATACCAAAGGGGAGACAGACATACCCGAGCATGGTTACCAAGACCAGGACAGAGAGGAGGATGTGAAGAATGAGGAAGACTTCGTACTGGTTCCGGCGCATCCAGTAGATGGAAAGGCCCAAGAGAGCACACATGCCCACAGTTGCCTGTTACTGTTAGTCGAAGCAGCTCGCAATAGTTGGGGACGAAAGGCAACCATACCAGCTGTCCAGCCCACCAGAACATCCACGCCCACCAAAACTTGTAATACTCCCAGCCGCCATCTGTCACCGTCAGCACCACCCATGGAAGGATGCAAGTCAGGAGGAGAGCCAGCGAGACCTACCTTCAAGAATGAGAACCGTGTATCCCACCGAGTGCACCACGGCCTGCACCGTCGCGATGCGCGCCACCCACCGGTGGAAATTATTGTACGCGCCAAAGTCCCATCCCGTCAGCCACAGCAGAACATTGTTCCTCATGCCGAAGAGCCAGAGTACGGGGAAGTTGGCGAAGGAGATGATGCCCGTGCGGTCAGATACATAGCGGAGGACCTGGGCGCGGACAGACGGGTAGCTGAGGAGGGAGAGTATGTATGTCAGCGCGCTGGAGATTTGTGTCTGGGGGATATTGCCTACTATATGTTTCCGGGAAAGATGTCGTAGCCGATGATGCAGAAGAGAACATTGATGAACAAGAAGGCGAGGAGCGTGAGCGTCTGCAGGCGCGGAGGGATGGTGCACCACCAGATGCTCTGGGCACGGCGGTATCCAAACGTCGCGGGCAGCGAGACGGCGTGTCTGAACCACGTCGTGACAGAGCTCGGCGAGGACGACGGGTATGTCTTGAGCCTGTACGACGCCACCGTAAAGACCCTGTGGCAGATCCCAACGCCCGCGACAGCCGCCCAGAAGAGCACCATGCTCAACCTGGACAGAGGTTAGAAGAGAGCCCATCCTCATCGCCTACTCTGTGATATATCTTGACTCACCCATAGAGATAATGCCATTTGTACACATATCGCGTCGCAACCTGTCATGATCACCACCGTCAGCACATACACCCTCTTCTTCTGCAGAAAGCCCCGACTCACCAAGGTCCTCTGCCAGAGCATAAACGACGCTTCACGAGGAACCACCACCTCCGCCACCGTCTCCCCCGGCGCAAACTCCTCCTCGAGGCTCACCCTCCTCAGCCGCGCGACATCCTCGGCGGTGTAGTTGGCCACGACCTGCCTCCACGACGGCACCGCCACGTCGTACCCCTCGCGACACGTCCGCTGCACGGCGTCGCCGGCCGCCTCCGCGTCGCTCCCCGCGCAAAACTCGCGCAGGCACAGATACGTCGACGCGAGGGCGTAGTCGCTACGGCACGGCCGCGCATCGGCGGGCGCTCTGGGCGGGATCCCCGGGAACGGCACGCTGGCGAGGCTCAACTCGCAGGCGTCCAGGCAGATGCGCTGCGCGAGGGAGGCAGCGCTCTGGCCAAAGACAAGCCCTAGGGCTGCGAGGCGAGTCAATCTCATGGCATCGGTATCGTGGAATAAAGAGTGGTGTTTTGTCTGCTGGCTGCTGGACGGGCGAGGCAAATGGTGGGGAGAGAATGGGATGAGCAAGTTTTATCAGATGATCAGATAACAAGCGAAAATTAGGCGGGTTTCAGCCCACATGATGCGTCGTCGGCTTGGCAGGGATCCAAGACAGGGATATGCTAGATATACAAGTCCAAGAATCTTCGTTTCAACGCACAACTGTTTTCTTTGTTACCCCCAAATAGATTCCCGAAGACCCCATCGTTGATGGCCGCCTACAATTTCGTAACACAAGACTCAGTGTGCAAATAGAAAGTCCAATCTCTTATTGCCAGAGTCCTTCGTATTGTCCAGGTAGTCTCTCTTCTCTGCATCACTCATCGCAGCCCACTTTCTCTCTCGATGGTTGTTTCGGAGGACGTAGTAGGTTTTGATGAGCACATACATGCAAATGTTCAGCACTAGCACGATGAGCAAGTTCCTGTTGCCAGTACGGTATCTCGGCGCATCGTGTTGGCGATAGACGTTGGATGCCATGATGCCCGATGCTTGGACACACATGTTGTAGAGCGAAGCCGACACAGTACGAAGACGTACGGCATTGGAGTTTCGCGAGTTCCACCCCACTTGAATGGCATGGGCTTCGAACAGTCAACATGGGAGCTCCAAAGGCTGCTGGGAGGATCTACTCACGAGAAGGATAGGCCAGGAGCAAGCTCAGAACCGCCCATGCAAGCCACCGATTAACCTGCGTGATATCCACAGTGTAGATGTATACCAAGAACGGGAGAACCCAAATTTGTGTAAACATGGCCAGAAAGGCCCTTTGGTTCCAATGCTCTGACAGGTATGTCAGGCCCAATAGCGTGAGTATGGAAAGTATCGTGTGAGGAATGGTCAACAGGTTCGTGATGACGACGCTAAAGCCCAGTTCTCGAAGAATCAGGGTGAAATACTGGTTAGGAGGGGTGATTGGGATGAGCCATGTAAGACCGATGGCATACAACGGCCACAGATCGTAATCGGACAAGCATTGGAGAAGTAGCCTTGGTGTTATTGGCTGCCGGTTATGCATGTCGCCCTTGCTGGGGTCATCCCGGATGACTCTGTTGACTATGATGACTTCCTCACTACCTTGCGTTAGTAGACAGTCCAAGGGAATATCGTTGTCGTCCTACCGTTCATTGAACCAACCATTCTTCCCACGCATCCAGCCGATGGTCTGGGTTGGTCCGGCAGGCATCAGTCCCCAGGCGAGAATGCCAACCACGAGTGTGAGTAGGCCCTTAAATCAATCGGGTCAGCAGTAGCACAGGCCTCATCCTCAAAGAGCCAACCTCGAATAAGAATAGCCAACGCCATCCTTCATAACCGTGCCAGCCTCGCAATTGCAGAAAACCTGCACCGAGGAAGCCGGAAATGATATCTGCTACCTGCAACGCGGACCAGAAGTAGGCAAGGCGAATGGAGAGCTCGCCTGATTTGTAAAAGTAGCTCAGATACAATATTATCTGGATCAGCCGTGTTAGATACTTTGTGGCAGTAAGACTATGTCCAAGAACCTACGTCGGGTATAAAACCGCCTTGCTAGAACAATATGTCAGTCATGATTCCGCTGACAAGAAAGAAATAACATACAAAAATCCCTAGGAGAGAGCGGCAGATGAGGAAAGATGTCCTACCACTCAGCCAGAATTGTCCCTTGAGCTTCAATTAGTTGTGTGTGGCACGATGTAAAGGGGGAACTCACAGCCGAAACCAAGCTCCATATACATAGCTGGGCAGGAATCCATCGATCTGGTCCGAACCACTTGCTGACAAGCTGGGAGGGGAGTTCTGCACAGAGAAAAGAGAGCCTGAAGACGGTATTTCCAAGGTTGTAGTCTAGTTTTGCGATTAGCGTTCACGTCAACCCATATTGCGCGCCAGTCTCACCATCTGTGCCCATGCCCAAATCTCCAAGAAAGTTGTCTGACACAGCCTGAGAGAGGTTGGAGCGGTCGAGTTCCAGGGCTATAAACATGACACATGCGAACAGCATGATTCGTAGATCAATCTTCCGAATAAGCTTGTTCTCCTCATTCAACGTCCATCTAGCCGACGGCTCAAAACGATGGAGATTCTCCCAGTCAGGCCGGGGCTGATACCTCTTGGCCAGCTCGGGGTCGTCGAAAACCGAGCTCTGCGTGGCAACGGCTTCACCATCCACAGGCTTGGAGCGAAGTTGCCACCAGCTTTTGCGCCGATCGGAGGGGTTATCACTTGCTACCGGTTCGTTGACAGCAATTTTGAATCCCGTGACCAACTGGGCTTTATCGTCCGCAGCAGGATCCGGACTTGGAAGGGAACTGGACCCTTTGTCATTGGAAGATGAGATAGACGGGCTATTGATGCCCCTTTCGGGAGCAGCTCCGACAGAGAGGGACGGCATAATGATGAATATCCGAGATCGCGATGTTGGATTCAGTCAAATTATTGTAAAGGGATGCGGCGCAGATAAGTAAGTCCATCATATACGGTGCCCAATACTAACCATCTCCGAAACTCGAAGATGAAAGACAGCCAACAATTGCGCCATACATTGATCCAATATTTTCCTCTTTCGAGACAGGAGGCGAGCTCTACCGCATGGGGCTTTCACGGCTATCTCTTGGCAAGCATAAACCCACTGACGACATCGCGAGGGGCAATGGTGACAGTGGATGCGGACCGTTTGGGTCGGCCAATACACCTGAGGTTTTTGTTAACACTTACCTCCATCTTGGAGGAGAATGAGGTCTCCTACCAAGCCTAGGCGAGTCCATCTCGTCTCGTTGAGTGGGCAAGTCAGGGTTCACGTAGAAACCATATGTAGGTTCTAATTCTTAAACAACTTATTCCCTTGGGTTACATGCGAAAGACTAGATGTTTTGTGACTTTCTCTGGAATCCAGTCCCGGAGATAGATGTTCATACAATTTCTTGTATTCATGTAAAGCCGGTGGAGAATGATCGCGTAAAGCGTGACGACGTTCCTCCCGCACACAAGGGTGCATCAGCTTAATGATAAACCCAAGCCGTTGGCGAATTGGAAGGGACTTCTTATCATGAACTTAATCCTTTATCAGCAGTGACATGAATGATTTCTTGCATCCTATCACCGGTGTGTGATGATGCTAGCGAGAAACAGAGCACGCAATCTGACGGATATTTGCAACACATCTCAAGCTGAGCGTGCAGCACGTTAACGAGGGAGGTTGCTGCGGGGTAAGCAGACACTCCCTGATAGACTGTCCAATTGGTAGAAAGATAACTGATTAGTTACACAATCACGACATAACGTGGGCGGCTGTCATCATTGTCGTCAATAATGCCATGATGTATGGCCAGAAATGGGGGTTATTGAGCGTTTAGAGCGGCTAGAGGTATGATAAGCACGTGAAGATCCAATATAAGGAGACACGAGACGTATTTAAACTGCTGCCTCATCCCGAGCTCACTATATATTTTACACCACCATTTCTTGGCTCAAGATTGCAATATCTCCTGTAATATTTTATAGCCATGGCTCCCTCGGCGACTGCAGTCGAATCCGTTCCCACAAAGGCTCGCCAGACACAGCCCCTGAAGCTGTCTGGATCGCTCAAGAGCTATGAGCACTTTGACGTGACTCCGGTCATAGGGCGCGAGTTCCCAACCGCCAAGCTTGTCGACTGGCTGAATGCCCCAAACTCGGACGAACTGATCCGAGATTTGGCCATCACAAGTGAGTCTTGCAAAAGTCAAAAGAATAAATGCCATCCTGACGCCCTACCCAGTCTCCCGCCGTGGCGTCGTCTTCTTCCGTGCCCAAGATGATCTCACTGCCGAGCTGCAGAAGAAGCTCATCCTCCGCCTCGGAGAACTAACTGGGCGTCCGTCAACGTCCGGCCTCCATATCCACCCAATTCTCAACTCTGAGCGCGAGCTGGGCGGGGATGACTTGGAGATTAGCACAATCAGCTCGAAGCAGCACAAGAAGCTATACCAGCGGGAAGAAGTTGACGGTGTCGTGAGGGGACGTCATGAAGCCAACGAAGTTTGGCATTCGGATATTGCATTCGAGCCAGTTCCCGCCGACTACAGTTCGCTTCGGCTCACGGAGCTTCCCAAGACGGGAGGAGGTGAGGACATTGTCTAACAAAGCGCGATTCAGGCCGTGCTGATCTTTCTCAGACACTCTGTGGGCATCTGGATATGACATCTATGATCAACTGAGTCCTGCCTATCAGAAGTTCCTGGAGTCGCTGACTGCCACGTTCCATCAGCCTCATTTTGCTCGGGCTGCCGAGAGAAACGGCTTCAAGCTCTATGACAAGCCTCGAGGCTCTCCCGAGAACGTCGGGTCTGAACTCAAAGCCATCCACCCTGTCATCCGCACGAATCCTGTTACGGGCTGGAAGAGTGTGTTCCCAATTGGCGCACATGTGGGACACATCAATGGAGTGACCAAGCCCGAGAGCGACCATCTGCTCAAGTGGTTCTACGATCTTGTCAAAGACCATGCCGTCCAGGTTCGTCACAAGTGGCAGAACGTCAACGACATCGGCAAGTTATTCTTCCCGCTACTGCATCATCATGCTAACCCTTATCTGCGTAGCCATCTGGGACAACCGCAGCGTCTTTCACTCTGCTACTTTTGACTATCTACACATCGGCGATCGATTCGGAGTGCGAGTTGTCGGTATTGGCGAGCGACCCTATTTTGACCCCAAGAGCAAGTCAAAGGCCGAGGATGGAGGGATTGACGAGGAATGAATCAGATTCTACTACGCTTGACACAAGGGCAGACCGTTACATATGGCACGAAGGGCTGGTGATACGTATTAAAGCCGGTGAGTACATAGTCACAGCTGAGGGGGAAGAATCGGTGATTGGTATAATTTATTATATGCTATGAGCAGAGCAGACATAGCGAATTACTTGTATACTTCTTTCTCCTCCTCCACCGGGGTATGACATTCATCAAATCGCCTAGGTATACATCTCCACCTTTAACAACAGCACGCTCAGATGGAGGCGCTTATGCGGTCTCCTTCTCGACGAACTGGGCGCCGGCAGTGCTGGCAAAGGTGGTGGTAGGCTTCCACTTAGCCGAGGTGCGGGGGCTGCTCTCCTCGAACATCTTGTCGACCTGCTCAAGAGACAGACCCTTGGTCTCGGGGACGAGGAAGTAGGTGTAGACAAAGGCGCAGGTGCAGAGACCACCCCAGACAAAGAAGACCGAGGACCTCATGTTGCCGCGGTTCGTACCAGTCATGTAGGGGGTGATGACGGCAATGATGGTGTTCCACAGCCAGTTGGAGGCGGTGGAAAGGGCAACACCACGGGAGCGGATGGGCAGAGGGAAGATCTCGCCGATCAGAACCCAGGCACCAGGACCCCAGGTAGAGGCGAAGAAGAAGATGAAGATGGCGATGAAGGCAATCTGGGCGTTGACGGCCGAGATGTTGTCGGCAATGGTGGCAGTGGCATCGTTGGGGTCAACGTGGGTGTGGTTGAAGCCGATCGTGACACCGATGATGGCAACGAGGAACTGGCAGATAAGCATGCCCAGGGCGCCGACCAGGAGGATGCTGCGGCGACCGAAGCGCTCAACGGTCCAGAAGGACAGGGGGGTGGAGCAGACGTTGACAATGGTGAAGACCATGGAGATGAGGAAGTCGTTCTCGATGGCACCGGTGGACTGGAGGAAGGGAGTAGAGTAGTAGAAGATGAAGTTGACACCAGTCCTGGGGGGGAAAGTTAGCGAGCTGGCGATTGGCAAGGGATAGATGGGGACTGTGTGTACTCACCACTGCTGCATCATCTGCAGAGAGGTACCGAGGATGGTGCGGCGCAGGTTGGACTTCTGGACCCAGAGGCTACCCTTGAAGCAGTTGGCCCAGCTGGAGAACCAAGAAGAAGAGGGGATGAGGGCGCGCTCGTACTCCTCGTTGGCGATAATCTCAGCCAGCTCGTTCTGGACGTAGACGGAGTCGGTGGGCTGGCCACGGACGCGGGCAAGGGCGTTGGTGGCATCCTCGATGCGGCCACGCTTGACGAAGTAGCGGGGGGAGTCGGGGAGCATCATCAGACCACCGCCGAGGATGATGGCCCAGGGGAACTGGATGGCGATGGGGATGCGGTACTGGGCGGTGCTGGTGTAGTCCTGGGTGGCGTAGACGACAATCGAGGCCAGCATGATACCGATGGTGATGCAGAACTGGTAGCCGGAGACGAGGGCGCCACGGACCTTCTTGGGGCAGATCTCGGACATGTAGAGAATGACAATGGCCGACTCAAAGCCGACACCGAGACCGGCGACAAGACGACCGGCGACGATGGGGCCAAGAGCATTGTCGGGGGAGGTGACCATCTGGACAACGACACCAATCATGTAGATGAAGCAGCCAAGGATGACAGTCCACTTGCGGCCAATCATGTCGGCGACATCACCGGCGATGATGGCACCGAAGAAGGTACCGCAGGAGAGGATGGAGGTGATGAGGGAGGTGTTGGACTCGCTGAGACGGGTGGCTGTGTCACCCTCGACGGCGTGGATGAAGATGAGGGATCCGTTGACACCGTTGATGTAACCGGAATCGTAACCGAAGAAGATACCACCAAAGGCGGCAAAGGCGCACATGAGGTAGGCCTTCCAGGTGACGGGGGCCTCGGTGTCCTCGATGGTCTGGGCGACGTGGATGGCGCCGACGGGAGCATGCTCCGCGACGGCCTCAGCCGTCTTGGTCTCGGTGGCAGACATGTCGATCGATCTGTGTCTTGATTCTTTCTTGGAACGGGAACCTGTGAGACAGGATGCTCGTGGTCAAAGGGAGGGGGGAAGAAAGGAATTGGGCTACGGGATGGAGGGAAGCAAGAAACCCGGTGAGACACGAGGAGGAAAGAGAGACCAAGAGAGACAATGAGGGAGGAGATGCAGGGACCTTATAAAGCCACGGACGGAACCAGGCGACTGCGACTGACTGACTGGACGGGGAAGCGACAAGCGAGGCGTGAGGTGTGATTCGAGTCAAGGCCAGGACCAAGGTTGCTTTGGCTGGTCACCCCGGAGGAAGAAAAAAAAAGGTGGAGGAGGAGAAGGAGACCGGGGTGGGAAGGATGGAGAGAGGGGAATGAGGTGTGTGGGAAGGGAAAGGTAAAGGGGGTGTGCTTGGACGGGGTGTGGTTGAAGACAAGGGTAGAATCTCATCTCGGAGGAGCCTTGAAGAAAAGAAAAGAAGAAAAAAAAGATTAAATACATAAACCCAGATCAAGAAGGAATAAAGCTTGGGCGATCAGTGTGGTGTGACGGGGAGACGAGGAGGATCGTCAGGATGTCACGGTTACATTGCGGTTCGTTCTGTACGCGCCGTCTCTCACACAATGGAAGGCAGCATTGTCCCTTCTACACGGCCCAATGCTCTCGTCAATAGCAGACAGACCAAAGCAAGGCAACTGAATGAATGAATGATGAATGACTGAAGGAGTGGGCGGTTGAAGGATCGGGCTCCCAGCAAATGGGACGGGCGGATCCCGCAATTCCCCAAGTTCCCCATATTCTCACCCCCTGGTCCTCTGTATTGGCATTTAATCTTTTTAATTAAAATTGCCTTCTTTTTTTCTCCCTTGAATAAGCTGCTAGCGATGGAAAGGCCCGTGGCTCCGTCTTGACAATACTCCGTAGCAATGGAGGGGAAAATAAATAAAATAAAATAAAACAAAAAATACAATACGAAGCTTGTCAGCATTGAAGAAAGAAACACAAAAGTAAAAGGTAAAAAGCAAATACTACCACCGGCGGTGGCCGAAAAGCAACGTGTCAAGCCCATTTCGTGTTCCGATCGTGCCATTCGTACACTTTTGAGCATCGAGGTCCTCCTCGTGACAGGCAGGCAAGGAAAATCCCAGAAATGCATCTCCTCGCCACTAGAAACCGGAGAAGCCAGAGCAATGGGGGAGGGGGGGAAATGAGGGGCGGTCTGAGGGGAAAGGCCCGAAAGGCTCTGTCGACTTCACGGTGCTTCTACGGTTTTTTTTTTTTCTAGCACCGGATCATTGGGTTTAGAGGGTCTCCGGGGAAAGAGGGCGCCACCATTTCTACTCCTTCTTGTAGGCTTTGCTGGGGAAAAGATGGAGATGGTCGCGTGGCTTGCTGCTTCGTCGCTTAAGCCTTCGTATGAGAAGGCATGATGAGACCAGCAAGGGAAAGGTGGCTGCTGTAAGTTGCCGAGACAAAGATGGATTGGAGGGGTTAATTAGGCCCAAAAGTACCTCCCCGCCTCCATCTCACGATGACGGTACTTGGCCTCGTTCCGTCGCTGCGTCGTGACCGTGACACAAGCGCCGTCGGCTCCGGGCATCGTCCCCCCAAGAGGCGCATCGTTCCGAGACACACGTCCATACCATACAATCAATCATCATTACGAGGAGAGAGTCCATCACACCGTCGCCCACCTGATCAGGCCAGCCTCCTTCCCCGGCTGCGCCACCCCTGGCCGCCCCCGGACACTCACAGGAAGACAAGGACAGACATGGTATAGAGCAGGATCGCCTCACTCTCTCTCTCTCGGCTCAAGCTCCTCCTGCTCCAATCCCATTGAGCCGCCGCCGTAGGATGCCAGCATGGAGGCGTGCAATGGATGGTTACATGGCTGGCCTGCTCGGCCTGCTTCCCTATACGCAGGATTAATCGTATGTGTTTTGTTTCTGCTGCAGCTCCCAACCAACTGCTGCATGCGTCTTGGCCGCCCCGCTCACATCTGGCTTGGCTCCGATGCGTGTACATACATGTAGGCTGTTGCATTTACCTGCGACATGCACCACCATCCTCACCACCACCACCACCACCACCACCACCATCATCGCCACCATCACCGTAACGTAAAAGCCAAAACTCAAAACCTTCCTTTCCCCTGGGGGATCTAGATGATCCATCCGGGGCAACAGAGGAGTACCCCTTTGGCGTGGAGTCTTGCGGGGAGCCTTGTTCCGCCCATCTCCGTCCTCTCCCAGCAACTCCTGCTCTCGCCGCCTCGCCTCGTCTCGCCGTTGTCTGTCCTTGCCAGTCTACACGCGCGCACGCGCAAGACAGAAACAGCCCGGCGCCCGCGCCCGCGTGCTCCATCTTGCGACAGAGTAAGGCCGAGATGGGCGGCGGGCGGACCTCCTCATGCTCCTCCACGGCTTCTGGCCTCTCGCCCGCTTGCCCTACCGGGCGGCAACCCTTGGGAATTACTACCCATAACGACCTAGCCCCAGGCACACGCATCAGCCCGACAGAGGGCCAAGGGGGGTGCGGGCAAGGCGGGTTCCAATTCGAACCCACAGGGGGCTGCCCGGGGCCTAGAGAGAAGCGCCGAGTATGACACCGTCCACTAAGACGCACCACGCGCCGCATCAGGAACGAACGACCCCAAGGCCGTTGATGGCAGATCGAAATGCTCAGGTCGTTTCTCGGCCCTACTGCGTCCTTGTGTTTGTGCTTCCCACCACCCTGCTCCCCGGACCCGGCTACGAGGCGCTCGCATGGCCTTGGCCCTGTACTATGGCTGCTGCTATTGTCTTGAGCTTGCTTTGCTCTGCTTCGTTCTGTGGAAATTGTCTCCGCAGGATGCCGACCGGTTCCAGGTGACCATGACACATAGCGGCCGAGAGCATGACTGACCTGACCAGACTGTCGGGCTCTCCTCGACCATGATCGGGCCATCGCGGGGACATGGCTCAGCTTCCAATCGACTATTGTAGGTACTACTGCACTGCTGTGCTGTTATGACTGTCAATTTGGCCGAGGAAGCTCCTTTCCCCATCTGGGGGGTTTGGGGCTCGTCTGGAGAAGCCTGCTTTTTTTTTTTTCTCTTCTGCCCCCTTGGTCATGTCGACTCCGTATTTGTCGGGTTGCCGATATCCGTAATTTCCCCAGGGCAGCTGGAAGCGACTCGGAGCTCCGAGCTGGGGGGACGCTTTGTCTCGGCGTTGTATGAAGCCATCACCACACCACGAAGAGGGTGTCACTTGACCGAGATGGCATTGCCCAAGTCCTCGCCGCAGTTTCGCATCGCATTGCTTTGCTTATTGCAATTAATCATCAATCTGGATCCCGCGGATTGGCGGGGAAGTGGCACGTTGCTCTCTCTCCCTCTCGCCTGCGCCTCTCTTATGCATGACCAAGAAATGGCTTGATGATGCGATGCACCCTCTCGGCCATTCTCCAACGCCTGATTCCGCTCCCTTGGACTCCAGCAACGGCAATCCACTTTTAAGTCAGCCAAGACATCTCGACGGGACAGAAATAGTCCCAGCACGAAGGGATAGCATGGCATGGCATTGTGGGAACCTGGGAGTGTGGGAATGTGGATTTGCTGCAGCTGAACTGGCGAGCACGAGGAGAAGCCCATCCCATCCTGCTCGCCGGCCCGAAAACAAACCGGCGCCAGTGAACCGCTGACCTGTCAAGGCGCTTGGGGAGCGCGTCGAAACATCGGCCGTTGGGCCATCTCCCTCTTCAGCTGTACATGCTGCCTGCCCTTGTCGTGATCGCGTCGCGTGTACAACCCCCTTCCCCGTGTCATAGATCTGGGTTGGATTCGCCTTCCGATCGCCCTTGTCCGATCTTCAACTGTCTGCCTACCCATCTGACTCGTTGCCTATCCCTCGGACCAGAATGTATGCTGCTGCCCCCAGACGCGTCCGCGCGCGTAACAACCACTCATCCACTCATCCACTCCTTCATACGCACCCACCAGCAGCATGTCATCTCATGCCCTCTCGACCTGCGCACCAACACGATAATCCAGATTCATCCGACGGGAATTGATGTGGGGAGAGGCCAGCAGCCCACTGTGGGGAGACCCCGTTGGGTAATCCTTTGTCCCAGATGACTGATAGACCTGAAGCACATCTTCCCACCGTGGGATGGCATGGCATGGCACGAGACGAGGAGCGTGGCAAACGCAAACGACAGGCCATCGTCGACTCCGGACCGAACCAGTCTCGCCATCTCACCGAGGCTCCCCCAGAGCCAAGACCAGCCCGTCCTCCATCGACTCGGAGCCTCGACCCTTTAGCCCTCGGCCTTCGCCGCAACCACACCGGGGCATGACCCCAGAATATCCTCCTCGCAATAACTGGCTGGCCCACCCCTTGCCATGCTTTACTCCACCTCTTGCTTGCTTGCTTGTCCCCGTGGCTTACCAGGGTGGTCTCTCTCCCCGTGAAATGAGCAGCCAGGCCTCGGCTCCACCCCCTCCCACTCCTACTCCCCAGCTCTCCTCCTTCTTTGTTCGCGTTTTCCCTCCAGGTTTGAGGGTGACCTTCTTTCTGCGCCACATACGTACCAGACGGTCCGATGCCCTTGGCTCCCGACCCGACGCGGGCAAATTTCCAAGCCACATGACCACCCCCGTCCCGTCACAGACCAAGTCAATGGTTGATGCGGTTTGTGTTTGCGCCGGGCGCCAAACTAGCCGTGCCCTTTCAGCTAATTGGTCCGCCCCAGCTCGTATGTCTACTACTAGCATATAGTAATATGTGCGGGCGACGAATGGAGGCCAGGCGGGGGAGGCGACAAGAATTTGTAAACTCATCATCGTGTACTCGGCGAACTTGCTAGCTTTTCCAATACTTCGGAACGGAGAGATGGGTCCTCAGCAGCCTAGCCTGCGATGTCCTCCGTGTCTCGCCGTGCCTCTCCATGTCTCTCCGTGTCTCTCCGTCTGTTCTCCATACCTTCTCCATCGCTTCGTTATGCAGTCCGGTCTGTTCCATATGCGTGGATCGATGCTTCTCCACCTGCAAAATTCGGTGTCCATGTGCTTCACGATGCGGGCGTTTGGGACTATGACGCCCTTGCCAGTCACCTACGCCGGATTCTTCGAGAAACATCGGTATGGACTTTGCAAGGCCCAATCCTCCGGTATGCGAACCGTGGTAGGGGTTCTTTTGTAGGCTTGGTATGACATATCTTTTAAGGTTCCGGATGTGCCAGACAGACCGTGTGCATGCCATTCTTGCGGGGGGGGGCTCTTGATTGTGCTATGGGCCATTGACCACTGGAAACAAGAAATAAGATTGGCCAAGAACTGCAAGACTTTTAACTAGTGCAAAGCGAGAGAGTGGGAATTAAGCAGCAGATCCCGACTTACACCAGATGTTGTATGGCAAGAGGGTATAGTGTATAGGGTAGCCCAAAGTCTCACGCCTCGTGGCATCAGGATGAGAACATGACGACATAATCACCCGTCGAGTTGCGAATTAAGGTTTCTTTATTTCTGGTGCATTTATTATTAATTTTAAGCTTATGTCTGCCACACTTCTAAGCTGTGTGGATGGAAAAGTCTGTTCCGAATGATGAATCCACCCAACGCCAATCTTGAAGAGCATGTCTGAAAGTCCGTTTCACCAACGGACAGGAGGCTGCTACCGTTGCCTGTCCAATCATACATAGTCCCGTGCATTTTCGGAAGAGCGAGATGTCAAGAAACAGCTAAGGCAGCTATGACATCATGCAGTTCTTGCATAGTCATCTACAGCTCTTTGGTGTTGACGATGGCGAATATTGGCTCAGCAGTAGTTCATTGTCAGAAGGCGAGAGTGCCAAACTCGACAGCAAAGACTACCATTTATAGCGAGAACTACGATGCTCACAAATACGCCTAATCTTCCTTCCTTTGCTAGCTGCAAGGTCTGGCCTCGGTAATATAGACATTTGGACCGTCCCTAACTCCCACACTCCAACAATACCTCCCTCACTCTCTGGACGGACTGGATTGCTCGCAATGGGCTAGATGGTGCTGCCCGAAGTCCATCCGGATGGCCTGTGGTATCATCTTCATCTACCTCCATCACGGCGGTACGGGAGTACGAGATGAGTTAAAGAAGAGCAGTTTATGGGACTTGCATGTGTGGAAGACGGAGGAATGTGCCACCCAGCGTGCTACTGGAAGAGTGGCTTTAATAGTAATTGATGGGAGTAGAAGAGAAATAAACGAAGGGCGCCAGCAAAGGTCATCATTTGTTATGTATCGACCTCGATTCAGAGCCGATAAACGGCTTCAAAGATGCAGCTTCCAGGATCTTCCGGTATCTGATGTGTTCCCTGAAAGGACAACCGAGGACTCGCTCGCTGGAACAGATCCACCATTTCAGCCTTGGTTCGTTCCTTTGCATTAAACAGCGCCATCGTCATGAGATCCATTTGCCTGCATTATTAGCACTGTAAGAAAGTGTCTGTGAAGACTCTTTTCTGACTCACCTCATTGCTTTCGTACCCATGCTGTTCTCCAGCTCCTCCGCTGGGGGAACCATGTACTCGCTGATCAGTATCCTCGCCCCGGCTTTCAGAGCAGGAAGCAAAGCCTTGAGAATCTTGACGCACTCCTCGTCAGGGTGGTTGTGGAAGACGTGACGCATGAAGTATACGTCTGCGTCCTTGACGGGCTGCTCGTTGAACAAGTCGTGTTCCTGGTAGGTGACGTTTGTAGCTTGCATGAATGAGTCCTGCTTCACGACGCTCTGTATGACGAGAGGCAAGTCTTGAACAATGACAGAGAAGGAGACATGCGTTTCGGCAAGATCTCTTGCAAAATGCCCACCTGATCCTCCCATGTCAACCACCACCGCTCCTTCAGGGAGGCTGTCCCACGGATATGCCTTGAGATCCGTGTCCTGCATGCGCTGGCCACCTCGGCTGATACCCTCCATGCCCTTGTCGAAATTATCGCGAAGACCCGGGTTATCATGAAGCCACCCGTAAAAGGTCTTGTCCGTTTGCCGTGCAAGTCCGTGGGCGGCTTGGTGTATGGACTGCGTCTGGGGATAGCGGTCGATTGCAATGGGAAGAAAGGTATTTGCCGGGTTGAAGACCATGGCGATGGTACGGAGGAAGTCGCAGAAGTGAGGGTTCTGTGCCATGTGAGCAGAGAAGGCTGTGTGGCGAACATGGCCTGCAGGCTCCTCGCGGAACACGTGGTTGATCATGGCATATCGGAGGATACGCGCTTGGCTGTTCAGCACTATTCATGCCGGGGGTTGGAAGCAGAAGTGGAAGAGGCATACTCAATCTATCTTGGTCCATGCCGCACTTTGTGGATAACTCGGCAAAGGTTGCAGAGCCTTGAAGGGGAACCAGTCTGGGGATGTCAAACACAGCAACGACTCCCAGTGTAGATGCATCGTGTACCTTGCCAGTAAGCTGATTTGTCCTTGGCGGCGATGAGAGGACTTACTGAGAGCGCCATCATCCCGATAGACTGTCTAGGTCCAAGTGCAAGGTGTTGGAGTTCTCCGGCAAGCCCAGCCAGCTCCATTGCCGCCTTCTGGTCAACCGAGGATAGGTCAACAAAGCTCTCGTTGTCATCTCCCAGAGTTGGAGACTTGATGTTGTTTCCTTTCATCTCCTCCTCCAACTTCTTGGTTAGGACAGCGATACACTCGCTCAGTTGGCCAATGGTACGGGCACTCATCATGAGGGAAAGCTACCAGAGCAAAGATATATTATTTACGGATTAGTATGACCCGTGGCAGGAAGAGCCATTATATGCGATGCTTCGACTACGTTTCCCCGCAGGATGTCGGCATCCTGCTGACCACCATCATGGTTCGATTGGGAAGTTTCTTCTGGGATATGGCAGCTGCTTTGAGAAGGGTGGAGTATGTGGTCCAAACAGCTGCACAATTCCGCGGGATTTGCTTGACCACATACGTGTGAAGGATCTATTGGCTCATATGTAATACCCAATAGAGAGAAGGAGCACCGTTCTGGCCACTCGTAATGTCTTGAAGGACGTATTAGACGTTGCCAGATGCAACTAAATGCGAAACAAAAACATGCTGTCTCATGACGACATGGGTCTCCAATTCCTAGCGGCCAATCCCACCTTTTGCTTCTAGATTCTTGGCAGCTTTACCAACATGGGACAAGGGGCTTAAACAAGGAGTGTTGTTCATGGTCAAGCTGAAGCGTTAGGTGTTTGATGGCCTATGGCAAGTATGCCGATAACCTTCCGACATGTCAACTTCAGCAGAGGTCCATTCCCTGCTTCGTTAGGCAGCAAGCCTCGCGGCTCTCGCTACCTAGATAGCTGTTCTAGAATACTTTTAAGCAGTGTGCGCTCGTTAAAAGCTCCCCCCTCTCACCATGACCTATCCATCCACCATCGCCATCAATTCGTCCCGCTAGACGGCCTCCAATATCATCCCAACCA
Source organism: Stachybotrys elegans (assembly GCA_020746835.1). NCBI lineage: Eukaryota > Fungi > Ascomycota > Sordariomycetes > Hypocreales > Stachybotryaceae > Stachybotrys > Stachybotrys elegans. Next base: position 1,072,939 of record JAGPNK010000013.1, read on the forward strand.
CCGCCATCATCACCATGGCAGCAGCGCCCGAGTCCTGTTTTATTTGCGGACGTGCCGTGCTCCACGCAGAGTCTGGCCCTATGTGGCAAACAGGTTTCTATGCTGGTCTGTCAGAGCCACGTCCAATTGCCCATTGCCCCTCTCCTTGCGACGTAGGCTTAGTTACCTCTTCCTCCTCCATTAGTCTACTCTCATCGGTCACACACCAATGACACCAACACGCCTGCCCACCTCTCCAGACACACTCTCAGAGGTGTGCAGGGCCCACTAGAGCTCAATTCCTCAGAACTGGACCCCGAAGCCCAAGGCAACATCATTCCCTTTGACGTAAGGAGCTCCTATTTCGGTCCTATCAGTGAGCATCCGCCCGAGCATGTGCTTCTGGAAGCAGGAAACGCGTGGGGCTTCGTCTTCCACGTCGCATGCAAGACATTGCTTGAGCTGTCCAGCACGGCGCTCCTAGACCCTCAGGCCATCATGGACCTTTGCCTGTCCTTTCCCGACAATGGGGGGAAGGTCAACTGGGGTCATGACTATGGAGGTTTGCTCCGCGGCTACAACGTGCCAGTTCCGCCCGGAGAGGAGCCCTCCATGTGGCGTCGAACCCCGGAATGGAGGCGGCTCCACGCCGAAAACCCCGTCCACATTCCAGCAGTGGCAGGCCTTTTCGAGTTGTATGCCGGGGGTGGTGTCGTGCATCTCCAGTCAAACTCGGGGCTGCATAGCCAAAAGCCGGGAGCTGACATATTCGCCAACCTCCCAGGCGAGATCCTCGTCCAGATCCTCTCCCTCTTGTCTCCGAAAGATGTCGTCAGTGTGCGCCGGGCCTCTCATGCTGTCGCCGGGGCTCCTCTAACAGCCAAATTCTGGGAGTCGCGATTCGAGCCAGGACAAGAGTTTGCCCACATACCCGAGGCCAGGCGATATTTCTCGTCCCTGTCTGCTCCCCAATGGCAATCCATCTGCGCTGTTCTGCAAGACATGCACAGCTTCTCGGCCGTTGCGGATAGGAAGAGAATCTGGGGTCTGTGTTCGGGCATCAACGGCCTGCTGAAGATGATGGGCGAGACGCCTTGCCGTGGCACTCCAGTATGGACTCGCCGAGAGCCAGATATCGACCGGGAGATTGACGAATATGTCATGGCCGGCAACGACGAGGCCGAGGATCCCCAGGAGAGGACACGCGAATCTTGCGTCGTCCGCAACAGGTCGATATTTATTCCCTCCGGGCTGTCGGCTGTGTTCGTCTCCTTTGTCGACATTTTCGGTGTGCAATATATATCTGGGCTACGATTTGTGCAGCGAGGCGGCAGCTCTGTTGAGATTGGATACATACATGCCGACAACGAACTCTGCATCTCCCTTGGTCCAAACATCTCGGAAATTTCTGGCTTCTGCATGGCGGAAACCCGGAGAGGCCTGCGTGCACTGGCCCTGGTCGACGGCAATGGTGCTGAATCTCAGTGGGTGGGTGACCATTCTGGGGTTCCAAAGAGAAGACTCATCTACGACACAACTTTCCCGAGGATCAATAAGTTTCTAGGAGGCTTCGATGTAAGTTTCTGGCGCCGCTGAGCCCATCTCTATACTACCAGGCGACTAACATCATTCGAAGGCTCTGAAAATGGTGTTGATTGGTCTTCAAGCCGACTTTCAGGCCACCGATGACTCCCTTACGGAGTTGTGTGATGATGCTATTTGGTATCCCGAGATCCCAGATCGTGACATGACCTTCATTGGGGTTTCGGAGGAGATTCCGTACTCTACCGGAGGACCATGGTGTGTGATGAATTACGACTGTTTCCCAGACTACCGAGCGGGGCAAATAGGCCCCCTGAAGAGGATTCTCATCCAGTTGCGACGCCTTGACGGCGTGAGCTTGAAAATTGTTTCCATCACCTTGAAGCACGAGCATGGGGAGTGTGGGATTGCCCTGCCTGGAATAACAGTCGAGTCAGATGATGACTTCGAGGCCTGGCCGAACGTCCCTGCCCGAGATGATCAACTGGCCTTTGAGTTTCAAGACGGCGAGTACATTGAGGAGATGGCCATGCAAAATTTCGGCATAGCCCTACAAGGTTTCAAGGTGAGTAAAGGCGTGCCCAGAAATACTCGCATGACCAGCCTCTGATATCGTGCCCAGATAACGACAAACCGGCAACGAAGTGCCCTCTTTCCGTCGAACCTTGATTTTTACGACGGCCCTGCGTATGAGTTTTCCTCATATCCGGCACCTGATGTTAGATATGTTCGTGTCGGCCCGGAGCCGATTGTTGGGATCTGGGCGACAATGGTAGGTGCACATTCTCCTGCCTTACAAACCTTGCTAACCCAGTCCAACAGAGCTCAACACAAGGGATTGAGAACTTTGGCTTTGTTGCCCTTTAGCTAATCTTGCTGAAATGACTGCATGAGTATTGGGAAATATAGACTATATGAGGATACAATTCTTGTCTTGTCAAGATGTGCATTACAGTGAGCACATGTTGAGCCCTTTTCAGATCAGGTATCATTGTGAAGGCAGCATAGGCGATGCTTGCTATCTATCTTATAAGGGCTATTCCTGGCTGTCCTCGCGTCTCGTTGTGGACTGGCCATGTTCAATATGGAGTCAGACGCTGTCCCGTTTGAGTTACCGTGAATAAGACAGGCTTCCGGGCTAGAGCAAACTAGAAGCTCTTCATCTTAACACTGCTCGTCGTAAGTTATTAAAGGAGTAGAAGGAAATTTGCTTTTCAATATTAATCACTGACTGTAATTGCCACCCTCACCATCTATTGGTTCTATTACCTCTATTAGCCCTTATTTCCGCTACTCCTTGCACCTCTGGCTACATATCTCTTCCCATCATTAGACAAGCTATACTCCCTCCGCTGCCAACTTGGCAATCTCTGCAGCTGCTGCGTCACGACCGCCATAGCTTTCTGCAATCTTTGCGAGTGCCTTTGCCTTTTCACGCATAGTAGCGGCAGCCTCTCCTGTCAGTGCCTGCATGAATCCCTCTGCCAGGGACTCGGCCTCCCACTCTGGCGCAGTCTCCTTGCCGGGCCACACACCGATACCGAGATACTCAGCGGTCGTGGCGAAGTTGTAGAGATCAATCCACAAAGGCAGGATGACATGAGGCACGCCAGCACTAGAGCAAAAAGAAAAGATTAGTCTACGAAAAGCCACACGCCAGAGGATTTGGACTTACGCGACGGCTTCATAGTAGCAGTTTGCTCCTCCGTGATGGACTGAGACTGCAATATCGCCCGTATTCAGCAGGGACAAGGGATCGACGTTGAGCCAATCCACAATGTTGACCCTGCCCTCGGCAATGTACTTCTCAAGCGGCTTCCTCCACGCATCGCTCTCATACTTGCCATATTTGCGGAACTTCCAGAGGAACTGCACATCCGTGGCCTCGAGCACACGAACCATGGCGCCAGCCATGGCCGACGCGCGCGGCTCAGAGTACATCATTGCGCTCCCCAGATTGACGAGCACGGTGGGGGCCCTCTTGAGCCATGCCGCGAGCTCGGGGTCCTGCACCTCGGCCGGGGCAACGTCGAGCACCAACGGGCCGACGGGCTTCATCAGCGGCGGGATGACGTCCAGGGGAGCGCAGGATTCGGGGAATGACATGGCCAGCCAGGGTACACCGGCGGTTCCGGCGATGGCATCGACTTTGAGAGGCTCCTTGATCCCCTTCTCGGTCAGTGCAGCCTTCTTTTCGGTGATTCTGGGATGAAACATGAAGGTCTTGATGAGGCGGTAGTTGAGATAGATGTTGGTGGGAATCTGGCGCCAAGGAACCGGGAAAGGCAGGCCTGAAGCCATGCTGTGAGAAGCCACGTTAATAGGCATTCGACGGTCGGGTTATGTGAACTGTAGGACGAGCTTACGTGGGGTACTTCCACAAGAAGCCCAGCCTTGGCTGCAAGGGAGCGAGTAAGTCGGTCAAAGCATTAGGAGTGACGATGATGAAGGATCGGTTCATGTTTCGCGGGAGGTCCATGGCCGGCTGAAGCGTAACGTCCAAAACTGTCACTGCAGGATCGATCTCTTCCACCAGCTTCGTGACGGCCTGGAAGATACTCCAGTACTGGTCGACGTTCCACGGGCAGAGGCCCATCGACATGATGTCGTTGAAGTGGTCCACGCCGGCCAGACCGGGCGCCGAAACGAGGTAGTCAAGGGGCTTTTGCGACAGCAGCGCATCCTTGAAGTCCACCTCGGGCAGCAGGTGCCACGTCACGTCGCCGGCGGTGGGATTCTTGACCTTCGCGGCGGCGCTGATGCGCTCGATTTCGGGCGCCAGCCGGTCAAAGGAGGCGTAGTGGATCTGAACTTCGGGATGCTTCTCGAGCAGGGCAAACGTGGTGGCCAGGTGAGAGTTGGACAGGCCGTTGGCCGCGCTGGTCAGGAAGAGGACCGTGTTTTTGCGGCCGGGAACCACGATTCTGTCCTCGACTGGCGACGAGGGCTGGCGGTACAGCAGGACGGCGACGAGGGCCACGAGCGTGGCGCCCGCGAGGAGAAGTCGTCGCAGCATCTTCACACAGGCAATGGGCACAATTACGCGTGGTTGAGGGTTGAGGCGGGAAAAGGAGTCGACGTTACATTTTATTATTGGGGGCTACCAACAGGCCTTGTCGTTCCGTTATCCCCGACAGACCAAAATCTGACTCAGCCGGGAAATGGAAATGTAGCATGTCTATGTGATATGAGCCATCCGCCTCCTTGCCATGTCGATGCGTTTTCTATTGCGCCGTGATTGCATCACGATACTCATGATGTTGCGAGGATGAGGTTTCCAGGAGTTGAGAGAAGAAGGTTGCCACGCACAACGAAATACGAAATACGAAGACCTCGGGACAAGCCGTAAAAGTGATTATTAGCAAGGGGCCTCCACTGCATTTCCCTTCTAGCTCGATGAGGCTCAGCGCCGTGGGTTTCAAGCCCTCTTGGAAGTGCTTATCCTAACCCTTGCTTATCTGAAGATGCCTGTCCAGCTGTCGATGTTTGCAGACGTGATTTTCCGGCTTGGCTTGTTTGTCTCTCCTGACTTGCCGACCCTTTGTTTTGGCCCAGAGTAGCCACGATTCGTCTCCGTGCAATGAGGCTGCGGCACAAGAGCTTCTCATCTCATCATCGACTCGAGGGCCGTTGATCACAGACTTGTATTTGTTCGACTTCCCACATGTTGTGGGATTTCCTGTTCATGTGTCCAAATGGGATGCGACTTCAATTTCCTACATAGTTGTATGTTGTGTATTGTAAAGCCCGGGTCAAAGGTTCTGCTTTGCCACACGCAAAGGGTCCGTTGCAAGATATGCCCTTCCACCTGTACCAATGCCTCGTTTGGCATCCGTTATATGCCATTATATGATCAGCTGCGAACCAGATTTTCGTTTCCCGTCTCCAAAGATCCGATGCGCGTGCCCCGTCCAACCAAGATTCTCGAATCACCAAGACTTTCGTCGTGTCTCCCTCTCAAAGTTCGTCTCGACTGGGCCAGTGACTGATGGAGACCCGTCCTTCATACTGCAACGTCCACCAAGTGGAGCTTTGAGTGTGCTGTTTAACCATTCTTGCCTCTGCACCGGGTTCAGGACGACCAAGACAACCTTGCAAGGCGACAAGCGAGTCGGAATTGAATCGACCTTGTGGAGAAGAAAGAGACCTCGGCTGTCCTGTGTGTCCAGCCAGCTCTTGACCCATACGCTATGACACTGTCTGTGCAAAGCGCTACTTTATCCACAGGCTTTGCGTGGCTGCATTGTCGTTGGCCTGCATCAGGAAACAATGAAGCTGGTGACAAAGACAACCAGGACACGATCAAGACGTCACTGAGAACCCTTCGGCTCTTCCCCCGACGGAGCTTTTACCTCTGGATCGCCAGGTGCTTGGTGCCACTCATGTGAAGTTGGGGGCGCTAACGAGCGTTGCGGGTTTAATCAGACAGATTTCGAGCTTCGCCTCCTCCTCTCCTGGCTCAAGTGGAGCCCGCGGAGGGCCTGTAACCAGTTCTCTGGGTCGAAGCTGCGGCTGACGACCTCCTCCGGAGACGAACCTGGTATCCGGCCACTGTCATCAACGGGTGCATATGAGATGCGGACGCAAGATCGACAAGCGTGGAGGGGTATCGACCCGAGCTCCAGTGCTTGAGACACGCCGGCCACAAGTTACTGGAGACGAGGCGCCGGAGACGCCGCAATGCATGCAGTTTCAGTAGCAAAGAGATACGGCGGAGTCTGCGGCCCTGTTGATCCTCCAACCTAGTGATGTTTAATGTATACCTAGTCCCTCCCTTCAGCTGTTGGAGGACCCTTTCCCACTTAAATTGTTAGTGACTGTGCGGCAGAGCATCTTTCTTTTTTCTTGCACATACAGCGCTCGCTCTCCTCGCCAAATCGACGGACGAGCAGAAGCACTCCTTCGCCCCTGGACATGAGCACAGGCTTCGAGTTTCTTCAGCCCCCGAGGGAACTGACGCCTGCGGAATTGGAGAGCAACCTACCAAAACTCCTGGGCCTATATACGTCCTTTTTCGCGCTCGCCATCATCTCCGTCGTCGTCCGGCTATACACACGGATATGCATCGTCAAGATAACACACGCAGATGATGTCGTCGTGGCCCTCGCGGGGGTGAGTATTCTTGGTTGGCGCATCGTCGTGGGCCATTGTAGAGCGAGGCCGATCTCACACTGATTGCTTGGCAATAGGTAATGACCATTTTGTCATTCGTGACATTTGTCAGGCAGGGATATTACGGCCTCGGCAGGCATTGGCCAGCGCTGACACGGGACAAATGGTCAAGCGTAACCGAACTGGCATGGTTCCAATCAGTTACCCTCGTCCTCGGGGTATCTTTGCTGAAGATATCCTTGGCCCTTAGTCTCCTACGACTCAGCCAAGCGCGTTGGTACACCATAACACAGTGGGTTCTAATTGGTATGAAAAGAAGATGCGCGTTGAGCCGTTCATCCATCTTCTAACTGCGAGCAGTCTTCATATGTATGTATACAGCCATGGGAATCATCGTTTTCCTTCTACAATGCCGCCCTCTAAAGGCCCTGTGGATGCCGGAGCTGCTATTCAGTGGTCAAGCCACGTGCATCGACTTCCGCATCTTCATCAAAATGGGAGTTGCAAACACATGTGCGTGTGGTTCAGTCTCTCCAGTCATTTAAAGACTAATCTAGTTTCAAGCCTTCAACATTCTCACCGACGTTCTTACGGCTACTCTCCCTATTCCCACTATAGTGAGATTGAATATGCCGCTCAAGACGCGCATGTACTTGATATTCATCCTAGGCCTCGGATACATGTAAGCATCAACCACAGCCACACAAATCCTTTCCCCATGGTTAACCAGTTACCCAGCGCCGTTGCTTTGGGAATCGTAAAGGCTTTCTTCCAGATTGCCTTCTCCAGCGAGCAAGACGGGCTTTAGTGAGTAGCCCCGGCCATTCTCTCTATTCTACCGCTAACTCTCTCCGCTCAAGTGAATATAATGTCCAGACATTTGCATTGTAAGTCGCCTGGGAAATGCTTTACGGTCCTCACTAATCACCTCCTCAGCCTGCAACTCACTGTAGCCACCATGACCGCATGCGCTCCTACCCTTCGGCCGCTTCTGAGCCGCGTTCTGAAACTATCAAGCGGCCGTAGAAGTTCTCGCGAGTACTACGCCACCATACATACACGACGCCAAAGAACTCAATACCCCATAGAAGATGATACGCCAGACGCGGAGCTTGAGCTAAGGTCACCCAAATATTCACGTTCCGAATACACCACCACAATAGAAGGGGGGAACGAGGTGTATCCCGAAACTATTGGAGAACGGACCGGCAGCGAGGAGACGATCTTGCCAGCACAGGCCGGAATTATTAGAACGACACGAATTTCGGTGTCGAAGTAGATGGGGCTTGGTGTGAAGTTGCGAACCCTTTGCATTTATGTATAGATCGACATCCAGGCAGAGTGCCCGGCGTTAACACGACTGGTTCGAGAATAAGGTAAATGATACCCATTAGCAATCAAACTTTCTGCAAGGTTTTCTCAACAAGAATTCAAGAGAATTTCGACGACGTCCCCTCCATCAAAAGATGACAGTAAACGTGTTCCCATTATGATATGAATGTAAACCTTGGGCGGCAACCTTGCTCAAAGTCGTATGCAATGCGATAGTTCTTGATCATGTGCTCAAATGGGATAAAGATTGTTGGGTTCGAGGGTGGCTCCCTTGACTACATTGTAATTGGCAGGAAACTTTGTGGCTGTGGTCATGAGGATATGAAGACTGACTTTGCCACAAATTCTAAACATTCAAGAAGATTCTGACGAGTGAAGCCAGGGGTATAAAGTACTCTAGGCCCTCCACTATTCCACCTATCAAATCCTCCATCCACTCCGAACAGGAATCTCTGGCACCCTAAGCACCCAGCTTTCATCATCACTCGACTGTCACCACTATATCACGACGGTACCATAGAATCCTTCACTCTCACTCAACTTATCCTGGCCGGCACACAAGACCATTGCGAATCCTCAACACCCTACTACCAAGAAGTTGCTCACATGGATCCCTTTGAGTTGCTGGCACCAGAGCTTCGCTTGCGGATCTTGGTTCATCTAAGATCGCCTCGCCGGATATCACAGCTCATGCAGGCCTCGCCTGCCATGTTGCAACAATATTGTGCATCGAGATTATATATCAAGCGAAGGATTATGGCCCGCGACATGGATGACGAAATGGTACAAGACGCAGTCGCCATTCTTCAGTTTCCTTCATGGGAATTTTCTGATGCTTACCTATCGACTGCTCACGATCACATGGCATTATGGGCAAACCAACAGCTCCCCAACCCTCTAAAAAACCACGACAAAGTGCTGCTGGGCGAGCTAGATCAGCTACACAGCCGGCTGATGCTTTTTATTGAGGACTACCTTACAAAAGCTACTGCGGTCTACCCCCCTTGAGAGTACCTCTGTCTCTCCCCTTTGCAGCCAAATCAAGATCATTTATGGTTCAAAGGAGAGAAGATATGTTCGAGATTTGACGAATCTGATCTTACGAACAGAGAGAGGAGACGGATTCTACGAGCATTCCTACGATATGAACTTATCTGTAAGGATGGCTATACCCGTGGGCTAGAATACTCTCGTGGGGTATACAATGCTCAGTTTACGGCGGACGAAAGAATGATTCAAAAGGAATTCTCTCCACTATATTGTAAGACAAAGGATGATTACGAAGCCAAGCGTCTTGAGGCAGAGGCGTTATCTTGCGTTCACGAATACCTCAGGTCCCTCTACGGATCCATTTTCGCACAATGGACCGAGTCGTGGCTCCCAGACATTCCCGCTGGCTCATTTTGCTCTTCTCCAAGGGGGCTGATATATCCGGATAACGTCTATTTCGATGGTGACGTTTACGCCGCTGACATGGGCTTGATAAGCACCCCGGAGGTGGGTTCGCCAGGTATATATAACTCAACACACAATGACATCGCCTCAAACCCGGACTATTCGGAGTACACTCGAGGCTGGCACGGTCAATATACAGAAACCGCAGCCTTCTTCGGCTTCGACGTCGCTGCTGCGTTCCTCCGGCTCTTTTTCCGTGGAAGGCGAGTACACCCGTGCGACCTTGATGAGTGGTATCAAGATCTGAACAACTCAGCCTGGATCACTTACTGGGCGATTTCAAGGATTGGTATTGGGAGATGGGGTGGCTGCTCGCTTGGCGACACAGTTATCTGCCCGACAGTCCGCCAACGAGCCGATTTCATCTCTGGCCAGCGCGTGCTCATCTACCGTCAACGGGCATGGGTATTCTTTGAGAACTCTCGATTCTACCCGTCGTCTAGAGCGGAGCCTCATCTTCCAACCGACGATGAGGTCAAGAAATACTACTGGACCTGTAAAGATGGTGGGGAAAAGACAGGAGATTATCTAACTAGGTTGTATAGTCGGTCACTGCAATGACACAATAGTCATCAAGACTCGGGGATACAGGAGTTCCCTAATTGGACCGAGGGAGACATCTTTGAGGATTATGCATTTCCATTTGAAACAAAGTATTCAAATACATTAACATATGGAATTCCTTGGAAGATATCTCCGTTCTGGAAGTGATCTCAGCAGATCTCCAACGAAGGTAGTACAGTATTTTCAATGATAACGTATTAAGGTCTTTTATCTACTATAATTAGGGGATCTAACTTTGTCTGAGTAGTGTTGCTAAGATGTGATGAAGGGCGTTGGCCGGGCCAAAGTGATGATAATGACAATAACCTCAATTAAAACAACAGTGGCAATGGTCGCAAACACAAAGATGAAGAAAATAGATACAATAGCCAAAGACCACGGAGACCACGGAGACCACAGAGACGACGGGGACGACGGAGACAATAAAGGCCTGGCTGATAGTGAGCTTGATCTCAGCTGGGAGCCATCCATCGGCAGGCCTCGAGACCGCTGTCGAGCAGGGCACCAGCTGAACACACTAAGGGTTTTGTACGTTTTCCTTCGCTTGATGGGTCGACCGTCGATATGCTTCCGAGTCTGTCCACGTACGCCAGAGGGTTTTCGTCCGCCTACAAAACAGCGCGGAGCTTCTGCAACACTTGGTTCTAACCGAAAGTGTCGTCACGCGCCCACTCGGCGTACTCCTCGTGTTGCGTACGGGCACCGGGCGAACTCCGTGCATGCTCGAAAAGGCGAGCATTGAGGGCATCGATGCGCGCCTCTGCATGGTCTGCAGCCAGCTCTACTGCGTACATCGCAAGCAGCAGGAGGCTGAGCTGGTAGTCGGCCGGAATCTCATTGGCATCCAGCCGCTGCTGCAGCCACGGCAGGTGCTCCGCCCAGGGAATCCGTGCCATCGAGAGTAGTTCATGGGGGAACAGCTCCCTCAGAACGCCAAAGTAGGCGTTTCGGCGCACATTGTACTGGTCGCACAACTGGCGGTACTCCTAGCAAATATTCGCGAACTCGTCCTGGTACGCGTCTTCTGGGGGTTGCCGCCTATCATTCGACTGCGCCCAGTTGAACACCCACGCGGCCTTCTCATTCCTCTTTCGGCCCGCCCAGTTGGTCAAGTCCAACGCTGGTATTACCATCGCTTGGGCTCTGTCGACAGGCGTCACGGCGACAGCCTGATCGGTGGGAGGGGGAGGAATCCCATCGCCTCAAGATGACTGAGTTCGTGGCTTGGGAGCGATTTATCGACGGTCTAGACTCGGCGATGAGAAGAACCGTCTTCCGATCGATGCTGACAGGGCACAGAAGATTGCTGACATTGTCGAGAAGAAGATGTCCCGGAAGGGTCCTCCTTGGAAGGTGATATCTAGTAGGCACGCATTGCCCACCAGCTGCTTGCAGCGATCCTTCCTGCCGCTTTGGATACGCTGTGATGCTCTTGCTTCGTTTACATTCTTAGGAGGTAGGCAGTGACCTAGAAAGTCAATAACTAAGCAGCAGTCTATCTCTTTTTTCTTTTTTTTCTCTCTCTTTTTCTTCTTTTTCTTCTTTTTCTTCTTTTCTTCTTCTCCTCCTTCTTCTTCTAATAACTAGGTAAAGGGCTTGTTATGCCTGTCAAGTGAAAAGATAAATAGAATGCAGAGGAATCCCGGACAAGATCTTGGCCCCATCGGTCGGTCCATTCACCATGTTGAGCATAACTCGGTTTTCGCCCCATCATTAGCCGTTATTGTTATGGATGAGTGCGGAGCCCGGCCGAGATGCATGAATGACAAGACAACGAGCTTTTCCACTTCATCTTTCTGTTTCCTCCTTTTCATCAACTCGTCATAGCCATGGCTACCGACACGACAGAAAGTATCCCCGCCACCACATCGGCTCCGGCATCCACTGAAACGGCCAGCACGATGCGTGCCTGGCAGTTCGCCAGCCCCGGCAGCTTGGCCAAGACGCTCAAGCTCGTCGACAGCGTGCCAAGTCCCGCACCTCCCACCGCTGCAGGCCAGATTGTCGTCAAGGTCCTCAGCGCGTCCTTGAACCCTGCCGACTACAAAGTTGCCGACATGGGTCTCATCACCCGCGCCGTCATTGCGCTTCCCAAGGTCCCGTCGATGGATCTCAGTGGCAAGGTGACGGCCGTTGCCGCCGACGTGACCGACGTCTCGGTTGGCGACTTGATCATGGCCAGGGTGAACCCTTTAAAGGCGCAGGGCGCGCTCAGCGATGCCGTCCTGCTGGATCGTGACCACTACACTGTGGTTTCACCCACGAGCGATGTGGACCAGGTTGCCGGCATTCCCACGACAGGTCTCACCGCGTACCAGTGCATTCAGCCTTACGTCAAGGCAGGCGACAAGGTCTTCATCAACGGCGGCTCCGGAGGACTAGGCACTGCTGCCGTCCAGATTGCCAAGATCCTCGGCTGCCATGTTACGACATCGTGCTCTACCGGCAAGGTGTCTCTGTGCAAAGAACTTGGCGCGGATGAGATTATCGACTACAAGAAGCAAGATGTGGCCGAGTATCTCAAGAAGGGCGGACAGCAGTACAAACTTGTCCTGGACAATGTAGGCAGCGCCATCTCAACGCTCTACCACGCAACGCGCCACTATATGGTCAAGGACGCGCATTACATCCAAGTCGGCGGCGAATTTTCTCTGGGCGGTATCCTGGATCTGCTGTGGGCGCAGGTCCGACCGGGATTCCTTGGTGGTGGACGCAGTCGCTATGCCTACAAGGCGACATCGCAGAAGAGAGACGACATGGCGCAACTGGCGACCTGGATGGCAGAGGGCAAGCTCAAGGTTGTCATCGACTCCGCCTTTGAGTTTGAGGATGCCGTCAAGGCTGTTGAGAAGCTCAAGGAGGGTTCGAGCACAGGCAAGATCATCGTGCATGTAAACGCAGCCTGATTGTAAGGAATCAGCTCTTTTGTTTCACAAGTGTTGTATTTCGACGATCTATATCCCTCAATTCACTACATGTAGCCACCAGCATTAAACCAATTAATAATATGCCTTATATTGCTGCGAGCGCCAATCAGTCCGAGAACGAGAGCTGTTGGTCGATGAATGCCTGGAGAACCTCCTTGAAGGGGCGGAACTTGATGCCCAGATTCTCGGCGCCCTTTGTCTCGGTGTTGAGAACGACAGGATTACCACTGACAGGCGCTTTCAGTTGGAATCCTTGCTCCGGATATAGAGCCTGCGCAGCAGCAGCAACGTCGTCGTAAGTAGTTCGCTCGCCGTGGAGGATAAATTCTTGGCCCGGCGACGCAGGACCATCGACAGCCTTGACCATGGCTTCTGCAACATCTCGAACGTCGACAAAGACGGGATGGTGGAACACGATATTTCCCGTGCGCAGGGTCTGGAGCAGGCCGCCGTTGACTGCGTCTATTTCCTTGGCGGATTGCTGGATGAGACTGGGTCCGATGACAAAGACGGGGTGAAAGGTCAGGACAGAGAAGCCAGGCTTGTTGGCGGCGAGCCATTCCTTTGTGGCTTCGTGGGCGAGAATCTTGGACCCGTGGTACTTTGAGCCATGGTCGGCAATATCAGAGTCTACATCCACGGTGTACTTGGCGCCAGAGTTTTCTGTTTCATGTCAGACGGGTGATTCGCACGTGGAGTGTAGTGAAAGAGGTGCTACCTTTGATGAGTGGTGGGAGGGGAACCCCGGGTGCCATGCTCCCAAAGGGGGCCAAGGCAAGAATGGAGGAAGTGACGAGGACTCTCTTAATGGAAGGAACCGACTTGGCAGCGTCAAGGATGATCAGGGTACCCTTGACGGCCGGATCGACATAGTCCGTCTTGAAATCATTACCCTTGCCGGGCATGGGCGATGCGAGGTGAATCACCTGGTCGACGCCCTGGAGCGCAGCGTCAAAGGCGCCGGGCTTGGTGAAGTCGGGGACGACGGCAAACTCGAGCTTGTCGGCGTGCTTAGAAAACAGGGCCGCTAGCTTCTCCTGCTGGCTCTCGCGACGAATGGTGAGGCGGACACGGTGGCCCGCTTCTAGAGCGTAGCGGGTGACCCAGGACCCGATGAAGCCCGTGGCGCCTGTGATGAGGACGAGTGAGCTGGACATGGTGGAGGGTATTGCTTATGTGGGGATGATAGATAGTGTTGGGATGTGAGATGTTGGAATGTGAGATGTTGGAATGTTTGAGGTGTTGTGCGATGTTGGTGGTAATGCTGATGATGATGATACTGGAAGAGACATGAGGAAGTCGTCATATTTATACATAACATTCATACGCCGTACCATCAAGACACATGCTGAGTGTAATATTTCCAATTTGTAATCTGGTTGTTTCCAAGCAGACCAGGGAGTAGAAGATTAGAATTCCATCAGGTGCTTATGACCTTATGACTGCAGTGGCAGCTGAGTGGGTGCCATTATTCAAGGAGCTGAAACTTATATAACTTTACCGACTTGCAGGACACGCTAACCTGCTCTCACTCAGCCCCCATGATTATTAAATAGCAGGCACTCGTAAAAGAATTCCAATTCCAATGTGCCCTGCATCTCATCCAGAATCTTCCAGTCTCTTACCATCATAATTCTCAAGCTACAATGCCTCTCTGGATCGTCTACCACCCAGAAGACACCTTTGTCGACACGGCGTCAAAGGAGGCATTCTCCAAAGACATCACGTCCTACTACACAAAGAACGATATCCCGGCCTTTTATGTCGTGGTCAACTTCATCGCTATCCCGACCGGGTCAACCTGGGTCGGTGGTAAAATACCCGAGAAGCCCTTCATCCGGCTGACGATTGATCACCTCGCCCGCACCGTGCCGCCAGAGAGGTTCCAGCCGATGACGGCGCATCTGAATGCGCTCATGAAGCCGCACATCACTGACAAAGGCTACGACCACGAGTTTCACATTACGCAGAGCGAGAAGGACCTCTGGAGAATCAACGGCTTGATCCCTCCGCCTTTTGAGAGCGAGGCCCGGGAGACGTGGTTTCGCCTGGACAAGCCTGTGCCATACGAGGGGCATCCCGAGTTTGCCTAGTAGGGCTGCTATTACACGTATGGGTGCAATGTTGATAGGGAATACCGGGCGATAACTGCGCCCCAGAAGAGATCAACATGGCAAGGCGGTGTGAATAGATTTGCTTACAATGCATGGCTGAATATTAATCAATCATTCCATCACCTTCCCTGCTCCCATAGGCCCTGACCTCGAACAAAGTCTGATGCATCAGACCGTTGTTACATCTAGATAAATGAAATGTAGTCTAACAGATTAATCCTTAGGCTCTGGATTAATCGATTAGACCGCTTACTCCCTCAGTAACTAGAAACATAGCTTATACTGGCCATATTCTAGGGCGGTACTAAGCGTTCCAGTGCCTTCGAAAGACCTGGCTACTATTATTAGTGAGCCTCTGGCTGGATCGGGACGTGGCGCTTGAGTCGGGATTCTTACAAAATCGCTCCGGAGCCCCCACCGCCATCTCACACATGACACCAACAGCGAGCTACAAAGGATTGAAGCGTACCGTAACGTCGTTTGCATCGATATGAACGTGCCAAGCGAGAGTATGGCGGCTATGGCAGCCAGTGGCCTGACAAAGAGCCGTGGCAGGCCCAGGAAGGAAGCGCAGGATGAAGCCACAAAGGTGCGTCCGCCTCCCCGCAGTCCCCCCCTCTTCCCTACTTATTATTATCCTCTCTTATCGTGCTACTTCATGTGTCTAACGAGACTAGTCCAAGCGGGAGCGTAACCGGAGAGCGCAGCAGTTGTTTCGACTCCGGCAAAAGGCCACAGAGACTGAGCAGAAACAGAGCATGAAGACGCTCGAGGACACCATCAGCCATGTCGTCAATGTGTTTCTGGATGTCGCCGACCAGACCATGCAGTCGCCCTATGCGCGGCAAGACAAGGCGCTGATGGAGAAACTCAGCCAGTCGATGCACAGCATCCTGTCCGTGATATCCGACTCGGGGGATCTGGATGTGCAGCAGCAGGAACTGCCGGAGCTTGAAGAAGGACCAGTTCAGAGCGTCTCACAATCCGCAATGGATCTCTGGACGGAGCCTGCCACGAGCCACGAGCAGCACGTCACCGAGATCCTGCCCAGCCAGGCAGATTACGGCCTCGTTCAGACCCAGTCCTCGGTCGCGAGCCCTTCCAACTATGTGAATGAAATGGCCCAGGACCCCAGGCTGCGGATCAACATATTTGGCAACGGACTCATGTTCCGCCTGGCGCCAGATAATCTCTTTGCCAGCATCAACGAAGTCAAGCCCCGTCTAGATGATTCCCTCGGCGTATTCATCACACACATGGCCATATACCGCGGCTACCAGGCGCTGCTGCGCGACAAGGACGTGACCTCGCCGCGTCTCCGGCTGGCCTTTGGCGTCTCGCTTAGCGTCTTCTCGCGCGACGAGCTGCTACGGACGCTGCGCTACATTCTCGGCCCCGGGTCAGCCAGGATGGGGAGGCTTGCGTCAATCAACCTGAACCGCTGCTTTGACTACATGGCGCAGAATTCCGCCGTGCCCGACGATGTCCGAGAGTACTTTGCTGAGATGAGCACGGCGGGGACATTTGTCAACTCTGACGAGCTGGCCCAACTGATACGGGAGAAGACGCTGGGCGAGGCGGATGAGGAGACGCTTGATATGATGGTCGACGTCAAGTCCCTCGGGCAGGCGGGCAGGGAGGGCCCAGATTGGGCGGCGCAAGGGGATGGGATGGCGCCCGAGGATGATTTCCCCGTCCGGCTGGTGCGCGTGTCCAAATACACTCTGGTCGACTCCATCGCTAGGAGCGGTACATGTCTTGGGCAGGGGCCGCTGTTTCGAAAGAGCGATTTGGACAGCCTCATCCTGGCGTCTGAGATATCCACGACAGGATGAGGTAGCGAAGCCGGATCCAGCATGGGGGCGATAGCCATGTGTGACATGATTGATGTAGAATAGCACAGCACAGAATGAATTTCTCCACTTCTATTGAAGCAGTTGGGTAGTCAGATGGGTGTTCATGAGGTCTCACCGTCTTGTCGGATATGGGATCACAGTGTTACATCGGGCGAGGCATGCAGGGCGCCAATCCACCGCAGTGGTGGTGCCTCGGCTGCGGAGAAGCCAAGTTTCCCCCCTAGTGCAGTCTTGTTTGATAGGTGGTAGAGGAGCAGGAGGAGACTCTCGTTATCTGAGGACCGTCAAGTCCCTTGGGATTGTGCGGTGACCGGGCCGGAGAGGCGCGGTGAACCACGAAAGGGCCAGCAATGGCTCGCCAATGTTTCCGGATCGAGGGACATGAAGTGTCAGGCTCCGCCGGTGTTGGTTTCACAGGCGCGGGCTGGCCAAAGTCCGGGCTTGTAGTAGTGCAATGCCACGAGCCTCGCCCACCATCACGCCATCTTCTCCCCCCGGTGAACAGAGGTGTGCCGCCGTCCTCCCACAGTTGTCGTTCCCCACGGGTTCCCACAAATGGGGCGACGACACGCAGGCAATCCCGCGCCGCGTCGTGAGTGCACACAAGCCCGGATCGGCGGCGTGGCTGCTTCGGCGGCTTCTGACCCGAACCGTGGGGGAGAGGAGGAGGAGGAGGAGGAGGGACGGAGACGGAGAATGAGAGAGAGATGATAAGAGTCCAACATATATGTACAGAGTACCTTGGTAGCGGTGCGGCAACCATGGCTTGTGAATGATAATGATGCATCGGCCATTGGTGGACCTTGCAACCCCATCGGTTCGTTAGATTTGGCTTGGCTTGGGTCTGGATAGGATGGATATCAAGATTGCCGGCCGCCTTAATTCCCGACGGGAGATTGCGAGCAGAAACGGCCTGGCGTTGACGTATGTCCGCATTTTATCCTTTACGCCGAGCATGGATGGCAAGGAATTCTCCGCTTTCCAGGTGTCGGCATCATAGGACATGACGAGCAAAGAGCAGGTAATTCGTCGAGACGCCAAGGGGGAAAAAATAATACTAATTAAATAATAAATGCCCAATGATGAAAAGAAAGGAAAACCCTCATTTACCGCCCCTCCTCTTTTTCCCTCCCCCACTTTGTCTCTCTTCCCACATGCCACCACCTCCCTCCCTTCCCGACCCCTGCCATTCACGTATGTTATAATACCCGTTTGTCTTTGGTCCTGCCCACGATGCCTTGTGCCTGTGCTTGTGCTTGTGCTGTTATTAGTCTGGGCCGGCGTCTCGTTTGTATTGCGCCGTGATGCCGCCGACGACCTCTTGAGACTCGCACTTGTTCAATTCATCATCTTGCTCCTCCTCCGTGAGCCGTCTTTGCTTGTATCCATCCTCCTCCGCCAGTCTCTATGGCTGCCCTCGCCGCCATGTCCTCCAAGACGCCTCTCTCACGCGCCATCCCGCCCCTCGTCCTCGGCTGTGCGGCCTTTAGCAAGCAGTTCCATCCCGATCCTCCCAAGATGCCCTACGTCCAGGTCATCCGCCGCGCCCTCGAGCTCAATGTTGCCGCCTTCGACACCTCCCCCTACTACGGCCCCTCCGAGATCCTCCTCGGCGATGCCCTCAAGACCCTGCGGCCCCCGCGCGAAAAGTGCTTCCTCATCACCAAGGCCGGCCGCATTGTCGCCGACCAGTTCGACTACTCCCCCGAGTGGATTCGATATAGCGTCTACCGCAGTCTCGACCGCCTCGGCACCAACTACCTCGATCTCGTATATACCCACGACGCCGAGTTTGTCTCGCCCTCCGAAGTCCTCGCCGCCGTCACCGAGTTGCGCCGTCTGCGCGACCAGGGTCTGATTCGCTACGTTGGCATCAGCGGCTACCCCGTCGAGACGCTGGCTTCCCTGGCCGAGATGATTCTGCGCGAGACGGGCGAGCCGCTGGATGCCGTCATGTCCTACGGCCACCTCTGCATTCAGAATATGCGCCTGGCCAACCCCGAGCTCCTCCAGCGCTTCAGCGACGCCGGCGTCGATTGCATACCCAATGCGAGCATTCTGGGAATGGGTCTTCTGACCACCCGAGGTGTCGATGCTGGGCCCATGGCCTACTGGCACCCGGCACCGCCCCCGCTGCGCAAGACGTGCAAGGACCTGGGCGCCATTGCCGAGGCACACGGCGAGGACATGACCGAGGTGGCCCTGCGCTTTGCTCTGCAGACCTGGGCACGCACCGGCAGCGCCTTTGGAAGCCACAACGCCGTCCCATCTGAACGCCTAGGAGTGTGCGTGCTCGGCGTGGCGGTCCCTGAGGAGCTGGAGGAGTCGGCACGGCTATGGAAGAGCGTGGTCAGCGGGCTGACGGGAGCCAACGAGGACGATGCCAAAAAGATAGACAAGATTACCGCCTTAGTGCAGGACAAGATGTGGCCCAGCCTAGGGTCATGGAAGGACTACTCCTGGGACAGTCCCGATGCGGGCTGGATCAATACGAGGAATCCCATGGGACTCATTCCCGTCGACGAAGTCGCTACCAAGTGGGGGTTGGTACAGCAGAGCTCCAGCGCAGACCGTCCAAGATATAGATGGCGGCTGCTTCTCTGCATGGGAAGTGTATTTGGACATGGCCTGTGATGGGACGGATAATGAGTCATACGACAAAGGCGGCACGTATATCATCATGTATCTTTTGGTATGGAGTACATATAGATTTTCCAACATGAATCATTAAACACCACATCCATCAATTTCCCCTGGCAAAAGATGCAGAATCTATAAGGGGCGCATGATCCCAGAACGAAGAAAAGGGAGTTCGAACCCGACTACATCTCCACCGTGCCGATAAAAGACAGCACGGTCGATGGGCTCGCCGCCGTAATGCACCCAATCGCCGAGCGTCCAGCTCATGCAGTTGGTCGCGTCAATGCCGTAACCGGGAAGGTCGGAGTCGGGCTGGGGGAGCGCCTGGGGCCATAGCCGCCAAATCTCGCGCGTGGCTGGCTTGCCGTCCAAGGTGACCTGCTCGTCGAGCTCCTGGGGGAACAGCCTCACCGTCGAGCCTATGGGGCTAGCGAAATTCGTCATGATGAGACTCCAGAGGTCCGTCATGGCGGTCAGCACGTCGGAGCCGTTGCGTTGGATCGAGCTGAGGAGGAGCGAGTCGTCGTCCAGGACGAGCGTTGCTTCTACTGGGACAGGACTTTTGGTTGATGAGCTTGTGTGGAAGCGTCGGGCATACTTTGTCTTGGCCATTTCTCGAGATGCGTCATCGACAGCGGGCAGGATGGTGCTCAGCACGGCATTAGGGAGGTAGGCTGCGGCATTCATCTCTCCAGCCGTGAGGACTATGACGGCGATGCCGTACTCGTCAACGACAGACAGCTGGCTTCGGTATAAGAGGGCGCCGCCTCCCTTTCCATATACAGTGACATGGTGAGGGTGCTTGGGCGTGAGAGTGTCGGGCCGCCATATCTCCCAGGGCATTCCTACAGCAGTCTGCAAATTGCCCGCAAAGGCAGCTGGCTTGAGCCATCCACGCGTCTCTGTGGCAGTCAGATTCAGGCGGCTGGACAGCAGCGCGTGCGTGAACTTGGATAGGTCAGAGATGGATGATACGAGGCCGCCGGCACTAACAAAGTCAGCGGAAGGATTACACCCTGCTCTAGGATACATACGGGGTGTCAATGCCATAATCCGTGCCCCAGTTGCTGTCACCCGGTGGAATGATGGCTTGACTGTCATTTCCCGGTGAAGGGAACGTGTTCTTCATTCCAAGCGGTTCGGTGACAAACTCTTTAATGAGTTGAGTATAAGACTTGCCCGTGACCCGCTCCAGCGCCAAGGTCAAGATGGTAAAGGCAATGTTGGAGTAGGCTGGACGCTCCATGGGTGCAGCATATGGGTAGGAGTTGGCCATGCCGGCAAGGAATTCTGTCCTCATCAGCACAAGAAAAGCCAAGAAGCGGTTTTTGTTTGCTTACCTTGCGCCGTGCAGGCGCTGTTGAGACCAGAGACGCCGCATGGGGGGTATGCCGAGTCGTCGATGGGAGGAAAGCCATACGACTGGAAGACGTCTTTCAGGTAGTAGTGCTCTGAAAATGCGTCTTAACCAAAGGTGAGCGCTCTTGGATTTAAATCGTGGTATATGTAGATCACTTACAATTGGTCGGTGCTCCAGCTAGATGCGATGCCAGCATACGGAGGGTAACATCCTGCCAGTGAATGCGTGAAGCATTTTTGGCCAATTCGGGAATGTAGCTGGTGATGGGCGTGTCAAGGTCAACGCCGCTCTTCATCAGAACGTAATCCGACAGCACCTTGGTGATGGACCCAATTAGATACTGCGAGTGTCTGTCCAATCGTCTGGTGCCGCGGGTATTGGCCGATGAGAGGTGGTGATACTCCCAGAGCGGGGTTCCGGGGTCAGGCTGGTCGATGGAGACGATGGCGACGGAGAAGGATAGGTTCTGGGTGGGAAACCCAGCCTTGATGGTCCCGTCCAAGGCTGCCGTCAGCGTTTCGGAAAGATTGGCAGCGGCATCTTTGAAAACGGACGAGGCTTGAAGCGATGATGGCCGGGGCAGGACGGGCCCTTCCGGACGACAGACGAGGCTGGCGGGGCAAAGAACAGGCCACAGACCGAGTAGCACGTTCAGCGTTAGAAGGGGGTTCATGAAGGGCTTCATGTTGTTTTGGGGGCTCAAGATATTTGTGAAAAGTATTTGTTTATGTTCCGAAGGAAGAATGTCAAGAATGTCGCTTCATGTTCTCCTGGTGACAAGACATCAAGACTGTCTTATGCATCTTCCATCTGTGTCTCACACAGCACACGAGTGATTATCGCACTAGATGCACAGATGCCGTGCCCACACAATACGAGATACGGGCCTTAGCTCCCGCCTGACCAGCGATTTACAGTTGTATTGCCTAAACGGAAGCATGTGCCTGTGAGCGTGTTCCTCTTCAACTACAGAACAATATTGTATCATATTTTGCGAGGAACTGGACAATAAAAAATAGCTCTTTTATTATGCTGGCAGAGTAAAAAGGTCATTTACATACAGAAGGGGGTCAAGGCTTGTGGAATTTGTCCAAGTGCCTCATGCGCCTCGATTCCTGGAGAGAATGTGGGATTTCCCGTTCGTGTGCCCCAATGGGATACAGACCAGTGACTTCGAGGAGGCCCCCTCTGACGATAAAGACAACATCAGATAAATAGATAACAATCCTGGAGAGAATAGTGTTCTCGAGCCAGCAACCTGGTCTGTATTCCTTGGGAGTGAGTGGAATCACCTTGTAATGCTTACGGCTTAGAAGACGGTATCAGCGAACACCTACCGGTTTGGTGCACACAGCACATTCACTTTCCTTTGCAACCTGGGTGGCGACGGCCTCTATAATACACACTTGGGCGATCCCGCACTCCAACCCCCATCCCACACGAGCCCATCAAGACCTATGGCTTCCCCCCTTGGAGAGTGGCAGTTCGTTCGGCGGGAACTCTGCCAAGTCGTCTTTCTGAATGGCCTGCTGTACCATCTGTCACCTTTTTCTGCCACAATAGAGGCACAGAAAGGGGGGCGAGAGAGACGAAGAGAGGTGAATGGAGGAAGAGAGCTTGGATTGGAAGGTAGACATGTCAATTGGAAGCGTGGCCAAACGCAGCCACAGCTGCCCTATATTTCTTTGCCGTGAGCCTACACAGTACAAGGACTTCCTCCAGCAGAATCATAGTATTCCAACCTCGGCGCATTACTTTCGGTATGTGTGAGTCTGCATTTCCTCCAATAGTCCTTAAGTGATCCAGGCGACACCTTTCAACAGAATTGTCAGAAAATATATAAGGACTCGAGTATATATACATCTGTTCTTGTAGTGGTATCCAATATAATAGAAAATAGGTTGATGAACCGTACATGCACATATTGAGTCCGCCAACCTCACTGCTGCCGCCACAGCAGTTGCCCAGTGGATAATGTTGCCTAATGATCTCTTTACTATTTGACTCATTCCTGTGGCTCTATGGGCAATTTGGCAGCAGGAAAACTATCATTATTTATATATATTATAGTTCTTTCTTCTTCTTCTTCTTCTTCTTCTTCTTCTTCTTCTTCTTCTTCTTCTTCTTCTTCTTCTTCTTCTTCTTCTTCTTCTTTCTTTCTTTCTCTTTCTCTTTCTCTTTCTCTTCTTTTTTTGCCCCATTGCGTGCATCTGTTCTACAAGTGACGGGCTTGCGGCAGGGCTTGCTGTGTACTAGTGTATTGAGTTTTACGTCGAGACAGGCAATGACGCTACTCTCTACTGCCTGCACCTTTTCTAAAAATCGACGTGTGATTCTCCTTCTCGCCAAGTATATTCGTAAAGTGCAATAATCCATTTGCATAAAGTGACGATGAAGGCTCGAGTCCATCTAAGTGTCCAGGGTAGGTGAAGGGTAGGTGAAGTGTAGAAGTTTCTTATCGCCACGTGATAGCGCGCTGGGAAAATCGTCATCGCATCCACTGGCGATACAGAAGGTGCAAACAGTAAAAAGTACCCAGTTACGAAGCAAGCATCACTCCCCATCCCACCACCCGTACCAGCACACCAGTCAACCACCTCGGAAACCATGGCAGGTGGTCGAAAGGCCAAGCCCGCACCTCCGCCTCGCCCTCAGAATACCCTGGTGCTCGACAATGGCGGCTACACCATCAAGGCCGGGCTGGTTCGCGGGGCGGAAATCGACGAGCCACGCGTGATTCCCAACTGCATCGCCCGAGACCGAGGCAAGAAGATCTACGTGGCCTCGGACCTCGAAAACTGCCGCGACTTTGGCGAGGTCCAGTTTCGGCGCCCCGTCGAGAAGAGCTTCATTGTCAACTGGGAGGCGCAGAAGGAGGTTTGGGACCACGAGTTTATTGACGAAAAGGCCCCTTGAGATGCGACCCTTCCCAGACACGGCTGATACTCACCGAACCGCCAAACGGCCTGCCTGTCCTACAAGCAAACTGCGACCAGATGGTGTTTGAAGAGTACGGGTTTGCGAGCTACTACAGAGGAGTGGGTAAGTAGCAAAAGACGCCTCTGTGCAGCTACCGGCAGCTGACAGCCCGTCAGCATCGAGCTTCAACGCCTACCACGACGTCCAGACCATCTTCCAAGCCCCCGCCACCGCCCCGAACGTTGCCCCCGCGCCTGCCGAGGTCCTCATGGTTGTCGACACGGGATTCTCCCAGACGACCGTCACACCCCTGCTCCGCGGACGCCCGCTTCACTCCGCCATCCGACGACTCGACGTTGGGGGCAAGCTGCTGACCAACTACCTGACGCGGCTCATCTCCCTGCGGCACTTTGATGTACGAAACGATGCCTACATTGTCAATGAGATGAAGGAGGCGGCCTGCTATGTCAGCTCCGACTTCAAGGGCGACCTGGAGAAGTCATGGAAGGGCACGCGCGGTGAGAGGAGGGAGGAGTATCTCTCGGGGGCCGGCATCGCCAGGGACTACATCTTGCCAGACTTCCATACCCGCTCCAAGGGCGTCGTGCAGGAATTCGACCCGTCGCGAAACTCCAAGGCTCGGAGGTTAGCTGCAGCTGCCCAGTCAGCCGAGGACGTCATCACCCTGCGCAACGAGCGCTTCACTGTCCCCGAGCTTCTCTTCAACCCCTCAGACGTCGGCCTGCGATGCCCCGGCCTCGCCGATCTCATTTGCCAGTCGCTGCAGCAGCTTCCCGTCGGTCTGTGGCCCGGGCTGCTTGCCAACATTGTCGTAGTGGGCGGCAACGCGCTCTTCGACGGCTTCATACAGAGGCTGCAGCGCGAGGTGGTGCAGCGAGTCCCCGACGACTGCATGGTCCGGGTTGCGCGGCCGTCGGATCCCATCACCTACACCTGGCGAGGCGCGGCGAACCTGGCCAACCACGCGCACATTGAGCGACTGTCGGTGACGAAGCAGGAGTACGAGGAGCATGGCGCAGCCTGGGTCTCGCGAAAATTTGCAACGGGAGACTGCATGGACTAGATCCGGAATCAGCAACTCCGAGTGAGCTTATCGCCCCTCTGTGCGCTACTGCCAGCATCGTTGTGTTTGTGTGCAACCAGACCACGTACCCAGCATACCTTTCCCTTGCGCAGGTCGAGGCTCTGGTCTTGGCCACCGCTCTTTTCACCTTGATGTGGCGCCCGAATAGACCTTATTGAGAGACGGTGTCGCGAGCCAGCTCTAGGCTTCAGGTTACACAGCATCCATACCCTTCCTTCCCTTCACTTGCCCATGCACGGCCAAGCAGCTGCAACGCAAGCTGCATGCATGCCCTTTGCATGCCCTTGTGTATGTGAAAATTTTGCAGCTGTGCGCATAACAGCTTGCCGTCTCATTCAGGTTATGCTTGTCTCACTTGAACGAGACGTTCCTCACATGTGGCGTCTTGGATAGCAGGAGCTGAAGACTGGGGGGTTATTACTGACAGCACCTTCTGGCTGCTTGCTGATGAGGAGGATTTGCACACCTGGGGGCTGGGAGAGGCGGTGTGCTCTCTGTCGGTATCCCTGCCAGCCTGCCCTCAACATGCAGCCAGCCCTCCACACCATCATTTCCTTCCTCCGCTTACTCCTTGGCCGTTGGTGCTGCTGCCGCTCTTTTCCCAGTTGAATAAAAAAACCGACAGGTCGGATCCTCTCCACCCGACACAAGCCGACCGTCCAGCTCGAGGAAGCGAAGCCACGGCTACCAATTGTGCCGCAGCAATGAGTTTACGGATGCTGATGCGGGCGGCGGTATGCAGATCCGATCCAAGCAGGCTAGAGCGGGTCAGGTCAGGCCATGCCATGCCAGCCCAGCCCCTCCCTCGCTCTGTTTGTCTGTCTGTCTGTTTGCTTTGTGCCCCGACGTGTGCATGGTCTCAGTAGTCAGCGATGGAGGCAATCTTGTGGAGGAAATACTACGTATGGCGGGTGAGTAAGCGAGGGACACGACTTTGGGGGTGTTCTCTGAGAAAGAGTGGCAGAGAAGATGTCAGAGGAATACCAGTTACAGTCACAGCCACAGTCGCATCCACTCGCAGGGGCATCCCAGGGTCGATTGTCTGCCAGGGTACGGATACGGACAGATACGGAGTGAGGCGGCCAGCGACCAACATTCGCAGCAGCGCCAACATCAAGATCGCGGGCACCAACCAGCACCAGCACCGCGGCCGAATGCTACCATCTCCCCTCTGAGTCTTTTATTGTCAATGGCGACAGGAAACGCAATACACACCCAGACCCCAGCAGAGTGTGACCATGGCTGATGTGCCGAGAGGGGCAATTCGCAATGCCAACCAGAAAAAGGAATTCTCATCTCCACCAGACACACAAATGGGCCTTTTGGCGGATTGACCATCCAGTTAATCATAATGCGACTTGTCACTCGACGCTTTCCATGGGTTTCCGTGTAAACTTGGGTTTACCCGCGCCCTTCTCCGCATGCCTGTGCTTTGCTTTCCCACTCTCACGCTCGCTTTTTTTTTTCTCAAACCTTTTGCTCCTTGTCGCCAGCATCTTGATCGTGCTCGTGCCCGTCTTGCTTATTGTGACGCCCGTTTCCACTTCTTCCAGAATCTTACCCCTCCTGAGCGCTGTGGTCCCTTGCAACGCGAAACATGAGGGCCGGCTCCGACTCCAATCTCCAGGTGGCGGAGCTGCTCAAGCGGGCGAGTGTCTTATTTGAGTCCATGCAGTCCCCCGAGCACAAGCACCAAGCCGCCACGCAGAGCCTGCTGGACCGCTACCATTCCAGGACCAAGGAGTTTATCCTCAAGGAGGGTGTCCTCCGCCAGGACCTCGACTTTGCCGACACCCTCGTAGAACTCGGCTGCGAAAAGCAGCGCGAACTGACAAAGCTCGAAAATGAGCATGCCTGCACCGTCGACTTTGAGCACTGCAAGTTTTTGCGTCGCGTGCTCGACCAGCTTACGGAGCACAAGGAGCAGATACTGGCTTTTGAGGAGGCTATCCGCGGCTACATAAACGACGCATCGCCATCATCGTCGTCGCCGTCGTGCTCCGAGCAGTCGGAGGAATGCTCCCATCACGATGACGATACTCGCAACAACACAGCCGCCCAGACGCCCGAAGCATCTCCTCAGCCGGGCTCCATGGAGCCTCCCCCACCAAAGAGGCGCGGGTCTGCCGACGGGGGGAGAACGGACGGCACGGCATCGCCCTCCAGCGGCGTCTTGGGCAAGAGGTCAGGCAAATCAAGATTCGTCACCTTGCGCCTGACCAAGCGTCAGCGCCTCGAGGCCGCTGCCATCGAGCCTGTCACGGACAAGACCATCGAGTTCGACCAGGTGTACCAGGAGGGCCGGGCGGCCAAGAAGTACACCATCGCGCATTTCCCGCGCAGGGGAGACGGCTACTGGTACATCCTGGAATGTGCGGAGCATGGCGAGGTGTTCAACGGGCAGCAGCCCTGGTTCGCCGCCTCGAGGCACGTCCACTCGAAGCACATCAACATCTCGGCCGACCATGCCAGCACTGTCCGCGAATTTGGCACGCGCGTCCTGAACTGCAACTCCAAGCTGGCTGAGATGAACAACGCTGCGCTGTCCCCCAAAGCCGCCGGGCCCAAGGGCCAGACATCGACGCCGCTGGCGGCGTCCATCTTCGTGTCGCAGCCGAGACCCACGTCGACTAGACGAATTCGTAGCGACAGCGGCATCCAGAACCCCGGCGTCGGCGATGTCTATGTCATCCCGTGGGGCCAGCTGGCGAGGGAGTACGCGGCCGTCATTCTCCCGATGGGCGACTTCGACAGGATCGGATTGAAGGGCAGCATCTCTACCTGCGGACTCCACCACGACCCACGCAACGCCTTCAAGTTCGACGAAGCGCGCAAGCAGTTTCGATGGCGCAAGAGGTTGTCAAGGACTGGTTCGTCCGCTAACTTGGTCATGTTCCCCGTCATGTATTTCGACAATGAAGAGTCGGAGGAGGGTAATTACGACTGGGTCGCGGGCCAGGACCTCCGCACCTGGACGTCTCTCAAAGGATTGCCTTGCAGCAGCATTGCCGAAGAGTACATCCAGAAGCGCGATGCGCTTGGCACAGCGCGAGGGCGATTTCTCGACGCTATCCTTCCTTCAAGTATGCAACACCAAACCCCCAAGGTAAAGCGCGCGTGCACGTGTATTCTGACTTGCTTTTCTAGATGAGCCCGAGGATCAGCTGCTGACGCCCGCCATGTCGAGCCCCAGCTTCTACGAGGACATGTTTGGCGGCGCCGATGTTCCCATTCCACCGGATGACTATGAAGCCGACCCCGATTATCAGCCTGACCCCAAGATGCACAACGCTGCACCCACGCCCACGGCGCCAACGTGCACGACACCTACGCCCACAGCGCCGACGAACCCGACTACGCTGAGGCTGACGACGGAAGGGCTCGATGAGCAGTCTGAAGACGCCGACACCCCCGGAGACTACCAGACACCGAACGAGCAGCCGGTAGCCGAGGAGACGCAACAGCCAGAGACGCAACAGCCAGAGACGCATGAGCACAACAACACTGTAGCAAGCCAGACGCGCACAGTCTCGTCGGAAGTCATCGAGGTGCTAGATAGCAGCAGCGAAGAGGAACGCGACATCGGGGTCTCGGCACCAGCGCCGCAGAGCCAGCCGGACCAGCGAGCCCAGAGCGCTCCACGCCCCAACAACAGCTCGCCGACGAGCGTGCATTCGCTGCTCAACCACGACCACATGACGGACATGGCGCGCGAGGCCGTCAACGCCATGAGGCAGCAGTCGTATCGCCCATACACATTCGCCATGTTCACGCCGGGGCCGACCACGCGGGCGACGGGCTTGCAGCAGCCGCAACTCCGATCGTCGCCGCGCATCAGCGAGGAGCGTGCGCCGTATAGGCACAGCAATATGGCGCGGCCGCCGGGGATGATGTGAAGGATGGGCGGCCCAAGGGCAGCCACATTGCACGTCTTCTCATGATACTCACGTCTTGTGTGTTATTCCTTCTATACGGCGTGTTTTCCCCCTTTCTTTCTTTTCTTTTTTGCAATTTTATGATGGAATCCGCCAGCGTTACGTCTGTCGCTGTGCTCAAGGGAATTTGGTATGGATCACGGAGTATGGGCTTTTGGCCAGGAGCAGCAGCTCCCACCGGTCAACCAGCAGGCATTCTCCTGGATGTTATGTAAATGGGGGCGATGGAACAATCGTCAATCATGAAAAGTACTACGGGTACATAGTCAGTTAGTCACCTACAATTCAAGGAATACAACAGTCTAAAGATTAAAATTGTGATGCCTCAGCTAGCTTTGCTTGAACCTCTATCTGCAGACGGTCAGACGTCCGGCTCTTGGTATTCCTCCCCGTCTACCGATTCCTTATAGGTGGCTCGAGGTGTTGACACGCCTCGTAGTGGTTAGAGTCAGCACGATAGTACCAATACTTGTACATGACGCAATCCTCACTCCCCTGGAGTTCGAGGTTGGTCATACGCGCGAGGTTGTCCACGAAGCGCCGCCAGCCGTCGAGCACCGTGGTCTCACCAAAGCCCTCGTCATGCGTCTGCATATCGTCGTCGGGTCGCCTCGCCGCCGTTATCTCGTCCCTATCGGCCTGGATAACGTGGTAGAGGTGCATGAATCCGTCCTGGAGGAAGTACCTCAGCGACTTCTGGTTGACGTACGACCTTTCGCCCGTCATCCACTTGCAGACTTCCGTGAGCTTCCTGGCCTCGTTCCTGTGGGTAGGATCTGGGCGGGTTGATGTATCGACCCTGACTATGTCCGGGCGGAAGAGGTAGTAGTAGGTGAGGGCCTCAGCAACATCCTCGAGGCATTCGCCGTGGAGTATAAGATGGCGGGCTTCCACGTCCCTACCCTCGTAATACGCCCTGAGCTCTTGCGCGCTGCGGATCGTGGGCATCTGAGCCTGCACGTCCGCTGCAGTGCGAAGCGGCCTCAAATTGAAGTCGTACATTTCTGCAAGTATTTCTGCCAACAAGCTGTGAGTATAATGGATGATGATGAGCAGAAGCGGAAGAGGAGTGCTGGCTTGCCGAGAGATACCAGGGAAAGATGGATGTTGACGTACGGAAAGCAGCAATAATGCGTGGAGGACAGGCGATATTTATGGGCAGGAGTGAGGCCGCTGGCAGCTGCTCTCTCTTTGTACATGATGCTGTATCCGCATATAGTGAACAGCGGAAAGGGCCGCGAAAGAGGAGGAGGGCCTCGAACTCCGTGCTGCCCAAGCAACGTCTGTGTTTCAGTACACACGGGTGCTGCGTGCGCATGACGGGAAAGGATGTGCTTGCAGCTAGCTGCCTGGCGAATTTGCAGCTCGAACAGGCAAGGTGAGCTGTGGTACGTGAATCCCGCCCTCAATTCGTCGAATTGCACAAGGACATGCGTGGAGGGCGATGAATGGCTGCGGCGGATATGCCGACGGTGAGAGTGGATAAATCGCTTCGGGATTTCATGTACCAGCTTACTATGCTTGCAATGCTTCAGAAACTGCTGGGTGGGAAGAAGGGGTGGTTGAATGAGAGGTTGTGTGCGGGAGAGGGTGTTTCTCTTGACGGAAAGGGTTGGTGCTACAGGGATTTTGGTCGTTGAGGGGGACGATTACAAGGCAGCAGGTCTATCTTGTGACCTGTCGTTGATCGATTGCCAGGGTCACTGCAGCAATAGAATGGGATGCGATTCACAGAATTGAGAAGCTCCCTCTTCGCGTGGCATAATTCTGGTTTGAGTGAATGAGTTTAGGAGCAGAATCCAGATACGGCAGCCAGAACCACGCCATACTCTTGTCTTCCCGATCCACTGTTAGGAGGCAGACGCATCACCGTCGTCAGTTGCGGAAGGGGCCTCACTCGTCTGTGACGCGCCCGCTGAGATGTAGGCTTAGGTAGGAAACAAAATTCTTGCCTGGGGAGGCCGGGAGCGAACTGTGGTCTAGCAGTGCATGATTCTTCCATATGGAATATGAAGGGCATGCTCTGGTCATGCTCGCATGCGTTGAGGCCTCGCCCAGGAACCTTAGATGCAGAGAAACGGAACGTTAGCCTGTAGAACGAAAAGCCATCTTTACCGGGAAAATGGAAGAGTAGCCACTCGACAGGAAAGAATTCTGCGTCGGCTGGCTTTGTACGTATCGTTTGGCTTGCTCCTTGCAAGGCCACGAACAGGCATTTGTTCTGGGAACATGTCCAGTTTCAATCTCTGGATAAGGAGCGACGTAAAGTTCTTGGAAATTTATCCGCCCATGTTGAATGGGTTGCTGTGTCAAGTCTTGTCCCATTATCCGAGGCTTGTGCTGGTCAACAGTCTATTCTGGGCTCGATCTCCGAGAGTGGGCGTTCCATGTCGCCGGACCGATTTTGCCTTCGCCATCTTCAGAACGTCTCGACTTGCGCTGTCCTTTGGACGCGAACAGTTCACTTCATCTTAAACATAGCCGTACGGATATGGGTTTCGAGAATGTGTCATATGTGCTCAAGGACCCCAATGCCCGGATAGCCGAGAGCAAGACCTTGCAAGACTTTGTCATCAGGGCTTGTGGATGTATCCTGGAGGGTCATAGGCATTCTATAATGAGTATGCAGTTATTAAGAGCTCGCCGTTTCCTGAACCACGTCATTTATTGTCATTAAACAAGTGAAAACGTTCGCTTTGCAGAGGCAAACTCGTCCTTCAGAGCCTCGCCCTCCATGACTCCCTCACAATATGCTTCGCCCATGTACGTCCACATCTCCTCGCCATAATCAGCCTCCGGCTTTTGGCGTATCACATGCGGCACCGACCCCCCAAGAAACACCACAACCCGATCGCCAGGCTCTGTGCCAGGCGAGCAGAGTCCAACGTAGCCCTTGTCAGTCCTGTACACCCTCCTACCGGTGTTCCTGATCAGACTCTGAATCAGAGCGTGCATGTCGGGGTCCTGCATGGTAGCAGCATCCATGCCAACCCGATCGGCGACCTTGTCGTAGTGGGCCTGCGGAGAATGGAACCTCTGGGGAGCGAAGCGTTGACGCAGTTTAATACGGAGCGCTGCAATGGAGACGGCCAACGAGCTCCCGATGGTGAGCGTCACATCCGTGATGAACTCGGCAATGCTATCCATGATGCTCCATGCGGCCTTCCTTGGTTCTCTGGCACACAGGAAGAGGGTATCCAATTCAGGTGCTGGGAAGAGGTACCAGGGGATAATACCAATCGTAGTAAAGATGCGGCCCATGGAGAACGCCTTTACCGTCTCGTCGCTCTTAATCAAGGCGCTGCCAAGGATATTCATATTTTTATGGAACCTGTGCATACGCGGCAGCGCTTGGTCCCCAAACCTGGACTCCAGGTCCTTCAAGACCAGCCCGCCATCTGCGATCCTCACTGCAACGTCGTCAACATCTCGCGATGCATACAGAGAGTCGGCAGATGAGGCGGCGTCGCGTATCGTCTGGCATATCTCGTCGTAGAAACGCTTTGAGGACCGGTAGTTGAGATAGTCGAAGGGCTTGTTGTCGGCGTCGAGGCTGAGCGTGCCGGTGCCGACGTGTGTTATTCTATCGATGTGGATTCCCGGTACTGTCAGAACATTACCATCTCTACGGTAGCGGATGCTTTGCCCGTCGTGTTCGCCACCGGCGCAAAATGTTGGTTCCGTGAGCGTCACATATCCGTAGGGGATCTTGAGCGACATGGACCAGTCGGGGACCCAAGAGGGCATGGCGGCCATCTTTGGGGTTTGGACAAACAGGAGCGCATCCAGGTTATGCTGCAGGAGCAGCACGGCGAGGTCTGTATAGATGACGCTTACGTCGTCCTGGTAGTTTGGTCTGATCAGGGCCCTAAGCTGGTCGTCATTTGATGCCAAGCCCAGCAAGGCAAATATTCTGTCTTGGGGTAGCGTCACGCCGATCTTGGCCTCATGGTCGTTGACGTTGTATTTCAGGATGATATTGTATATGCCCAGTCGCCTCTGCAACTGGTGTATCGCTTTTCGCTCTTGAACGATTCGCGACAGCGAGCGTGAGAGCTCCAATATGTGGTCCCGCTGCTTGAGGTGCGAGGAGCTTACCTTGGTCACCGTGTGTTTAACCCAATGGGTGTTATAGAGGTTGTAGAAGAGAATGCCGCCGCGGAAGCAATCGTAGC
The DNA here is from genome assembly GCA_020746835.1 of Stachybotrys elegans. Taxonomy (NCBI): domain Eukaryota; kingdom Fungi; phylum Ascomycota; class Sordariomycetes; order Hypocreales; family Stachybotryaceae; genus Stachybotrys; species Stachybotrys elegans. The sequence continues at coordinate 1,105,954 of JAGPNK010000013.1, forward strand.
ACATGGTATGGCTGCCACAGGTAAACACGAGATTCGGGGCGAGGCATGCCTCTGGAATTGTCCATAGGCGGGTGAACCAGAGCCGCTGAAACACATCGGTTATGCCGTCCAGCGGGTAGCGGTGGCCGTATCGCGAGAGCATGTCGAGTATGTCGTCTCGGTCCTCTCTTTCACTCTCAGTGACCTCAAGGGTTGGATCCATGACTGCGTCAAAGACGTTCATGAATTGCGCAACCCGGGGGCCGATGACGCGACTCATGACGCCCTCCCCGTTGATCTCCTGTGCGAAGCGATAGTAGCGATCAGAAGCGCGAGTTCCGGGACCCAGCCAGATGATGGCCCTTTCACAGTTGGAGTAAATGTCTCTCATGATGCCGACCTGGTGCTCCTTTTCAACCAGGTTATACTGGTCGATGCAGATCTGATCCACGAATATAGGGCGCTGGTGGGCAGAGTAGAGATGTTTCAAGGCGATTTCGAGCGGCTGGAATATCATCAAGTCTTGCGGGCCGTCCTTGGTTTCGACGACGACGCGCCGGTTCGGCGTCTCGCCGTTGGGCGACACGTTCCAGGCATATGACAAGGCGTCGTACTCGAGACGGGACTGCAGGCTCGTCTCGATGATTTCTACGCGGATCGTCTCGGAGAAGCCAGGGAACAGGGGTTTGATGGGGGGTAGGATGCGAACAAGGCGGAAGTTGCTTGACGCAACATCGATGGGTGTGTAAGTGTATTGCGACATGGCCAAGGCTTGGCTGTCGTCTGACGGAGAACTGGAAACCCAACCACGATGACAGGAATACAGGTCAACAAGGCGCCTCAGCCCAAGGCAAGGGAGATTAGGAGCCTGGGTTGGGCTCTTCAGCCGCAAATGGACACGTGATAACTCCACGCAAATATTGAATAACAAACTACAGCTGGATTCAGCAAAGAGGAGTTGGACAGGGGTGAGTTGAGACAGTCAAGTGCTGAATGCCCAGCATGTTGCAATACGCTGCAATATTGGGATGAATGCCTTTTTATTTATTATTTTTCTTTTTGGCTACTAGCCATTTGAGGTTTAATGAATATGAGCCCACTTGGCGAGCGCATTATTAGTGAGGTTCCGCCGTGGAGTGTCGGCGAAGCCGTTGAAGGCCTGTAGCGAGATGATCTCTGCAAGACTCACCAACACCAACAAAATGTGAAGATTGCGTCTCCCAGCAAACCTACCTATGTAACTTGCACTCCCGGTCCTAAAATTCATCCCTTTGTATCGTCATTCCAGATAGCATCCGGCGCAGTCGTTTGTGATAGGCATGCAACCCTGCGAGGGCCACAATCGACCAGCAAAAAGACTGGCAAAAACATACAACAGCCGGTGTTCGCTGGTCGTCACCGACCCAACTACTAATCTGCCCCTTACCAGTTTGACTAGGGGGGAGCGGACGGGACCCCGTATTTTCTGGTAGGTATGGTCGTATGTGCTAGTGGGTGGTGCTGGAGGAGGATATAAAGGAAGGTGGTGGACATCACTTGTCGGTGATAGAATGGCGTGTCATTTGCATCGATTCAGCTTACAGACACATCGGACAAGCCTAGGCTCCTGGAAAGGAGAGAAAGCTTCTATACAAGAGTGTGAAGATTTGCAGTACACGCATGCGTATGCCAGATTAATGTACAGGCATGACCGATCGATGCTGTATGCTCTCGGCCTTCACGCAGGAGAAGAGGAAGGACCTTCCACTCATACCCAACGCTCGGCTCACGGAAGGCAGTCAAGGGCAACCAGAATAACAGCTTCCTGATGTTTGCCATGGCTCATGTACGGACGGAATCTCCTCCAGCCATCTTCATGCACCCTCCCGGCTATTCTGTATTGCCAATCATCCATCCGAGCATTTGTTTCCAAACTCCATCTTCATAATGGCCCGAGACTTGGCGGCCATCGTCTATACCGACCGGATCAAACTCCCAAAGTATCGCTCTCCCGTCAAGACTCCGCTGTCTGTTCTGGACGCCACGACCCAAGGACGACCGCCCACGAGCATCATTTGGTTCTTCAAACGCCCCCAAAACTTCCAAGATGCGGATGAAGCGGTGGAAAGGAACATCGACTGCCTCAAAGACTCTCTTGCGCACACCATCAGGGAGGGATACCCCCAATGCTGCGGGTTTCTGAAGATTGTCGACCGCAATCCTCGGTCTGACCCGGTGCCACCTACATTTCTGCCGCACGCGCGTCGAAACGGACGGATATACTACGAGTATGGAACTCGAGACGACCCTGGGGTTGAGGTATTGGTCGTAAAGAGCACCAAGTCGCTGGTCAATCTTCCTCCGGACGGGTATCCGAACAAGTCGTCAATGTGGATTCGGAGCGAGGCAATGATTCGAAGCTTTCTCCCCCCGACAAAGCTATCAAGCGGCGTAGCCATGCGCGGATACAACACAACGGGGCCCCTCATGGCCGTCCAAGTCACGAAAACAGCCTGTGGAGGCCTCGTCATCGCCATCAACAGCGCCCATCCCTTGGCCGACACCTTGTCTCTCGCCTGCTTTGCCAGTGATTGGGCGGAGAACAACCGTCGTTTACTTTGTGACATGATTCCCCCAACGATGAAACCGCACTTTGATCCCAGTCAGCTGGACACGCTTGCTTCGGGAGACATCAACGTCAATGAGAGCAATGCCGACCTCGTTCGTCAAGCAGCTTCTTTGCCGCTGAGCCCTTATACGGCTGCGGACACTCCTACCGCGAGCGCAGGCATCTCGTTTCCCCACCGTCTGGACAAGTCTATCGCCAGCTGTTCGATATACCTCACCGCTGCGCAAGTCTTGTCTTTGTGCAAGGAGGCTGCCGGCAATCATCTAGGGCGTTTGATCATCGGGGACATCGTTTCGGCGCACATTTGGTCCTGCGTCGATCGGGCTCGTGGCCTTGGCAGCGCAAAACTGCCTTCCCGATGCGAGTTTGAGATGGATGCCAGAGCCATTCTTGGGCTGTCTGATGACTTTGCTGGCTCACCCACGCTGAGACTGGCAATTCAATCACCAGCTGCGACGGTGAGTGTTGAAGATAAATGGACCTACAAAGCCCCTCGACTTCGAGCTGCGTTCAATGCAGTGTTTGCTCCGGGTGGCTTGGGCTCGCATCTTCATTCACTCGCCTTTGCGGAGCGCCCTCCAAGGCTCTTGGAGTCACCCATCGGTGTGTACTCGACTGCGTTGACATGGGCTCCCACGGCATTGTACGAAGCGGACTTTGGCTTCGACTCTGAAGTCAAGTACGTTGGGGAATGGCGCCGCCCATCAATGGCAATGTGGTTGTCAATGAAATCGCTACACCCTCAGGGGCCGTTGACTTGGAGATTACTGTGCATCTGCCCTCCAACGCTCTGCGCAACCTGCTCCAGGATCCGTTGCTCATTCCTGCCACTGAAGAATAACTGTGACCATCGGGGGATCTGACTTGGTAGTATTAATAAAGCTTCGTTATTTGCAGGCAGCATAGAATAGCTGACAATCAATGCCTCGCAGCACTTTCAGAAGTCGGCTTTGACCAAGTGACGCCAACCATACAACCCGGGTCACTAACACCATGATGACATCCGCTTCTATCCACTCGTGGTGAACCTGGTACACGGAGCATTTATCCCGCCAGGATCGCGATTGGTGTGGCTCACGTCCCCTCATCTGCAGCTTGCAAGGCCTTGCAGCACACAACGGCAGTTATCTGCATATTGGGATGGCGGCAAAAGCCCCGTTGGCCGTGATTGGCACATATCATACCCTGCATCGTATTGGCCGTAGATAAGCAGACCATTGTGCTGCCGTCCATCGCACGTCTTTGCTCGCCGTGGTGCATCGATGACGTATGGTGAGACGCAGCGCATTTCCCACCCGCTTCGATTCAGATAACACATGCCTGACTAGCCGTGCGTCATCATGTATGCCCCCTTTATTTCTCGGCGTTTTTGTGCTTTGCTCTCGTCTGCGTTCCTGTCTTCGTCGTATTCTGCCTTATCAATACCAACGGCACGGTACGAGAGATGATGGATTACGACAGCCATGCTCCGGAGCCGTCGCAGCGATGTGCACAGCTATCCAAACCCTCGGTTCCGCAGTTTGTTGTATCATGGTATGTCGAAATATACCCCTCCTGCCAAACTTACACCCCGCACAGGCCGCGAGACCACACAATCGCTGGAAATACGTGCTGACCTGTCGCCGGCAGCCTGCTGATTACCTGGCTCTTGGCAGCCAACATCCCGCAATGGGTCCGTATCGCCAAGAGGCAGTCGGCCGAGGGCCTGTCGACGTTCTACATCCTCCTCGGGTCCATGTCTGGCGTCTGCGCCGTGGGAAACATACTCATGCTGCCCTCGACGGACGAGGACATGGGCTGCTGCAGGACGAACTCGACGTTTGCGTGCATCAACGGGATACTGGGGATGCTGCAGGTGATTATGGGCATTGCGTGCTTTTGGGTCGTGTGAGTCCCCCTTCCCCCGATCTTGCTACGCCTTGCATGCTGATTTGTGCGTTGACAGGCTCATCATGTACGTCTACTATGCTGAAGAAGAGGCCGACGCCGAGATCCACGGCCGGAGAGCGTCGCTGTCTGGACCCGATCGGACGTTTCGCCGAGCACGGAGGGCGTGGATTGTTCTGATCGTTGTCTGCTCCTTTGCATTCACGATCCTGCTGGCTTCGACCGTTATATCTCGCCGGTTTCCCTGGGTGGCGCAGACGTGGGCTGATATACTGGGGGTCGGAGTCGCGCTCCTGGCCTGTGTGCAGTGGCTGCCCCAGGTGCTGACGAGCTGGCATCTGGGTAGTCTCGGGAGCCTGAGCCTTGTCGCGCTGAGCATCAGTGCTCCGGTATGTGCGGCGCTTTTCCTCTTTCTGCGGGCCATGGTCAAACGATTGTACTCGAACCAAATTTCCCCGGAATATGCATATGTATATGTTGATCGGGAGCCTGGCAATTTAATCCTGGTAGTGGTCCGAGACTGACGAGTGTAGTATACCTGGATATTTGGCGTCAGCATGATGCTGCGAGTAGGCGTGCAAGGCTGGAGCGCGTGGATCGTCTACCTCATCGTCGGCTTCATGCAGCTCATCCTCATCGCCATGGGCATCACCTACTCGGTCCGGGACTGGCAGCGGCCTCTCCCTCCCTCGCGGTCGAGAAACACCTCGGAAACACCCTCGAACCGACCGAGCTTCTCGCAATTCCAGTTCGGCGTGTGGAACGGGTCGAGGCACTCGATGGTCTCGTCGAATGTAGCCCCCGACGAGCATCGCCCGCTCTTGGCTGGCCACCGCTCGGGAGGGTCAGCAGAGGCGGCCGGGAGTCCTGTGCAGCAGATTGGCTAACTCAACAAGAGGGAGATAAAGCGAAGCTGGCTCTGTTTGTTTTGTTTAGTTTTTTGTTGTCTTGCACTAGCGGTAATCAATTATGCCTGCAGCTTGGATATTGCTTTTACTATTAAATCGCCCACTTGAAGCCAGCGCTCCCTGAGACTATCCCTCATCTCCTCTGTTCCGGCCTCGAGCTTGTCCACTGCGGCTAACGTTGACAGCAAGTCTTTCTCGTAGTCTCGGAGGACCCGCAGCAGCTCCTTGTTGACGAGGGCCTGGTCCTCGTCCTCGTCTCGGGCGCCATCGAGGACCGCCCACCAGAGGTCCTCGGGCAAGACCAGCATGCGGATGGCGACGTGGGTCCTGTAGCAGGCCGTCTCGGCGTCGAGCATGTACTTGCCCCAGAACCCTACTTCTTCGAGCTTTGCCTTTTGTGGCGCCTTGAATCGCGGGCACAAGTAGCGGTCGAGGCACGTCTCGTCCCAGCGGTTGGTGGCGGATGCTGGGCTGAAGCCGTATTCGACCAACAAGGCGTCGCCGGCGTGCGTACCGTAGCGGATAAAGATCTCCTCCCCGGCGGCGTGGTCGCGTGTTGTTGTGATGGTGAAGAAGTCGGAGCCAAAATTCCCGACGCAGTAGCCCTCGGGAGAGTGGTTGAGAAGGTCAGCGACGGGCTGCAGGACCATGTGGTCATGGCGATGAAGCTTCTCGGTTTCCTTGGTCGTGTGGAAGAAGCAACGCGTGTTGACGAGGAGCCAGGAGTAGAGGAAGTCGGCCTTGGACATGTCCGGGTACGACGCGGCCACGCGAGCCCAGTCCTTGTTGAACTTGACCTGCTGGGCGGCGAGGAGCGCCTGGGCAGTGGGCGGCAGCAGCTTCTGGAGCGGCTCGGGCCAGCAGATGGGCATGCTGGAGGTGAGGTCCTGGCGGGAGGGCAGGACGGCGCGCCAGGCGTCAAAGTGAGGCGATGTCTCGAGGCAGAGGGAGACGGCGAGGATGGCGTGGACCGAGGCGCCGTGGAGGGCCTTTGTGATTTCACTGGGCGTGTTTCCCAGGGTTCGCAGGTGCTTGAGCGGCACCTTGAGGACGACTTCATCCGGCTGGGCAGGATAATGAGTAAATGGCACGAATACAGAAGGAGATGACGTCGCACCTTGAGCTGCCGCTTGGCCACGAGACCGATGCCTCGCCCGGTGAGGTAGTTGGGCGTGATGCCATCCAAGGTGACGCCCTCGGTCTGGGCCCATTCCAGGAGATGCTCAATGTCCTCCATGTCGCAGGGCCTAAGGCGACCAGATGAGGCGGGATGGTGGTGGTTGTTTGGTTGCTGTTGTTAGTGAGATGAGTCAAAACCGGGAGCACGCCATTAAAGAATTTGCGACGGCAGGTTTGCGGCTGCACGACCCACTAAATAAACGCCTCCATGTGAAGGCTGCTATTATTACTGACTGACTACCTATTTAGGCACATCATTGCAAATGGCCACATTTAATATAGACAGGTAGAATGACCCGATGATTGCTTTATTTGTTAAATATTAGATGGCTTCAATTAGACTACATGTATCCCTTAAGCCTCCAGTTCATGAAGAGACATGGTGGTCAAACACGAAGCATTGCTACGGACTCCATCACATCAGGGCGCTATAAGGAATTTCCAAAATACAATTCTTACATGGCAAGCCCGGCCTTTTGCTGTCCTTCCAATAAACTCCCTGGCTATCCCCCTCACAGGTCCAATATGCGTGGGCTATCCTCGCTAGAGACAGTATGCCCAGGAAACTGGCTGCCAATTCCTCGCAAACACGTTCCAACACTATGCTTATTCTGTAGAGAAAGGATGGCGCACGAATCGTGTCGATCGTTGTTGCGATGCTGGCTGTCGGTAGAACAGATTTGGGAGGATGTAGTGCCCGGATTTGCCACTGTGCTCGATGCGTATTTATCTTCACCCCGCCTATGGAACGAATGGTTAGTTTCACAGAATATCGAGCCATGCATTACTCCATGTTGAACATGATGAAAGGATAGGGAGGCAGACGCCGAAAAGGGGATGGGAGGTATCGACTTTACCTCTTATCATGCGTGGAGCAAGTACTGGTAGTTGGCAATGGTACCGCCATCTCGGAGCCTAAAGAGATGCAGAATAGATATGCGGGAGGCGTAAGGAACGTATGGGTGCCGGAGTATGAAGGGCGGAAACGGAGAATGTCCTTCGCAAAGGCTCTTTATATCTGTTGGCTTTGGCATGACCGGCATATGCAGGGCGAAGAAATGCCATACTTCGGCATACACAGGTAAAGGCGGCTTGACAGGGGCCTATGCAAGGCATACGATAACACATGTCGGTCCTTGGCGGAATCTGCTTGTGGAAGGCGTAATCATTCTGCCCTATCATTTCGGTCATGATATCTGAATCATGTGGCTGTAGGACCGATTGGCTCATGTCCCAAGCCTTGTTGCCATCCCACGGCTACCTGCAGCGCCAAAAGCGCACAGTCGCAGCTATACGCATCCCCTTTGGGTCGTAAGCGTCTAGTCACGGCAGATCTGACCACGGCAGAACGTTGGATGCCTGGGGGCGGAGACGACGGTCTCTTGTAGAGACCCACCCCCTTCATCCGTTTCCAGCAGTCTTTAGCATAGGAACTGCCAGCTGCGTGTAAGGGTGTAAGACCGTAAGACGGATAGCCCTATGGGCTGGAGGTGGTGGTGCATTGCACGTCGTGATTTGCTCCGACTTGTTGTAGTGGCCCACCCCTTGATTCTTTTCCGGCGCAGAATTGAGCTTTAGTCATCCTGGCTCTGGCGGGCCGTGCTCCTGCTACTCTGGCGCTGCTCTCTGATAGGTTTTGGTGACTGCGCGTCTGGTGGCGCAGCTCATACCTACCTCCTTACTCATCCCCCATGTCAACCCTCGCTCCTGGGCAACGTCTGTTGTCGATAGCCATGTTTCCCCTCGCTCACTAACGAGGCTCTGATAGTGGAGGCCCCTGGCCACCGTCCGTCGTTTTGAGCCCAACCCTCCGGCAGTTATAGACATACGCTATGAAAGGCGTCCAAGTCAGTACACTATTCTTTAATTTTTTTTCTGTTTTTTCTTCTTCTTTCTTTCTCTTTCTTCTTACTTCTTCTACAATACATCCCGGAGCTCCTTTACCAACTCGTGCCCCAACGCCTGTATCACTTGCCATTGATAAGAAGGTGCTTGAGAGTCGAGCTAAGCTCTTGATCTAAGTCAAACATGACAAGTTCCTCAAGGACATGGCCTATCGGGGAACAAGATACATCACTGCTACAGTCAGCTCCAACCAGCCACCACAAATATAAGATCAACAGGGTGGTTGCCATATGACTGTATTAGTTCTGGCTCTTCGCTTTCCAGACCGCAGGACTGGGGCACGCGAGCTTCGGTTAGCTCAGAGTACTATCACAACGGAGCAGTGTGATTGGCTCTGGGAATACAATGCTGCTGTGGAGGGGTCAAAGCCTTGCAGCATGCCGGGACAGTAGGTGCGTCACCAAACGTAATAATGTTGGTGCATAGCCACGTGGGAGCAAGGGATGAGAAAAATATTGACTTAAACTGTCCAAAGGCGTGAAAATCATCACGTACTATGACGTCTGAAAGCCTAAGCGCGAGGAAACGGCACTTTGAACTGACAGTGGGTGTCACCAAAGAGCAAGCGGCACGAGCGGCTACTCCTAACGCCGCACCATTGCGTATTGTCGATAGACCCCAAAACCTCTCATTTTATGATTATCCCATGCATTCAAATCGATGTCGCGATGGTCCACATCCTGGAATCCGAAGCGAAGATACAACCCATGCGATCCAGGAAACGAGATAAGCCAGGTCGGCAGTGCTGCATCGTCTGCTATCTTCAGACAATGCTTCAAGAGCTGCGACCCGATGCCTTGATTCTGCTGGCTCAGCTCTACAGCGAATGCAGAGAGGTCTAGAACTAGTTAGTACACTGATGGAGGAAGACCGGGGCAGACTCCGACGTACAGTAGTGGTCTTCGCCCTTCATGTATTCTCTGAGTTGCTCGATCTCGGTACCAACTGTCTTCAAGAATTCGATATTGACGGTGGGCGGCATTTTTTGCAGCATTGTACTGGTGGGTGTTTGATTGACTTGGGAAGTGGCAGCTTCGTGCGTCCAGCATGCGAAGCCGACAATTGTTCCTGTGGTAGCATCGCATGCTTTGAATACCTGTGTGCCCTTGTCATCAAGCCTCGCTTCGAGCCGGCCCATGAAGAAGCTGAACATGTAACTGGGGTCTGCCCAATTCTGGTGCGCGAACCGAGATGGTAGCTCCATTGAATATGCCGATCGATTGACCTCAGCAAGCGCTGCCAGGTCCTCGGGGCCTGCCAAAGAGATTCTGATGACCATTGGGATAGAGTTGTGGAATGGCCTGTGGATTTTTACGTAGTAAACTGAGATGACCGAGAACAAGTATGAGTGGTGTTTAAAAGGTAGCGCGTCTGACTGTCTTGGTATTTAAAGAAATTAATTTTGTTGGCCGTCGCATTACATCTTCAATGGGACGATTTGACCGGCGACCAACATATCAGCCAACATGGGACAAGGCAACCTCGGTCATCTTATATTCGATCTCCACTTTGCGCCTGTGAATCGATGTCCAAAAGGTATGGAAGTCCACTACTTATTTGCCCACCCAGTGTGCTTAGGCGGGAGCTGATGATATGTGTCTATCTTTCCTCTCCAACCCGGGGTATGGCCTCCAAGCTAATTGTGCTGTTTTTTATAAAAGAATCTTCGTCTCGCGATCCTTGATAATTATGATCCGAATGTTCATTGGTGCCATCGCCATTTGGACCGGTTTCCTTGTCAATCTGCACGCTTAACTACAACCCCGCTGTGTACACGGCCACTGGTACAGCATGCCAAACACCTAATGTGGGAATTATAATTATTACACCTGTAGGGTCCACGAGGATTCAGAGAGCACGCGCAAGCACTGATTCACTCACAGACAGCCGAGCTCCAGCTGTGTAATGGCCCATCGCTATCATCTACGCCTGTCTGCCAACATTCAGCGCCGGCCTGTTACAATGATGAGAAATGAAAGTTGGTGAAATAAAAGCTGACGGCAAGGAGAGGTGCGGTCTAGGTGGAGGTCCAGCCTAAACAGTCGCGGGGCTAGCCAAGCCATTATTCGTCCCATGGCATTCCCAATTCCCATGAGTCCCAGCAACATCCCCGGATACTGCAACGTACAAGTCTTCCAAATAGGTAGTCTTGCCATAGGGAATATTATACCGTCAGCAGAAGTTGTCTTGACACATGAGACATCAGATCTTTACCTAACACCTATGTAGGGCTTATGGGAAGTTTTCCTCTCTGGGCAGGTGTGGGCTCTTTTTGGTTCTGTTTTTCGAGCTGGTTTCAGCTGACTCCGCTGGCAAGGGCCCAACCTCCTCATCTGCCCTGCATTCTGTACAAAAATAACGACAGTGACAGCTCATTAGCCCACGTAAGCACTTGCCCTGGTCACTTGATTGTTCCAAGAGCCTCAACGAGGGGCTGGTTCCTGTCCCACAAACTTCATTAAGTCGATCCCCTCATGTCTTCATGTCAAGGTTGGTCTCGCTTTGTTCGTATACCAACCAAACCTGATAGACAGCCATGACCATTGCAGAGTCCCCCACCATGGCGAGCAATGCCGTCACCTTTGGGGCCGGCTTCGACCAGGAAATCAACGACGCCTGGCGCCAAGTCGAGGAGCGCGTGCTCCAGATGTCTGGAGGCGACGCAGGCAAATTCCGAGGCAACCTGGCCATTGAAGACGTGCTGCAGAATCTCGACGACAACCGCGCCAGAGACAAAAAGGCCAGCGAAAAGTACAGCACCATCCGAAATGTCTTTAACCGCACCCTTCAGTGCATCGAGACGGTCGGAGGCATTGTCGCTGACGGCGCTTCCTATGTTAGCTCTCATGTCGTATCCTTCCTTCACCTTGCACTAACAGCACACGTCGATAGGCCTTTGCTCCTGCCAGCACTTGTTTCAATGCCCTCACCTTTGTCATTCAAGCATGGAAAGGCTACGAGGGCATCTTTGAAAGCTTGGCCTCGCTTCTCGAAAAGTGCACCGAATTTCTCGACAGACTCACTTACTACAAGTCTGAAGCAAGGTTCATGGACGCCAAGTTGACCAGAGTCGCATGCGAGCACCTGCAAATCTTTGTCGAGATCTGCGACCACTCTCTCAAGTTGAGGTCCAAGCGATACAAGGTCGCAGCCTTTATGAAGCAGATGTTTCTCAACGACGACGAGGTGCAGGGCTTGCTGGAAAACATGAAGAATCTGATTGACAAGGAGAGGGGTCTGGTCTCTGCACAGACGTGGAAGTCGAGCAACGAGGCGGCGGCCAACTCCAGAGACGGGCTGAACCTGACGCGGGAGCTTCACAGTACCTTCATGGACGGCAAGAACGACTCGAAGCGCGAGAAGGATGTGCAGAAATGGAAATTGGCCATCGTCGATGCCCTGGAAATGGACCGTACCATTGTCCTCGACAAGAACACGCAAGAACCGTGGGAGAAGGCATGGATCAGGAACAAGGGAAAGATTATCGAGGGCAGCGGCGAATGGCTAATCGAACACGAGCTCTTCAATTCCTGGATGCCCAAAGATCCAAACACTGATCTCAAGCACAAGGACAGCTGGATCCTCGGCATAGAAGGAGGCGACGGGTCTGGGAAGACGCTGCTCGCCTCTAACGTCATTCTGCATCTCCGAAAGATGCGGAATATTGAGACCCAAAGCCAAGTGCCAGGCTCTCGCATCATTGTCGCGCACAACTTCTTCGATACCAACAGCAAGTCGTCCCAGCCAAGCCTCGACGCAGCTGCTTTCACTCGTCAGCTCATCTGCCAGCTCGCGCTTGCGGATGAGGCCTTTATGAAGAGCGCCGCCGCCATCTGCGAAAAGAACAAGGTCTTCAAGAATGCACTGGACATGTGGAATCAGCTGGTGGTCGAGAACGCCGACCTTCTGAACCTTGATGTGGTCTTTTTCATCGTGCTGGATGGCTTGACGCCTGGGACCAACACGCAGGTCTTTGTGGATGTCCTGAGGCAGCTCTTCAAGGCGGGCGACAAGCTCATGAACAAGATTCGCGTCTTGATCACGGGTATGTCTGATGTGTTCAAGGCCATCGAGGACGAGGTGGCTGCTCGACTCGCGGACGAAGAAGAGGCCAGCGGCGCAGCGAATCAATGGTTGGGCAAAGTGCACAAGGTCAAGCTGGGGGAGCCCAATAAGCAAGACATCCAGCTCTTCATCAATAACCGCCTCAACAGCATGGACATCTTCAAGGATCGAACACGGCGGGGAGTCGTCGACATGCGCAGCAAGATTCTGGAGGAACTGACACTCTCCACCCAGGGCGACTTTTACAAGATCAACAGAGTTCTCGACAACATCTCCAACACAGACAACATTGAGGAAATCAACCACTACCTCGAATCCGCAGGCCAGACCAGGCCGGACCAGATCGAGGCAGACATCGAAACTCTAAATCGCGTACGAAGTGCCAAGGAGATATCAGAGATTAATGAAATCATTCTCTGGGTCGAATGGGCATATCGATGGTTTAACCCCTCTGTGATGGAAGCTGCCATCGCCATCAAGCAAGGAGGGACGGGCACGTCCTTGATGCCTCTCGAAGCAAAGATCAAGACAAGATACACAATATTTACGATCGACGCAGACGGAGATGTCGCCTACAAGATCGACCAGATTCCGGAGAAGATCCCAACCAAAAGCCTCAGTAGCACGGCGACCGACGAGGACTCGATCCATCCTAGCGAAGTGGCCATCATCAAGCACTACCTCACTACGATCTGCCCTCCGGAGTTGTATGGCAAGTTCGGCTTCGACGACTTCTTCAAGAGCAAGATGGTCCAAAAGGGGAACTACATCCACAAGGACCCAGACAATGCACACATCAACCTTTTAATTCGCTGCCTCAGGTACTTTATAGTGAGGCAGGACGACAACAGGAAATACGCCAATAACTCGGATGGGACATTAAATATCGAGCGGTATGCTAGGCAATACCTCACCCAACACCTTCAGGAAGTCGACCTGTCCTTGGCAGAGAGATCACTCAAAGCACAAGCCGGAAAAGCCCTCGTCGAGTTTTTCAATGACCCAGAGGCCCTCTCGTTCTTTCTCTACCTCTGCAGCCCGGGGCCCATCGACCTGCACGATCCCGAGGTCGACGTCCGGAACGAGCAGGTTCTACAGGCAATTATGTGGCGGCGTTGGCATGGGTACAACTTCAGCTACGAGATTGCCTCCTGTCTGATGAAGTGGCTGGAGGATTCCGCCGTCGTTGAGCATGTCAAGGATCACCCGTTCGTGGCAGCGTACCGCGCTGCGACTGGGGATGACTTGCTTCTCGCCATGTGGGGGACGGCGATGCGGCACGTGGCAGAGAAGCTCTTCCGTGAATCGGGCCTCAGTAGAAAGGATGCGGTGTATTCCCTCACCTTCATCTACCGCTTGCTAGACCAGGTAACATCTCTTGTCAGCGTGGCATCAGGCTATTTACTGACTCTACGATACAGGATGCCCTCCCCCCCTTCTCAGTCAAGGATGATAAGGAAGGGATTCAACCCGAGATCGACTTTCCCATCACACTAGAAATGTTCAAAACGGTCGAGGAATGGGCAGAGAAGACGCTTGAAATTCCCGTCAAGGATGGCGAATGGGAGGCACGGGCCGCCTGGCTCTTGATGCTCATATCCAATGAGTCACTGCCCAAGACAGCAGCCGAGGAGCGAGCCAGAAAAGCGCTCGAGCTCGACCCTGATAATTGGAGAGCTGCCTACGTCATTTCCAAGATTTCGACATCAGCTACGGAATCGCTCGCGCTGCTCCAGGGCCTGGTGGATCGATTCTCGTCTGACCCTGAGTGGACGCAAGAGGGAGACTCGAGCTCACCACGTCTCATTGTTTTGGCTGAGATGATATACGACCTGGGAGACAAGTACTGGGGACCTGAAGAGGAGGAGGAGGGCCAGAAAGAAGAGGGTGAGGCGACTCCTTCCGAAGCGCATTCAATGGTCAACGAAGACAAAGCCATCGAGATCTACTCCAAGATTCTTCTTTTCCCCCAGTACTATGGCATCATCCAACCATTCTACCGTGTTCTCAAGCGATACGCGGACAGGAAGAAGTGGGATCTCATCATTGCCTTTTTGGAAAACCTTTTGAAGCAGTCTCAACAGAGCGTGGTCGAATCGGCAGGCGAGGGATCGGTAGTAATCGATCCTGCGACATCAGCTTCCAGTGGAGAAGTAGGCGAAGAAGACGTCGCTCCGTTGAGGCAGAGCGCTGGCCTGTTCATCACAAGAGGCTTTGTGTACGAGATTTACGACCTGATGCCGCCAGTACTCATCGACACAATAAAAGCAAGGCCTGACAAGTTTGACCTTTTGCTGTCCTTGTACAGCGAGTCGGATCGGCTCACATCCATCATCCAGCGCTTTTACTGCAGATCCCGACAGGCCAGAACTTTCGTGGCGGTCGGGCATGGAGACAAAGCTGTCGAGTGGTGGGAGGAGAGTCTGAAGGACGAAGGGCTGATAGATGAGGTCAAGGTCAATGCACTTGCAGAGCTCATCCCCGTGCTTGTGGAATTGGCGTCGAGAGAGGGAACAAGCACTGCCGATGCGGCGGCGTACCACAAGAAGATTGAGGACTACTACGTGGAATATGAGAACACGCTGGCCCAGAACCCCAGTGTTTTCTCGCATTTTGCGGGCTACTACTCCAAGAAGGGGGATACGGCGCGGGTCAAGAAGCTTCTTCAGGGATCCATCAAGTCGTCGCTCGAGATGCTAGCCGACGATGATCTTAGCAACGACGAATGGTCGCTGTGGAACCTCAACAAGGCATTTTCGATTGCTGAGGACATTGTCAACCTTGAGGCTGTGTTGGAGGTCATGGCGCACACGAAGAAGGCGCAGGTCGAGGAGAATCGGAGGCAGCTAGCGGTCTGGAACCGCAAGGTTCAAGGCTACGGTAAGGAGGTTGAAAAGAAAGAGGAGGCAGACAAGGAGGGTTCTGCAGGCGAAGGTGGCATGGCTTCTTCTGGTGGTGAGTCTGATGGACAGCCAAATGCCGCAGAGGGTACCGAGGGGAAGACTCCCGCGTGGGAATGGAGACGACCGGCCGATGGGGAGATAACGAGCGCTCCCTTCGAGGTTCATCCGGCCATTGTGCACTGCGATGGAACCTGTGGCAAGTTCTTTGAACATGCCGGGGGCATTTGGCATTGCTTGAGCTGTGCTGGTGAGAGGCAGTTTGAGGATGAGTGTTACCAGAAGCTCCAGGATGGTTCGTTGACGGTAGAGCTCTGCGCCAAGGACCACAAGTTCATCCGCATCCCCGACCGCGATGAGGCTGATCTCAATGCTGTTCCGCTGGGATCAGTGCACTACAACGGTGCCGTCATTACGGTGGAGGAGTGGAAGGAGAGCGTCGGGGCCAAGTATCTGCAAGCTGCGGCGGCGTAGGTAGATGCGGGAGGGATTTCCTGATTCTGTAGTTGATGGAGGTATTAGACAAGAATGGTCACAGCCATGGATTGATTTGATTTGAAGAAAGGAGGGAAATTGTATTTATTTTTGTTTTATAGCACGTAAATCATCATATCAACCCTGGACTCTTGTACCCTCCAGGATGCGAACATGGCCGTGTAATCGCTTGGTCAGGCTAAGCCGTACCAGAGCGCCTGTATACTCTATGCATCCGCATTAGCCGTAATGTATGCCGTCTATCTAGACACATGTAACATCTAATCGTCGCTATCTACGTCCATCTGTCCAATGATGTCCAACGTGAGCTGCGGCTGCGCCTTGCAGGCCTCGAGGACCTCTTTCGGCACGCCGTCGTCGCCCTCGACGACGGTGAGGGTCGTGAGGTGGCGGGCCGTTACGTGGACCGTCTGGATCATGCTGACGAGGAGCTCGGTGACCTCGTCGTCGGTGCCGAGCGGGTTGAAGAACTCGAGGGCTTCTAGCTCGGGCGGGAGGCCGACGGATTCGACGCGGGGCTTCTTGGAGGTGCTGCCCAGGAGGTGGTAGTCCCAGTTGATGCGGAGGGACCTGAGGGCCTCGAACTCGCGGAGGCGCAGGGCTCGGGGCCCGCGCAGGGTGGGGAAGTCGATGGTGATGGACTCGAGCGACTCCCGGGCCGAGGTGAGGGCGGAGAAGTAGTGGCGGATGTTGTCGGAGCTCTCCTCGAGCTCGGGGACGGGCTCAGGCAGCTGGGTCATGACGAACTCCTTGAGCGCCTTGGGAAAGACGAGGAGGTCGGACAGGGCATCGTCGTTGATGTCGCACTCAATCAGGTGCAGTCTCTTGAGGGCCGTCATGTGGGGGCGCTCCATGAGGTCGAAGCCACGGTAGTCGAGCTTGGCCCTGCGGATGGTCAGGGTCTCGAGGGTGGGGTGGGCAAAGACATGGATGTTTTCGCGGAGATCCCAGTAGTCGTCATTGTCGGCCTGGTAGAAGAGGGTGCATGAGCGCAGGCAGGCCAGGTCAAAGGGCCCGTTGAAGAGCTGGCCGATGCCGTGGAGCAGGGCCTCGGGGACCTCGACGTCGAGGTTCTCGAGGTTGGACATGGTGGAGAGGGCACGCGACAGGCTGTCAAAGCCGAAAGAGGCTGACGCATGGCCAGGACCAGGGCCAGGGGCGTGATGGTGAGCGGATGGGGCCAGGCGGGACAGCTCGGATGCGGGGTAGGCGAGCTTGATGTCGTGGATGGCTGAGCCGCGGCGGGGTCTGCGACTGAGGGACTCGCTGAAGAGGAGGTGCAGCTCGGGGGTGAGGAACTGGACCGTCTTGTAGAGGACGGCGTCGGCGAGGGCGTGGCAGCGGCGGTTGAGGCGCGAGACGCTGCACAAGTCGTGCCGAGAGACGGTCTGGAAGATTTGCACGAGGACCGTGTCGGGCAGGATGCCGAGTCCGCCGGGGCCGCTGCCGCGCCGGCCGGAGGGGGGGAAGGGGGAGGAGAAGGAGGAGGAGGTGGACGGGAGGGGCATGGTCTTGGGAACGCTCCCGGGGGGAGGTGGCATCAGAGCCGAATGGACATGCTATGGGTATGTGTGTGTCTATCTGTCGGGTTGGTGGAACTAGACGCCCTGATGGATGGAGGGTGGACGGGAAGGGAAGGGAAGAGGAGGAGAAATTGGCGGGAGGAGGCTGGTGCAGGCGGAATCACGGTACGCTTTGCAGGAGAGGCACGTGCTGGAGCCACGTGCGGGCGTTTCATGCGACGGAGATGGGAGGAGAGAAGATGATGAAGGGATGGAGGGACAAGAAGAAGAGGCTGATGGATGGTGGATGGTGCCATGTCGAGCTTCTGCAACCCCGCAGAATGACCTGCAAGAACCTACAGGATGGGGAATGGCACCACCGCCGCCGCATGCGTCTTGGCCAGGCCACAGAAAAGCTTATTAGCTAACACGTTCTGGGAGCCATTTACAGGCTCTGCTGAATCTGTCTAATACACGCTGGTTGGTTCACATGCCAGTGAGACAGCGCCATGATGGACGAGGTTAGACAAAGTTGGATAAGATGCCTGGAATTAGCTCCCGGCCTGCCCACAGCTCTACTCAATTGGAGAAGGGTCAACAAGAGTCTGTTGAGGTGGATAGGAATTACGGTTCATGGAGAGAATCAAGGTTTGTCGATACAGAATAAAACTGTCACAAAAATGTATAAAATAAAAAAACAATAATAAAATAAATAGAAGAAAATAAACGAATTGAATTACATCGAAGCTCCCCGCAATCACACCCTGCCTTTCCAGAGATTAAAAGAACCATCTGCCGAATATCCGTCGAAATCTATATCGGCACCTGCATTAAGACTTCCCCAAACCCCGCAGAGGATGCTGGTAAACGTCTTCTCCTTCTCCTCCACGAAAATCCAGGCGCACCAATAGGACGCTGCTGTCGAAGCGTCTTATTGCTGCTGTATAAGGAAGCTGCCAACCCCGTGATACATACGACCGGTTTATTCCACCTCTGGCAGCGACGGAACCGCTGCACGATATAGCTGGGCCACCATTAGCTGGACTCCAATAGTCCCAGTTGACGGAGTGCCCTCGGCCGTTCCGAAATGGCCGAGATTCCCCTTTCGACGAGCTATATGCCCCGTATCGGAGGCAGCGTGGAAGCCATGTGCTCGCAGATCCTATACTTATATGGCCGCTCGGAGCTCCTCTTAGCAGATCCCCTTGGCAAATGCTTGTCTTCACCAGCCAAGCACTTCATCATAAGCGAGGACAATGACATTGATGCGCAGCACCGTGCTCGCCTTTGGGCTGCTCGCCTCGAGCTCTCTCGTCGCAGCCGGCCCATGCGACATCTACGCCTCGGGCGGTACGCCCTGCGTTGCTGCCCACAGCACCACGCGCGCCCTCTACAACTCCTTCTCAAGCCCGCTGTACCAAGTCAGGCGCGCCTCGGACAGCGCCACGATAAACATATCGCCCTTGTCCGCGGGCGGCGTCGCAAACGCTGGTGCCCAGGACTCCTTCTGCGCCGGCACGACGTGCCTCATCACCGTCATCTACGACCAGTCTGGCCGCGGAAACCATCTGACGCAGGCGCCCCCCGGGGACTTCAGGGGCCCCGAGGCCAATGGCTACGACAACCTCGCCAGCGCCATCGGCGCCCCCGTCACGCTCAATGGGCAAAAGGCGTACGGCGTCTTCGTCTCCCCCGGCACGGGCTACCGCAACAACGTCGCGAGCGGCACGGCGAGGGGCGACGCAGCCCAGGGCATGTACTCCGTCTTTGACGGAACGCACTACAACGGCGGCTGCTGCTTCGACTACGGAAACGCAGAGACAAACAACCGCAACAACGGCAACGGCCGCATGGAGGCCATCTACTACGGCGACAACCGAGGCTGGGGCACGGGCGCGGGGAGCGGTCCCTGGATCATGGCGGACCTCGAGAACGGCCTGTTCTCGGGCATCAACACCGGCAACAACGGCGGCGACCCTTCCATCACCTGGCGCTTCGTCACGGCCATCGTCAAGGGCGGGTCGAACCTGTGGGCCATCCGCGGTGCCAATGCCGCGTCGGGCTCTCTGTCAACGTACTACAGCGGCGCGAGGCCCCGAGTCACTGGCTACAACCCCATGCAGAAGGAGGGTGCCATCATCCTCGGGATCGGCGGCGACAACAGCATCAGCGCCCAGGGGACCTTTTACGAAGGCGTCATGACCTCGGGCTACCCCTCGGACGCGACCGAGAACGCCGTCCAGGCCAACATTGTCGCCGCTCGCTATGCCACGACGGGCCTCAACAGCGGTCCGGGCCTCAGCGTCGGCTCCTCGGTCTCGCTGCGCGCCACGACGGCCTGCTGCGCGAACCGCTACCTCGCGCACACGGGCAACACGGTCGACACGCAGGTCGTCACGTCGTCGAGCAGCGCGGCCCTCAGGCAGCAGGCCAGCTGGACGGTGAGGGCCGGCCTCGGCAACAGCGCCTGCTACTCGTTCGAGTCGAGGGACCGGCCGGGCAGCTACATTCGCCACTACGACTTTGCGCTGCAGCTCAACGCCGACGACGGGACCAAGCAGTTCCGCGAGGACGCCACCTTTTGCCTGCAGCCGGGCTTCAACGGCCAGGGCAACGCTGTCCGCTCCTGGGGGTACCCGACGCGCTACTTCCGCCACTGGGCCAACGTCACTTATACGGCGAGCAACGGCGGTGTTCACGAGTATGACTCTGCTGGGCTGTTCAACGACGATGCCAGCTGGGTGGTTGGGGCTGGCTTTGCATAGGTAGCTTGGCTTATACTTCGCTCAAGATCGTTATCAGTATCTCCATTAGGCCTTTAACGTTAAATGGTGCGCACCCACAATCTTTGAACCTGATTCCTTCCTTACAACGCCTAGCCCACGAAGTTGATCTCCCCGCATGGCACCAAGTAGTTTATGGAAATACGTCGCTTATTGTAACTGGACTTGTCGACTCCATGCGGGGATCCCGGTGGGGGTCAATGGGACCGACACAGCTCGGGCAAGATCCGTGATATGGACAGATAGAACCGCATATACGTAATATGGAAAGGGAAGGTCGCATACACTTATTTCGACAGACGTGACTCCCTGATTCTGTTGCTTGGGATAGATAACTGACCTGGAGGAGTTCTCACTGGGATTAACCATGGAAGAATATTACGTGCATCATAAAGACCAGCCGTACCAATCGATAGACAATAAAGTGGTTGTTTCGACCACCGTATCCTATCCTTCCCCGGTTCAACCCTTACCGGCTCTTATCCGAGTAAACTCGGCTCAGATCCCGTATCTGGGAGCAGGCGGGGGAGGCGCCGCATATCGGAGGTTGAGAGCGAGAAATATTGAGTCCTTGCTAGTTCCCTATCGTTGCCAAGACTTCGTGGAGTGTAAACGAGATCAACAAAAGGCACCCTACTAGTTCAACTTCTTATCTCCCCAGGCAATCCTAAAAGTAAAGGACCCCAATGACTTTGCGGAGCCTGCCATGGCCTCCAAGACGACGTTCTCCTCATAAGAGGCTGGCTTCTCCTCTTTAACTCCAAGGGTGCCAATCCGCGCCTTTGTCCTTGGTCAAGCCGCGCATTCTCAACCGTCCATCATTTCCCCACCCCAGGTGCAAACACGACGAAATGGCGGAAAAGACCAACCTTCAATCGCCTATAGAGCGAGCCGTCGAGATGGACGAGCCCGTCAAGCCCATGGACGTCCTCGGCGACGATGCCGAAATGGCACTTGCTCTCGAGCACTACGTTCCCGACTCGGCAGAGGAGAAGCGGCTCGTTCGCAAGGTCGACTTCATTCTTCTGCCGTGCTTGTGGTGGATGTATGTTTTGGCGTATCTAGATCGTGGAAACATTGTAAGTGGCATGTTCTTCTGCTATAGTTTGGTCTGACGCCTTGGGTAGGCCAATGCAAACGCCGCCGGCTTAAGCAGAGACCTCAATATGGTTGACAATGGTGCGTCAAAACTTCCCTTGGCCGGCGGCCTTTGCTAAATATTCTCAGAGTACTCTCTCCTCGTTTACCTGTTCTTCATCGGATACTTCCTCTGTGAGGTGCCTTCCAACATGCTCATGAACAAGACTCGTCCCTCCATTTATCTTCCTACCATCGTTTGGGTCTGGGGCTGCATCGTCATCGGGCTCTCTCAGGCAGCAACCTACGAAGGGTTCCTTGCCGCCAGGTTCTTCCTGGGATGCGTCGAAGCTGGTCTCTTCCCCGGAGCCATCTATCTACTTACGTGCTGGTACACGAAGAAAGAGATCGGTATGAAGGCTATACCCGACTGTCGAGGCATTGCTAACAATACCTCGCAGGCAAGCGCTTCTGCATCTTTTATACTTCAGGAACCATCGCTCCAGCTCTCGGCGGCATCATGGCCGGTGCTATCGTCAGCAGGCTCGACGGCGCCAGGGGAATCCCAGGCTGGCGTTGGCTGCTGATTGTCGAGGGCATTATGACCGTCACCTGCGGCTTTCTCCTTTACGCCATTCTGCCCGACTACCCCCGCAGTGCGCGGTTCTTGACGCCAGAGCAGCGACGCATTGCACATGTGCGTATCCTCTATGATCGCCAGCTGACCGTCTCTGCCGACAGCCGAAGCCTCACATCTTGGGAGGCATTCAAGGCTGTCGTCGCGGATGGAAAGACCTGGTTCTACCTGGTCAGCTACAGCATCATCATTCTGGGCATGTCGATCTCGTATTTCGTCCCCTCTATCCTGGCGGACATGGGCTACACTCGTGTCACCGCCCAGTGGATGACGGTGCCTATCTGGATTACGGGTACGGTGGCTCAGCTTCTGCTCTCGTGGAGCTCAGATAAGATGCAAGACCGCCGATGGCACATTGTCGGACTCTTCACTCTGTCGGCTGTTGGCTGCCTCGTCTCGGCCTTGGTTGGCAACGCCGTCGCCAAGTACATCATGATGTGCGTGCTCGTCGCTGGTCTCTATACGGCCCTGCCCCTGATGCTCAACTGGACGAGCGAGTCTATTCCCTTCCCCAACGAGAAGAGATCCATTGCCATCGCCTTTGTCAACTCGTTTGGCCACCTCGCCATCATCTACGGCAGCTACCTGTGGCCCAGCACCAACGCGCCCCAACACCTGATGGGCTTTGCGACCTTGACGGCAGCTTGTGGTCTAGGAGCGCTGCTCGGAGTTGCCGCGCCTTGGTTCTTCTCTTTCCTTCCAAAGGAGCCTGTTACAGCAGCCGAGCGCCGGATTCAAGCTTTGCAGGCCTCCAACGTTGAGACCACGGACGCATAAATTATCTGCAACTGTGTGGCGGAGCCGGATAATGGGGGTACATGTTGTTAGTCTGTTCTCGTGATGCGCTGCGTTGGTCAAGTGCGAAATCTGTTGACCAATTCCCCGCCACGAAGGTAATTCGGGAAATATCAATGTCCACTACGCACGAAGCGCGTCTTTGTTCTTTGACCATGAAGTAATGTCATTCTTTCGCGCAAATTTAGCAATAAATAATGTTGAATAGAAATACGACTCTACCCAGCCTCCCGACAGTCCATAGCCACCCCAATGAAATGCATGACGCACATAAATGCTGGCTGTTGATCGTTTCAAAGCTTTGAAGCGGGAAACAAGCCGGAGTGTAGATCGAGCAGCCAGTTCTGCTTGCTCTGTAATCTCGCCTCTGTTTCTTCAAATAGGCGAGGAATTCCTGTATTGGAAAAAGGAGTGTCATCAGAAACCATGCGACTGAGACCTTTGGCGGCGAGGAAGATTTGTGGCATGCCATGGCCAGTAAAACCACCCATGATGAACATGTTTTGGCGTCCTGGTATCTTCCCGATCCGCGGCAGCCGGTCTGCAGAGTATCCCATTACTATAAAAAATTATTAGTGGTACGGCTCGCTCCAAGAATGTGTTGAAGACCAACCTCCAGTCCATACTTTATCCGTATAGGCACCGCTGTTCTCCCAACCCCGGAAGTTCCGCTGCATATAGCCATCAAAATAATCACGCCCGACATCCATGAGCTTGCTGTCGTCCACGTTTCCGTACCACTGCTGCAAATGCTCTAGGTACGTCCTTCGGGCGCCACCGACTATGATGCTCCCATCAACCCGGGGAATAAGGTAGTCGTAATCCCACTCGTTGAAACGGAGCGCGTAACTGTTGACTAGCAGCGGGGGCAGCTTGTCTTCGGGAGTGACGATGCGGCTGCAGAGTGTTCGGTAGGGGATGATCTTGTCCTGGTACTCTGGCAAGAGAGCGGCTGTATATGCGTTGGTCGCCACGATTACCTGCTGAGCTAGTACATCCCCTCGGGGTGTGGTGAGTCTCCAACGTCCAGACGAATCTGGATGCTGTGAAATTGCGATGACTGGCGAGTTGGTCTGCAGATTCACGTTTGAGTGTTTGAGTGCCTGTTCAAACATGTGGTGAATGAGCTTGTACGGCCACAAGTGGCCGGCGCTGTACTTGAAAGCTCCCTTGGCGCCTTTAACGCCAGAGATCTAGCAGTCGTAGTCAGCTTTGGTTGGGTTCAGCCATAAGGATAGCCAAGGCGTACAATCTCGGCGTCTCGGCCGTGGAAATGGGCGGCTTGTTGGGTCGCTTTGATCCCTGCCATGCTCAACTTTTCGTATCGTGCCTTCAAGGCGGCATCATGTCTCTCCGAAAACTGTACATCGACGGCCTGCGTCATGACAAAGTCACATTGCGCCCCTGAGCTGTGCACATAGTCTTTGACAGCCTCAACGTTCTGTAGTTCGAACTCGGCAATCTCCACGGCGGCTTCGAGACCATGTGTGTCAGAGACCGATGAACACAAGTTGTAGACATCTGGTTTCAGATGTCCGCCTTATTTTATTAATTAGCTACGTCGTTCCATGATGGGTACTGGGAGACATGAGCACCGTTTCTTCCTGTGGCTCCCGAACACAATTGGCGGGCTTCAAGGACCAATATAGTCTTCTTCTGAGAACCTTGATTGTCGAGCAAGTGAGTGACAAGCGAAGCACCAGAGTAGCCCGCGCCAATGATGACAATGTCGCTCTCTACCGGCAGTGCGGCGCTGGATCGATGATTGTCCAAATGTCCCGGAGCCGTCTGCCAGAATGACGGCATTCCTTTGGGTACTGGAAAGGGCTTCGACGCCATGCTGTCTTACAGAGGGGAGTAGTTTTAGATGTTCAGTCGATCTGGGTCAGGCTACCATACCGGGAAGGCTATTCGGCGATGCAATAGCAGCCCTTTGAGTCCGGCGCTTAGACGAAGATTGGCGCTCTCCGAAGTCGGCAGCTTGTCCGGACATGAGGGGTGTAGGTGGGGGAATTGCGACTCCGCCGCTGTCGGTGATCCACGCCGGCGTGAGCGTTGGTTGCCTTGCGGCCTCGCTCTGTCCTGCCCATACCGGCTCCGACGGCCAGGCCGTGGGGCACAAGCCTAGCTGCTCATCGATCCCGGATGGATGGCCGCATGGGTCAAGTCCGCTGTCATGCTAAGGGGTTGCCAACCCAGCGATTTGGACCCTCTTCAAGTACGGAGTGTTGCACGCCAGGCACATGATCCCTTGTGTCTTAGTGTCTTACCTTTCTCTGAGCACCGTTCAATAGCTTGGTGCGTGAGTGTCGCTTTTCGGTGAAGGACAGAAATGCGGGTGACTGGGCAGTCATAGGAATATGTCGCTACGCCCTCCACGGAATGGAAGAGAAGAGTCAGACGCCGTGGCTGGTGGTTGGTGCTCACATGTGATGGCCAGGGGTCAAGCGAGATGACGTGACTTTGCAGCGGTGACATGGATTGTGGTGTTCAGGGAGCTGGTGGCTCAGAACAGGCTGTTGATGAACGGTAAACGGACGGTAGTATATTGAGCACGACTTGAGCCGAGCCATGCCCAGACGCTGCCCCCGAGTATGTACGAACCTTCCCATGCCTTGCAGTTCTCTTTCTGGACAATCAGCCCCAAGGTACACGAAAATGAATGAAGAAAAAGCCTGCCCTCGTGACTGTTGCTGGCCAGGAGGATTGCATTGTGCCTGGAGCCCACTTGGCTTGGAGCAAAATCACGCCACTTTGCTACACGCGACCTCGTTCTCGACCAACCAACCCCACGTACCAAGCATTCACCCAGTCTTGAGTCGAGGCCTGATTAGGCCCGGATGAGTGGGACAAGAAATAACAGAGCCGCGGCAGTTTCGTTTTCGTTGCTTCCGCCTGTCGGGAAAAACCGACGTCGGTTTCTTTTCTTTTCCTTTCTTCTTACTTTTTCTCTTCTTCACTTTCTTTTCTCTCCCGTGTTTTTGTTTCCAGGGCGTCAGGGAATCGGTCTTTTGCCATTGTCACCGGCTGCGCATCTTCGGTAGCCTCCCTAGATCAAGACGACCAACGACGAGTAGGTAGCGACACTGTCCGATTCCTTGCCGTCCCAACTCCCTCCCGACCGCGTCTCCCCGTCAAATCCACCGTTGCCCTGGCCGCAACCTCGTCTTACCAACAACTGCCGACTCTACGCCGAAACAACCACTACTTTGTCGCCATGTGGGTAACGCGAGCGATTTCCTTCACAAACTTCACTGTGGCCTCATCCGCTCTTGGCTTCCAGGTCTTTGTGCTGTACCCTTGGCACGAGGAGCTCCAGCACGACTTCAACAACCTGCGCAAGGAACACCTCGAGACGCTGCGAGGCGTCAAGGCCGACGTGGAAGACCTGAAACGCGAGCATGTCAAGGTGCTCGATGCCTTGAAATCGGAGCTGCAGAGCACAAAGAGTCGCGGTCTATTGGGATTTGGATCCACGACCAAGAGCTGATGCCTCGGCTGGAATGGCATGGTCTCTGGGAGCTTGAGAGGGGGGTTCTTTCAGCGATGCATGGCCGCAGTTTTGATCCTGTCCAATCGATAGACTATACGCATGTACATATCCCACCATTTTACTACAGCTGACATAAATAATGCGTCCTTTGCTCTAGATGTACCCACGCACCATCATCATTATCTGTGTTTACAAGCAGACGGTAGCCGATCAACTTCCCTCTCCTCGCTTGTTAAACCCTCCAGACCACAGTTAATTACCAGCCCAATGCCGTCTGAATCGCCTCGATGAGGAGATCCGCACCTTGAGCCTGGGTGGCTTCGTTGGGGTGATAGTCACAGCCTACATCCGAGCCCTGTGTCGGCCAGTCCACAAAGTGTATCTTCAGAGCGTCGAGGCGCTCGATGACAGTCTGGAGGACCCTAATGTGGGTGGTCTTTTGCGCATCTTCAATTGTAGGCCAGTAATCGCTCAGCAACGGGGAAGATACCAAAAAGAACTGCGCATCCTCGTACTGCGCGTGGATGCTTTCGATGAGAGCAGACAACGCCTCAATGAGTGCCGCAGGGTTGACTGGTTCTCGTACGTTGAGGTAGCTGAAGTCGTTGGTGCCAAGGTTGATGACGACAGCATCGGGAACCCAAGAAGATGGGAACGTGAAGCTGTCATCTTCATCGTTGGCACCATAGCGCGTGTAGACGACTGGCATCGGGGGTTGTGTATCAGGAGGGTTCGAGGCATAGTTGCGAACCAGGCCCTTGCCACTCCATGCCACCACGCTGTAATCGGCGCCGAGGGCCTGAGCCGCCACAGCGCCATATGTCTTGGGGTTGTTCTGCAACAGAGCCGTGTCTGTGCAAGGCAGGACGCCGTCCAGGCCGTAGCCGACAGAGATGGAGTCGCCAATGATCTCAATTTTCCGTGTTGGTGCCACGCTCGGCGCAAACGTTCCATCGGTGGTGACATTGGTGATGCGGAACGTGCCGAAATTCGTCTCGGAGCGCTTTCGAATCTCCACCGTGTGATTGCCCAATGGTAGCGTCGGGGTTCGGATGGGCGATCCATCGATGCTCGGGATGACGATTGGCTCATTGCCATCAATGTATAGGCTTACACTAGCCGTGCCCCTGACGCTGTTGATGTTGATGGAGGCTGTCGTGCCCGTGAAGCTGAATGCCACTCCGGTACTTGGCCAAGTCAGCTCTTTCGTCTCGGGATTAACTCTTCCGACGAATCTATAGGTCTTGTCTTGTGGTCAGAAATGCTGTTCAACATATTAGGCCGCATCTATAATTACCGAGTCTCGGCATCGCAATGTTGGCAAAGAAGCCGCCGTCACCACAGACACGACGAATGCAAGAGTGAACACCTTCATTTTGGCGTACATCTTGAAGCTACCAAAAAATGCGGATTTTTATTTCACGAAAGGCAAGGCAGACCAGCAAATGGTGCGCTTTTATACATATTAACCGAGCTGAACCGTCGATCTGCGATGTCCAATTTGCTCGACGGACCTGACCAGCCGCAACGTGGCAGAAGAGCTCGGCTTGCCAGCCGAAGTTCCGTCGCGTTGTTTATAACCATTGCGAGAGATGGGAGATACTTGGCTGGCCATTTTCCCATCAATCAGGAAACACTCGGCCTGTCGAATCCGGGGATGCCTATTCCGGCAACATCACCCACAACTCCGAACCCGCTATGAGCTCATTCTTCCTCTTGTGGTTGTGGTTCTTCTGAGATGGGGAAGGACAATTCATTTTCCCTACATCTCCTCTGGTTCCTCAATTATCGAGCCCTGTCTCAGAATCTTCCGAGGTTCATCGTGGGATGCACCCCTGGTAGCTTTCTTTCCTTCGACCTTGAGTGAGTCGTCGAATTTGGCCCTAACTGCCAGGACTGACTGCAGATGCTTTATTTGCACTCTGGTCTCCTCGAACCTGGCAATCGTGCGAGCAGTGTGGATGGCATTTGAGATCTCTCGCCCGTTCAGATTTTGATGGACGACGACCTTTATGGCATCGTCGATGTCTTCCAGGCCCAACTCGTCATCAGGGATCTGATGAAGAAATTGCTTCCATATTTTCCTACGAGTCTCATCATTTGGGCTCTTGTAGCCCAAAGCGAGATGGACTCGTGATTTCATGGCCAGATCAAAGGCCCTGATTCTGTTGGTTGTCAAGAACACGATTCCAGAGAAGTACTCCAGCTCTTTGAGGAAAACAGCCACAAGAGCGTTACGTTCTGCATTGCCCGCCTGCTCATCACGGACTTCCAAGAACACGTCGGCTTCGTCAAGAAGAATAACTGCATTCCACAGAGTGGCGTATTGGAGTAACCTCTTGAGCTCATACTCGAACACCCACGGACTATCGATGTTCGTTAGTGATTGCAAATTGCCACACAACAGTTGGGACTTACATATTCTCCTTGTTCAGATCTCCCAAAGATGCTGAGATCAACGGCTTACGACTTCCTTCAGCAGCGACTTCTGCTGTCAAAGTTTTGCCTGAGCCAGGGTCACCATGCAAAAGGATGACCAACCCCTTTCCTTTCTGCTCGGGTTGGTTACGTGGATTAGCTGGTGGCTTGTGTGAAGATACAAGCGCTTGAAGAACAAGTTTTTGGTCTGGGTCAAGGATCAACCTGTTCCAAATGCCTTCTTTCCACTTGACCGATGAGATGGTGTCAAGGAAAAATCTGCACCAGCCTTTCCTAGCAAGTGAAAAGCCAATGGCATGTGGGGGACAGAGCAGCGCCTCGGGCTCTGCAACCCTTTTGATCTGGAGGTAATGGATGCTTTGGCTTTCCAAGAAAGCCTTTTTGTCTAGGACGACACGGCCGTTTTGCTACCAAATGTCAGTCTCATACTGTGTCGCATGTCCGGACTTTTGTTACCGCAAATGGGAACCAGATGTCGTCAAACCCCGCCATTTTCGGATCATAATAGGAGCTGGGCGGCTCCTTGAGATACTGAGCAAGCCCTTCATACATCTGGACCGAGACTCCCATGAGATCCAAGAACTTGGCCCCTCGTGCTTTGAGAGTCTCCTCCAAATTGTCGGAATCACGGACAAACTTCCTGGGATACACAGGCAGTTCCGCAATGAAAGCCGGGTTATCGCCCCCAAAGTGCCTCTTTTGAATAATCGCAAACGTGTGGGGGACTTGTCCTGCCATAGTACCATCATGGTTTGTGTATGTGCAATGCACCTCGAGATACTGCCCAATGCTTGTGTTCTCTTCGTAAACCGTCTTTTCACATCGAAGAACCCAGCCATGGCCCATGATTGTGGTGTAAACAAGATCTCCAGGACGGAAGATAGCCCAGGCAGTCAAATACGTGATCTGGCCTTTCGCCAACATGACCGATATGACATTACGATCGGGACCTAGCTCATTCTCCATGAATTCGGTCAGAAGTCTCATGTGCATGCGCGCAGTAGCATTGGGGGCATTCCCGAGGTATGCGTATAGCTCGTCCCAATAGTGATATAGCATCTGAAATGGACCGGTCAGAGTGAAAGGCGTCTGAAAGTTGGAGGCGACAGTGGAATAAGATCCGATAACATCGCGAAAGGCCTTGAGTATGTGCGGTGAGTTGACTCGGAGTGAAACCGAGCTTGGCGTACTGGGATTCTCATGGGGAAACCTTCGTTTGATGACGAGAGCATAAGGACTATCATCAACTTGAATTGACGATTTACCAAACGGGTCGCTGATCTTTTTGACGACCATTTCTCCATCCTTTTTGGGGATTTCGTGATATGTCCTGAATTCACACCGCATGCCGACATCACCGTCCGAATGCTCCATTCCGTCCATCTGGCTTATCAGTTGGTAGGCTATGCTGCTATCTGCGGAGATGGTCCGTTATTGAGCTGAGGGGTACGCAGATGGAATCGGTATCGAGATTTGAGGAGTAGTGTGGCTCGTCTTTCTGATAAGACTCGGGAGGTGGTGAGAAAAAGGTAGACGGCCTGCCATGGGAAACTTGCCTCTTATGTATGTATTTTGACGTAGCCTGGCTATGCGTAAGGGAGGGGAAAATGTGGGCAAGCCTTCCCCATCCCTCAATTTCATCAACACATGCAGCTGCTCCATGCTCATAAGCCGCACATGTCACACCCCCCGTCCTCTCAGCCCGCTTCTTCTTACTGGCTCCGAAAACAGAATGCCCAAGTTACTGCTGACGGCATGCGTGGATGCCTGATGGTGACACCTGGTTTACCCCAATCGTTGAACGAGGCAATAATCCTGTCCGAACTTGCAACCGCCACCGATGACGGAATCTCATTCCCATGCCCAGTCCTCTATTTACCCCCGCAAAACAGTCAGGACATTGACTGCACCCGCCAGAATGGCGTCTCCGCACACATATCCGGAGTCCGCGATATCTAGGAGTGATACTGTGGTCGATACAGAAGCCAGAAGCCTGCTCGGACGAGCCATAGATGACTTCTTGAACGAGCTGAAGGAGAAAGACAAAAAGAACCCATTCATCCAGGAGCTCATCAACAAGGAGTATCGATCCCATGCACCTGCTAGCGGAGTTTCCTACGCAGACCAGTCGGCGCAAGAGATACACGAGTGTTTAGTCAAGTTGGAGGAACAAAAGAGAGGGCGCGGCTATCGCCTGCTACACCGGCTGGCGCCTTTTCTCAGTAGCTTCAAAAGCCTGCTCAAAACCTGTGAAGTCGTTCTCCAGGCCAGCCCACTCGGCGTCGGTGCGGCATTTCTAGGAGCCCGTGTGGTTCTGGAAATCGCCATCACTTTCCACGAATACTTTGAACTTGTCGTGAATGCCATGGACAGGATTGGTGATAGTCTCTTGGTGTATCAAAAGTATACCGAGGCCTTTCATGAACGGCCCGATTTCCAGCACTGTCTTATCAAGTCATACAAGCGGATTGTGGAGTTCTGGTACAATATATCCCGAAACCTTTCTCGGAAGAGAGCCGTCTTCAAGAGTATCACCGCTCCCTTGGTCGCGGAGATTAAGGAGGCAATCACTAGCCTCAAAGAAGACGGCGCACACATCAGCAACCTCGCCCAGGCAACTCAGTCGGTTCAATCCAACCGTGACAGGCAGTCTGCAAAGAAAAAGAACATCCGAGACTGGATCCTAGGCTCAAACGCTCATGTTGATGTTCGGACAGTTCTCAAAGAACAGCTTGAGCGGCGTCATAACCGTACCTGCAGCTGGTTCCTTTCGGATGAGCGAGTTGTTGAATGGCGCGACAACGCTCAAGATAGTTTGACCCTCTGGTACAATGCCTCACCCGGATCCGGCAAGACAGTCTTGGCCTCGGCAATGATCGACCATCTTCTCAATCGTGGTGCAGTTGTCGCATGGTTTTTCCTCTCCTTTAACACTGTCGGCCGACGGGACGGCATGAGTTGTCTTCGGTCGATTGCCCTGCAGCTTCTAACCATTATTGAGACTGTGCCTGATTCCTTAGTGGACATATATGAAGAGGAGATGAAACATCACGCGATAAACTTGGAGTCCATCGACACGGCAGTCATGGTTGTTCACAAATTGTTGGCGCATTGTCCTCACATTTACGTTGTTGTGGACGGAGTCGATGAGTGCAACGAGGAGATGAGCTTTCTTCAAACACTTGATGCTCTCATTTCTCTACGCACCTACGGATTGGTTAAGTGGCTTATCACCAGTCGAGACCACGCTGCCATTCGAGGATGCATGGAACGAGCAAAAGCTGCTGAGATCCAGCCAAATAATGACGCCGTTTTACAAGACGTGAAGGCGTACTTTGCAGCCAACCTCAGTCTCACGTCCCAGACTCGCATTTACATCGAAGAGGAAAGCAACTTTCTCTATGCAAGATTCTTGTGCGAAACAATCCGAGGGCAGGGCCTCACTTGCGAGGCAGAAATCAATGAAGCACTTGAAAGATTTCCCCACGACCTGACGACATACTACGCACGCTCATTAGAAAGGATTTCACAGAGATCCAAATCTGAACAGGAGCTTGCTCGGTATGATTCAGACCAAAACATTGAAGATTCTTCACTGACAGATATAGCCGAATATTCCTAATACTCGTGGGGGCAGTTCAGTCCCTCACCATGGACGAGGTTCTCGATGCCCTATCTGTCCGGATGGGATCACGGGATTATGACAAGTCGCGAAGACCACGACCAGAGCTTATTCAAGATGTGTGTGGCCACCTCATCACAACAGAAGAACAGGCTCCAGATGGTCGTAATCCTATTCTGAAATTCTACCACAAATCCGTGCGGGACTTCTTCCTTGAAGACCCCGAAGAGTTGCAAATCCCCCCTCACCTACGCAAATACTTCACCACTTTGAGAGAGTCGCAGCGCGAGCTTGGCCTGTCGTGTCTCACGTATCTCAACTACGATCGGTACAAAAAGTCTCTTCAGGTCACTAAATTGTTGAGTGAAAATCCGATAGAGCATGCGTTGCTACGATACGCAGCGAGTTTTTGGTTTCTGCATCTGCGACACACCAAACCTGATGCTGATGTGTGTAAAGCCATCCGAGGCCTCTTGGAGGGCAAAGCAATGTGGACCTGCTTGAGCGTGCAAAGCCACATTGCACCGTTTCTTTTCGGCCACTACGCTGGTCTTCAAAGAAACCAGGGCCGTTATCTGATGGGAGTCAGTGGCCCAGCGACCTTGTCTGGCTCGGATGCCTTCGGCGTGCCACTACCGCAGTGGCTCCCTGCCCACTCTAAAGACCTTGCTCTCCTTGATCGTTCATTTTGCAGCTTTGTGCAAGAATGGCGCGAGGTTCTGGCTACTCTTCCGGAAAGTCTAGACATGTGCGCCCCTTTGCAGCGATTTCAGCCTGAATGCCACTTAACGCCACTTTCCAAGCCCAAGTCTGTCAAGGTTGCTTATCTAGCAGATGATGTTAGCATGGAGACAGGAACCATTGTTGCCTTCTACCTCACACACCAAGGTTCTCTATGGGCCAATATCGTGTGCAGAAATAACGATGATCAGGAGAACCAGCTTCAGAAGTTCCGAATTCCTCTATTCTCGGATCAGATGACAACCAAATCAACCCATAATTGCTTACCCACGAGCCTGAGCGACACCCTCAGCTTTACCATTCTACAACCTGAGCAAGACGATCGAACACTGGAGACATGGTCATTGGATGAGCAAGGCACAACTCTAACACGAACCAGAGAGAATGGTAGTAGTGACTTTGAAGTGCCATCGCCTCTACATCCTGGGACAGACCTGGGGAGAGACAGCCAGTGGAAGCTTCATTTCAGCACACATGCTCTTCCACCATCACATGGGAGCATTCTGCACCACCTGGCATGGATCCCTGTTGGCCAGGATCATTCAGGTGCAGATAAAAAGGATCAACCTCATGATGACCGGAGCGTATCCGATCAGCACTCTGACAGCAGCGAGGCATCTGAAGATTCATCTGACGACAGCTCTGATGACGATTCTAACGACGATTCTGACGACGATGACTCTGTTGGCCCAAAAGATACATCCGATTCTGAGAGCACCGCAAGATTGAACGGGGGTCCGAAACAGGGCCAGATTGCCAAGGAGACTATCATGATCATGACTCCTGATGGCATGCCTCACTGGTCAAAGGCTTGGACTCGTATTGCTGGGAGGTGGGCTCAAGTCAGAGTCGCCGCACATCCCTCACTCCCGCTAGTCACTCTCTCTCACACCCCATTGAAGCTAGAGATCATGGACTTGGTGAAGAACGAGCAACGAACCTTGAATCTCCCGGAGATTGCGGACCTCGACGATTATACAGTGGCGTCTTGTAGAGGTGCGTAAAGTTCAACGTCTTTCTTGGCAGGTAACTTTATCCAGACTGACCACGCAGAACTTCAATTCTCTCCATGCGGAAACTATCTCTATCTGCTCCTCGTATCCTTCCGATCGCAGTCCAATATTACCATATGCAACGTCAAGCTCTCGACATTCCTCTTCGACAGTAACGACGATACCGATGGCTCTATCCTGCGCAGCTTTCATGCCGACAGCTTCACATATCAAATTTGGCGGCAGCTCGAAACTATTCCAACCCCTCTGGCACTAACAATTTGGGACAGCGAAAGTGTCACGGTGGCATTACCTCCATTAACATGCAATCCCAGAATAGTCAAGATTAGACTTCCACGGGATGATGGCAAGGCGACCGCAGATCCAGTACGGGAAGCCATTCTCACTCTTGCATCGCCCATATGCTTCCCCTCATCAACGCCGTACAGGGAGCCTCAACTAGTCCGCCGAACTGGAAGTAAGGGGGACGACTACCTGCACTTGGCTCTTGGTCCTTTGAAGTCGACACCTGGGTTTGACAGTGAGAATCGGAGCAGTCCTCCTGTTGTACTCCGGTGGAAAGTTTCTAGCAAAGATGGCTGGGTGTCGTGGAATGAGGAGAAGCACGGGTCATCGGTAGATTTCGGCACAAACCGGGAAACGCTTCACAGGCTCCGTGGCAGCTTTGTCGACGAAAACAAGTCGTTCGCTGTGCCGATTAGAGGCGGGCTGGATTGGGGCAGGCGAGGGTTTTTAAGTTGCTCTTGAGAGTAGGGAACGATCGGGGTTTAATCATGAAACTCATACCGTCAGACTTCTTGCAGTCCATCAAGTACCTAAGCCACAGCCTGTCCCCAATGCCTACTGTAGCTGGATAGAAAGAATAATAGAAACTAGCCCAACACCCATGTTCATGTCACTGACCAGAAGGTGACGCCAGGTCTAATACTACAGCTAAGCGAATGTGTCTGTGGTTCCTGTAATTACATGTGCTGCCTCTTAACTAGCTAGAGCTTGAACATGGTGGCGTACTCTTGTAAGGGCATCCCGAACAGCTGGACAGCTAAGTGGACTCAGCTGGACTCTCACCACGTCGTTAGCAAATTTGGGCTTCCGGCGTGGCTGATCTACGCTCTAACGGCCCCGAAGCTTGAACGCATTGAGAATTGGCGACGCCCGAGAACATGGGTACAAGAGCTGAGCTGCCCTGGGACCACATTATCGTTTACTAGCCTTACGGACTATTGGCACCTCGGATTGTTAGACCTTTAGGAGTCTCATGGCCGTATTATGGTCACGGAGCATTTCTCCCATGCTAAGAATACATAAAAGCGTAGTTCCTCCCGAGGAAATAGCCACACGCTCTCTTCAGGATCAAGTCAACAACAGTCTCGGTTTCTTTACACAATGAAGTCAAGCTTCAACGCCGTAGCATTCCTTGCCCTTTTTGTGGCTGGCAGTGCGAGTCCCGTCCGAGACTCAGCTCGTCGGGATGAGCTGGTGGGCAGTGTTCCACCAGGCTCGGGACAAGTGCCCAGTCAATTCCAGAAGCGGGCGATGGTGTGCAATGCAGACAACGCCCTTCGAGCTCTGAGGGCGACTAAGCGTGCTGCGATAGCCACACCATTTTGCCAGCAGTACATCAGCATTCCCACGTCAACTGCTACCGTCACAGTCACCCCGTCCACGTATGTACCGCTACTGTGTTGCAACAACAAGGCCAGAACTGACTACTATCGCAGGCTCATTTCCTCAACTGCCATTGTTACTGAGACCGACGTCTACACCGAGTTTGCGTATGAGACTCATGTCTACACCGTCACTGTCGATAAAACAAGCATTGCCACTGTCACGGAAACTGTCGTCGTACCTTATCAACTATCTAAGCGTACCGAAGTGCCGGTTCCAGATTTCATGCAGACCTACCCAGCGTCACGTATCTCAAGTGCTTGCTCCTGCCTAGTTGTCCCATCACCAAGCACCACTGTCACTGCTACTGCCGATAGAGTGGTAAGTTTTGCTGTCGCAAATGCGTAAACAGAGGCCTAACAAGCAGATAGACAGACTACGACATTTCGACCCGTGTCACGGTGCTTTCCGTACCTACCACTTTCGTGAGTGTTACCCGAGTCTGGTGATGAGTTAATCAGAGTCTAACAATCTGCTAGACCATTGAAACGTCAGTCACAACCGAGGTATGTCCTATGACTCTTGTCGATCCAATTCGTAACCTCAAGTAAAAGCCAGAAACTAAAATTGTTTAGGAAACGCGACTTGTTGCCACAGTCACAACCACGGAGACAGTTTCTTTTACAGCTACACCGGATTCCGAGTTTTACATTAAATCTTCTGGTGGATCCTTCGTCGGCCAATATCTGACGCCATTTGCAAACTCCAATGATGACCGCAACCTCTTTTTCACGAGCGACAAGACCATTGCTACCAAATTCAGGCTCGGGGCAGATGGCATCATGAGCTTTTCCGACTCTATCCGACACGATCCTCCGGTCGAGGTGCGATCGTTCCTGAACACGGGTTGGCAGTTGGAATCGGTTTACTTCTCCAGTGCTGCGGCCCTCGAGCCTTGCGTCGAAGGTGGCAGTTGCTACTACATCACCTTTTCCATCAATACAGACAAGGTCCTTGTCTCGACAAATTCGAATGGCGTGACCCAAAACAGGGTCTGTGATTGGTTTGGTGCTGGACTGCAGTGGCATTTAGGCAAACCTGAGGCAACTGGCAATGATTGCGAACTTGTGACGCTGACAGTTGAATATGTTTAGAGATTGCAAGATGTGACTATCTTGGGCTTTATATATATATTAATTGCAAGGACTAATTCTCAGTCCGGGACTCAAGGCTGTTGGATATTGCATATAGTAATGAACATAATACGGTCTGACAATCCCTTCATTGATCCTGCGGGTAGCAAGGCCACTATTGTGCACATACACTATTGTTCTTTTTCTCCCACTACACGCACCTGCCCACTACTATAAGTGACAATAGTGGGCGATGCGTAAGCTGATTGCTTTTGTGTAGGTGTATGGATGGCTGGATTTCTCTGTCTCTACGAGCGGAAAGAAGGGAATGCAACCTATCTGTACACGCAATTGCAAAGTTTTCATGGCTTGTGAGCAAGTCTCTGGGTCCAGGACTACTCCGGATTCAGACATGGTGCCTCCGTTTGGGATTTTGTCACGATCCCACTATTGGCTGCCAGTGTTCTCTATTTTAGGTGTCGGTTCAGGTAGGCTATAGGGATCGGCAACACTTGTGATCAGACAGCCAGCTACGCATGCCAGACTAGAATTCAAAACGAGTCTCACGTACACCAGTGGTTGCCAGAGAGCAATGAATTACTAACTAGCAAACGATTTAAGTAAAAAGAGTGTAAATATTGCATCGAGCAATAAAAATACTAGCTAGCAAACAATTTAAGTAAAAAGAGTGTAAATATTGCATCAAGCAATAACAAACAAGGCCATAGACCGGGTCTAGAAAACAAGACCCCTACCGCAAACCATCTATCCCGTTCTTTCAAAATCAAGTGCCGTGCTTCCATCCTTCTGCATCGCCATATGTCCGTACCAGTACCCGCTGGTTGTCTTGCCGATCGTTCCCTGGAGGGGATTAAGGGTGGGCGTCAAGAGCAGCCTGGATTTCCATAATCTCCTCGTTGCTGAGGTTCTGAAAGAGAATCGAATCAGAACCCATGGGGATTGGGCTGCCCTGGTTGTGCTCCCCGGTGATGACTGTGGCAAGGGTCATGCAGGAGGGAGGAATACCCTCAGCGAGAACGCCTTGAGAAAAATAAGTTAGTAAATAGAGTTTAACAAGCTTAAATTACGTTGAGGGCCTATGAAATGAAGCACGAATTGCATGTGCACTCACTTCCAGGGGCGGGACCGGAGAAGGTAACAGTAGCGGTGCCGAGCTCCTCGCGGCAGAGCTGCCAGGCAAGCTGGTTCTGCTCCTGGCGGCGGTAGACGCGGCTGACGCTGCGGCGGTTCTGACCGTTCTGGATGGCAGTCGTAACGGTTCCTGCGACAGCAGAAGCGGCACTGACAGCGTTGGAGACGGCACCAATGCCGGCGGCGGTGGCGGCAGGAATAGCGAGGAAGTGGGCGGAAGAGACTTGGACCAGAGCCAGGGTGGCAACGGCGGAAACGGTAGTCTTGAAGGAAGGCATCTTAAACAAGTGATGAATGGGAAAAAATGAAGCAGGATTGGCTTGGTTGTCGTGGAAGTAGTTGTCTATGAACTTGATTGAGAGAAGTGAAGGAAAGAAAAGAAAAGAAAAGAAGGTAAGGAAAAGTTGGTAATGAATGAACTGAACTGAACTGCTTGCTCTGAATCAATGAAAAGCGAGGGAGAAGGGTGCTTTTATATACCATGGTCCCCCCATGATGAGCTCTTTCCTCTTCCCTTCTTCGTTATTGTTGGTTCTGGACGAGGTTCAAACGACACCATCGTCCTGTTCTCCTTACCCCTTCTCGTTTAGTTTCCACTCTCGCATCAGCTGAGACCTGGGAATAAACTTAGACCAAGGAAGAATTCCGGTGAGACTACCGTTCAGTAATCGTGTAACATGTTTAAGGTTGGTGTGATCGGCAGGGGTCAGAAACAAGGCGTGGGAGCTGACGCGAAAGAAGAGGCGTTGCGTGGCAGTTACACAGGCAGTAAAATTTGACCAGGGATCGTCATTGTCCAGCCACTAGCACAGCACGTAGCCCGCAGTAGACTACGAAGGTTAATTTCAAAAGTGTTGGCTAGCCCCCAAGTTCCATCAGGGGCTTACTGAACTTGGGGGCTGGCCAACACTTTTGAAATCGACCTCCGTATCTTTCTGGGACCCATTTGCATTGGCGAATCAGGCGTACGACAAGGCCAATGGACGCCATAGCTGAGACCCATGCTGAGGTGAGCGTTGGTCGACAAAGGTGCTACGATAATTCAATATTTAGCTCCTTTTCCAAGCGGAGAGAGACCATAACATTATCTCATCTCTTTTTTCCTACTTCTCACAGCATTTCAGCAAAAGCAATAACTCCTCACTTTACTGCAAAATCTCGTCAGATATGGACACCGCGCTACAGACCCCCAACCCTGCCGTAACCCTGCTCAGCGATTATGAATCGACGCAGGAATCGGTCCTGCTTATGACTTGCTATGATCTCTACTTCAAGAAGGTTGAGGTCTCGGATGGCTCGGGCAATCGACTCTTCACCGTCAACGGAAAGACGTTCTCGTCGTGGAGCTGGCGGCGTACTGTGACTGATCACAAAGACGAACACTTGTTCGACCTCCGCAAGATAGGCTTCGGGGGGCGTTGGACCGTTGAAGATCCATCCAAGCAAACCATTTGCGACCTGGAGCACAAAAAGCGCTTTACGGAGCCCGTCGCCGTAGACGCTACTGTGCATACCCAGGCTGGGGACCAGGTTCTTGTTGTTATGCGGCCAAACGACTACGCCGCAACAACCACGACTGTCAGCGTCAGCGATACTACCATTGCCGTGATAAGCAAGGTTGTGGACAACATACAAGCCTATAAAACGGACAAGGAGCGGAGCGTCTGGAAAGCCAAAATTGCCGGTGGGGTCGACTTGAGCCTTGTGAGTATCCGTCCATGTTTCCGCCTATCTGTTTATTCTGGGAGAAAACATTAACTTCGCTGCCGATCCTCATCATGATGCTGTGCCGCGCAGAGATGGGCCATGTTTGGAAGCAATGAGACCATCGAGTTATTCAGCAAGGGGGAAACTTGTTTAGAGGAGGCGCTGTAGTTGGTGCGATAGCTAATTTTAACATGATGCCATTACTGCGAGGCAAGGTGCATATTGTGAGAGGCGCCGCTAATGAGGCGGATAGGAGGCCTCACACCGTTCTCTCCACGGCTCTAAATCAGTCCGAACCTCTCCTAACGTCACGGGGCGTGTCCCGACGCCACCGGCATATCTGACAATCGCATGTAGTAAGACGTCGAGTGGGGAGCCTTGCAGGAGGCTGGTGGATATAGAATGTCTGAGGTTTGCATGTAAGACCAAGCAACTATACCATAAATAGCAGTTTACTTTTTGCAAGATGGTAGCAATTGTAATAGGGAGTGTTTATAATCATGACTTGCGCCATGCTACCTCCCCCCCAACTGCAGAACCGCAACGACATAGCAAGATGTACGCTCAATTCCTGTTTCCTTGTATTAGCCCTGTTTCTTATCTACTTCTGTCCTTCCTTGTTTTCCACTGGGCCCTGCATACCCGTTCTCAGCGTGTCCGTCTTTTCCTTGCGCCATTCTTTCTGGGTTTCGCATGGCTCTCCTTCACCACATCAGAAGCATTCATCATACCTACCCTTGTCGGCATCTGGACCCAGAGCATTGTTCTAAATGTCTTTCACATCATCTCGCTACTCTTCATAGAAAAATGGCCTGCACCGGAGCGTGACAAGGGCAGTTCGTTGCTGTCCGCCAAGGCGTTTCGAACCACGTATCTTGTGTGGGGAAACCCGCAGCTTCTCTCTGAAGCGAGCAAGAGCAAAGACGATGTCAGAGATGGCGATTCCCTAGTCACCTTCCTAATCCTTCGCCTCCCGAGACTACCACTCTACTATTACTTGCACAGATACATGCTGCCCGCCATTTTCGTCGAGACAATGGTTGAGATCTATCCTGAGGACGTGGCTCAATCAGCGCTGCTCATGCGGCTGTCAAGTTTGACAGCTCGCGAAACCGTCGTTCGCTTGTATGCTGTTGCCTCTTGGATCTGGGGCAGCTTCATGCTGATGGACGGCATTCACACCATTTTAGCAGTGGTCACGGTAATCACAGGTCTCTTTAGACCAGCCGATTGGCCGCCTCTGTTCGGCAAGCCCACTGAAGCCTGCGGCTTGCGCCGATTCTGGGGTCGGTTCTGGCACCGTCTGGCTGTCCGCTCATATTCAAACTATGGCCGCCTAGTTGCGCAGAGTTTTGGCATGCTGCAGCACAGCCATCGTACACCAGGAGCGGGTGCCGTTATTGCCTTTACAGTATTCTTGATCTCGGGTCTCACGCATCAAGTCATCAGCTGGCGCTTGGGCACAAATGATTGGCTAGATCTGCAATGGTACTTGCTCAATTTTGCAGCCTGCTTCGCAGAGACTGTGATTGTTTCGGCTGTTAGGAGCGCAGCGAAACAGGCCGGTTGGGCTCGGGAGTTGGCTGTCATCGAGAGAAGCTGGCTAGGCTGGGCTATAGGCTTCATGTGGACCTTTTCATTTTTCTTCTGGGGTGTTCCTCTATGGAAGTTTCCGCGTCTGCATAAGCAAGTCACCTCTTTCGACAGGTGGATGTCTATATTCTCCAAGATGACGATCGTTCCGCCAACATAGAAGATGGAACAAGATGTGGTCTCTTAAATTAGAAACTGACGAAGTTTTAATTTGGAAACCAATTATATGGAAACTTTGTTCACACAGGCATCTCGGATTATAGAGGTCAGGTCAGATAATGTATCATAATTGGGCTTGTCTATCTTACGTATTATTGCAATATAAGCTAGAAAGGAGCACAGGAATGGCCAGAGTTAGACGTTAATGGTTGTAGTCTCAGCCTTGAACTTGGCAGATCCTCTAGTAACCGGAGTCGAAGGTTCTGCCACGTCAGCTCCAGTCAAGGTTTCTTCCTCATCCGTAAATGGGGCTTCTTCGCCTAGTCCCTGGGGTGGGAAGAGGAAGTTCAGACCTAAGAAGAGAGAAAGGCTCATGGCGACTCCGACAAGAAATGTGAGATTGTACAACCGGATCCATGAGGTCCAGCCCGAGCTTTCATGATCGTCCACAATGGCTACAAGGCCAGCTGCAGAAGGCAATCTTGGTTAGAAAAGGGAAATTCTACGACGAGAAGGGAATGATGAATGCGACTCACGAAGAAATGGCGCGGTGCAGACAAAGAAGGCAGCAAATGCACGCCAGTTGAATCCATGGTCAAACCAATAGATTGATGAGCTATTTCCAACATAAAGCTGATTCAGTTTCAGCTTCATTCTTCGGACAATCAGATGATCTGCCAACATGACTCCACTGCCGACTGGTTAGAATCTTTTTGCTTTGAAGGTTTCGTGTTCAACCTACGTTGCCGGAGCCATGAAAACACCAAAACCACTCAGTACTTCCAGGAACCTGGTACCTGATGTCATCAGCTGCCAAGGTCTGTTCAAAGAAGTTAGTATCGTTGTGGTCTTAAAGCTAAGAACAGGAGAGACCAACTGCACAGCAATGCCAATAATGGCCATGATGTAGCTTCCCCGGCGGATGTTAATGTACTTGGGCCACAATCCCGATAGATCCATTCCGCAAGAGACAGAGTTTAAGACAACGGATATCTTGAAGTGAGTCAGCAAGCCAGACCATGACACAATAGAAGATTTAAAGAAACATGTACCGAGAACTGTGAAGCAACGAAGCCCAGACTAGCGAAGAACACGGCTGCTCTGACGCCTGGGCTGGAGTGATAGTGGTCCTGGATCGAGGCCAACAGCGTGATGGGGTTCCAGATGATGTCGCCTCCCATAGCTTCACGCGCCGCACTAGTGACTATAATTCCGATGCATGCAGTTACAGCAATCGTCAGTGGGGATGAGACGAGCTGCGAGACGATGGGAGAATAGGGAGTAACCGCGTATCGAGTCCAGTCAGACTGGCCCAGCGTCCCGGCTCCCCAGGCTCCTAGAATAGCTGTGATACCAAAAGTGAAAGCCCAGCCTTCATTCGCAGCTGTCGCGGGCTCCTGAAACATGCGACCCGCGCCATGAGCCTGAGATACGCTCCTAAGGTGCAGCATCAGCATCGTCATGTCGTCGGCATTGGTGCAAAGGAAGTACCCACCAAGCAAGCATGCCAATGCAGCTAGCAGCGAACAAAATAAAGCAAATGACAAAAGGCTTCTGCAGTTTCTCGGGCCGAATAAGACATGCTGGGATAAAGAAGGCCATCCAGATGACAAGACCGATAAAGTCTTTCGTCTCGAGATGCGAGCTTGCCGCGAAGTAGTTTGGCATGTGTGCAAAGCCTAATGTATGCCAATGTCAGCGGCTTTGCCGGTTTGATCCAAAATTTACATGGGCGAGGCGGGACGAAGTACCTGGAATGATTGCGCCGATGCACACTCTTGTGGCCATGCCGCCCCAAGTAGCTTGGAAGCCGAACCACATACAAGAGACGAAGACACGTAGTAGTACCGGGACTAGTTCGATGTTAGTATTTACTACTGCGCTGTAGGTAGGCATGCACCAACAATATGACCCTCGCATGCCCCATGTTGATCGACTCGATACAGTGAATCCGATGTGGTGGTTTG
This sequence comes from Stachybotrys elegans, assembly GCA_020746835.1. Lineage (NCBI taxonomy): Eukaryota > Fungi > Ascomycota > Sordariomycetes > Hypocreales > Stachybotryaceae > Stachybotrys > Stachybotrys elegans. The sequence goes on from JAGPNK010000013.1 coordinate 1,149,301, forward strand.
CTCCCATCCACCCGCAAGCGACAGCGAGAAGACCAGTCAAGACACCGCCTACGATCTAAAATGGTGTGAGCGGCTTGCCGTCAGCCTCGTGGGCTCGTGGGAAGGCTATACTAACCACAACCCCGATAGCCTGCTGCGGGCTGAGCCCGAATGCCAAGAGTGTGCTGCCCGTCGTCCACGCAGAAACACACGAACCCGAGACGGTCCAATACCCTAAGTATTACTGTAAGTGATGGTGAAGACATATGGCATGTTACATGTCCGACATACCTATGAAGGACCACGCTCCATATGTTTGACGGTCCTTGGGAATAGGGATCAAGTCACGATTGCACCATTGCGTGTTGGCGTAGTTCGCATTCTCGTCTTTGGGGCTGTTTGATGCATCAAGATTAGCGACCCATTCCACCTTAGGTATGAACTAGCCAACGACTTACCATTCCAGCCGTTGCTTCACACGGTCCCAGTCGATACCCATTTTGATAGTAGCAAGGCTGCCGTTGAGATGCTCAATTGAGACCTCCAGGAGTACAGAGGAGAGAAGAGGAATTGTTTTGTACGTAACAGGGTGCCAAAAGATGGGGTACTTCGTTCTTATTCAATGTATCTGGCAGTTGAGCTGGGACATATGCAATACAATCTAATGGTAAGCTTCGGTAGCCCGATCAAAGCCCGAATCTTGACCGATCGGGCTATCTTGTGATGATAAGCAATCAGGCGGAGCGACGATATGCATCCTGGCATGTTGATCAGATTGAAATGCCGAGGATGGATCAAACCAGGCCAGAGCAGGTGGGTAAAGCGAGGCCAGAATACCAGGGCACTTGACAAGTTTTGGGGCGAAATGATTAGAGAATCCGGCAATAATGCTCTTATCGGCCACACAACTCCGCACGACTGCTGCACGGGGCTTCTTGGAATGTGGATGGAAACCGGATCTATGCCGACCCTGATAGCCGACCCTGATAACCGACGAGACACGGAACCATCATTACGGAAACTTTATGCCTCTTCAATAGTCTACTGAATTTGCGAATTCTTTGGTTCAGGATACGATGGACCAAGCTCACCCTTCTTTCAAACTGAACAACGGCAGTGCCATCCCAGCCATTGGCCTCGGGACTTGGCAGTCGTCGGATAGCCAGACCCGCGATGCTGTCGAACACGCACTCCAACATGGCTATCGTCACATTGACACGGCCTTCAATTACGGCAACGAAAAAGAAGTTGGGGAGGGTATACGCGCCTCTGGGATTCCACGCGAAGATATCTGGGTAACCACCAAGCTGGATAACCCATGGCATCACCGCGCCCAACAAGGCCTCGAGGCCTCGTTGAAGAATCTTGACACTGGTTACATTGACCTGTTTCTGATGCATTTTCCCTGCTCAACCGACCCTGATGACCCCTCGAAGCATCTGGGAGATTGGGATTTCGTCAAGACCTGGTGTGTTTCAGGACCATTGACGTCAAGTCGTACATATCACTGACCTTCCACAGGCAAGAGATGCAAAAGATGCTAGACTCTGGCAAAGTCAAGAATATCGGTGTATCTAATTTCCAGATAAGGCACCTGGAGAGGCTTCTCAATGACCCGTCATGTCAAGTAGTGCCTGCGGTGAATCAGCTCGAGGTATGTGGGTAACTGCACTTGGCATCAATAACTAATATCTATCTATCCTCAGCTACACCCATACAATCCCTCGTAAGTCAACACACCAACAGCGGAAAATGTGCAATAGCTACTGATTACAGAGGCCAGAACCAAACTTTTGGAATACTGCAGGTCGAAAGGGATTCATTGCACAGCCTACTCCTGCCTCGGCGGCCACACGACGTCCCCAATCAACTCACACACTGATCTCGCGTCCAATGATGTCGTGGTCAGAATTGCCGAGAAGAAGGGAAAGACCCCAGCCCAAGTTTTGTAAGTATGCTCATAATATGCGCATGAAGCGGACTTGCTAACTTCATTCAGGGTCAAATGGGGACTAAGTCGAGGCACAAGCATGATTCCGAAGAGTATCACGCCGTCAAGGATTGAATCCAACTTCAATATGGCTGGTTGGGCGTTGGAGGAGCATGAGATTGCTGAAATCAGCGGGATTAAGACGCGAGCGAAGGTAGTGGGTGATAGCTGGATGCCTATCAAGGTGTTTTTCGGCGACGATGAATGAGCATGAATGCAAAAGCTGGATCTCCTATTCCTAGATGGTAAAGTTACCATAACATCTACCAACAATACTATGAAAAGAATATCTCCATTGGAATTCTATCTAACAGCCCCCGCCCAGAAGTTAGTATGTCGCATTGAGACGCATCTCCAAGTACTCCATGCTGTTAATCGGTTCATACTTCTTGGGCCTATCCGGTCCCCAACAGCCCGGCAAGCAGTCGATGGTGCGCTCATTATCAGCAGAAACAAAGTACGGAATCGAGTATCTCTCCCGGGTCATAAGAGGCTTGCCCTCCGTCAGAGGTCTGTCAGCCGGGGGCGCACGAACATGGTGCACCGTAGACCGAAGCTCGTCGTTACTCCACCGCATCAGAAAGTCGCCAATGTTGACCACCATGGTACCTGGGATAGGAGGCGCCGCGTTGAACTTTCCCTTTTCGTGAATGTCTTCAACCTCTAGCCCTCCAACACTATCCTGGAAGAGCATCGTCAGCGTGCCAAAGTCGGTGTGCGCACCAATGCTGTCGACTTTCCCCGTGCTGAGTAGCGCTTCTTCTACCGGTGGGTAGTGCAGCAGTCGGATCTGGTTGTTCTTGTTCTTGTGATAGCCAAGGAAGAAGTCTTTGTCCAAGCCCATGCCGACGGCAATGCCTCGCAACAACTTCAACTCCATTTCGTAGCATACCTCATAGAAGCGGATGAAGAAGTCACGGAAGCCTGGCAGGACTTCCTCCTTTGGCCAAATGTTTTGCACCTTTGTACCCGCCTTTTCAAGGCCCATGTCGAATGATTCTTTGGAGTCGGGCTTCTTACGCCCCTGTGCTATGCCTTCCGTGTCAAAGACCATTTGGGTGACCTTTTCTCGGCCAAGTCCCGAGTAGCCGCGGTGATACCACCCCTCGGGAGGATGCGGGACCTTGTCCTTCTCACTCTGTGGAAGAGCAAAGAAACGCTGACTCTGGAGAGTATCGTGGTTAATCCCTACTATTTCAAGCGGGTTGGGGTCTACATACCCATTCAAATGCTTCATCCACAACATCCTGAGGCACGGAATGGTTCTTGATGTATGCAAAGCCAAAGTTCTTGAACCCTTCGTAAATTTCTTGGCCGGCCTTGATGAATGGCTCTTGCTCAGTGTCCTCGCCTTTCAAGGGTGTGAAGTCAATGATGGGGATGAAGAGTTCCGGGGCCATCGCGCTCATAGTAGGGGATGTAGATGGTGGTACTTCTCCTTTCCGAGTGCCAAATACGCACGAAGATAGATGGTGGTGTCAAGGATGTTTTATGACTTTGCAGTATTTATTTCAACACGTAAAAACAGTGTCAGTTGATGGTGGTGTGAGTAGCTGCTTCAGATTAGCCCCCTGGTTTCAATGAACATCGTACAGGATTCTTTCCAAACCTCTACTGATTGATCGGACATTCTCACCCCTGCAGTCGGTAGCCCGAAGCCGATTATGACTGAGGGGTGCCAATACATGCGGGGTGATGTGATCGGTCTACCACAATCGAGATCGGGCTATCAGATACCGGGCTATCAGATATCGGGTTATCAGATATCAGGTTATCTCCGTGGAGAATAAGCTTGCTTGTGATCTTGCTTGGATCGTATTAACATGCAGCTTGATTACACAAATCCTATCAGCTTTCATTGATTGCATTATCCATTTGTGGCAATCCAGAGCGTTTGTAGTGACCATTAAGCTACATCTGTCTTCACTGCGGCGTAAAGAACACCACCGCAACGTCCAAAGATGTATACATTCGCTGTTCGCTTCTCAAGCCTTCGCAGCTTGAGACCAATGCGTGGTTTTATGTGAGCTGGCGCATGCTCTTGACAAGTATCGGCCCACCTCTGACGATAGCGACCAAGCTCTGTACATTGAACGATCGACTGCTCTTGAGTATTCGTTTCATTGTTCAAGCTGCGATATATTAATAGATATAATGCTAAATTGGGAGCGCAACTATGAATGGGGGTCTAAACCTGCGAGTTTGAAGTGATAGGGTGCAAATATTTTGGCCAATGGCAGAGTGAACGTTTTGCCTGTCTTTGGCCTTAATATATACCGATGCCACCACCCTTAGAATATCTTTCAGTTACCCGCTTGCTTATCAAGCTATGTATGATTCTAATGATGCCAGGCTACGTGACAAAGTGATGTTAATGCGCGAAAATTTGTGATACTCTAAACGCCCGGAAGGGGCGTGGTGAAATCATATCACTTCACTATATCGCATTCAGAAGGCAATCTCGACTGGCGGGCCATTTTATATGTGTTCATTTTTTACAACCCCAATTTATAGGCACTTTTCCAAGCTATGCTCCTAGAAAGGTGCTGCATGAGTAATATACTGAGCTCTATAGTCTTGCGTAGTCGCCACGAAACATCCCCCTTAAGCCCCAGTAGAGGATCAATCTCCTCTTTTGCCGGTTTTACAGCAGGGAATGGTTGAAAATTAGCCATCAAGTGTAGAGATGCAGTGTAAAAAAACATTCTGGGCCAGCAGGGAAGCTACGCACACCCGCCCTGCAAACTCGCTTAGAACGATAGCCTACCTGCCTGACGAGATGTATGACAAAGGAGTGAGCAAAATTAAAAACGAGCAAAGAAGATCGGCAGACCAACCCGTGGCTGCCACGGCCTTTCTGGAGCCTCCGAACGAAGTACTACCCAGCGGCTGGCGTCTGCATTGGCATTTGCATAGCGTGAAAGTCCAGGCCACGGTAATGGAAAAACTGTTCCCCGTGTGGTAACTCCTAGCCGGTCATGGTTGCTCTCACTGCGCTATTTGATGGAAAATAGAGTTCAGATGTGATAGACATGTATGTGGGCTTTCTCGATCCTGTACCTAACGGGAGAGAAATCAGACTTGGGTGAGTGGTATATAAAGATAGTGGTAGCTTGTAAAAACCTGGGCATGTGCTACGTATCCCACTTCAGTCCTTTTCACCGATATCTGCTAGATGCGGAGGGCGGAGAAGAATATCTTCCTGTTCACCCTTTGCTACCGACTTGGCTCGATGGATGGCATGTCGCATAAAAGCCGGTTGTTTCCAGCCACCAAGCAGGATCGATGCAGACATGCGGAGCTCGTTTAACACAAGAGGGTCCCTCGTTCAAGCATTTGTTAGGTTGCCAAGTAATACTAGCTGAGCATGTAATTGCCAGGGTCAAATTGCTTTGTCCTGGATTAGGGCCGTAGCATTTGAACGACAGACCTGGCCAGATCGAGGCACAGCAAAGCTGGTTGCTGGCTGTTCACGGCTCATCAGGCCACTCAGCATGCGGGAATTTTTTCGTCCCCATCTCGTTCTTCCCAATAGCACCAGATTGATGGGTCTGAATGGGGCAGATCCATGCGACTGGCAGCCAACTATCAGTCCACGTTACGCACTAAGAATGAGCAAACAGCATGCAGCGATGACGCCTTATACTACTGAGAGCACACGCAGGTGCTTGGCGTTGGAGCGACGATCGTAGCTGAAATAAAGGCCATTATAATAACATGGGGCCCCAACTTGTAGTGTAAGATGATGGCTTGTCCAAGAAGCATTTCGAACGTCGCCGAAAGACTGCCAACATGTCGGAGATTTCACAGACGAAAAGAGTCCAGCCACACGTGGCAGACGACACGTTGAAGCGTCCCGCAATCGAAGAAAAGCATGCCGATGGGACTTTGTGGTTGATTGAACAGCATGGGGACGAATTTGGACCTCTTACGGTTGAGGCTGAGAAAAAACTCCGGCGAAAGCTCTACCTTCGCATAATGGTTCTGCTGTCAGCGATTAACATAATGCTTTTTGTATGTCAGACGAAGGACCCAGGGCTCAAGCACTACTTTCATCGATTCCATAATTAACTGAACTCCTCTAGGTTGACAAGTCCACTCTGGGTTTCTCTGCCATTCTCGGCATGTTCGAGGAAACAGGTATCAGCAAATCCGAGTATAACAACCTGAACACCATGTTCTATGTTGGTCAGTCCTACCCATCACTCCATCCACCCTCCTGAAAGCAACCACTTTGCTGTAATATCCCATAAAGCCCTCAAAGCCTAACATCAGACGCAGGTTATGTGGCATTTCAATGGCCGGGTCATTATCTTATGCAGAAGCTCCCATTCGGCCGTTACGTTGCCGTGACCATCTTCTGTTGGTCCGTCATCATCTTTTTGCACTGCGTCGCTACGCGCTACGCTGGCCTAGTTGTCATGCGGCTCGCTTTAGGTGCCGCAGAAGCTGTTATTGTTCCGGCCATGGAGATCACCATCGGAATGTTCTTCAACCGCAAGGAGCACTCTTTCCTACAGCCGGTACTTTGGATCACCTGTCAGGCAGCGCCCATTGTCACGAGCTTCATATCCTACGGCCTGTTGTGGGTTTCGCATCCAACTGTTCTGCCCTGGAAATTCCTGCACATCGTTACGGGTGGGCTTACGCTACTGCTCGCAGTTTGGGTCTGGGTCGACTATCCCAATAACCCAGCCGAGGCACATTTCCTTACACTAGAGGAAAAGGTGCAAGTTATCCGCAGGGTTCATCATTCGCAGCAGAGCTCCATCGAGCAAAAGGAGTTCAAAAGGGAGCAATTCGTGGAGACGCTGAAAGACCCTGTATCTTGGCTATTTGCACTGCAGGCATTCACACTAATGTACGCCAACAATCTCAACTACGGACAGAAGAATCTCCTGGCGACGCAGATCGGCATCGATGCTCTGGGCTCGACGCTTGTTTCTGCTGCCGGCGGCGGATTTGGTGTTGCGTGTTGCATCATCGCCACATTGGCACTGCGACGCTGGCCAAGACTCCTTGCTGCCCACGCAACCGTGTGGTGCATCCCAGCAGTCGCGGGAGGTATCGCAGTGGTGACCATTCCCTGGGACAAAAAGGTTGCACTTCTAGGTTCTCTGATTCTGGCATCGTCAACTTATGGCATCACCTACATTATCGCCCTCGGGTGGACAACGTCGACGGCGGCTGGCTATACCAAGAAACTGACGCGCAATGTTATGTTTATGCTAGGTTATAGTGTGGGAAACCTGGTGTCGCCCCAGATTTGGGAACCAAGCTGGGCGCCACGCTACTATGGATCATGGGCATCAATGATCATTGTCAGCTGGGTGGGCACGCCATTGATCTTATGGACGATTCACTTTATCTTGTCTCGGCGTAACAAGGAAAGGCAGGCATATATTGGCAGCCTTAGTGACGACGAGAGGGAGGGGTGGGTGGAACAAAAGGGCAAGGATGGTGAGATTCAGAGAATTAAGGTTGATGTCGCAGTGCTGGACTTGACTGATATACAAAACAAGCAATTTATATATAGAGTTTGACATGAATAGTCAGAATAGCTACTGTTAGAGCATCATCAGTATGAGCATCGCCAGTCAGCTCCGCGGGCAGAAGCACGTTGCTATGGTAGGCCTTGCAGTGCTACGTACCGTGTCTCCTAGTGGTGAAGCGAGTTACCAACATCTGGGGGTTAGATGGCTGTGAAGAGGGGGACCCGGAATCATGAATAGACTTGTCAATTCGTGCTCTTGACTTGCCATGGTTGGAAATTAGAGGCATATATGTGTATAGAAAGCAGGGTAAGAATGGCGGATACTCTCTAGCAGGGTATGCCTCTTAGAGTTTAAAGGAGAAGCATATTTACGCTGTGTGGACATAGCGCTATCACCTTTACCGGTCGGATGGCGGAATTGCAAGTTTGCTGCTCAGCCTTTAAACAACTCTAAGACTGCCCTGTCTCTGCTGGTTTGTCCTAGAATTCGGCAACAGACGTGTAGTGAAGAAAGGCCAGCATGTTGCCGGGGAGTGACTCAAGGATAGCTATGTGACTTTGAGACAGGCCTCACACATAGGGAGGGCTAAGAAACACATGTGGTTCCAGAGGCTGAAAGTAGAGTAAGTGCGATATTGGGTTTTGGTGGCTAGGATCCAAATTGTGGAACGTGGGACCGCACTGATGTACAAATAGGGGCTCTCGCCCACCTTCTTCTCTATTTGATTATCTACGTTCCTACACAATCAATGCTGCTACTGAATGTTTCACCCTCATCACACTCTTGGTATCAAAGCAGAGGGCCTTTCTTAGAAGAAACTCTATAAGACAGAGCAGGAAACGATGTGGTCGTATTGCTTGTTCTAAGCTCCGTCGCATGGTATCACCTACTCAGGCGAGGCAGGTGGCTGCGACCCTGTGGTGCCTGTGCCCGCGTGAGCCAAGGATCGCTATGGACCCGAGGGCGGTGCAATCAGAGAGTCTCGTGGGCTTATCGACAGTGGACAGTGGCGCGTCTTTGACCGCTACCACGATTCCAGAACTAGTGTATTTCTGGGGCGGTTATTCGTCCCAATTTGAATTAGATTGTTCCCTAGGTGGGATGGCAAACAATAAAATGAACGAAGGAATAGACGTATTCTGGATGTTCAATGGTATAAATGGAAGCAAATATCCCCTCCTAATCCCAGATCAAATTCCTACCCCTCCACTCACCTCAATTCTCGCTCAGTTGAAGAACAAGGGGGAAAAAAACACAGGAGCCAAAATGCCTGTCGTACCTCCCAAAGGTCTGGTACTTGTTACCGGGGCCAACGGCTACCTTGCCAGCGTGGCCATCCAAGTCCTCCTAAAGCATGGCTATAGGGTCCGCGGTACGGTGCGAACAGCATCTAAGTACGGTTGGATGCCGTCGTACTTTGGCTCCAACTTCTCCCTAATCGAGGTCCCTGACTTCAGCGGAGACGATGCATTCGTCGAGGCCATCAAGGGTGTAGATGGCGTGTTGCATATGGCGGCTGATGTCACTTTCACGCATGATCCTATCATCGTGGATCAATCTGTCAAGGGCATTACAAACATTCTGGAAGCGTCAGCCCAGGAAGCCAGCGTGAAGCGTGTCGTGCTCACTTCGGCCAGGGCGGCGTGTAAGGACGAGACACCTTGAGTTCCATACAAAATCACGACGGACACTTGGAACGATGCTGTTTTTGAGGAGCTGAAGAAGCCGGCAGATGCTCATCATAGCCAACAGCGCAGCATGCTTGTATATGCCGCCGCCAAGATGCAAGCCGAGCGAGCCGCTTTTGACTTCATGAGCAAGAACAACCTCCACTTTGTCTTCAATAGCGTCGTACCCAACGTCAACTTTGGAACAACGGCTGCTGTCGAGCACCTCGGGTTTCCAAGCAGCTCTTGTTTTATCAATGCGTTGGACAAGGGATATCCCCTCGGCCCCGTCTTCACGTCTAACCAGTGGTTCATCAACACAGAGGACACGGTTCTCCTTCACCTCGCAGCATTGACCCTTGAAGAGGTGCAGAACGAGCGCATCATGGCCATGGCTGGGCCATTTTCATGGAAGGAAATTATTGGTATACTCAATCGACGATTCCCAGAACGCCAGAGCATGGTCAAGACTGCTGAGGAGCGGCCACTGGACATTGGCGAAGTAGACAACACACGGTCGGAGCAGATACTTCGGAAGATTGGGAAGCCCGGCTTCAGGAGCTTGGAGGATTCGGTGGTTGAGGCAATGGAGAGTGTCATCGCCGCGGACTTGTTAGCAAATGTGCCGAGAACGGGCGCAGATGACCTGATTGACATGATCTTCAAGGGAGCGAGCGAGCAGTAAAGTCTATGTACGTTATTACTTGAGATGCACAGACTGTTTGGAATATCATGCCAATCTGAGTTTAGCTACTTTACCGCCCCATTGTAACAAGTTATGCCACGGATACACCGGCACCACTTGCAGGACACAAGCGTGCTAGCAAGCGTCATTGTTTGCAAGTACCCCTGGGCAACGCGTATATGCTGCTATACCAAAAAGAGACTAAAAAAAACCTTGTCGGTATTATGTTGTTGGGGTGCTATTCGGTTGTTGTTCGGATTGATTTCCACCTTCCTCCTTTTTGTCTCCCCTCTCACTTCTCTCACCTTTCAGACCTTCCAAGCACCAGAAAATGACCAGCCCAGATGCTGTGGCACTAAGCAAAGGCCAAAGCATAAAGCAGACGGCGATGCCCCACGAGCGCCAAACGCGTAGTCGGACGGGTTGCGCGGCTTGCAAGAAGCGCCACCACAAGTGCGACGAAAAACGCCCTATCTGGTACGTGTATTGGTTACTGGATACCTGCATGTACCTTATTTTGATGTTGATGTATATTGACTTCAACGCCAGCTCCAACTGCGTAAAGCTAGGGCGGATTTGTGTCTACAATCCGCCAATTCCACTCAGGGACAGGAAGAAAGCAGGGAAATCCTCTGTGCCTGGTCAACAGGAACTTTGGCATATTGAGCCCAGTGCTCAGAGTAGAAAAAATGCCAAGTCGATGCAAGTAGACAGATGTCTAGGCACGCCGGCCGATCCATTCGATGCACTGGGACTTGCTATGCCGCTCAAGTCTTTGGACGTGTTTTACTACTGTAAGTTGGCTTATCAAAGCAAAAGTAATGCAGGGTACCAGCTCTCACGCTCATCTCTTGGCAGTTGTGCAAATGGATCAGACGAAATCCCCTTGTTCACGGAAAGTGTACTTCAACCCTCCTGTCTGGATGCTCGCAGAGGTGTTGACCTGTTTTACTAGTCTCGGTGCCTTAAACGACGATGAGCATGCCTTGCGCAATGTTCTATTGATTGCCAGCATCCATTACACGTGGAACAGTGGAAGCCTCGACTACTACAAGCCTACCCATCTTCTGCACAAACTCGAGAGCATTCGTGCCGTCAATAGATGGTTGGGGGATACAAATCACCGGGAACATGCCGTCAAGATAATGCAGAGTGTGGCTACTCAATGCTTGGTCGAGGTTAGCAAATCGGCGGCCTCTCCCATACGATACCGGGTGCTAACGCTGGCCGAACAGCTAGCTCTCGGAAACATGAAAGCGGTGCATACGCACCTCCAAGGGCTAACGAACTTTGTCGACTCCATGGCCGCAGAACTAAGCATGACGAACAAAGTGGAGGAAGAATTAGCCAACCGATACATGCTACTGTAGGTCTTCTCTTTTCGCGTCGAAAGGTGTAACTAACGACCTGGTGCAGTATTCTGTCTTTTGTTATCGGCCTCATAACTCGCGTTGCCGACGTAGAGCATATTCCAGAAATAACCAAGACCGACAGCGAAACGGCATACAAGGTCATTCGCCGTGGGCACTATGAGGAGCCCTCGGGGTTAGAGAACCGTCTCAAGGCATTTCTAATGATACCATACTTCTTCCAAACTCCTCTCCCCCTCACACATTTTGAGCTTATCGATGCAGCCAGGATCTTTGACGGCCTTGCCAGCCTAACAGAGCAAATAGAAATGAGGCCCACCTCGATGAAGGGGGAGCCCGACAACTTTTGGGTTGAGGGGTCAGCTACTAGGCTCTTTATTTCATTATTTGAGGCACACTCATCGTCTATATCTGCGCCTTGGAGCGAGGAGTCATCGCTGTCAGATAGACCGACATTTTTGTCCGCTTGGTCCCCTCTGGTAGCCGCCCTGACACTATACAACGCCGCTTGCATCGGTTTCTGGGACGTCCAGGTCTTTACCCGGTATAGAATGCAACGGTATCTGACCTATCTTGTAAGGACAGACCTAGCAGCATACAAGCCAATGCTAGGAGGATGGGACCAGGACCACCAGAATCTCTGGTTTTGGAAGGCGTTTACTACGACTCTGAGCCTGGTGCTTCTACCAGGCATGAAAGAACAGGAGGCACTGGAGCTCATGGGAGAGATGGGCTCCTACGTGAAATACTGGAGCCTGGTTACCGGTATCACGTATTGGGTTGAAGCAAGAGAAGCACTGGAGTCACTTGCTTGGCCGAAGAACCGGACTGTGGAAATCGAGGCAGAGCAGCTTTGGCATGATCTTCTATCTTAATGTACAGAGGCTTTGGTGCGCAATACCTCAAGTAGCTAGAGATTCACTGGCTCATAGTCTTTTCCCCACCCCACTTCATCTTTTTCGGAGCATCGCAGCTCCAATGTGTCATGACGATGTATCATCTGCGAACGATCGAACCACACAGCTCGCCACATGCTGAAAGAGTCAAGCCTGGGCTCTGAACCGATCTAGTCGCTATGAGACTGCCCTTTCAGAACCGCGTGGCCGAAATGGACTACATCTGGCGCAGCATAGCACCTAGCGCCAACAATTGCTTACCGCTCTCTTCTTCCTCAGCCACAGACATACTAGAGAGCAGAATTGATGCCGTCCGCTCGCATCTCAAGCGGCAGAAGACTCTACCCGTAAACAAGGCATCGCGGACAGGGCGTCGGCGAATTTGAGGATAGAATTTGCCACATGTACACTGTACTGTTAGTTCTATGGTTGAAGTCATCTGCCAAGTCAGCAAGGACCCTCGAATGTTCTTAGCCTTGAATAATATGCCCCTTGTCAGCGCACCATTGTCTACCATTTTCCATTCTAGAATGTCCCAATGCCTTTTTAATACTCCACAAAGGGGTCATCGTTGGACGAACTGGGTAAGCGTCGGCCGATGAACCTCCACAGCATTTGTCATGTCGTTTCATGAGGCTCTAGTTTGCCGCTGTCTCCCACCTCATATACGCGGTAGGGCTAGCATCGGCCGTCTTCACATGAAGGATGCCGTAGCGTAAGTTTGATAAGGTTAAATCCAGACACTAATTACTAGCCGGCATGTCGGACAACGACGTCAAACGGGCGGGGCGCGTCTGCAATACATGCGCTGCACGCAAGAAGGCGTGCGACAAGACGCTGCCCTCGTGCGGATTCTGTGTCAGCCGGAACCTGACTTGTCGTTACGATGAACCCGACCCAACGGAGGGGAGAGTTCGGAGTTATAACCCGGGCCGCTATTTTGTGCCTATCGAGTATCCGGAAGCCGATCCGCCAACCCTGGTTGCTCCAGGGAACTCGATTGGACAACGCGTCTCTCGTCTATTACAGCGACTAAACACAAGCCCCGAAGAGGTCAAGCGGCGCTATGCCGAAACTGCCCGACAATGGCCGCCGATATTGCATCCAGAGGCCGCTTCATCATCGACTATCGATGGTACGAGTGGGTCTGTCTTGATCCTTTCACTGGCGTTGCTCGTCAAGTTCCCAGAGTTACCCTCAAAAGAGCAGGCAATAGCGGGCGCAGAGACCAAGATATCGTTCTACAACAGCGTCAAGTCAATTTTCGGAGAGGCGCAGGCTATAGATGGCATTTCGGTGCCACTGCTTCAAGCAGGACTCCTTGTAGCAACCCATGAATACATCTCGGCGCGCCCGTCCGCTGCTTTTGTTACAATCGGAACATGCAAGGCCATGTTGCATATACTTGACGTACCACGAACACGGTCTGCCGCCCACGCCAACCACACAGGACAGGGTGATGCGGAATGGCTAAAGTTGAAGTGGACCATGACGATGCTGGAGAGGCGAGTTGTCAAAGAAAAGGAGCTCAGATGAAGCCAATGCTGAGACCACAGAGCAGGATGATAATATGCGAAATGATGCCATTGTACACTCAGCCATCAACCGAAGATCCCAGTACGCTCGTCGCTCAAGGCTATAACGGCGGCATCTCTAGCCTTCAAGCCCAGGCTGTCATATTCATGGATCAAGTCCTGCTGGCAGCGCGATGGATTCCCGTCAATCCAGCCCTAGCACTATCACGACTCGGAGAGTTGGACACGGCGATCCGAGACTTTCTCACACTGGTCGTGGAAGAAGACATAGGGGAATCGAGGACTCTCGAGTTACCAGCGCCGATGCCCCTTACCCTTCGAGCGTTGTTTCTCTTGCACGATCTCATCATCAGCCAGATCGCGATTCATCTGCCGCTAGATGAGCAGACGAGGACTAGGTCCTGGTCGGCCCTGGACATGATTTGTCGAATGGCAATGGATTTGGCGACATATGGAACCAAGGAACACGCGATTCCAGTCTGCTGCTACTACAATCTCGAGGCAGCAGTCGAGTGGCTCAAGTATCGAACAAGTACCTGTGACGATGGACAATATGGACCGCGGATTCAGACGTTGTCAGACATGATAATGTACTATCGCAACAGATGGATGGTGTTGTAATCAAGGACGCAGCTGCCACTTGCTCCCCTTTGTATAATCAGCCATATTACTCTTCTCTTATTTCATACACAACCTCAGGAGCGTGGGCAGTAAGAAGTGCTGTCGCAACGTCACGCGCGAAGGGTCATGAGACATAGTGTCGTAGGCTGGGGGCGCTCAAGCATACCGTCCTCGGCTGCCATGACAGAATCCGGTGCCCAGAGCAATTGTTCTCACTTGCCATCCCAGAACGGAATCTTCGGTCTGACATGAAACATCTTAGGCGTAAGCGATGTCAGCCTCTCCCACACCCCGGTGAAGAAGCCCCTGTCTAGTCAACAAGCACAAGCACAACCCCTACACCGCACCTTTGGAACTTTGTTCATCCCGGCGACAGGGCGAACAAGTGCAAATCGATAGCTTGGTGAAATGACAAGGTAGCCTTGTTGAGCAGAGGGGCCTAACGCAATCACCTGCCACCAAATGGACGATCGAATTATGGGGTGCGGCGATGAGCAAGATACATCCACCATTCGAACACTTCATGATATTTGCCTTGAAATAACTTGCGCAAAGTTGCATAGTCTCCGAAAAGATATAAGTTCGAGGCCAGCCAGCGTGCCTTGCGTGTCGACAGCCGTATTGACCGTCCAACCTACGTGACACCAGTCAATTTGGTCCGAGGAGAAACGGTTTAAGCATCCTAGTGGAAGTCCGACACCCGAAATAGTATTATTCCAACGCGACAACTGGCCCAAATAAGCCCAGGGAACCGGACCGTCTTCCCGCCTTCAGCTCGTCCGTCACAGCGGCTACACCTACCGGGTTGTCGTGCTCGCACGCGCCTACCTGGTGTGCAAAATCAGTATCCCAGAGAGCAGCTCGATCCATTGCTCACAGCCATCATGACCCGGCACACCCGGAGTCGACTTCTTCTTCATGATTGGCCCTTGGATTTACCAGATGACCCCTCGCCCAGGAGCTATGGACCGAAAATGGAAAAAGAAGCCTTCTTAGCTAGCTCGATCCTTTGACCTGGGGGCTGAATCGCCTCGCTTACAGCTTACGTTTGCAATCGATCTCATGCTCAACGGTGACTTGCCACGGAGAACCAAAACATCTTGAAGTGCAACGCGCGGCTTTACGGCCACCGCTACCTCTTTCTCCTTGCAGTCAATACCATCTTCATCCTGCAAGGCTCATTATTCAGTTCCTCCGGGACATCGGGTCGTGTTCCAACCCATGTGCTTTGCCTTCCTGGCCAGGATCCCAGCCTTACAATTGTGTAAGTGACAGTAGTTCCATGATACGGCCGATTTCTGAATACGAAGCCTCACAAGCATGGCTGGGCTGTAAAGTCAGTTATAAAAGGGAGGGTGCGGTTGCAACTTGGATAATCAGCCCAGACTCATCGCCAGACACAACAGTCTCCGTCTTTCTATTCCTTCCTGCATCATGAAATATCTTTCACTACTTGGATGTGCTGTTGGCATGCTAAAGGCCACTGATGCACTTCCATCATCTCAGTCTATCAATGGCCGACAAGCAAATTGCACAACACCCCGCCTCAGAAAGTCATGGGATGATGCAACACCGAGCGAGAGGGCAGCATACATTGATGCTGCCCTTTGCCTTACCACCAAGCCGTCGCGACTTGGCCACGCGTCAACCACGCTCCATGATGATTTTGCTTGGGTTCATAACCAGCTAGATCGCGAGATTCATGGTGTTGCAGCCTTCCTGCCGTGGCACCGCCTCTTCGTTCACGTGTACGAAACTGCACTGAAGACTGAGTGCGGCTACACGGGTACTGCTATGTACTGGGACTGGGTCAAGGACTCCGGGGCTCCGGCCTCCGCTTCTGTCTGGGACCCGGATACGGGTTTCGGTGGAGATGGTGTCAGCCCAGACGGAAGCCCGTTCACCTGGTGCGTCCAGGACGGGCCTTTCGCTGGCCTCCAGCTGGCTTATTGGAACGGCGATTTCCACCCCCACTGCCTGCAGCGATCATTCCAGCCGGCTCACCCTGAGGCTGGGCTCCAGGAGATGATTGGATACGCTTATGATGAAGAGATCATTGCCGGCGTATTCACCCACACCGAATATGTGGAATTCCGCCCTCGTTTGGAGGGAACTCCCCACGGCGCCGTGCATGCCGGCATCGCTGGTGGTCTGGGTGATATGGGCCCTTTGACCTCGCCCAACGGTACGTTTAAGTTACTCCAAGTCACATCTTTTTGGCTATTTGAGGAAGCTAATTGTGAAATCGCAGACCCTATCTTCTTCCTCCACCACACCATGGTTGACCAACTCTGGTGGAAGTGGCAGCAGGAGGACCCGTCTCGCGTGTTCGACTACGAGGGCGCTGGAGCTACATTGGACGATACCATGCGCCTGCTTGGATTAGGCGAGGATAGAACCGTTCGTGACTTTATGGACGCAGGAAATGATGAGCTCTGCTACACCTACTAAGTGGATGCCATGAGAGGGAGGGAGGCCGGGACACTTTTACGTTCTTTGTATCATATTCAATCTTACATATCTTACAGCAGAAGCACCCAATTACTTCTGTTGCCTTACATGGTACCGGCGCCCCCGCAACATATTAGCGATGTCCTACATGAGCACTTGGATATCTTCTGCACAGCCTACCTAGACGACATGCTGATCTACAGCCGTAGCCGTACTGAGCATGAAGAGCACCTTAGATTGGTACTATATGGCTTGGGGGAGGCGAAGCTATATGCCAAACTGTCGAAATGCGAGTTCTTCATTAAGGAAACTAAGTTCCTTGGGCTTATTATTGGCCGCAAGGGAATACAGATGGACCCTGAAAAGGTCAAAACGGTTAAAGATTGGAAGACACATCGCTGCCTGACAGATGTGTAGGCCTTCCTGGGGTTCGGTAACTTCTACCGACGATTTGTGAGAGGCTACTCAAAGATCACGGCGCCTCTTACGAAATCAACCCGGAAGGATGCCCCGTTCCTATGGACCGAAAGTTGCGAAGAAGCCTTCATACGCTTAAAAAGAGGCCTTCACTACTGCCCCTGTATTAGCCCCGTTTGACTGGGATAAGGATGTGATCCTGGAAACTGATACATCTGACTTTGTATCCGCTGGAGTCATCTCGCAAGTCGATGACGATGGACTCCTGAGACCTGTTGCGTGTTTCTCAAAGAAACACAGTGCCGGCGAGTGCAACTACGAGATTTATGACAAAGAGCTGATGGCGATTATCCGTTGCTTTGAAGAATGGAGACCGGAGCGAGAAGGCGCGCCATCGCCGATCAAAGTAATCATAGATCATAAGAACCTCGAATATTTCACGACAAGCAAGCTATTGAACCGCCAAGCCCGATGGTCTGAATTCCTGTCCCGGTTTAACTTCAAGATAACATACTGCCCCGGAAAGCAAGGGGTCAAGCCTGATACCCTGACCAGGAGGTCAGAGGACCTACCTGAAGAGGGGGGTGAGCGTCGACGCCACCAGAGCCAGGTGGTACTCAAGAGTGAGAATTGGGGCCCGATGCCCCTAAAAGTCCAGCCTGTCCGATTACGAGGCCCCTCAGCCACAGCCCGTAAACTGCCAGAACCGCCACAGGAACCCCAGATGACGCCTCAGCGAAGAAGCTACACAACCCAACATCAATCTCAGCCAACATCAGGATATGGCCGGTCTAGAATACCCTCTGCCATGGGGTGCTTTCCCCGCAGAAGCCTATCTCATAGTACGTCTCACGACGACTACACATCCTTTCCGGCCCCATATCATCAGCTGACAGGGAAATGGCCTAGTAGAATCACTGGGACATCAATTCTTCGGATGATCCGGAGCATCAGCGCACAAGGCTACTCAAGGAGTTTCTTCGTTTGCGTCTCATTCCCGGGCATTGGGAAAAGGCGCAACAAGGCAGCAGCCTTCCTCTGCCATTCGACAACGCCACTATGTCGCAAACGGAGAGAAATTCCATTTTGCTTCCTTGGCGTACCAATAGTGTCCGCGCACTGGCAGCGCGGATTCTTGGCGACTCTGACTTGAGTCGAGTGCAGCGCTTCTCACAACCAGTATGGTTGCTAACCACCTACGGCGGGGACGCCATTAGTCGTTTCCATCAGATGATGGACATTTCTGAGATCAGTGATGCCCATCAGTTTGCGCTTCAGGATCCCGAGCTGCTCCGATTTCAGGCTGTCTCGCCCCAGGAAGCCTGGGAAAGAGCCTTACTCCTAATTCCGGAGATGGCGAGTCACTCTGATCCAATTCATCACGAGCGGGATATCACTGGCATTGCATACGACGAGGGTGATGCCACTGCCCAGTTTGTGTTTGAAGCAAGACAGCAACTGCGGGAACAAATCAGGGGAGCATTGCCAGATGAAGCAGTGCTGACTAAATCGTACGATGCTATAAGAGCCTTGCAGTCACACGCTTGTGTTCGCGTTGTTGTGGTAGTGGATGATGATGCTCTCCAGAGTGAGAAGGTATGCATCCTGATGTTAGATGTATACGGCAATGTCATAAGATGGTTTCGGATTCTAGCTGAAGATTATATGGATGTGGCTGCGGGCGACATGCGGGGAAGTTTATCCGAATCTGAATACTTCGATGAAAGCGAAGAATCGGGGTCAGGGGAGAAATACTGTCTTGATGGGGAAATGGGCCGTATTTTGTACGATGTTGACGTTGCCGCCCTGACTGGGAGCTGAAAAACCGTACAGAGACAAAGCATGAGACCAAATTTCCAGGAGTCTCGAATGGGAAACAGGTTCCAATCTACGCAAGATTCCAGGTCTTACGATCCATGCTGCTAGTCGATGCCAACGCAGACATAGGTATCCCAAATCTTTCCAGGCTTCCTGCTATCTCGTGATTGCCTGTGGATACCTTGAGTCTTCCAATGATACTCGTCAACGCGGGAGACACTGCGTTATGAGAGACCGGCGCTGATACAAGGTGGTCGGGGATGGCATATCGGGGAGCAGAATCTCGTAAGGAGGAGTCGAGAACATCGAACCTAGATGTATTAGACGGAATTCATAAGGGAGATGCATGACTGGGTTATTACCAAATAATGATTAATGAGATCATATGATCAAGGTTTTCAAGCCCTCCGTGGAGCTTCACAACTCTCTCGAGTCCATCTAAATGAATATTTCGGCTATTCCAATTCCCCAAATGCGTCTGCGAATAGTCCATGTTAGCATAATCCCTTGGCTGTTAGCGCTCGTTAGCTGAGGTGGCATACATTGTGACATGCAAGGCCGACTATCGTCACCATCAAAAGTGGACTGACTCGGGCAGTTTCTACCCCCAAACATTTGATAACCTGGCTAAGACATGCGCCGAGGTACTTGTTGGATTCATGACTTTTGTCTTGCTGAGTGATTTGGCTACTTAGAAACTCTGCATTCGCGAGGTAGAGGTAGAACGCTGTGGAGTCAGTGATGGCCATCGAGTACCATTCATATCGGAATGGTATCGACAGGGAATTACTTGCAGCCTGCACTATTACTGGTCAGCCCCATTCTGGCAGACACACATACACACGTACTGAAATGGACTAGTTGGCGAGTCTTGAGTTCCCTTTGCATTGGGTGAGTGCCTAGGAACGGCAAGGAAGTTGGTATAGCTGATCGAACAGGCTCTAATGGCCATTTCTGACTGGGCTCGAGGACGCTTGGCGCGATATGAAGTGATACAGTTGGATTCTTATTCAGCTTCGAACGCTGATAGCCGACTGTCCCCATGACATGACGGCGGATCTTATGCTACACGGCTTTATCCTTGAACTCGTCAGGATGCGATGCTTGAATGAAAGAGAATCGACGACACCTTGAACCTACTGAAAGGCATAAAACCCGGGATTGCTCTGCACCATGCTCACTTGTTGATGGAAGTGGTATAGTAGTCGTGAATAGTGCTATAACAGGTGTACTTGTTTCCGACGAAATGTTTTCTCGGTCGCAGTATCCTTCCATCTCGGCACCACTCTCTCCCAGAACGATGTACCACCCCAATACGTCGGCTACGACTGTGGAAAGGAGAGGAAGTTTCGGGTTTGCAGATCCGCGGTATCCATCCCAGCCATCACAGATGACTGCAATCAAGAAGGTGTCAGGCTTCTCGAGCATACCTCAGCACCTGATGATGCTCCGCCCCAAACCCCAGGCCTTGTCTTGTTATCCACATAAACGCACGACATGCACAGAAGCAAGAGGAGAAGAACGCTCGGAAGCACCGCCTATGCTCCTGATGAACATATGTTCAAAAAGTTGCGATTCAGAATATCCACCGCCTAGCAATACTTCTGTCTGGTTATCCAACGCGGGGCATATGTCGGGCCGCAGACTCCAATAGTGTTTGTCAAGATTGGAGAGAGGAATTCCCAGAGACTCGTTGTTCGTGGCCGATCTCCTCCAAATTTCACTTCAGCCAGCAAGCACGAAATTCTTGTGTGCTTGAAACGTTCGACTAGTAATTTGACGATGCTTTCGGTCTGGCAGAATGGTCACCTGTCGCGCGGACTTGTCAGAGTCTACCAGGAACTAATTGGTGCTGGACGCGTGAGGTACCACCACTTTCCTACGCTGTAGCAACAAGCAGCAACAAGCCTGAAAAGCCCTTAACCTCAGAGAGAGGCGACGAGAAGACGAGAACTCGCCTGTTCATAGGCGGAAAATCATCTCCCATTCTCATGTCAAGGGAACATGCTGGATTATCTGCATCATCCGTCGGCTTTTAGCCGAGCTTCTCCAACAGCCGATATTTGGAGGACAGCCAACATTAACCCGATCGGTATGGTAGGACCAGGGATTTGACCCCTCATACCTGATAATTAAAAGCAATAGCTTGTGTCATGGCTGAGGTAACATTCTAGCCCCGCCTTGCGCCCGATGACGATGAACACGCACGCAATCTTGAGTTTTATCCAACGCTGCTTGTGTACCTTGCTTACTCTACACATCCTTCTCTTCTTAGGAAGCATATGTATGATCTTGTGATTTGGGCTTCTTTTATTCAAGGTCTTGCTAGAGCCTGTAATGCCGCCTCAACAGCACAACACAGCACAACCTCCCGCCATGAGAGGAGGGCGTGCATCGCCAACATCCACTGACCAGGGATATAAATGCAGCTTCTGTGGAAACTGCTTTGGTCGGCGAGAGCACCTGACGCGCCATATCAGATCCCATACGAGTGAAAAGCCATACACGTGCCGCATTTGTGGCAAGCCTTTCTCCCGCCAGTAAGTCATCACGGCCGCTGCACAGATACCTTGACAAGTGTTGACCTGGAATACCTACGTTGGAAAGGGATGTTTTGAACCGGCATATAACCAGTCATCAGCCACGTACGACGTTATTTAGCACACGCCAAACTATCGTCTCCGCTCGTGCCTGCAAAGAATGTGCTACAAGTCGTGTCCGATGCTCTCGCACTCAGCCGTGCCGTCGATGTGCTGCGAGAGCCCTGATGTGCGAGTATCCGCCGGCACGGAGGACTTCTTCAGCCAAACATAATGCTCAAGAGCCAACCAATTCACAAGTGCTGGTACTGGACGAGCATTTGCCATATGCCAGCCATCAACCATTCCCAGCTCTAAGTTGCCCGCCGCAAACTCATGATTTGGAGCAAGATATCTCGGCAATCCAACAGGAAAATCAGACAATCTCCGTCAGTAGTACGCCATTGACTTCAAGCGGTATCCCAAACGGGTCGAGCGAGCTGTCTGATCATCAAAGCGCTCTGAACCCAGCCGGACTTAATGAGAACTGGAGATCTACTGGAAACTTGTTTACCGCCCACTCAGTGCGGTCCAATGGCAACCTCGTCACAAGTTTCGAGGAGCATGGCAACTATCTGGGCGATTCAAACCACAGTGAATCCTTGGACTTATCGATTAACTGGATGTCACCACCATACGACTTGGACCTCAGCTGGATGAATGGCCTTGACTCTCAGATAGCCGTCGTTAGTGGAGGTTCCATTCCAGGAAACCGCGGGATATCAGTTTCTCCTGCGGCAGAGACAAACATAAGCAGCAGAAATGAGCTCCACGAGACATATAGTTCATCCCCGTCGCGTTGCGATGACACCGGGACTGTTTCGACTGGATCCTCTTCCCACGACGGGACTCTATACGTGGAAGGTTCCATTACACGGGCTCCATTCAAAGGCCGACGCACATATGATTCACAGGTAGCTACACGGGATACGGACAAAGAAAATATTCATAGTAGGGCCCAAGGTCTGTCGGTGGAAGCATATGAGAGCCTGAGACGAAACGTTTCGGCCAGCGCTGCATCCAACAACGCAGTTCTGCGGACGCTGCCTACACTGGAAAAGGCCCGTGAACTGGTGGCAGTCTATTTCAGCCGATTTCATCCAATCTACCCGTTCCTGCCGAGGTCCACACGAAATCTCGAACAACCTGCGAACTGGATGCTGCTGCTCGCAGTGATCGCCACAGGGTCAACCTACAGTGATGAGAGTCACCACTCAAGTATTTCCCAAGAGCTATTTGCCATCTTGCACTTATCCCTACGCCAATATAGCGAAGATCTTCCCAATGGCCTATCTTACAATCAATGCTCATGCGCATCGGACTCCCCGGAGGAGTGCTATTTCCATCGTCAATTGCCGGTATTACAAAGTGTAGTGCTTGACACCATGCACGAGTTACACGGTGGAAATATCAAGGCAGTCCACCGTGCCTCTGCAAGCAGACATCGTCTCGTGGACACTTGCCGAGCGATGAGCTTACTTGAAATTGGCAGCGTCCACCATGTTCCAGATTATGGTGAAGGAGCGGAAATTGAGGAGCAAGAGTGGTTGAAAGTAGAAAGTAGGCTACGAACTGGCCTGATGATTTGGGTAATATTCCGCAAGGCGCTTACGAGTAACACGCTATTAGCTGACATACCACTAGCTGCTGGATTCGATCTGTGTATTCCAGTTTGGACTGGAGCCATTAATGAGAGTGGACGACCTGAAGGGACGACTACCTTGCTGCGATAGTAGATGGAATCGGAACCTCACAAAACTTACACCAACTGGTCCTTCTTCGAGAACAGGTAGGTGTGCTGTTCAAAACGATTGTTGCAGAACAATCTCTCGACCCGGGCTCCGCATAAATGTGTCGCTAACTGGCATCAGCTATTACTGTCGGTAGAGCGCTAGAAATGTTGTTCATGGAGAAAAGACTGCCTCCTAATTTGGACGAGTTTGGCACCTCTATACTCATCTATGCTATTTTGAGGAGAACCAAGGAAGCCTTCAGCCATTATCGTTCTGCTTTGGCAGCGTGGACGCCAAATGCAAATGTTCAATCTCCCCCAGCTTGTACTTTTGTTGAGGAAAGCTGGCCTCCATCCCTTTCTATTCTGTCCAGGTGGAGGAATAGCGCATGCGATTGTCTGGATATACTCCATTGGCATGCTAACAGCATCGTGAGTGATGCAGCTGGGTGGGAGCATCCAACAATCTTTCATCTTCATCTATCCCGGCTTTTGTTACTCTCACCCACAAGTCATTTGCAAACTCTTGCCCAAGCAGCAGCTTCTCCTAGCGTTGGGGGGAAGCCAGATCACCAGAGGGCAGCCTCTGCTCGAAGACACATTCTGCAATGGGCGATTCAGGATCAGTACAAAGCTCGGCTTTCCATCATACATGCCGGCGCACTGCTATGGCATGTGAGGCGGTACAGCGTTGGCAATTTTCTGGAGCCTTTTGGAATCTTTTTGGCGACCATGGCCACATGGGCATACAGTACAGCGATGCAACTCTCATCTCGAAGTCGAATAGCTCAGCCAACCAGCACAACTTCTCCGACGCCGCCTTTACCCATGGAAGACCAGTTTTTTGTATCCCATTCTCCCGCTGCTGCAATAGGAAGCGATCAAAGAAGCGATAAGCAGGATGAAGAGCTAGCTCCGGAATTTCTTCACCTGGACAGGCCGTGCGACGATGAGATGGTTCAAGCCTATGTGCGATGGGGGTACAAGATGTCTGGTCACATGTCACGAGTTGGAGATATTTGTAGCGCCGGCGCACCAAAGAGGATTTTGGAGCAAGGTATCCAACTGTTGGCTTTGGATCAAACAAACCGTCGGCCCGCACTGCGCAGGACTGATCCGGGCAAGGAGTCTGAGGAAGAAGCAACACGAGGATGCCGAGGGAGATGGGGTGCTTATGACTACTATGCAGACCTACTCGGATCGTTGGTCGCCTCTCTGACTCTTGATTATCACCAAGGTCACAGTCATCAAGGCCGATCGGGCATGCCTGGGGGTGCCTAGATGAACTAGAGTGGGAAATTGTACACTATCTACCTCCTCCAAAGCTCCCCACCGGAACTCAAAACCTGGAATTTCAGCTGGGGAACCCTTGTCGTCTCCCATGGGGAAACATGCCAAGTCCGGTGGGGAGAAGGCAAATCTTTAGAATGAAGCCGCGTACAGGCGAACGAGAGCCTCGACAAAGTGGATTGGATGCATGTCAAATTCCTGGTATTGCTAGATCCTGGGGTAAATGCAGGGGTACACCTAGAACGTTAATAAGACAATGTGACCGTGCCTTTCCGACAGTCCCATCATAATTCCCCTACCCGTGTAGTCACCCCTCACTTGGCTTCGTCTCAGCAATATCCTCATCCACCCGACGTGGGTCAGTCTAGAATAAATCCATCGTGGAAATTCTCACGGCTATCTAACATGGATCAAAAGCAGAAAGCCTCCTCGCCGGAGGTTACCCACCATGAGGAAAAGCTTGCGCACATTGGGCCTTCAGAGTCAGCCGTAGACGTCAAGGACATAGCGCTGGCGAAGCAGGCTGCCCAAGATGAACATAACCTCACTTTTATGCAGGCGATCCGCCGCTACCCAAAGGCAGCAATGTGGTCTGTCCTGGTGTCGGGAGCCATCATCATGGAGGGCTACGATATAGTTCTGATCAGCTCGTTTCTCGCCCAACCCGCCTTTAGACGGCACTATGGAGAATACATTCCCAGCACCGACTCTTATCAAATCACGGCATCTTGGCAGAACGGCCTCACTAATGCCGTCAGTGTTGGCACCATCGTAGGAGCTTTTGCAAACGGCTTCTTCACTCACAAGTATGGATATCGCAAGGTCCTACTTACGTCACTGGCTGCTATATGCGGCTTCATATTCATTTCTTTCTTCTCTCCCAATCTTCCAGTTCTACTGGTAGGCCAATTTCTCTGTGGAATCCCCTGGGGTGGTAAGAAATTCTGAACATCCTCTCATGCTTCTCCATCGCTGATTCCTCCATATAGTTTTCGCTACTATTGCGCCTGCATATGCCTCGGAAGTCTGCCCTCTGGCTCTTCGAGGGTATTTGACTGTCTACGTGAATTTGTGCTGGGCTCTGGGTCAATTGATCTCGGCGGGAGTTCAAGCAGGGTTCTCCGGTAACGAAACCCGCTGGTCATATCGCATCCCCTTTGCCATACAGTGGGCGTGGCCACTGCCACTATTCGCCATTCTCTGGCTTGCTCCAGAGTCCCCGTGGTACTTTGTCCGCAACGGCAGGTATGAGGACGCAGAGAGGTCCCTTGTTCGCCTCGGCTCTGGCATACAAAAGGGACAAGCAAAGCAAACAGTTGCTATGATGATCCACACCAATGAGCTGGAGAAGGATATGGACGAGGGAACGTCTTATATAGACTGTTTCCGCGGAACAGACTTGCGGCGCACGGAGATTGCGTGCATGGCGTTCGCCGCCCAGCCTTTCTGTGGCTCAGCAATGGGAGGCACGCCCACGTATTTCTTTGTCCAGGCTGGCCTCCCTGAGTCTATATCCTTTCGCATGTCGGTCGGAGGACTGGGTATAGCCTCGATTGGCACCATACTCTCGTGGTTCCTGCTGCATGGATACGGTCGCCGAACGCTATATCTCTGGGGGCTCGGCTTACTGGCCATCATTCTCATGCTTGTTGGTTTCGTGAGCGTTGGCGCACCAAAGTCAGATGCCGGAAACTATGCCCAAGCTGGGTTGATGATTGGTTGGTTGGGCATTTACTACCTGACTGTAGGACCGATTTGCTACGCAATCATCTCCGAGGTGTCATCGACTCGACTGCGAAATAAGAGCGTTTGCCTCAGTCGCATCGCTTATTATATCGCACAGATCATATGCAACATTGTCAACCCTTACATGCTTAATCCCACTGCTGGAGACTGGAGGGGCAAGACGGGTTTCTTTTGGGGAGGCTGCTCGGCTGTTTTCTTTGCATGGACATACTTCCGGTTGCCCGAGACCAAGGGTAAGACGTTTGAAGAGCTCGACATACTGTTCGAACGTGGTGTTAAGGCTTCTCAGTTTGCCTCCTGTACTGTAGACGCATATGCCGAAGGGCCAGGGACAGTGACACACTGATACAAGCTGATAGTTTTTAACATGGAGATCTCCAATGTGTCGTCATTACAGACTGACAAAGCAATGTGATGTTTCTTGGCCCTGCATCCACCATGCTGAAGAAGCCCCGGTCAGGATCAGCCGGCGCCCCATCGCGTGCTCAGCAAACTAGAGTCCATTATGGAGAGGGGTTCGCCCCGGACTGTTCTGTGGGGGATCAGCAGACCAGCATTGCGGGGTGCATGAGGGTAGACGGCAGAGGAATTGGCTCGGCTGTAGGTAGTTAATTGGAGAAACACGGGTCTGTCTTGTGGATTTTCCGCCTCGGGAATGTAGAGCAGCAATACCGACAAGTTTACGCTCCGATGGGGTGCATCCGGACTTGGCTGTTGTGAAAAAACGTCATGTTGAGAGCCAGAGCGCACGACGCCGATGTATATCAATGGAACGATGCTGCGATTCAAGCTCCCATTTCCGAGGGAGTGTACTCTGAACACACTGTACCTTGACACTGGATAACTGCTCGCTATAATGAAGTCATCTGCTTGGCCTCTTATTTGGGCCGCTCGCATTGCTGGCGCCCTACGAGTGCGGCAAACACCACAGGGAAGTGCCAGTGTTGACCTAACACAACGCACTGGTCCTGCTGAGTTCCTGGCCTCCGGCTTCATCTATGGCTTCCCAGACAACGGAGTCGAAGCTGATACCTCCATCCCAGAGAATCTTGTGACCGATATCAAGTTCCGAGCCTCTCGTGCCGGTGGTGCCCAATTGCCGGCGCCGGGATGGGCGGTTGATGGCTACGACGGCTACGTTGGACGTTTCAACTCTACCTTGTCCAACTACCGCACCACACGCAAGTATGGAGGCGACTTCATCCTTTTGCCTCATGATCTGTGGGGTGCCGATGGCGGACTTGGCGATGGTACTTATCCAGGTGACGATGGCGACTGGACCATGATGGAAGAGTTTTACGCCCAGCTCACCAAAGATCTCAGAGACAACGACATGCTGCCTGGATTGGTCTTTGATCTTTGGAACGAGCCAGATATTGACATCTTCTGGAGCAAACCTTGGGAACAATATCTGGAATACTACGTTCGGGCCCACGAGATTGTCCGGTAGGTCTACCAAGCGCCATGACCATGGCTACATTCTCTTACACCATCTTACTGTCCTTGTACGCTGACAATCTTTAGACGGGAGCTCCCTGAGGTAGTCATCAGTGGCCCGTCCAGTGCCGGTTCGCCAAATCTCTCGGCAGACAAGTGGGATACCTGGATGGCAGCCATTGCGGAGAATGACGCGATTCCCGATATTTACTCGTGGCATCAGATTGGGACATGGGAGCGTGAACCTGACTCTACCATTCCCGATTTCAATGCCCTTCGAGCTCGCCATGGTCTGCCAGAGAGGCCGATCGACGTGAATGAGTATGCCTGGCCCGATGAACAGAACCCAGCAACCTCTGCTTGGTACATTTCACAGCTTGAGAGACACAATCTCCGAGGGCTCCGTGCAAACTGGGGTAGCGGCTCGGACCTTCACGACACAATGGGTGACCTCATCTTTCGAACTGCAGATGGCTACCTCCCAAACGGCGAGTGGCACATGTACTGGTACTACGCCGAGATGACTGGTGACCGAGTTGCCACCACTGCCTCGAGCGATTTACTCTTTGACGCCTTTGGTATTGTCGCAGGTAATGTCGCAAAGATCCTGGCAGGTACAAGAACTGTTCAATCAGCCTACGAGATCAAAGTGTCTGGTCTGTCTGCCTTGGATCTGCCTACGGAGGGCAGTGTTAGGGTTCGAACGCTACGGTTTGATTGGGAAGGCAACGAGAGCGACACTGGCGGGCCTACTGATCTTGGGCTGAGCGACGTTGGCTATTCGGATGACACGGTAGGTCTCATTGGTGAATCCTCTTCCTGAATCATGTCCGGTCTGCTAATTCTCAATCTCATCTTAGCTGGTACTCCTGTTAAGCCCTCCAGATAATTCGACGGCTTATGCATATGAGATCAACGTGTAGGTAGATACGTCTGGAGAAACCCGATATTAGGCCAATGGCGGTGAATCAGCCTGTTTATATGGGGGTATATTATTACCAGTAGCAGTAGTATGATGAGTGAGATTCATAATAAGGATACTTCATCTCGCCTGAAAAACCTCCCAAACATCACTTAATACAGAGTAAGCAGGTTCTTAAAATATTAAGAACCGGGAGAGAATTAATTCGGTACTCCTGTCCCTAATTTCCGGTGCATCCTCCTCGTTGGAGCATTCCATGGAATCAGCATCTCATAAACAACGCCAAGCCGTCATCCCCCGCCTTTTGAGCCTCTTTTGGGCAAGATGTCCCAGCCGAGAAGGAGGTATAGCTTCCGTCGGCAGCATCAATTGACAACTGCCGATGACACAGGCTGGCTTTGAACGTCAGGGATGTGCACAGTTATCGGTTATATATAGGGAGCACACAACATTAGACCGCGTGGCCATGTAATCATCAATCATCTTTTGTTGATGAACGATACTCGTCTAGTTCTTCTTCCCGGTAATACCTCGTGACGAAGCTATGCGGTCATCATTGTATTCGTCCGCCTTGTGGCTTGGCTTACTATCGGGGCTTGTGGGAGCAGTCCCAGCCCATGCCCGCCAAGCCACCATACTGAAGCGGCAAGCTGACGTGGAGGAGGAATATGACTTTATTGTTGTTGGTGCCGGAACCGCCGGGTTGACAGTCGCAGATAGACTGAGCGAGAGTGGTGAACGTAAGATCTGACGAGGGCAAACTCGGTGTGATTCGCTAAGACATACACCTAGATTCCGTCCTCGTGATAGAATACGGTTACCTCGACAATTCGCATTCTATCGAAGCAATTGTGGTTCCTGATCGCACGGCCGGGCCTCCTGATGAATATCCCGCTTCGACCCGAATGTACAACCTGACTTCCGTGCCACAGCCGGGACTCGGCGGAGCCAGCAGACCACTAGCAGCAGGATCTGTGGTGGGAGGTAGCTCTGCTGTTAACGGCATGTTCTTTATGCGGGGCTCAGCCGAGGATTACGATGCCTGGGTGTGGGCTGCTGGCGAGGAACACCATGACGAGTTTGCGGCTGAATGGGGTTGGGATAACCTGCTGCCATTCTTCAAGAAGAGTGTGACTTTTGTTCCGCCTACTGGGGATATGGTTCGTGAGTATAACATTACATATGATGTTGAGGCCGCATATGGTGGATCAACGCCCATTTACTCCAGCTACCGTCCATTCCAGTGGCCCGCAACTGGTAAGCTTCCGCCCATTTCGGTCATCTTGATTTTTGGAGGTTTCTGACTGATGTTTCTGTAGTTGCCATGTGGAACGCGTTCAAGAAAATCCCAGGATTTCGATTCCCTCAAGAGGGAGCTGGAGGCGACGCATCGGGTGTCTTCTGGGCTCCCAACTCCAGGGACCCTGCCACAGAGCGAAGATCATATGCCAAGTCCGGCCACTATACCAATGAGGATGGTCCTGCGACAAGAGATAATTTCCATCTGCTCCCCGGCCACAGAGTCACACAACTCATACTCTCCTCGCTGGATGAGGGTGCGGGTGCCGACTGGCTTGCGGACGGTGTCCGCTTTGTGCCAAGAGATGGTGAGATGCCCGAAGAGGCTTGGGCGGTTCGTGCCAGAAGAGAAGTGATTATTTCAGCCGGAACGGCACACACGCCGCAAGTTCTACAAAGGAGCGGTATTGGTCCTCACCATATTCTCGAAGCCGCTGGTGTCGAGGTCAAGGTTGAGCTCCCAGGCGTCGGCACCAACCTCCAAGACCACATGAACTTTGCCATATCATACACTTGTAAGTTCGAGTCACCCGCCATCTGGTCCGCTCCCTATGCTGATATGTTTGTCCCCAGTCAACAAGCAGATCACCCCAAACAGCACTACTCTCCTTCTTGATCAAGAATATGCTGCGAAGGCTCTTGATCTATGGGAGACCAACAAGACCGGTAAGTGATCCCGGGAAGTGGGACAACAGCGCGGCATGGTTCTAATGCACAGCATCAAGGTCCTTATACGACGTATGTGAATAGCGTTGTCTTTCTTCCACTGAATTTCTTCTCAAATAAAACCGAGAACATAATTTCCAGTGTTCTTGGTCAAGGTCAGGACGAATATCTCCCAGAAGGCACCGATGCAACAGTGATTGCAGGATACGTGGAACAGAAAAAGACGTTGGCCAGGCAGTTCAACTCTGACGCGTCAACTCTTCTCGAAGTTCCCTTCTCTGGTGCCTCATCCCTCAGCATCGTGCTTTGCAAATGCCTTAGCCGTGGCACCATTCACATATCTCCTGACGATGATGGCACTGAACTCACAGGACGCGGCGACGCTGAGCCTGTGCTGGACTATCGCTCCTTCTCAAATCCTATTGATCTGGATCTTGTCGTCGAACTTCTGAGAGGGACCAGACATTTTATGGGCTCCGAGGCCATGATCGAAGCCCTGGATCCTGTGGAAACAAGCCCTGGGCCTAACATGACCGACGATGAGGAACTGAAAGCATGGATTGCCAGCAGAATTAGTCCTAGCACCGGCCATCCCATCGGTACAGCCTCCCTCGCACCTCGAGAGCTTGGAGGCGTAGTTGGCCCAGACCTTCTTGTGTACGGAGTGCAGAAGCTGAGCGTCGCCGACAATTCCATCATTCCGCTGATTCCCAGCACCCATACTAGCTCAACTGCGTATGCGATTGGAGAAAAAGTAAGTTTCCCTCCTTTTCTGAAACCAATGACGTGAGTTGATAGTCGTAAAGGCAGCGGATTTGGTCCTCAGGCGAGCCCAGGCTTCCGGCTAATAAAAGAAGGTGGGCATTGGCGTCCCACTGACCGGCAGTCTAAGAATCAAGTGGTGGGTGGCTGTCAAAGGATGGAGTGGTGCCTGGCTGGTAAGTTGGGGCGGGGGGGTTCGATCACAGCCCTGTATGTTTAATCAGCAATCCCGGCTTTTCCCTGTATTTTGAAAATAAGCCCTGTAGTTCATGGGTGTGATCGAAATCTAGGGGGTCTCAAAATCCCCCCCAACTTAGCGTGCATTTAGGTCGACGGAGCTTGAGGAACTGATTCGTGCAAAAGATGATTTGGGTCCTACGGATTGCAGCCCGGGTTGGGAACATAACTGAGATAGTCGGAAGCTGGAGGAGCAGTCCACAAGTGCAAGTAGTTCTACCTGGCAACTATAGAAAGCGAGAAACTGGTTCTCCTAGTTCCCCTTCTTCAGCCCGAGTCGCTCGGCCTCAAAGTCAACCATATGTGTCATTTCCTTGTCCAGGCTCTTGCATAGGGGCTTCCAGTCGAGATACTTCCTGGCTCGCAAGGCTTTACCCTTGGAGTTCAATCCCCAAGAGAGGGCCTGGAACCCAGCAATCTCCTCAGCCTCCTCGGACGTGATGTTCCGAGCCTCGTACTTGGGAAGATATCCCTTAATTGCCGCCTCCTTGGCCGCCCACTCGGCGACCTCGCCCCAAACGTGGGTGCCGTTCTCGGCAAAGAAGTAGGCACGGGGTCCCCAGATCTGGTCCTCGTTGCCGTACAGGCTTGGGTCTGCCGCTGCCTTGGCCAGCAGGGCGAAGAGACTGCTGAGGTCTTTCACGTGAACGTTATCCCATTCCGTCTTTCCCGTGTATAGCTTGGGCCCAAAGCCTGACTTGAGGGTGGCCTCGACGAGCGCAGGCACTTGGCGGCTGCGCTGGTTGACCGGGCCGCGACCCACGCCGTAGATTGTCGGCGGGCAGACGACGGCGACCTTGACGGCAGCCGGGTTCTTGGCTGCTTCGGCCAAGACAATCTTGTCGACGTCACGGTGGAAGGCCGTGTCAGGGAGGTTGAGGACGCGGTCTACGTTGTCCAGGTCGTCGTAGGATTGCTCGGGAAGTGGGGGCTGTCCGTAACGCTTGTGATCCATGTCATACCAGCAGAGGATGCCTGTACCACTGACATGGATCCAGTAGCCGGGCTTGTCGGTCGAGTGCCCATCATGGAGGCCCTTGGCGATAGCCTTTGCTGATCCTGCATGATCCGACGAGTCGGCAGTGTCTAGTCACGGTCAGCATTGATGCCGTGAAACTCATGCATGGCGGTGCACCTACGCAGAACGATGTCGGCCTCGGCAGCGGCGGCAGCAATGGTGTCGAAATCATCCAGGGTCCCGATGACGAGTTTCGTGCCGGGGTACGCTTTGGCTACTGGCGCGCCCTTCTCCTCGCTGCGGACAAGGACAGAGAATTGCCATTCGGGAAAGGATTCGTGCAGGGCAGCGAGCGCATCGCCGCCGATGTATCCGGTTACGCCGGTGCTGCGCAAAGAGGTCAGAGGGGTCACAGACGGCATGGCAGGGCGGCATACACGAAAACCTTGAGCGCCGGCATTTCTCAGCTCTGCGGGGTAAGCGCGCGATCTTTATGAGGTGCGCTGTGCGTGTTGTATTGAGCTGTAATTTCTCTTGGATTGAGATATTCGGAGTGATGGTGAGAGGGAATAGCTTCCAGTTCTCGCCCCTCATTTGGAATTTGGAGGGGCCCTGATTAATAAATAGGGCAGATTCCATCAAATCAGGTCACCATGAAGTCAAGGAATCCAGGGCTCCGCTGATTCATCCACGACGTCATTACAGCCACTGGTTAACGGGCCTATCCGCCCTCTCAAGCTTCATGACAATTGCCATGTCTTCCACCATCTAACACGAGGAACCTTTTCGCATCGCCGTTGTCCTTTTTCTTGGCTTCTTATTACTTGGCGTTCTTTGGGGAAGCGATCATCGTTCTCGCCGCCCTTCCAGGCTCGCTCGTTCTCGTTCAGCGTGCGTAAGGCTTAGCCCTTGCCCCAGCCAGCCACCCTTTTAGGCGATTTGAACTCCTTGATCTGCTAAGGGCTCTGTTTCGAGGCGACTAGGCGACCCTACGTGCGCATCAATCAGTTACTGTAAATACACCTTAGCCCTGTCAACTCATTCTGTCAACCCCTGTGGTCGAGCTGATATTGAAGGGCTTGGCAGAACAGGACAGGATTTTCGAGACGCCAGATTAATGCTCGCGTATTTAAATCCCAGGGAATGGTCACCTCTGCAAATGCCGAATGAAGAACCCGCAATACTCAACTGGGTCCATCAGTGTTAGGTAACTGTTGGGATAGTCTGGTAGGAAGCGAATCTAATTCCCAGCTGCAAAGTCGAGGGCTGTAAAAACCATTTGGTTCAAGGGTTAAGAGTCCGGGACTCGGGACATGTACATGCATACGTCGATCCTACACATGGGTCGATGCCAAGATCATATTGGCGGTATGCTACTCTGAGCTGAATACGACGAGCGCCATGGCATTGAAGCTCTCAGCTCCAGGGATTGAACGAGATTCGTGGTACGTGCCATCTAGAGAAAATTCATGGGTGCAGAACTGGACCATAAATTGAAGTCCACGCGCTCATCATGCCCATTTTGCTCCCCACGCCTGTTGTGTTCTCTTTTCTTGTCGCAGCCTGCCTTTCACTCTATTCGGTCATTACCTTGCCAACATCCAAGCCAGTCCTTTGCCCAGCCTGAACTTTACCTGTCGAAATGGCTCCCGCTCGCTCACTCGCCTTGTCTGCCCTGATGGCGCTCGCCTCAGTGGTCTCTGCGCAAGACAGCCCCGACAAGCCGGTTATCAACCCTTTGATGCACTTGAGCACCGAGACGCTCGAGGCCAACTTGCCCATCATGGGTACCAGCCGGGTCGAGGACTGGGCCAGCCACCAGATCTTGGATTGGTGCCGAGACGAGACCGTCAACCGCGGCCAGAGCCCCAATGACGTTGACACCTTCAGTGTTTACTACAATGACTGCGAAGCACCATGGATCATGTGTCGTCACAAGGATTCGTCTGTTTCCAAGCAACAAATCATCGACGTAAGTCGACAATTCCATCCACAAACTCTTTCCTCCAATATTCTCCATTCTAACACCTCCTCGAGACATTTGGTCGACTCCCTGTTGGAATTCGAGAGCACGTTCGCCATGTCGGCGTCTGGGGTTCTCTCGAGTACGCTGGCTTCATGAGCGGCCTGAATGTAGCTTTCACTTCTTCGTTCTTCAACATCTGGGTCGTGATCCATGAGACAATGCACGCCGTCGATGCCGACGCCTTCCGGCACTTTGGCAGCCCATTTAGCTCCACCGACATGTGGAAGGATGCCTACAACCAGGACTCGCGGGTGCCCGCCGACAACAGTCATAGCAGCTGGGCAGAGCACTTTGCAGATATTGCTCCTCACACCATCTGGAACCGCAACGTCCCTGGTGGT
The DNA here is from genome assembly GCA_020746835.1 of Stachybotrys elegans. NCBI lineage: Eukaryota > Fungi > Ascomycota > Sordariomycetes > Hypocreales > Stachybotryaceae > Stachybotrys > Stachybotrys elegans. Next base: position 1,184,220 of record JAGPNK010000013.1, read on the forward strand.
CTCGAGGCTGTCCACCCTCACTGGAGAGAGGTTGGCAACAGCATCGATCTACTCACCTGGGCTTTTGGAGACGAGAACCTCACGCCCGGCGGCAAGAACCAGTGCCACTACCGTGTGGAGAACGGCAACGCCGTCAACAAAGACAATGGAAAGCGAGCCCTCACCAACGACTTGCCCGACACCAAGATCAACGTTAAGGGGATTACAGTGAATGAAGAGGCTACAAGCGGCACCATCGTTACTCCTGCGACGTATGTCACCCCTGAGTAGGGTGCCTTGTAAGTTGGTCATAAATTCCATCTGTATAGTGAAACACGGGCAGCGTTTTCCACATGGGGGCGCATCCGCTCGTTCAAATAGATCATTTTTACGCAGTAACACTACATGCATACAGAATCAAATTTGTGTCAAGAGTACCAAGTGAGTCTTGCGTGGAACTGCATATGCTTCCAGCTTCTGCGCTGCGACAGATTCTGGCTAAGCCAAGATGATTTGGCTCATGGAAGAACCACATCTGGTGTAACAATTTGTCGCCTCTGGACGGTACATGTTACGTTGCATTGAAGTTGGCTTGACCAAATGCTTAATGAGCCATTGCTCCATCAACACCAAGTCCCTCGGAGAAAGGGAAGACTGGCTCCATGCGTGCCCTCTCGCCGCGGAAAATGGGGATGGTGTGGGCGAACTCCGCCATCTGATGTTGCCTCTCCTGGATTGTCTGATAGACCGACTTCCTACCGGCCACTCGCTTCTGCCAAGCAGCCACAGTCGGGAAGCGCTCTTCGATGGTGACGCCCTCCGGGAGCAAGCGTGGTGCGTAGAACATGTTGTAGGGAAGAAGAGCATAGTCCGCAAGAGTACACTGCGATCCTACCATCCTAGATAGCGTGTTAGGCCCTGTATGAATGGACAGGCAGAAGCAACTTACCACTCCCGGTTCTGGAGGTGCTTTTCAAGGACGCCGAGAACACGAAGAATCTCGTTCTGATATCGCTGAATAGCAGACGGAATCTCCTCCGGATGAAGATAGATGAACCAGTGTGCCTGGCCATAGTAGGGTCCTGGTAGGGTCAGCTTTTGGCTGAGTCTCGTCCGTTTGTAAAGGCCTCACCCTGCCCGCTAGCTTGAAAGAATAGCCACTGTATGACTTGTGCCTTTTCGGCGGGCGAGCCTCCCAGAAGCCCAGTCTTGTTCTCACTATCATACTGGTCCATAAGATACATCATAATTGCGTTGCTTTCCCAGACGGGGAACCCTCCATTGTTGTTGTCAACCAAAGTAGGGATGCGGCCATTGGGGTTATAGTCAATGTGAGGCGACTGCTTTTGCTCATTCTTGGTAAAGTCGAGAAACCTCATGTCGACTTGCAGGCCAAGATCCTTCATGAGAAAACAGATCTTCCACGCGTTAGGCATGTGCATGCCGACGTGATTGTAGACGAGCATCGGCTCAAGCTCCTGATCCTGAGTAATCGTGGTCATGGTAGGAGTTGGATGAAACGAATTGTACAATGGAGCTCTCTAGGTTCTCTCTCACGAGTGGAAGTTCGGGATGAAGGTGTGCTTGCTTCTGAAGCAGAAAGCAGATGTTGTGACGGAACAGCCCTATTTATACACGTCCGTCTCAGTCCTCGCCATAGGGAATGCATCTGGTCTCGCTTAGCCATGAACATCACCACGACCAATCGCATCCTGTATATACGTGATAGATAGTGAACCTCGTAATTCCTGATCCTGCGCGCAAACGGAACTGGTGATTAGTGATGTTGATAGATAGTGAATGGGCCAGGCTGCATTGCCACTCGCCCCCTACCGCCTGCACTTCCATGTGATCCTGCCAGCCGAGGGAACTAATGCAGCCACACCGGGATGCTCCAATGCAGCTGCAAGGATGCTCGCCGACAATTCCTCAATGGTTTCGGCCGAGTCACTATATACGTGAATTCTTAACGATGACATATACTGATGTTGGTTAATATCAACGGAGTCTCGTTCAGGTGGAAGATGCTAGTTCGGACCCCATCTGTTCTAGTCTTGGTTTTATACCGTGTTATTCAAGGGCGTATCATTCCAGTACCTCTTGTCTTGCCGAATCCATGGGGCTACAGCCAAGCGATTTGCAGATCGTATCCGATCCCTAGGAAGCATACATGATGTTAACCGAGAAACAAAGTCCCTTGACTCCTTAATTCTAACTCTAGATGGGGTAGAATTCCCATAACTGGCAAGTCGCCTTCAGCGCTGCAAGGCGTCCGTAGGCCTGTTCTACACACCCAGATGATCAAAGCGTTCCCAGTGAGCCTAGTATCCATTTACCGAGAATCCTTTCTGCCAAGACATGCTGGCAGGTGAGCTAGCGGCAGACCTACGGGATCGTAAAGCTGAATGTCACTCTTGAAGAGTGATGAGACTAGTCCACGTCTCCGATTAACTATATTACCACGCAAACTCCAATAATAGAGCCCCTCCAGCTCGTCCCAGAAATGACGATAGATATCGCCAGCAGGCCACTTCAACTTTCCATCGGTTCTTTCCGTGGCCTTCACGTGCCAGGTTCCTACCCCTCATGATGAATCGATAATCTCATGCATAAGCGAGGCGGAATCCTGGAGTTCAACCAAGGCTAAGACCATGGCAATCCCCCTTGTGTGCTCGGTTAGGTAGTATGCTGCAATCCTACGTAGCAACATGTTATCACACCTTACCATGAACCCTAAACTCCGTACAACAATGACACGTATCGGCCTACTTATGGTGTGATCAGCGCCTTGTTTCCATTACGTTGCTTTGATGGGTGTTCTTTGCCGTCGATTGGTCGGGTCAGTCAGTCTCGCAAGGATCGACTGAGGAATTTTCCTTCAAGTCCTTTCACAGTTGTCTGGTCTGAACGTACAGGCACTACCACAACTGATAAGGGTTTTCCGTTGCCCCCACTGCAGGTTCATGCAAGTCTCAGCTGAGTGAGCTACCCCGAGCTACAAGGGCTCTATCACGTCCATTTATTCCTTCTAGTGGAGTTCACGATAGAGGTTCCACATCCTGCATGAAGAGGGGAGCACATCAGAAACATGACGTGGAACATTGTCTTGGCACCTCGGACTGGCGTTCACAAGTTGAGGGAGCTGCGGATCCTGATAGCAGCAGACCCGCATCAGATTTGCTCAATTTAAACGAGGGAGCTTCTAAGTAACCCTAAGCATTTCCTTGTATTTCGCAGTGATACAGATTATCAACCGTCGAGTTCTCCGAGTTTAATGGTCCTTGAAGAGAGAGACCCTCGTGGCATGGCAGAGAAATTGCTTGCATGGAAGGTAGTGACAATAACAAATTGACCCGAGGTCGGCCCTTGGAGGCTTAGAAATCCCACAAATGTCGGAAACTACAAATAGTTTGACATTCCTTTATCCCAGCACCCTCAACATCCAGTGGCAAGATACCAGTTTTGGTCAAATCTTGTCTATCATCCATATAGCCAGACATATCAACACGCACATAATAGCTTCCCAGCTACATCAGGCATAACCTGTACCCAAGCTGGTCGTCGACCAGTTTCATTGAGTTGTTATGCGTTTTCGGCGGCTCTCGAGGACGTTGTTCTCGTCCATGGGCGTTATGAACTGGCTTAAGACAGGCGGTTTCGTCGAGTGAGGCGAAATTCCGTCAACATCAACTTTTTATTCAGCGACTATTCGTGGCAGATTGATTCCTAGTGAAAATGTGACTGACAATAAGTGAGCTTTCTTCTTCGGTATTTTGGATCAGCGTCGTCACGAGGTACCATGCAAACAATCGAGAACAAAATGATTGTCATGAATTTCATTTATTTCACGCTCTCATCGCCGTCTAGTAATCTACCAGTACGAAGCCTCAACAAGGAATCCAACAGTCAGTCTGCTGTGTTGCAGAACATGAGGGTAGAAGGAACTCTGAACAGTGTCCTGGGTGGTGTGGATGTAAGGGCTGGAGTCGCTCATGGTATCAGCGCACACGTAAGAGGCAGGGTAGCCAGCAGAACGGGCGGCGGCACTATTTCATGGTTAGAGGTTGCATATCAAGGCTTAGGTAGGAGGGCTTACTGGTCAGAGCAACCGTATCCGCATCGGTCAGTGACAAGGCGCAGAGAGGTGTAGATGGGCACAAGACGCTGCACATAGGTGGTCAGGGCAGAGTCGACCTGTAGAGAAAGTCGGATTAGTATTTGACCATGGGTTTATGTAACAAGTACTCACGTAGTCGGTGTAGACTGCAATGACGTTGCTGGTGGAGTATCCAGTCATGTCCTGGTTGAGCATGGCAAGGACATTGACTCTGTTGGAGGCATAGTTGTTGAAGATGTCTCGGGCACCGAGCAGGCCACCCTCCTCACCAGCGTAGAAGTGGAACTCGAGAGTGTTGCCAGGGGCATACCTGGCATTAGCCAGGACGCGGAGAGCCTCGAGGATGGTAGCAACACCCTGTCACCAAGTCAGCTTCCTTTCTAGTATGGTGAGAATCGTGGGTTGTTATGACTTACCGAGGCATTGTCATCAGCACCAGGAGCCCTGCCGCTCACGCTGGCCTGGTTGATGCTGTCGTAGTGAGCACCCACCACGACGCGGTCGGTAGAAGTTCCCGGGATCGTGGCAATGACACTGGGCTGGTTGAAGGAGTGGGTGAACTGTCGGACGGTGATGGCAGAGTTGCCCGATGCAGCAGAACGGACAGCGCTGAGCATGAAGCTGGCGCTAGAGGCGGCATAGGAGCCCCGGTAGTATCGGTTGTAGATGTTGGTGAGCCCAGTGATGGAGGACTGGATGCTGCTCTGGGACAACGTGGCGATGATGGGGTTGGCAATGCTCTGCCTGCTGGGCGTGGGGTAGGGAGACTGGCGCTTGCTCAAGTGCTCGCGGCGGGCGGCACCGAGTTCCTCGAGTTCCTTGTCTGGCATTAGCTGGTGCGACAGTGGGTCTTGGATGGCTTCTTGTTTGTTACCTGAGTCTCGGTGACGTCCATGAAGTGGACGTGCTTGAGCATGTAGTTCTCAATCTTCTCCTCCTCGGTGACCCAGGTACCAGGGTCCTCGTCGGAGGTCTTGAGGAGACGGAGCGGCTCTCCAGAGTCGGCGAAGCGTCCGATGGCTGCCGAGGCGGACGCATCGAACTTGAACTCCTCGGTGGATCGGCACGCCTGGGCGGCCTGGAGCATGGCAGCGCCAGCGAAGAGGAAAGTAGCGGTTCGGACCATGGTGGGCTGTCTGTATCTGGAAGATGAGAAGAACGCTGGAGGACTTCCACGAGAGCTTCATCAACAACCCACGAAGGAAGGCATTATTTATGTCTTTCTGCCCGCGGAGACTCCCGAAGGACCCTCTCTACCCCTGCAACTCTTGGCCAGAGCCAGATGCCTCTTCCAGAGCGGCCCGTTTCCCACCTACTGAAAGCAGTATAGCCTCGGCTGTTCCTAGCTTCCACATGGAGCAAGTCGTTCGGTAATCTGACCTGTTAGCATCCTATCTCCGTGCTTTGGACTGGGTCATGGCGTCTTATGCTGTGCACGCTATATCAGAAAATGGGCAATGGCAAATGCGACGATCGGACCTATCCTGGCCGAGGGTAGGTAGATTGGATTAAGCCCTAGGCTAGTTATAGTATACATTTATCCATCCTGTAGTTCCCTCTCGTATCCTACTGCTTATGCTCCATTCTAGCCCTTGATTGGCTGCTTTCACGCTCCAGTGTGACACTGCTGTGCGGTTCAACACCTTCCTTAGCCAGCAGGTTTAATATCCAGCGAGATAAGCATCGATGGCGGATATCTGGTCTAGCACTGAGCTCCGGCTCGTGCCCCCCTTGGCAGACCTCCTCTCGACGCTCCTCTCGAAGTCGAAGACGTCAACAATGTCAGCCTCGAACTGGGGCGAGATCTGCTTAAGGTCAGACAGCTCTAACTCGGCGATGGAGACGCCCTTCTGCTCTGCCTTGCTGACAATAGCGCCGGCGATGTGGTGCGTCTGCCGAAAGGGAATACCCTTTAGGACTAGATAGTTGGCGACGTCGGTAGCGAGCATGTCGGTCGATAGGGCTGCCTTCATCTTGTCGGGGTCGATCTTCAGCGTGCTCAGGACGCCGGCGGCGATTTGCAGGCAGTGTGAAACCGTCTTGACGCAGTCGAGAAGTGGCTCCACTGACTCTTGGAGGTCCTTGTTGTACGCGGTCGGAAGGCTCTTGAGGGTGGATAGAAAGCCCGATGCCTGTCGACAGTCAGTCGGCTCAGGGCACAGCCCTTTCATATCTACCAGTTGGGGCCGAAGAGGGACGGACCTGCCCCATGACCCTGCCAGCCTTTCCCCGGATCACTTCTAAGCTGTCGGGGTTCTTTTTCTGAGGCATTAAACTGCTCCCAGTGCTGAAGGCGTCGGCAACCCTAACGAAAGAGAACTCGGCTGTCGAAAAAATGATCAAGTCTTCGCTCAGGCGGCTAAGATGCACCATCAGTAGGCTCGACCATTGCAGGATCTCGGCGACGAAGTCACGATCCGCAACCGCCGCCAAGCTGTTCGGGTGGACGGAGGAGAAGCCTAGGTCCTTGGTAAGAAAGGTGCGGTCGATGCCAAAGGGGTTCCCGGCCAGGGCGCCGACACCGAGAGGACAGCAGTTGGTGCGGTCACGGACGCCGTGAAGCCGTTGCAGGTCGCTCATAAGGTAGGTGGCGTGGGAGAGTAACCAATGGGAGAAGCGGACGGGCTGGGCGCGCTGGAAGTGGGTGTAGCCGGGCATCAGCACGTCGATCTCTGCCTTGGCGCGGGCAGCACAGACGGCCAGGGCGGCGCGCAGTTGTTCAGATAGGACATCGAGCTGGGTTCGAGCCCAAAGGCGCATGTCGATAGCGATCTGTTCGTTGCGGGAGCGGCCTGTGTGAAGCTTGCCAGCGATGGCCGGGCCGATGAGCTCAGCTAGACGGCGCTCGTTGGCCGTGTGGATGTCCTCGTCAACAGCAGGATGGATGACAAATTTGCCGTCAGCCCACTCCTTCTCGACAGCCTCGAGGCCCGAGGTGATCTTGGCGAGCTCCTCGTCCGTGAGCAGGTCGAGCTGCCGCAGTGCCTTTGCATACGTGATGGAGCCCCGGATGTCAGCCTCGTGCAGGGCCTTGTCGAAGGGGAGCGACTCGTTGAAGGTAACCATGACATCGCTCATGCCCTCTGGGTGATGGGGTCAGCATGCTTCGCCACGGGGGTCGAGTTACCGGGTCATGGCGGGGGGCATGGCAATACCGACCTGTGAAGCGACCGCCCCAGAGGAGCGTCGATGGGGTGGACGCCATAGTAGATGGGGACGCTCGCGAGGGTGTGTAGATGGCTGGGCAGTCAAGGGTCGTATGGGATACCTAGCCAGGAATCAAGATGTAAGAACCCACACATGCCCTACTAAAATTATGTCGTTGTGAATCATTCTACGTGACTCACATGTCCGTGTATCATTATCTTAGTTTAAGCCACTGGCGGTCTATTCGGAAAGTCACATCAAATGCAGCAGTTCTGTAGAAGAGGTCAGACTTCCTATCGGAGACTTTTGGACAGTTCTCGGGATCTCCGCGGGCTCCGCATCGACTTGGCGCCTTGTTTTAGAATACAATGCAGGAACAGCCGGTTTTTTGAAGTGTGAAGCATTGCCTCCCGATTCCCCCTCGGCAAATTCCGAGCAGAATCACGGCCATGCCCGACTACCTTGTCCAAACTCAGAAACGCCCTATTAAAAAGAAGAAGGAGCAGAAAAGAGGAAGGTAAAAGAAAAGAAAAAGAAAAAAAAGGAATTAATGAATTAGCAGGGCAGTTAGGTCATTTTAAATTGGATGAGATGGCCATTCAATTGTGAACGTTCCCCGTCATCAATAATCAGAAACAAACAATGGCAGAGGCGAGGACGCTTTCCCTCCCTTTATTAATACAAAAATATACAACAAGCCAAACACAATCAAGTGAAGAAAAATACCTGTAAGCAGGAGGACACTGCCATTCAAATGCTCTATGCATTGCTAGACTCGTCCCATTCATGTGGTCAATTGGTCGTCGAGGGCTATGCATGTACCTACCCTACACAGAGCACGCCAAGTGCGCATGCACGCACAAAAGCTGGATGGCGAGCTCGATGAGTCACCAACCAACCGAGGCAAGGTGGCCGAGTGGTTAAGGCGCTGTGTGTTAGTAACCCTCTACTCAACAGCATCCACAATAAATACTAAACTCCAATACAGTCAGGTCCCATCGGGTATCGCAGTTCGAAAGAGCATGGGTTCGAGTCCCATCCTTGTCATCAATTTTTTGCATTCACTGCCGTCGTCTGTCTCCAGGACTGGCGGTTACTTTTTTGCTGCGAACAAGCATCTACTGGCGGGTTTAATGCAGACAAGAGACAAGAATTCTCTCCGCCGGCCTCCCATCGGTGGACTTATCTGTTTATATTAATTGAGGGGCTGTATGGAGTGGCGTGGTCTAGACTCCTCCTAAGAAGGCAGGTGAGAATTGCGAACAGCAACACTACCGTACCTGGACATAACAAGTTTCATGGACGTACAACATGGGGAAGTCAGCAATTTGAAGTTTTCCGTAATCCCCTACCGGCGTAGTAGCAAGGCGAACTACCAGATTGTTGTGATAAGGCACTCATCCACCAATACTAAGCATCACGCGTGTTCACCGGTTGTCTCTCGACTTAGTAAATCAGTAACTGTGTTTCCTCTTCATATGTCTTTCGCGACTCCAATCACTCTTTAAACGTTCACGGCACCGCTTACAATCATAAACAGGCAAATCTATGCCTGCACGCTCCGCCTCTTTTGGATGCACATTGTAGTGCCTCAATCTGTCCCGTTTATCACTAAACATCTTGTCGCAAAATTCACACTTCACCTTCTTTTCCTTCTTTTGCTTCTTCTTCGCTTTCACAGTGCCTTCGGAGGGCGTGCTACATATTTCGATTAGCAGAGGCTCACCTCGATACAAATGAAACGAATACCTGTGCAGTGCCTGCCGTGCTTGCTGAGTGTTCGCTGGCCGGAGTGTCCGGTACTGGGGCTGAGATGGCTCTCTTGGGGTACCGGCCCAGGTAGGCGATTGGGACTGAGCATGATGCTGCAGATCTTTCGGATTTGTTTGACATGGTATCGAGAAGGATGGGGTACCGCTATTGCTGAGAAGAAACAACTGATCCATCCTGATCTCGTTAGTGGCCAAGGGTTCCATGTTGCTGGCTCGAGTTTGCCACCAAGGTTGTCTATGGGGATCCGCCCACGACGATCCGTCAGTGACAGGCGAGAACTGAGAGTCTGTGCTCGGACTTGTGCTGCTATCCGAGAAGGCCGTAGCAGACAAAGCTTGGGACTGATCAGTGGGGCTGAATCCGTCGAGACATGGGATCGGGCTGCTTATGGGCTGAGATGTTGCATCCGAAAAGGGTGGACATGATCCGGGGAAGGCCCAGGCAGTGTTATTCGGGAGCGGCTGTGTAAGCTCTCTAGGGTTAACATTGGTGAGGCCGATAGAAAACGTGCTACTAGGTTGCTCGAGCAGGGCATTGATGTCGAAGTCATCATCGCCCCAGTCAAAATTGTCCCAGTCAAAGCTATCCAAAAAGTCGCAGGAGGGTTCCATGATGATCCGTGGCCCAGGCGTGGGGAATATCGTCCCGTCGAATATATGGGTGGGCTGAGCCCGAAGTTGAGATTTGTTTATGCGTTGAGTTGTTCTTTTTTGTATTTTCAAAAATGCTGCGCTCTCCAATGAGTTGTTGCAACAGGACACGGTTTAACGACATGACCGGGTCAGACATTCTGGCTGTCGCTACTTTAGCAAGTGTATATGATCGGTCCGTCGTTGACATACATTAACAAAGGAAAACTTAGCCTATCTCTCCAGCACATCTGTGGCCGTTTGGCCACCCATCCATCCATACAGGCTGCTTGTATCAGCCGATCACATCTGAACGTGATAAAGCACATTCAAGTAACTGTTGCCTAACATGAAATGTGGCAACTACATGATATGCAATATCATATCCAAACGATAGCGACTGGATGACAAGTAGATTGATATCCTTGGGTTCATTAGTCAGTTAAGATCTGGATTGTGATGATGGACCGTACTCACAGGCAAAGGTAGCCAAACGACACACAAGATCATCTCCCCCTGTGAAACAAAGGAAAGAAAAGGAAGGTAATACAGAGGTACGGACAACAGTGTCCCAATAAATTGACAACAGTGTCCCAATAAATTGGCACACTGTTGTCCGTACCTCTGTAGGGTGGGTTTGGTTGGGATATCTGAGTTGAGAGGATGAGAGAAGACGTGGATCTGAGGCGGCCAGCTTTGGATAGTTATAACTGTGAAACCCCTCATGGCTGAACGATGAATTTTTGGGGGCCGTTGGTCATGCGCAAGAGGTGAAAGCTGTTTGATTGGACATCATGGAGGCCGCTGCCCAATGATTAGCCTGCGTTGCTTCTTCTGATTGGACATTGCGGAGGCCGCTGCATGATGATTAGGTTGCATCACTAGCAGATCCAATCATATCGGGTGGTTAATGCATCGGACTCCAAGCTGACCAATAGTATCAAAGTTGTTGATAGGGGCTGAATTAGGGAATGCGTTGGCAATGTCGACATCTGAGCTCTTGCATTTTTGCCACAAATATGCCCGTCATCCTCTGAGCGTGGAACATTGTTCCGGCCTCCTCTTGCTTCAGTCCCAGAAACAAGCCCATATTTACCAACTGCCATTTTGAACCCGTAACAACCTACGCCACGCTGAGAGAAAATGGCAAACACCCCCGAGTATCATCATTTCATACCCAAGTTCATCATCAAGAACTATGCCCAGGAGTTCATCTGTCCCATACCAGACTGTCGTGGGAAGAAAGCACGACACAAACACGCCAAAGGGAAACATCCAAAGGATCTAGTTGTGAATCATGTCAACCTTCGTTCCGAGCCCTTTGAGCTGGACCAAGCCCCTGTCCGACGCATATTTGGAGTACCAAATATGTACACGGATTCTCGAAAGACTACAACCAAGCAGCAACGCCGTGTCGAAACCATGCTTGGCGTGATGGAGTCGCAAGCAAGCACGATCTTCCGCAAAATAACCAAAGCATACGAGGAAAGGCAACCAGAAGTCGTTTTAACAAGAGTAGAGAGGAATCTCATTCGGAAATTCCTGTTTCTGCTAAAGTATCGCGGCTCTACGTTTCACCGACGCTTCTATCACGATAACGCCCAGGGCTACGACGCAAACGATAGGAACTTGCTGCGGGAATACATGCAGAAGAAGGGCTTCAAGACCCCAATGGAGGTTTGGTTTCACAGCATTGAGGCCATAATCAACCTGGAAATGGACGCTGGGATGAAATGGGCCGATACAATACGAGGCAACATGTATCCGGACGATGCTGAGTGGTTTTTTTCTCACGCACAAAGATCATACATGGCAATTTGTACACCATCAGACATGACCGCCGAGTTCATTCTGACGGACAATGCCTACAATGTGTTTGAAGGACCCAGCACATTTGTACAGGATGCTAAGACCGGAAAATGTGTGGGAGGTCCTCACGGATCTTTTCATGAATTCGCCCCGATATCACCGAAGTTGATGATAGTCTTTCGGTCTCGTCTCCTGCCCTTGCCTGTTGAAGACTATGATCCAGAAGCCAGGCAGGAGCGAGCTGAGCAATGGTGGGCCGCATTTGGAGAACCGTTTGGGGCTCATGTGAAATCCATGCTGGATGATCTGCCTATCGCCTTGGCCCGGAATAGCTACTCCGAGATGAGAACAGGGGGACTGTTTTTTCGACAAGACTACAAGGGTACTTTGGGGGATGATGACAGGTTCTATTTCTCCTTCTTCCCCATCACCACAGATCATGTGCGAACCATCAATGGCATTTTTCTGGATAACGCATACAGGGGAAGCGCCATTGCTTTCTCATCGCCAACAGCCTTTTCCGAAACTCTAGATTGGTTTATGGGTGAGCCCTGCAGAGTTGGCAAGGTCATTACCGGGCCAGATGCCGGTCCTCAACTGCAGTACCTCAAGAAACTGGAAGCATTAGCCCATGAAATGGGATCGACAACGGCCGCCACGTGGAAAGAATTGCCGAATCCTATCATTGAAGATGCCGAGCGCTTTGAGGCAACGTATGAAGAGTACTCCCGGCTACTCCAGGCAATGCGGTCCCAAAGGACTGCGAATAACCCTCTGGGCGAATTTTTCGGGCGGTATCGCAAAATCGGTATGGATGAATTTCATGACCTGTTTATTCCGTATACAGCCACACAATTCCTGACTAAGTTATAGCTGGTGACACTTCAACCAACTTTTCAGATGATATGGCCCAGGCTAAGGTCATGTTGCACTTTGAGATATGGAGTGAGAGTTTTGAAGACGAAGACCAAATGCTCACCAAAGAGCGTCTGCTCATCGCGTATATGCAATTGCCTCCTTCGCAGATATGGTTATATCTGAAACGGGTTCGACACCTGGATTGCGGACATTCCGATGAAGATCTAAGCATGGCGGAGTTTTTTGCGAATCCGGAGATCCGAGAGGGACCAGAAGACAAATTGATCAGTGGTAAGCTTTGTCGTTTCGTGCCATGGCCCACTTGTATGACTGATCTTGCTCCCATATTGTTTCACCACAGTCATTCCGCTAGTGAAAGGATCCGTCTTGAACCGGCTGATGTACGAAACGGTTATGAATGACCTCACTTCGCGCCAACCTTGGTTCAATCTTCCGTGTTTGACAGCTGACTTCACTCCATCTTCTTCTCTGCTGCCATTGCTATTCTGTTATCACAACGGGGGGTTACCGGTACGTACGAAGGCCAAGGCAATGCTCTAACTATATCTAACTGGTGTGAAGATCAAATAAAGTGCTGTGGTAAGTTGAGCTCATATCAAAGTTGAGCCGCGGTAATTGACAAGAAAGGCATACAACCTGTTGAGGATGCGGCTCTTCTGGCTGAGAAAGCCATAGTTCTTCGAGGTCTGCATCTGAAACCCACCCGATTTGACTGGTTCCTTGACGAAGATGACAAACTGGAACTCTGCACTAGAATGCATGTCAGAGAAAGTTTTGACAGTGCCATGGCTGGACACATGACGGCAGGCGATGTTAGTGCATTGAAGGGGGTTTTGTTTACGCTAACCTTCCCCACGCCGCTGGGATCCGAGATGAGGAGCGATGAAGATGGGATGTAATTGGATATATGATTCATTTTCATCGCACTGGTTTTATTGAAAATTTCTGTTCTGTTGACAAATTCCATGAGTCCAACTTTAGCCATCTGCTGCCCTTATCCATCGCATCCGTCTTGCTTCATGTTTTGATAATTTCCTTGCCACCATGCCATCTGTTCTTGGACCCTTCACTCATAGAGTTTCTGCTTGTATGTAGCAGCTCTTCTTACAAGAAGCGAGACATAGCCATCATAGCCATAAGATAAAGTGGAATAAGATGATAGAGGGCCGGAAGACGAAGCTGATTCCAACTCCACTTAGTATGACGGAACTCCGGCCGCGGGTACCGGACCTGATTCTCGTCTCTCCGACCCATCATGTCATCACGGTCTGGAACCGTAGGTGGGCTGATCATATAAAGAATGGGCATGCAAAGATCCAAAATGATGAGCAGCCATCCTAGTGGCGGCCATCCCAAGGTAGTCAAGAATATGACCCACACGTCCTGGCCAGCCACGACGCTATTCTCAAGCTGCCAACCCCGAATGAAGCCGAGGCCACGAACTGTCACGGACAGAACGATGGCGGCAATGGCAATGACCAAGAACATACCTCCACTGCGGAAGAGGAAGTGTGAGAGTCGCCGAATCAATGGTGTCCGCTTGTAATGATTCCGTTCGTTGACAGGGACTGACACACTACCGGTAGCCGTAAAGTTGGGTACAATGCCCCCTAGACTAGCCGGGAGGACGAAGTTGCGCAGGATGTTAACGACATAGTCTCATGGAAGGTCAGCCATCTTTCATCATACGTGTATAAGACGTGTGGACAAGCACTTACATGGGTGCATGTATGCAATACAAGCATCGCGAACCGATGCTTGGTAGCCCGCGGTGAGACCAATATGAATCATCAAGGCCCAGTCAAGTAGTGAACAAGCACAGCTCAATGTGAGAAGCAACTTCACCTCCTCCACGTTGTGGTAGTAGATGAACGGTAAGCCGGTTGCAAGCAGTAGGCAAGTTACGATGATGTCCGTTGTAACAAAGAAGGGTGTTACCCAGGCTGCTATTCCCGTAAGGAAGCCATTCAACCTCTGAGTGAAAGTCAAGCTTTTGCAAATGGATGGCTTGATGAAGTAGCCCATCTTGACGAAGGTTTGGCATCCTCCGATGTTCTGCGTCAGGGTTGTCAGCCGCGAAATTGGACCAAACACCAACACAGTGAGGACAGAGAGGCAAACATGGGAGATGAAAAAATGCAAGGGACTTTGCTTACCCATCGAAGGAACTGCTTCAGGTGAGCGTCATAAGTATTTGGCATCAAGCCGTACTGAAGTGCCTCGGCAACATAGGCCGTCTTCCATCCCTCTGCCATCATTCGAATGGAACTGTAGAGATCTTCGATCAAGATCTCAGTCGAGAACCCGCCGATGTCATCCAAAGCCTGGCGACGAGCCAGCCAGCCGGATCCAGTGTTCCACGCACTGCCGATCATGTCGCGGATGGTGTCTTGGCTTCTCCAGGATGTGGTTTGTCCTTGGTGGAGCGGGTCATTCTCAGGCGAGTTATAGAAAAGCTGGAAGTGCTGCGTTAGTAAAAGTCAAGCAATGAGTCTGGCTTTCATATTCATAAGACAAGATGAGTCTTCTCCAAGACATACCTGCGTGGGACACACAAGACCAAGGTTTGTATCTAGAACCATATGTGCCATAAGGGATCGCAGCCAGTGCTTCTCCGGTATCATATCCGTGTCAAGTCCCGCCATGAACTCTGCCCTGCCACCTGGTAACGCTCTCAGGAAATCCATGGCATGATTCAGATTTCCTGCCTTGAACCCGGTCCGGACATTCGGGGCCCTAGCCGTGTAGTAAAGGTTCTCATATTTCCTCTGCAAGGACACGGCCCACAGCTCCAAGGCTTGGGAGGCGCCATCATCGGAAATCAAGACTCGGAATCGATCAGCCGGGTAGTCAATATTGAGCGCTGCCAGGACAGTGTCCTGGACCACATCCAACGACTCCTTGCATACTGTGATGACAACGTCAACCCTAGGCAATGAAGTTCCCTGAAGTAGGAGGCGAGGTTTCCGGCTTTTTCCGAGAGAGAAACAGAGTAGCACTGCCTGCCATGATTTGGTAACTTTTGATGGGTTAGCAGAGTGAATAAAACCACCGGAGAGTATAGTAAGGGATGAGTCAATGGGGTTCGGTTGAGCATACCATTCTTGACCAGTTGAACCATGAATGAAGCCCAAATCAGCCCAAGTCTCAGCTTGGTATCTACGCGGTAGGCAAAAGTTCCATTCCAAATGACGTTGAACTGAATGGCTTGTGCCCAAAGCATCAGCGGAACAACCATCAAGGCCGTAACGCCTAGATACCCATGCACCCTCTTTCTCCAGGGAGAGAGTGACAGGTCGTCAAAATAGGCGTCCTCTGGGAGTTTGTGGATGACGTAATGCTCCTTTTCAGAAGCACCCCGAGCATAGATTATCTCCTTTGAAGAGGTGCCTAGCTCTGCAAAGGGCAAAATAGGGCTTCCGGGCGATGTTGGCGATGTTGTGAAGTAGGAGCCGGGCGAGGGAAGATCGTCACTCTTTTTGAACACGCCATCATCGATTTTCTCGTACAGGAAACCATTTGTCCCGAACCAACGCCGCAGAATATGCGTCATGATGACAATTCTGCCCGAAGGGCTGTTCTTTTTCTTGGAATGTGGTGAGACCTGGTGAGATGGGAAATAATAGATGACACGGGCTTGTGGGCGTATGGCTCATGTAAGTCTGTGGCGGAGGGAAGAGGCTCTTGAAATATGCTTCTCGGCATTTCGCTAATAAGCACAGAACGCCCTCACATTTCGCCGTCTAATACTTTCTCCGGAATTGCCGAGTTTTGCGCTGATTCTCACAGCTCACGGTCTCGGCATCTCTCATCCCTTCCTCGAGTAGGCAGTCGCCCCAGTGTGATACAGGCAGACATGGGGCGCATAAGACGGTGAAGCAAGGCTCCATGTGTCATCCCTCTCGTCTTGTTTGAGGATAAGTTGCCACTGGGCGATGATTCATCCTCCTTCCGACGTGTGCGCTGAGAGCAAGTGACACCTGTATCTGGTAAT
The DNA here is from genome assembly GCA_020746835.1 of Stachybotrys elegans. NCBI lineage: Eukaryota > Fungi > Ascomycota > Sordariomycetes > Hypocreales > Stachybotryaceae > Stachybotrys > Stachybotrys elegans. The sequence continues at coordinate 1,200,547 of JAGPNK010000013.1, forward strand.
ATCGGGCTGGCACCCCCACGGGCTTGACCCCTGCCATGCTGACACCATCACCAGACTTCTACAAAGCCTCCTGGTTTACGCATGTAGTAAGAACTAAGGCCTTACTGACTGTCCGAAGCCCCGCCCTCGTTCTCTGTAACGCATGCCGAGGCCCTTTAACATGAAGCTTACTACGTCCACGAAGAGCAGGGCAAGGGGGCTGGATTTCGACGGCCCACAAGGTTGATGACAAGGCTGTGGTTGACCGGGATAATTGCAGCAGCAGGAGGTTACGGAAATCGAAAAAGGAATGTCTCCATCATACCGAAAGAGGCAGTTTTGGGGGTTTGGTGGCCACAACCATGTGACCCTCGGACGTCTTTATCGTTGATTTCGCTTATGGATGCCGTGTTAGTTGGTTTGGACCAATCGCTTTTCATGATGAACGAATGCAGGATCCCCCGTCAAGCCTCCTCCACCATCTCAGCCGCTTCTGCCAGATGGCGCATGGGCCCCCAGTCGCTGCACATGATATGTGACACAATAGTCTTGATCCTTTGTACCCGGTACACCGCCCAGCTGGCACAGCCCCTGATGGTATATTACCTCGTCATCTACATGCAGATGAAGGCGTCCGACATCATGCATATCTATGGAGCAATCTCGCGATGTTATCCTGATGCAACATTTAGTCTGAGCTGTACCCCATGAGAACTTTTGACACGCACACTTACTCACCCACCCGGCCTCGACTTTTAAACGACATGAAGACTGCCCTGACTCCAGAACCGATTTTGCCTCGCTTTCACAAGCCCTGACCTCGAGCCCCTTCATCGACCAGAAATTCACTCAGGCCATGATACCAGGGTTGAAAGGCCGTGGCAGATGGGCCGGGGTGGTCATCCTCGCCTCGTTCCTCGCAGCAGCTTGGTTTCTGCTTCTGCCCCAGCCTCTCCCTCGTTTACCGTTTGGGCCCTCCCTACCACCATTACTCACCAACCCAGGCCGGTTCGGTCAATGGGATCCGCCTATCCCAGTGCCTCTTGTGCCTGCTGCTGCCGCCTTGCGCCCGAGGTCAGGCCGTGTGCTCCTCTGGGCTGCAGATGCCAGGACCACGTTTGAATCCGACGGCAATACCATCACAGCAACAGTAGACGTACGCAGGCGCGACGTTTCCGCCGCCAATGTCTCTGCAACTCACCACAACATGTTTTGCCCTGGACTCTCGCTCTCCTCTAATGGGCGAGTATTTGTCACAGGGGGCAGCAGTTCCGACAAATTCAGCATATACGATGAGGACGAAGAGGCATGGATTGAGGGACCGCCACTCAAGCTTGGCCGCGGCTATCACGCACAGGTAACCCTTGCCGACGGCCGTATTTTCACTATCGGTGGTTCGTGGAGCGGAAGCATGGGGGGTAAAAATGGGGAAATATTCGACTCAGCTGCCGGGGCTTGGACAACACTTCCAGGCTGTAGCTCTGAGGTGTTACTAACCAACGATAACCGTGGGGCTTTTACCTCGGATAACCATGCCTGGCTATTTGCATGGTCAGACAATTCTGTCTTCCAGGCTGGCCCATCCTCTGCTATGAATTGGTTCGACGTTGCGAACACTGGACGCACCATACGAGCTGGGTATCGGGACGATGACTCTGATTCGATGAATGGAAACGCCATCATGTATGATGCACTTCGCGGGAAGATACTCACACTTGGTGGCGCTCAAAGCTATAGCGGTGCTCCGGCAACCAGCAACGCCCACATCATCACGCTCGGCGAACCTTTCACGCCACCAAGGGTTGAGCGTCTGGATAACATGCATTCGGCGCGTGTCTATGCCAACAGCGTGATTCTCCCCACCGGCGACGTCTTCATCAACGGTGGTGCAACGTGGGCACAGCAGTGGACGGACGCGAATGCCACCTGGGTGCCTGAAATATGGAGTTCCCGCACGCACCGGTTCACCGAAATGGCTCGGATGCAGATTCCGAGGACCTACCACAGCTTCGCACTGCTGCTGCCAGACGCAACAGTGCTCGTGGGAGGCGGTGGACTGTGTTGGATAGAATGCGAGGACGAAAGCATCAATCACGAGAATGTGCAAGTATTTCGGCCACCGTATTTATTTACCGACCGGGGAAGACCAGCTGAGAGGCCCAGAATCTTGGAAGTATCGACAGACAAGGTCTCGCCAGGCGAACAGCTGCTGGTCACCACGGATACATGGATAGTCGAGTTGGTCCTGATTCGTTATGCTTCTGCTACACACTCAATCAACACAGACCAGCGGAGGATCAAGCTCCGTCACGAGCCGTTGAATATAACCAAGGAAGGGGAAGTAGAGACCTGGAATCACAGCTTGACACTGCCGTCAGACCCCGGAGTCATGCCTCCTGGCTACTGGATGTTATTTGCAGTAAACACTCAAGATACGCCCTCTCTCGCAACAACTATCTTAGTTCAAATTTAAATGAAAGTTACTATTTTTGATTATGAGAACTCAGTGTCCAACCACTGATTGGGACCACATCTGGTATTTTGGCAACCCACACTGATGACCATACAGGAGCGAAACGGACAACCACCGCATGACTTCCAGCTGGGATATTAATAGTCAAGACAGTAAAGCCAGTATTCTCTGAATCAACTACGCCTTGTGGTAGCGCTGGCGCTGTTTCTGACCGAACAGCCTCCATTGTGCTGAAGGACAGCCCAGGAGGCGAGTCCAAAAACACGTCTAGAGTTTGCCCATTGCGTTGCAGACCTAGGTGAATAAAGGTCAGCCAGCTCCATTTTATTGACTACTAAGGTAAAGCTTTACTTACGTGCTTTTGTGCCTCCGTCGAGGATATTGATTGTCGCTTCTGTGTGCATCCTCAATTGGCTGGGAAAGAGGCTTCCGAGTATATCATCCTGAATAATGACTTGCTGTCGGTTCTGAATAAATCTAACACCACGTGTAATGTTCTCATGCTTTCCGTACACAGAGCCGAGATCCACTGTCCAGAAAGCCGAGCTCTCCTTGGTATCTGGATCCAGATCTGCATACTCTGTACTCTGAAAGGACGTAGAGGGCTCGTCGGGGGATTCTTGGTTCGAGCCGTTGAACAACAGAGTATTCTGCCCCTCTGTCCTGCAGCGATAGTAAAACCAACGGGTGCTATCGGGTGATTCACCCTCGTTGAAGTATCCCGGGGCAAGATAGTCTTCGTGGCAGAGTTCACTTGCCCAGCGCTCACCCAAAGCGTCGAGTACAAAATCTCCAACATCAAGATTTCCGTCTACAAAACGTCAGCGTCTGCGAGAGGAAGGTGGTGTGTATAAAAGACAAATGGGTACTTACGCGTGGAATGATCTCTGAGTGAGCCAGCTTTCATACCCAAGAACAGCCCTTTATCATCACTCCAGGTGGATCGCATAGACACCCACGCACTTCTAGGACTGGGGAAGTTTTTGTCCAAAGCCAGATCGCGAGACCAGTCGCTCTGAGAGACCGCACTATACCACAAGATGGCCAACGGGTCGTGTGCGTCGGGTTGGTCTCTCTGATACAACGTGAAGAGAGAAGCTTGGTACTGTTCTCCGTAGAACAATAGTGAGTTTGCTGTTGCGGTGAATTTCTTGGGCCCGCAGTCCCCCCAGTTGAACTTTTCCGTCATGCCTTGATTGTAGATATGAAACAAGGATGTGTTCGTGAAGACGGTATCCTGGGAGAGCATTCCTTGTGTATCTCCTGTGGCTGAAAGCAATGCCGAAGATAACTGAGCATGTGCCTGAGTCCCAAAATACCTTGGTTGCACCAAGTTAGCTGGAGACTGTCCCAACATAACACGTTCGTTTTACCAACCAATAGTCAGGCGTTTCCAGCCATGTGCCGTCAGGACTTGCACCTTGGCAGCAGTTTCCCCGAGCATTCTCAATCGCCATAGTAAGAATCCTTGAAGCTGTGCCAGTGGGATCCTCGTGATATATCGCCAAGGCACCAATGATCAAACCGCCGTTTACAACACCTGGGAAAAGACATTAGCCTGAGAGAATGAGGAACGCTCGCAGAGGGTTGCTTTACAGTTCCAATTCCCTTTGGCGTGCAAGAACCACTGGTCTTCTTCGTATGCCTGCTGGCCTTTCTTCAACCCCATGTTTATCATTGTCCACATGATGGCGTCCTTCTCATGAGAATCCCAGGAGTGGTAAAGCCAATCATACGCGATGGAGAATGCGACTAGAAATTCTCCAGTATCCAGCCAATGCCTAAGCCCGTCAGACTTGTAAGAAAAGATAATACTGGGAAGGAGGTTTTGTCGTGACCTACTGAGTATTCCAAATGTCATGAGGCTCCCCAAAGTATTGGGTGGTATTTCCCGAGGCAACTTGTAATTCGGCCCAGACTCTCTTCTTCCATTTCGAATCCTTGGAAATACGGAATGCATAGCACCAATGTTTGATGCGTTGCTGGAACTCTCGCGCCACATCCAGGACACCAGAAGCGTAGAGAGGACCATCAGAGACATACTTGACACTCGGTAAGGAATACCAAGCTTCTGCCTTTTCAAATACGGTCTTGTTCCAGCTCCCCAAATAATCATCCACTGCAATCAATTCATCTAGATCCTGCCACCTTTCGAGAGTGGAAAACAGTCGTGGGTGTGCGTGCTGGACGTGAAAACCCGATGGTTCAGCTCCAGACGCTTGTGCGTGACCTGTCCCGCCAGACTCTAGGGTGAAATGACCATGATAAAGACGTCCCAAGTAGAGTGTGATTAGCAAGCCAAAGCAGGCTCCGAAAATCAAGTAGTGGAATACACGGCCACGGCCAGCCCTGATCTTTGATAGAAACGACATGGGCGTAAACGGTTTGGTGACTCAGGCCGTATGATTTACATTCACGGTACAATGAGGCATGGCCGGTAAATCTAGAAGTAAAACCCAGCCACGATTCCTGCCATCCTACCAAGACCAAGGTTGCAGACCTCTCAACATGATTTCCCATCCTTGCAGTGTGGCCCACCAAATCCAATTATCAATCTCACCCAGTCTGTACGGGACTCACCCATGCCTCGTACGGGGTCAGTTTCTGTACATACTTCGCCTACTTCGTACCTTCCTTGTGAGTGACGGGGGTATGAAGCCTGCGGCTATGGAGCTTATCATCCCTTACACCATATAAAACTCCCTGCCAACATGGGCAACGGCACAGCATGTGGCAGCCAATGTACCGAATACTTATGGCTAAACGAGAGACCTAGAACCATCAACTTTTAGCAAGGCCTGCCCCGGTTATACCCACGCTGCTTACTGATATCCAACCTTACGTGATGGCTCGTGCCGACGACGTATGTTTCATTATCCGCTCTTGCCTTCTAATAAATACCGGGAATCCCGATACTGCGCCGGGTGATGAAATCAATAGATCACAATTAGGCGAAGATGCCGTGGGGGTACATGGGGCATCGAACACACTGGGAGCAAAAATTAGGTCAAATTATGTCGATATGATTGTTCGTATTGAGAGTAAAGGAATGTGCACACTCAAGAAGAAATGCTCCTAAATTCACGTATGAGTGCCCCCGGCTTTGAGCGTCTGATATAAACAATAAAAACAGGGCATGCCTGCGTTGCATTCATTGACGGCTCTCGCATCTTTCTCTCGTCGATTGCATCCATAACTGCTGGCCGGAGGATGTCTTGTACTAGCTGAGTGACATCCACAGCTCCTGTCTGCTGTTGGGCCGGGCTGAAGGACGGGGAACTGTCCTGTCGCTTGCGGATTCGTGTCGCAACTTCTCCAAGGAAGTCTTGGGCACTCTCGCCATCTTCATCATAAAGTGTGACTGTGCCAATTTGCTCACGGGATTGCTCTGTGGCTCCGTAGTAGTGAAAGGTGGTAGATGGAAGTGTGATGCCGAAGCTTTCGATGGTCCCGTTCTCGGGTACGAGATGAAGAACATCGATCGGGGCACTCAAATTGCCAACGACAAGGACGGCGGGGGGAGTGGTGGAGGGTTAGAACGTTAATTATAAAGGAAAGAATGACTGTATGAATTCGAGATACTTTGAATGGCGCGTGTGCCAACGGAAGATTCTGAGCTTACCTGTGCAACGAGATTGCGCTACTATACGGATAGAAGATGATGAACCAACATTATTCGAAACCCCGCACCATCACTGATGCTTACTCTGCATGGCACACGTAAAAGACAACTCCCAGGAGCCTCAGGAGCCTCCTGGGGAGCGCTGGGACTCTCTCCCCGAGCTCCCTCTGCCCACAGGACCAACAATACTGAACATTGGACGCCGGCTTTTCAAGCATTCCCCTACTACTATCCTGAAATTTGGAATCCACGAGGATGAAGGCATCATGACCGTGCTGGGCCATTCCATCTTAGGCTCCTGTGTCCCGCAAGTCACCAGCATGGTCACGGTCCCGGCAGAAAGCTCAGATATCTCACCGTCCAACCACATCCGACACGGCATCGTCATCACTCGCCAGCCAAGCATACCCCTCGTTCAGCTCTGGCCCTCACTTACGTCAGAACAGCGTGAAAGCGTCAAGGCGGAGCTCTTTCATCTCCTTGTGCGTATGCGTTCATGCCGCTTCTCTTACTCCGGACGGCCTAACCGACAGCCATACCTCCTCTTCACAGAATTTGGCACAGAGACGTATGTATATTGCGCCTCTCGCTCAGAGTGGGACGACTCGCGCATCCGCGCGCTGCATGCAAATAACCCGGAGCCCGAACGAGCAGTTGCCCTCGAGAAAATCCAGCGTGGTACCAACGGCGCAGATGGCTGGGACCGTCCTGTCCTTACACATGGGGACCTATCTGACCGAAATGTCCTTGTGGACCCTGACACACTCGCCGCGACAGGTTTTATAGACTGGGAGATGGCGACATTATGCCCGCTTACTTTGAGTACATCGTCGCACGGCTGTCTGGGGGGCATGACCCTCCGTGGAGGAAGGAATTATTGGATGTCTTGAGGTCTGTTTTGCGCTACGAGTATAATGATCAGCACCAGGAAGACCCGGATGCTGTCATGTTTGATGACGAATCTGAGGGATGCCGGAAGACGTTGGCGGCGATGGATGCTTTTGTTGACGTTGAGAGAATCGCGCAGGGATATGATGATGACTGCTATTGGACTTTCGAATCTTGACAAATCATGTTTCTCGATTCCAAGTGATAGTGCCGAGGCTATTGAATAGGTTTTAACTCCGCAGAATTTTTGATTGAACCAGCATTCCTCTGATTTTCTTTTGATTCTCGAACTCCAATAAGCTTCCCGGGACTCTGGAGGAAGAAATTTATCCTGTAATTCTCGTTAAGCTTTTCATAGAAGGTAACAAGGTATAGAAATACTTGTTAACACCACCTCTTGTTTCTCTCTGCTGTTTACGACTGCATTGGTTGCTGGGGCACTCCTGTTTATTTGCTCTCTACAGCTTACACCTCACACTGCACACTCTTTTCCTCATCATTAACACCACCTCAATGACTTCACGACCCATAGCGCCCTTCTTAACCTCACACAGGGTGGAGCAAATAAGAAAAGTGTGGTGATACGAGATTCTTTGGCAGACTATGGCATAATTAGGGATCCCAGACCGTCCTCAATAGTCATAGTCTCCATTGGAGCTCTGATGGCCCGAGAGTTCCTCCTCATAACAAATCCAGTATCCAGTATCCACAGTCCAGCCATCAACTTAGGACTGAGAGACATCATCAGTGTGACGGCCATAGGCGATGGCCTCGGAGGCAGAGACATCATCTGTGTGGCGGCCGTAGGCAACAGAGATGTCACGCTTTGACTGAGAGACATCATCCGTGTGACGACCATAGGCAACGGCCTCGGAGGCAGACACGTCGTCGGTGTGACGTCCGTAGGCAACAGCCTCAGAAGCAGAAACATCATCGGTATGGCGGCCATAGGCAACAGTGTCGCGCTTTGACTGGGAAACGTCGTCAGTGTGACGCCCATAAGCAATGGCCTCAGACGCGGAAACATCATCGGTGTGGCGGCCATAAGCGACAGCATCGGAAGCAGAGACATCGTCAGTATGACGGCCATAAGCAATAGTGGTGTCCCTCTTTGACTGCGAGACATCGTCAGTGTGTCGGCCATAAGCAACGGCCTCAGAGGCAGAAACATCATCGGTATGACGCCCATAGGCAACAGTGTCGCGCTTTGACTGGGAGACATCATCGGTATGGCGTCCATAGGCAACAGCATCGGAAGCAGAGACGTCGTCGGTGTGGCGACCATAGGCAATAGCTTCCTTAGAAGCAGAGACATCATCAGTGTGGCGGCCATAGGCCACAGTGGCATCCCGCTTGGATTGGGAGACATCATCGGTATGGCGGCCATAGGCAACAGCATCCGAAGCAGAGACATCGTCAGTGTGACGGCCATAGGCAATAACTTGGTCGAGTCAGATCAACTCTCAACAATGGGGAAATCTGGCATACTATTTGTTGGAGCCGCAGCAGCGGTGGCCGCGAGAATGGCCATGGCAGTGACAGTGGAAAGCTTGAACTGCATTTTGGCGGTGAAGTTTTGAGTCACGTCGTGATGATTGACTTGATATTTGCGAGTAGAGGGTTTGAAAGCGCGAAAAGCTTGAGACTTTGTTCGAGACGGTTGTTGCGAGCGTTGTTTGGCAGCTTGTCTTCCTGGGATGAGGTCGTTCGACAGCAGGTATTTATAAAAATTCCGAAAGAATGAGACAACGGATGCCTCACCACACTTGTCTCGGGTCAAACTGCCAATGACCGCCAATGACTGCCAATGAGTCCCAAACAGCCATCCGCGAGCTCGTCGAAGCATCACGGAACCCGAACCCACCGTGATGACCTACCCCCTCCCCTGTTCCACGTGCATGATGCCAGACAGGATGTTTGTTTCGTGATGCTTCAATCGGCCCTTCACATGGAGGGATGAGAAGTAAGCCTGCATATTACCATGAAGTAACGTGACACGGCATTGCAACATACCCAGCATGCACCTCGTACACGATGAAGCTGCAGGGTCCTTCAGCCCCTCCCATCAGCCCAGGATACTGCAATATTGTTTCGCAGACGAATTTCCTTTTCCGTCCACAAGGAAAGACAGAGCGGCACCCCTCTTCCGAACTTCTCTATCGCCAGCTTACTTTCTCATATTCCTTCCTCCAAAGTCACTGAGTTTGAATCTGCCAACGTTCGCCCTGATTTCATCTCTGAACTTCAAATCCACCATGACAGACCAATACCAGAAGCAGTTGTCTCCCGTCTCTCTTGAAGATGAGGAGGAAAATACTTCTCAGGAAAGTCTTCTGGAAGTTAGCATTGCAAAGCTACAGAAGAAGAGACAAACAAAAAGACGTATCCCATTGGTCATTGCTGCCATCACCTGCGTAATAGTCGCGGGTGTCTTGGGATTCATCGCAGGCTCGGTCTCCCACAGTGCAAGGCCTTTACAAGACGGTAAGATACAAAGTCTACTCTACTCTTACCAAATGCTAATCAAGGGTGTAGACATTGTGTTCGCTGGGTTGGGCTTGGATCGCAGATTGAGCCTTGGCCACAAGTCCAACTGGAGCACAAGTGAGGTGAACTCGGTCTATCTCCAGGCTCCAGGTCCTGAGGTTGACGCCGCGTGGAACGAGCTCTCTCTCGAGGACTTTGAGATGACAACCATCACCGGTGAACAAGCGCGTGCTCTCGGCCGCGACGTCAGCCTGCTCTCCAAGGTGCCCGAGGATTGGGGCCTGGGCCCTGACCGCTACTTCGCGCAGATTCACGTGTTCCACCTCATTCACTGCTTGGATGAGGTCCGCAAGTACATACATTACGACCACTATCATCTGGAACAGTTTGGGAGGACACCAACGCCTGAGTTTGTCAACCACAAGAACCACTGCCTGCACATGTTGCTGGAGAACCTCATGTGCCAGAGCAGCTCCGATGTTATCACGCACAACTGGCGCAAGACATACCACGTCCCTCTGGCTGACTTTGACCCGCCGAGACAATGCAGGAATTTTGATGCGCTGCGGACTTGGGGCAAGGAGCATGCGATTCCAGACTATCGATCAAAGTGGGCGAGTCTCGAGGTTCCGTCTGATGCGGTCGTCTTACCTGCTCCCACGCCAAGACTGTACTAGCTAGCTTAGGTAGAACTGGATGGTTTGGGCGTTGATTCAATATGCAGACCTGTAAGCCATCGCGGCACCCTTCCCGATGTGGTGTTTCGTGTGTATTGAGTGCATCTTCAGTGTCGAATCCAGCAAAACAAAGTCTCTACTAGCCATGAACAAAGTTCCTATGGACCAAGACAGTGCCGTGTTTGTCTAAGCAACAGTTCAGCTGCATCCACATCCACATACAGCCTAAGCAACACCTCCTACGCGCCCGGGGGGCATGAGGCCTCAGTAGTGCTAGAAGGATGGCACAACAAACGCCACAAATGACACGGTAGCATTCGGAGTGGAGGGCCGTTGCTAGGCCCCAATACGTGTATTGGCGGGCCATGTAATCAAGGGCTTTGCATTCGTCCGATTGCCGACAGCTGTAATGCAGGAGGCACACTCGATCTGATCTCGAGCCCCGCGTTGCATAAGACACTGGCTGTTACCCCTCTCACGGTACGGACCGTTGGGAGGGTGTTTACGGATGGGGAGATAATTGCCGAGACCTTTGTGGGCGAGGACCCCCTGTCCTGTCTGAGACCCTAGATCTTGGACTTCTGTTGTTTCCTTCGGACAGATATCGGGACGGACCTGCATGGAAGGTTGGATCCAGAACGTATTACTGCATGTGGCGCACGTAGTAATATCGATATTGCGACGTTGCGAATCCATCTCCTAGATGGATCACGATGGCGTTACTTCCAGTCAATCCTGAAGGCCCCGTGTTCCCTTTTCCTTCGTTCCCGAGCACTGCTGAGGTGAGAGCAAAACGCATCAGCCTGCGAGATTCTGGGTAAACGTCTTCACCCAAATCCTTTGGAATATGGACGGATTGAAGCGCATTATGGCATCCAAATATGCCCCCCTTAGTCCGGACGAGGAACAAGACGTGCGAGCCAATTCGCAATACACGGATGGTCTGTCTTCTTCTTCCTCCTCGCCTGACCTAACCCGCGATGAGCCATTGAGAATGCCGAGATGGCACGCCGCCGTCTACGTGGGCCTACGATGGCTCAACCGCATCATGTTTCTGATATCAGTGACATGCCTCCTCCTGGCCTACAACATGTACCACGGGAGCTACCAATGGCACCTCAAGCAAACCTCAGCATTCTGTAAGTCCTTGTGTCAATCCCATGCGGCAATGTTGCAACGCGAGACCTGACAATCCCGTACTAGCCCCCTTCCTCGAAAGGATGGATCTCGGCGAGGTCGTCAATCGCTTCGAGATGAACGAGCTTTTCAACCGACCTGTCGATCCATATCGTGGTGCCCCATCGGACGAAGTCGACGCTCTCTGGGAATCAATTGCAGATATTGGCATCGTCTTGATCAGCGGTGAGGACGTTCATCGACTGGGTAAGGATCCGGCGAAAACGGTCAAGGCACCAAAGCACTGGGGTGAGTAACTCATAATCTGCCAGGCGTGAAGTAATGGCCCGGCTAGTATCTAACGACCATTCCTAGGCTATGGCGAGAATATACACCTCGCACAGATTGACGGCCAACACCGTCTTCACTGCTTGAACGTGCTGCGCAAATGGGCGCACTACGACCACTACTTCCGACCCACGTACGGAGACGATGCCGGCCTGCTTCAAAATTCCCATCGAGACCACTGCCTGGTGCTGCTGCTGCACAGTCTGACGTGCCAGCCGAGCTTGGATGTCATTACTCACAACTGGGTAGACACGCAGCCGTACCCGGTGCCAGACTTTAACATGAACCGAAAGTGCAAGAACCACGACAAGATAATGGACTGGCAGAGCCATAACAGAATCACTATGGAGCAATGGGATGAAATCGCAGAAATGGAACGGCCAGAAGGGGACTTCATCTTTCCCCTGTGGCCAGAGTTGGTTGAGTTGAACAGGCAGAATGGAGTAAACAGGACTGAATGAAGCACCAGCGACTTAACGCTAGCATGTATGTCTGTATGTAGCACACGTAGCCAAAGTTCCGAGGACGAATGGATACTCTGTACTACCTCACGATTTCGGAGCTCTGCCATGGAGCTGAGATGCCCACTGCTGTGCTGTGCTGTGTTGTTACAATGTAACCTTCCATCACGACTGTGGGTCAAAGTCATTGTCTTGCAATATTGTTACACCCTTTGCTCCGCGAATTCAGTGTTTCTAGTCACTCGTTTGTTGTCTTCGGCTGCCGCCTAGTGGAGTGATAGTAAGCAGCATCGCTCGGTGGCTAGCAGGATCCAGATCGCTGCAAAAGTTCCGCCGTCTGACTTCGATATTAGATTGCCATCGGCACACATTTGCCGGATGTGCTGCGAATCCCAACCACTTGCACCATTCCTCACCAATCGCTGTTCATCTCACAGGCTATATTTGACATGCAGCCTTCATCCTCCAGAAATGCAGAATATCCTTCTCGCCGTCAGCCGTCTGTCTTACTCATGCCCACAATGCGCATTCTGCATATTGTAGTGGATCTGAGAGAGGCTGTCCGAGGTCTCCTCCACGTCGAGGTGGAGATTCCAGTGCAGTCAGCAACTGTTGCCGCCTTGACAACGCCACTTTGGATTCAGGAGTCCCATAGAGACAACGGACCTATCGCGGGCATTGCAGGCCTGCACTTTTGGGCCTGCAACCGGATGCTGCGATGGCGACGCAATCCAATGGTCGCGTCAGAATTCCACGTCGATGTTCCACCTAATGCTGAGATTATCCATGCCTCTTTCGACGCCATTGTCACTCGCAAAGTCACACGGCGAATAGTAATGCTGGGGTGGGAGCATGTACTTCTCTATCCGTCTCACCGCAACATCGCCCACATCTCCATCCAAGCACAGGTGATCATTCCTAGAGGATGGGGGGTAAGCACCGCGTTGCAGAACCTCGGCCCAGTTCATAGCAGCGATACTCCTGACGGCTCGGGGAAGATTCTCGCCTATCAGCCGACGCGTCTTGGCCGTCTCGCTGATTCACCCATATTGACCGGCCTACACTTCAGTGCTCTTCCAATTACCTCGGACCACAGGCACATGCTTTGCGTCGCTGGAGATACCGCCGAGAGCGTAGCAATACCGAAGGCAACACTGGGAAAATTGGCAGAGCTCGTACGGGAAACGTGTTCCGTATTTGGGTCCAGACACTATGATGTCTTCTATTTCCTCCTCGCTCTAACCGATCATTGGCCTGAGTGTGGAGGGGCTGAGCATTATGACTCTTGCGACATCTATATGCCAAGCAAAGCACTACTGGGAGCTGAGACGCTGAGAGAATACGGGCCTCTATTAGCACATGAGTTCATCCACTCATGGAATGGCAAGTATCGCCGCCCAGAAGGGCATGCGCCTCCCGATTTTGCAACGCCACTTGATGGCCGGCTGCTTTGGGTATACGAGGGTCTTACCCAGTACTACGAGGGGGTCATCTCTGTGCGTAGCGGCATTGTATCTCCCCAATCCTACCTAGCCGAGCTTGCCCGCAACGTTGCGTGGCTACAGGGACGGTCGGGTCGCCTCTGGAGATCCACCGAAGACACGGGCACAGGTGCCCGTCTTCGCGCAAGTTCTTCATGGGAGAACTGGGAACGCTCCACTCAGGACTATTACGTGGAAGAAGTTATGCTGTGGCTCGAAGTTGATGCGATTATCCGCACTGAAAGCAATGGTAGCCGGTCGCTCGATCATTTTTCAAGGATTTTCTTTGGATCAAGGGTAACAACTGAGCCGAGGATGATTCCTTATACACTTGAAGGCATAGTTTCGCACCTCAACAAGGTCGTTTCCCATGATTGGCACTCTTTATTTTGCAGAAAAGTGTTGAACCCTTCACCTCATGTTAACGTGGAAGGAATTGAGCGTTCTGGATACCAATTCGTCCGGAAGGACTCTCCACAGGCTGGCCAGAGCAAAGATGATTCGATAACAGATGCAATTTGGAATTCAGTGGGAGTCAGGGTTGGGAAAGACGGCCGAGTGCAGGATGTACGTCGTTACGGTCCTGGTGATGTTGCCAAACTCGCACCCCAACAAACTATCTCCAAGATCGACGGGGAAGCGTTCAATCTGCATAAATTTGCTGTCACTATCCATTCAAGGAAAGGAAACGATAGCCCAATCCGACTCACTATGACACAGGAAGGCGATGAGTGGTCAACGAATATTCGGTATGTGGAAGGGCTATGGTACCCTTGGCTGGAGCGACAGCCTGGAACAATAGATATACTATCTCAAATTCTTAAGTCAGAGGGAAAATGTCATGGCGGTGGTGACTCAAGCTAGCTAGACGTCTAGTTTACAGCGAAGTTCCTAGAAAGCGTGGTATGTGTGATGAGAATGAGATGAGTTTATGTGCAGAAGCTTATCCTAATAACGACTCTTCATCTATCCAGCTAACATCACCCGATTCTCCGTTGGGGCCAGTGAATACATCGACAGGGGAACGGTAGGGTCGGATGGTTTGATCATCAAGTACCAAGGTGGTGCTTTTGTTCAGCGCTGTCGCATCATATCCTGGTCCAAAGTTCTCATGCACAGCCATGAATGTATTGCCGTCGAATCGAGGATCAGTAATGCCCCATTGGATGTAACCCTCAGGGAGGATACTTTTATCCATGTAAGAGTTGAGAAAGATGCTACGATGCAACGAGTTCCATGGCCTTCCTAGCGGACACTTTCTCTCCATACTAGCCGCGATAGAATTGTTGGCGGCAATCACTCGCGAATCCGAGACATAGACACCGTATTTGTTGGTAAAGGTTGTGTTGGTGCCTTGTTCGTTAGCGGTCTCCCGTGGTGTCAAGTAAAACGATACTCTTACCTTTCCATGCGGTGATAGCGCCGTGGCAATTCCTGAGGGCCAGCGTCGACTTTTCTACCCAAGCCGTTCCGAAGCCATACAAAAAGTCCACCTGGCCAGCGATGACATTGTCGTAGAAATAGGCATTGCCGAGCTTACCAACGTACACGGTATCTTGGTAGCTGTAGAATCCACATCCATAGAAGCCGGCATTTGCGTAGGCTACACCAACTGCCAGAGATGGTCCCGCTGCCTGCGGCGCAAAGACATTGCGGAAGTCAATATTGTAGGCGCGAAAGTCGCTGTTTCCAAAGGGCGTGTCTGGAGGAACTGGAAATCCTGTAGGACCAGTTCCTGTGAGGGAAGCATTCCAGGTCGGCGCGACAGTCAGAACACTAGTGAAGGCGTTGTCGAAGATCCTTCCGCTGCTGTCATTGTTCGCCGCCGCCCAGACAATCTGTACCTCGTTGTGGTGCGTGGTGTCAGATTGCGCGTTTCCATACGATAGCCCGAGGTATGGATCATCGCTCTGGCCGAGGAGGGTGACAGGGCCGGGCCTTGTCACGTTGACTTGCTCCGTGTAAGTCCCGGAGGCGACTAGAATCACATGGGCGGATTCGTCGTTCAGCAAAGAGACAATTGCGTCCTGAATCGAGTTGAAGTCGGCCAATGCACTGCTCCGGCTGACGAACAATGTACCTTCGGGGCAGCCTTGCAGTGGGTTAGACGTATTTCTCTGGCATTCTGCGTACGTCTTCACTGGCCGCCCGGGGAACCCGGTGCTGCCTCGGACCAAAGACGCCGCCCAAACATTTTGAGCCAGCGCAATGCCAACAAAGATCTGCAGCTTCATCATATTTAAATATACAGCCAAAATGCAATAATTTATGCTGTAGTACTGGGGTTGCATGCTAGTCAATCTAGCGGCATCAAGGGCCTCTTATGAGTTTTCTGGTGTGTCTCGTCCATCTCATACGCAGAACGTCAGGGGCAGTAGAACAAAATCAGGGCCAGGCGCAAGGGGCATTTGGCCGACAGTGGATGTTTACGATTGAGACGCGGAAATTTAATTCCCACCAAACGGGACTCATCGTTTCTGCATTAGCCAAATCCCCCCTCGGCCATACACCTCACTAGTGGAGGATCTGTGGGCTTGACCATACTTAAAGTTGCCTTGCTTCCCCATGCATCGATATTGACGTTGGGGAGGACAAGGTTAATTCTTGTTCCGGGGTAGTAGATGGAATAACGTACCATAGATGAGGGGCACATTAACAGGTTCACCAGAAAATTTGTGTTAATATGAAACTGCCATAATTAAGAAATGATGTTCATGCTTCCCCAAGTAATTCTAAACACTCCAACAAGCCAGCTCCCCTATGTGATGCTCCGTATTGCCCCTAACAGAAAGCCACCATTGTCTAGCTGTCAATGTGATGCTCAAGCAGCAACTCCCCGTCAAGGACTCTCCCCATGTGCGTCCGGCTGATGCCGTCTCCGTGTCGTCTGATGTTCTCCAGGAGATTTCTCAAAAACTTGACAGGGCTCTCCTGGAAGATTGTGGACTCTGGTCGGCCAGCCTCGTGACAAGCTGGGTCAATGAAGCCGTCTGAATACACCTTTACCCATGATTCCTCAGCCTTGTAGGAGAGACAGAGGAACTTGCAGACCTCCGTGTATTCCTGGTACGACTTGAAGTACAACTGACCGGAGAAGACTGCAAGCTCAATTCTCAATGAGTCAGGGATCTGAAGACGAGATGCTCCATTGGGAATGCGGTACAGTCTGAGGTCGTCCAGGGGCTCAAAGATGCTATTTTGCCGTGGCGCAAATGTGTGCAATACCACCAACTTGGAGCGCTGGATGTCTGGCAGCAACCGGTTGGCCTCGTATGGACTCAGCAACATCATCGTTGATACCTCACCACTGGCCGGTCGATTCGTCAACACCCATTGCACTTCACGCTGGAAGGCGTCCATAAAATCGTCAATGAAACTTGTCGTGACAGTCCGTGCAAAATCCTGTGTCACAAGCAATCCATGAGGGATGCGTCCAACATCGATCTCCTTGAACGCCGACGTTGCTATAAGAGACTGAAAGGCCCAGGTAAACCCCCAGTCTGATGACTTCGCTTTTATTTCTCCCGTTCTCACAAAGTGAACAACGTTTGGGTGTAGGCAATGCCTCAGTGGCTGGGCTGGAGGTGCCCTCTCCAGCTCACGCTCCTGCTCGATCTCAGGAGCAAGTTCTCGCTCTTGCTCCTGTTGTAGTGTCGCTGGAGAATCATCGAGTTCCGAGAATTGGTGGCACCGTTCCTGGATCCCGCGGATGATTTTATTGTCCATCGCCTCATAAATGTTGTTGCTGAAGTCTATGCTGGGTCTGTATCGAGCCTCAAGACTCTGGGCTTCGTCTTCCAGGAACTCGCGCGCGGTATCTTGAGCCATCTGAGAAGCATCTTGACTTGCTACCTTCCCCCAGAGTTCCCTCTGTCTTGCAAAGTTACGACCCTGCATTGCCCAGAGAGGAATAGAGCGCCGGATGTCCTTCCAGGTCTCCCGAATTGACCAAGTGAGCACATCTGAGACGCTCAGGTTCCGTCCTTGGTCAGTCTCAAAAGACTGCCGAATCTTCGTCTCGATCTCCTCAGGGATGCAAAATGTCACTGCTTGACCTTTGCCAAGCTCTCGCAAGCGATTACAGGCTAGGAATTAAGGTTAGCCGCGCACCGTCCTCAGCGTTTGCTCTGACTTACCTTGGACCAGCCGATCTTTGGTCAGATTTGCTCCCAGCGTCACTGCTGCGCGATAGTCTCGTGGCAGTTTCAGGTCAATGCCCCGTGTGTGGGCTTCGTCGAGAAATACCAGGCAGACGTCGAGCTGCTTTGCAAATGGCGAGACACTGAGGGGTTCGACATGCCCACGACGATCCAGCGCGCAGAGCTCATCATCGTCGTTGCAGAACACGACTGCTTGTGATCGCTCCTTATCTTTGACCAGATTCAACCATTCGTGAGCCAGTTGCTCGTTTGTGAGTTCCAGAATCTGTGCCCCGACGTCTAGAATCACACGGATTTCAGGCGACAGCTCGACCAGCAGTCGAAGCAGCTGGTGAGTATCGCAGGCCCCTGTTATGCCATTGTCCACGAGGGACACGACCAAATTCTCTGGTCCACTCAGAATTTCGAGGACCATGGCATTGGTATGCTTTTGGTCAGGCAAATCGAGCTGCTCCACATCCAACGGGAGGACATGCCGTGAATCATTTGTCCCGCTAAACCCAGTAACTGGAAGTCCGTCGGCGCGGCCAAGGTCCCACCCGGAAGCCGACAATTTGTGTGGGAACTCCTTCATCTCTTTGGGGAAGACGACATGTGCGAGGTAGTAGTCGATAGCTGATTTAGAAAGCCGAAAGCAGGGGAAAACGTCATTGTCGAATTGCTCTTCGTCCCGGAAATTGATGCCTTTGATATCCCGAAAAGCGTTTGGTAGGTCGTTGCTTGTCTTCACCCACGCCTGGTACTCAATGTCCGCCTCATCTGATTTGACAAGATGGCTGAAGGTTTGTCTGAATGTTTCGAGTTCGAGACCCCCATAGTAATACGCCAAGCAAGTCAATGCAATCACGACGTCGGGATGGCTGAACTCGGATCGCGGACTTGGGTTGTCCTTGGCTCGATAAGGGATTGCCAGTCTGGTTTCAGGCACCCTTGTGAAATCCAACCCGTAGTTCACGCGCCATCGCTTCTGGCCAAAGGCGAAAGCCAAAATGCCCCCTGCCAGCAGTCCTCGGACAAGAAGTAGGCTTTGCGATGCAGTGCGCCAAAGATCACTGTCCTCCACCATTTGAACCACGGTAGGGCTCGGATTCGGCTCACTTATGTAGATTCGTACCGCATCTCTCATGTCTGGCGCCTGTCGAGAGATTGGAAGGCCGCGCATGCCAAATGTGAATAAATGACCGGCTAGCATCCCAAGCATCATCTGGCTTGCCCGCTCGCTCAAGAATCTCGTTCGCGGGAACGATCCTCGACTTCCCGTGTCCATCTCAATTTCCTGTGGGATTTCTTGTCTCAGATCAGTGGCGTACTTGACGACCAGGCTCATCATCTCCTGAATGATTGTCCATCTCTCCCAGCCATGTTCGATCAGCCGTTGTGAACCCATGGTGTAAATGAGTTCAAACTTGGTGGAGAAGTTCTCATCGCTTTCGTCAACAATGTCTCTTGCGGATTTGAACAAAAACTTCTGTGTCTCGAGAAATGCAGCGTGGGCTGAGGCATCTTTTGCCATTTGCCCAGTCTCAACAACCATGAGCTGGAACGACAGAATGTGTTCTGGCTGAACAAGCATGACCCCGCCTTTTGCAACGCAATCCCGACAATGATTTGCCAGCGACTGGGCCTGGAAGCTGCTCATGCGGCAGGATCTTGAAATTGGCATGTAGTACACCCGTCTACCGAGAAGGCCGCCAAGCTTGGAGACAAGCATGTCCTGCATCTGTTTTGACTGAGGTTTGGCGACAATGACTCTGACAAGTTGGGATCCATTGGCCAGTGAGACTGCGATAATTGGCACAATCACGGACGACTTTCCTTCGCCCATGTTGAGCTGCATGACTGCATTTTGCCCCTGAGGAGGATCTCTCATAATTCCTGCAATGTCTTCTTGCACCGGGCGGATTCTAATGTTGCTTTCCACTTCTAACAACAACGAGTCAGGGTATCTCATCGGATCCCAATTGCGGGGAGCCAGATTGCTCAACTCCTTGACCAGGTCTGATGTGGGAGACAGCAGACGGTCAAGGGTTTGGACATTGGACAGACTCAAGGCAAAGTCCACGACGGACCACTTCCACATAGCTGGAAGGTGTTTCCAGTGATCTTGATTGAGTTGTAATAACAATTGTCGCGGTGAGATTCGTGGCCATTGCGGAGCAAGTCTGATCATCTTCCATACCGCCAGTGGCCTCCTTGAGTTGATTTCCGCCTTGGACTCAACTGTGAGAGTATCGGAAAGAATGCGAAGACGCTCAGCATAGTCCTTCTGGGCATTCTGGGCTATCTCCGCAAGCAACACTCGAACTTGTGCATCTGAGAATTTCAGCTTTCTCAGTCTCACGGACCCAGCGAGGCTGCCTATGCTCTCATCAAGCATATCGAGGTACTTGTGTTCTTGATCTGAGTGCGCTTGACGCCTCAGGCTTTCCAATAAGAGCCGAGAATGATGGCTTCCCCATAGATTCTCTGGGAGGACCAATTCTGAAAAGTTGTGCCTTGACGTTCCCTGCAATGCCTCAGGGGGCGACATGCATCCGAGCAGCTCAGCCATGGAGAAGTTTCCAGGTTGGTGATCAACATGCCTTACAGCAAACGCTGGAAATTCCAACGTACCATCGATTGCCACTTTTTCTGCGCGTCGCAATTCGGCGCAAACCCGTTCGAGGTATTCGTGAAAGGTCCAATTGTCATACCAGACTTGAAACTTGCCGGCAATGATATCCATCGCTTCGCGGCCTTTGATATAACTTGATCCTAACAAAGGCATGGAAGGCTCACGGCATCTCCATTGCGCCGCAATTGCTTGTCGGAACTTGCGCTCCTCGGCATTCAAATTTGATTGAAAAGTCCTGTGCCGCCGATCATGGAGCTGCTTGTTACTTTCGCCTTGCTGGCGGGATATGCGAGACTCTGTGCTCTGGTTGAAAGGCTGCCTTGAGGAACTGATGGCCGAGTTTATCTCCCCATCACTATATTTAATGCCCTCAGTGAGATAGAAGAAGCGACTTTGGACTGGAGGCTTGACGGCCTTGAGGATAGGGAGGAACGCGATGCCGATACAGGCGTGTAGAGCAAGCATATTAACCTTGTCCGAAAATGCCATGGTCGCAAGCCATATCATCAGCGATGGCTTCGTGTGTCCATGCTGCTGCTTCCCAAGCTCATGGTGAAGATAACACCAATACTTCTTCGCAAGCATTCGCGTCGCCCCAAACCACTCAGTGTCGTACTCTAATGGTGCAGCCGGGGAGGTGGAAAAGGGCAAGCCAGGAATACCTTTTGGGCAGGAAAGCAGACCATAAAGGTTCTGGGCGCTGAAGCTGACTTGAGGGTCTTCCAAAAGGGCGGCCGATGGTCCTGTAAGCAGCTTGCAGACTTGGATCGTTCGGGAAGTTCGTGAAGCACTTGTTTTACGACCCTTGTATGCGATGTCGCAGTCCGAACTGGCTCCATTTGTGGTGAAGGAGTAGGTGTCGAGCATTTGCAAGCGTCTGCAAGCTCTCCTCACAAGGGAGGGTTCGACTTCTGGAAGCCGAAACTCAGGGAGTGGTTGTTGGTACAAGAATGCGACACGCTGTACCGTCTCGAACAGTTCCTCGACGGCCATACGAAATTTATCGCTTTGTAGCAACGGGGAGCAGAATTGATTCCATTCCGTCACCTGCATCTCACACAAATGTGCCGGATAAAAATATCTCGAAGGGCTCAAATCAGCAATTCTTGACATGATATCAGCTTCATCCTGCGTGAAATGGTCTGTAGACTTGAGCGCCGCCGATGTCAAGATATCGAAGGCCATATCTTTACCCGTCTGCTCGGTGAAAGGGTCGGGGCATAGACCCGAAGTTATCGCGTGCAGTTCGGCAAGAAACAGTCTTGAACGTGTGCTTCGGTTGCCTTCAAGTCGACGGAGATACGCGTTCATGGTATACGCATGGTGATTAGGTGTGCTCATTCCCATGGTCACTACTACATGATGCGGACCTCTTGCGATGGTTGGAGGCGTCTCCGGAATCAGAACAACACGGGACTCGCCGCTTGGTTCATCTTTGCAGAGAACAAGCTTGCTCCTGAGTCCTATAAGAGTCCCGATAGCCTGGTTCCTGTCCACAGACATGCCTTTGTACTGTCGTGACTTGATACAATTATCATCCGAGGTCAAGAAGAAATCGAGCTGGAATCGGGGAATGTGAACATCAACCCGACTGGGAGAATCTGTGAGGATTATATGGAGCCCAAACATGTCCTCAATCGGCGCGAATGTCTTCTCAAACCGAGAAGCACATGTTGTTCCGGGGAAGATGAGATGGGCACCTTCGCGATCTCGAATCATCCACTTCTGTCCATCAGAGTACATCTGCCATTGGAAGGAGTCATTGTCCCAGATCCTCTCCTTGGGTCTGAATTCGACAGTGGAGTTGTTAACGTTGTACCAGTGCACGAAACACGTCACCAGGCGCCGAGGTAGCAGGTCCTCAAACACGCGGCTCGGTACAAGCTCCCATGTAATATCTCCCTTTCGAGCACGTACAAGAAAGTCTGGAGAAGGGACACCGAACTGAACAGCGGATCGGCTTGAAAGAGCAAAATGAAGCTTGTGTCCAAATACCCGACTGACAGAGGACAAGTCCATTCCTTCCTCAACACTGGGAACAGCTTCAATGTGCAGCTTTCCAAACAGAGTAGGGTATAGGTCATGTCTCACATATTCCGTAGGGAGTTGGCGACGGGGAAGGCCGGCGATGAGCAACTCCCCCGTGATCACGTTAAAGTGAACCGGTATGGCTGAGCTCGCCCCAAGTTTCAGCCTTGATCTAAGCCAGGCCCTGTTTACCGCTTCCCACTTCTCACCCTTCGCGCGATCGAAGGTGTCCCAGGTAGACTTAATGGCTTCATCTAGGCTAGAGGAGTTTTGGTTTGTGAGAAGACTCATCAAGCGTTCATGGCAGCGTTGCATCAGCCAACGACATACCAGAAGCGCCTGCGCCTGTATGCCAGCACTCTTTTCGAAAGCCGTCGTGTTTTCTTGCAAGGTGATCAAGGCCCCAAGCAAGAGTTTCAGGTTGCTTTGATCATTGAGCAAATCTGCTAAAAGGCCATCGGGGAGGTTGAAGGTCATGATGCAGACAGAGGCTGCCTCGAGAGCCTTCTGGGAGAGATCTGACGCCGCAGCAGACTGGGAATTGAATGCTCTGGATCGCAGATCAAGTTGCCATTCAAATGAGACCTTCCGACAATCTTCGAGGAACTTGAGGCAGTGATCAATACTCTCATCGGGACAGAGAGATGCCAGCCGGGTGGCAACGATGCAGTAGGCGCCAACTGTAGGGCACGACTCCCAGCTTTTTCTGATCCTGCCCAGGCCTTTGTTCATTTCACGCACGCAAGCTTCCACAAAAGTGGGATCACCCAGATGTTGATGACACTGACGGCGGAAATCCGAAGATGAGGGTCCCGCTTGGTTTGCAAGCTGCCAGACATGCAGCACAGTCTCGTACTTGCTCCAGTCCATGGACGGCATCGCCAGCTGGCGGAGAATATTGATCCATTGAATGTTGCAGCCCAAGCCGAGGGAACAATCCGCACGAAACTCGGACAGAGAGGAATCGGTCGGGCACTCGGACTGCCGAGCCAGGACACTGTTGGGCTCGCAGCCATCTGGTACTGTCCATGGCTTCCACAGGAAGTCTTGGAGCACCCCGTTGCTTCTTGTGGGAAGAGTGAAAGTGCACATTTCAGAAATGAGATGTGTCGGAGACAAATTTTCAAGAAATGTTCCCGTAGAAACATCATACCGCTTCCATATAGGAGCACTCTTCAAACATACATCGCTCTCAGAAGTCACAGCGACTGTCTTCTTCTTGTAGTGTGTGCGGTCCTGGGGCTTTGCTTCTGACAAGATGCCGACACGGCAAGTTGTGTCGGCTGACCGGAAGAAGCGGAACAGCTTAGTATAGTCGGTTAGCCTGAGAGAATATTTGGGATTGGACTTGTATTGTTCAAATCCCAGAACATCCTTGAGCAAGAAGACCGTGCAGTCCCTCCAGGCTTGAAAGGAGCGCGGTACATGCAGCTCAAACACAACCGACTGGGCGGCTTCTAAATTTTCTGGGAGCGGCCATTCATGCGGTTCGATGTGCAGGTCTTCCGCTTGCTGAGAGAGCCTGCATTTCCGGCAGTTTGCCTCCCTGTGCTCCTGCACAACATCCCCCCAGGAATCTGTAACATCACGAAACTCGTGAGCCAGCATCTCTGATTCGCTCATCAGTTGCCTATACTTCTCTTTCAGCCGCTGCAGTTCCTCCTTCTTTCTTTGTCTATCATCTTCGGCCTCCTGCAGTATTTGAAGTCGAAGATCATCATGATATGTCGACGAAGCAGCGTATTGAGTTGGAAAGCTGTTCTTGGTCCCGAATTCTATCACCGCAGACTCTCGGTAAACGGAGGCATCGTGCCGACCTTTAAGGTACAGTTCAGCGCGCTGAAGTCGTTCCATGTCCCTTTTCGAATGGAGGAGCAAGGCGCCCCAGATTGGAAGAGTAATGTCGGGTTTGTAATTTCCCAGCAAGGGGGTTATCTTAACGGCGGACGTATCGCAGGCTACCCATAAATCCAGAATTGTCAGAAACATGGCAGATTTTCCCTCCGGTAGGCTCTTGTAAATCTCCGAGGCAGATGCGTGGTATTGCTTTATCAACAACTGCAATTGGGAGCATGCGCCCTGCTCCCCTTCATGCGCGCTGATCCAGGAGGATAGATGTTGAGCAACCCATTCCTCAACAACCATAAGGTTGTAAATGTCGTAGTCCCGAGATGCCTGTACACCGTCCATGCTCGGCAGCGTGTCGCCTCTCAACTGACGAAGAGCGGGCGCCGGCGGGACAAAGTCTGCTTGAGGCGGCGACATCCTTTGTGGAATGATGTCGATGAACTCCTTCAGCTTCTTAGGCTCTGTTCTGGCGCATGCTTTTGCATCCAGAATGTGGACACCAGTCATTTCCGAACGCCCTTCCACCTGGCTAATAGTGGATTCCCAGTTTTGTTCGATCACATCCTTTGCCTTCTTCATGATGCGGTGTACGTGATCCATCCATGGTTCTTCAGGGGCGTCGACTTTCAGTTTGGTGAGTCGGCGGGCGATTTTGGCGTTAATGACAAACAAATGTTCCGGGCTTGGTGCATGAGTCAAAACCTCTTGAGCAACGCAAGACATGAAGTATACCATGAAGCGCTTGTACAGGCCGTCGTCCTGCTTGTTGGCTTCATCACGAGCCATTGTAAGCTGAAGGGCCACGCGGCATAGAAGCCAGACCGGCGACCTCCTCCACGGCAATTTATGCCCATGAGCCCAATTCACTTCTTCCCTCGTATTTTTCGAGATTCCTTGAGTATCTATGCACCTTCCACCTACCCCCTGCAAGATTGCCATCAAGAAGTCTGTGACGAGGCGAGCTTCGGTGATATCACGCTCCTCCACCTGCTTCTTGCCGGCCTTCTTGCTCCGAGGTAGCATCTCTTCGAAGGGTTGATGGCTCATCTTAGATATCATGCGTGTGAGCTGTGAGAGGAAGTCCGGTTCGTGAAATGTTCCCTTTGGGACTGCCACAGCGTTGGAAGGGAAGAAACGCTGGAGGCGTCCTGTTGTGCTATAGACGGCGGCGTTGGGGGCGGAAAGTTCGAATGCCTCGACAATCATGTCATTCTGAGTCGGCCGGATGATGAGGCCAGCATTTTGACCCCGAATATGAAGACAAACAACAGAATCTAGCTCCAATGTCAGCAATTTGTACCAGACTGTGAAGCGGATATAGGGAGGCGGTCATCGTACAACTGGCTAGAATGGTCTGAAGATTGCCCTGCAGAATGGTACCATACTCATCCATGGACTTTTTGAGCGTCTCGATTGCACTGATTGAATTTTCAATCAAGGAGCGACTCTTTTCATTCGTGTGACAAATGAAGCCATGGAGAGCGGATAG
The DNA here is from genome assembly GCA_020746835.1 of Stachybotrys elegans. Lineage (NCBI taxonomy): Eukaryota > Fungi > Ascomycota > Sordariomycetes > Hypocreales > Stachybotryaceae > Stachybotrys > Stachybotrys elegans. The sequence continues at coordinate 1,226,218 of JAGPNK010000013.1, forward strand.
AATCAGCTCGAGGCAGGCCAGCTCCCACGAAGAATCGCCGATTTCTCCATCCGGGCAATTCGGGGGGAGAAAAACCTGATGGTAGATCTCCTTGATTGCGGATGACGACACCTTGAAGTTCATTGTGTCTTGCAAAAATAATTCTTGCTGGCTTGCAGTGAAAATTGTGTATTTGAGGGAAATAATCTTTTTGCGGTGCAGAAAGAAAGAAGAATGCGCAGATTAAAAGAGCAAAAGGACGAGTATACTTTTCCGACAAAGTAGGCCTACCAATTGACTCACCCCGGATGCGTCATGGTGGTAGGCCTCCAAGCCATCACATTCTTACTGGTTCGCTTGAGGACGGTTGGGCATTGTTGGGAGTTAACGTTCTGAGCTAAATTTTACAGCCTTGATAGCATGAGGGTAATCACATGTTCGTCTTGGGCAAGACAGCTTTCGTTGTATTTTCTATCCTGGCAAAGAATAGGATAGTGGACATGAGCGATCTCAACATCAACACTTACGTCGGGACGCGGCCGCTTTCATCTACCATCCAAGAGGGTATTCCTCAGGCCTGAGACCAAAGAAGCCTTCTTCTGGCAAGGGATAGAGCGAAGCATTATTGTTGTAGAGCTGATTGTCCACACCTTCGCGCGGCACATTGTTCCCCCACCATGCAAAGTCGGCTCCTTGTCCGGCACCAAACTGGAAGACGAGCGTGACGATCAAGGCTGAGATGGCAACACCAACGCTGAGACCGGCGAAGATGAGGTAGGAGTACTTACCCCACCACGCCGTGTATCGACGCTTGAGGTAGTACTGGAAGAACCAGGCAAGGTAGATTCCCAGCGTTGCATAAGTCAGATTGTTGTTGCCTGCCCACTGAAGGGCACCTGACAAGGCAATCGCAGGATGGAGGCAAGAAAATACGGCTGCTGCGGGGGACCAGAAGTAACGGTCAAACAGCTCGAATCGCTTCTCATTCATCGTGCCCTGAATGCGTGTGCGGAGGCGAGGCAGAACATTCTCGCTGATGATCCACGCAGCGCCCAGCAGAGCTCCGATTAAGAAGCACCAGGGAAGAATGGGGTAAAGAGAGAACATATTGTTCGTGCCGAAGGCGCCGAACTGAATCGTTGAGGACCAAACCGAATGAGCGTAGCTGCACACCATGGCCTGCCTGTTGTTCCACTGGCAAAGCGTGTTGTCGACACCAGCATAGGCAATCAGGGCTTCGAGGATAGCACAGTAAATGATGCAGTTGACAATCACAGACGAGACGTGACCACGGAAGACGGCTCGCGGAGGAAGCGACGCGTAGTGAGCATACTTGAGGTCATGGCAGAAACTGCCCGCCATGGACTCAAACGCCGCGCCCAGCATGAGAATGATGAGCTGGGGCAGGGGCTGGCCAGGGAACCACAGACCGGGCAAGACTTGCCAGATGACGTTGAGTGCAATACCTGTGTTGGCGATGGATGTAATGACCACCCAGGGAATGGTCAGCACGGCGCCAACTCCCGTGACGCCTAGGATGGACCACCATGGCGTGTCGGTCGGCCAGGCGGTCAAGCTAATGATTGAGACGACAAATCCAAAGGCGAAAACGCAGCCGTACCACCATTCAGGGACCTCTTTATACTTGAGCATCATTCGCGTGTGGCCATCGGTGAAGCCAGTATAGACACTTTGGCGCTTCCAAGTATTGACAATTATGCCCCAGAAAGCCTTCTTAATCGGCTTCCAGTACTTGGTAAAGACGTAGACAATGGAGAATGTGTAGTAGATGAAGTTGGCTCCCGTTACGAACAGGTTGGCAATGGCGAAGTAAGGCGGCCCGTACTCCCTGTACTTGTCAACGTCGAGGCGTTGATTGTCTCCAAGGACTTCGGTGATGTTGTATGCGGAGCCTGTCTTGTCGAATGCTCCGTTGGAGTTGATTGGCATGTAGGCAGCCCAGAAAGCGTTCGTGTAGTACATGATGATGATGACGATGCCAGCGAGAGCTCGCATGACGTACTGCTGAAGCTGGGCGAAGAATGGGGCATCCATGGTATGGATTCCCGAGACGTTGGGGTCCAGTGTGGAGAGAGGGTTGAACCCCATACCGCCGTAGGATCCTGTGATGGTAGCCAGATTGAAGTTGTTTGGCGAGATCCAGGTCATCCAGTTGAACAGGCGAATCCCAACAAACAACTGGTTGGGGATCCAGTAGTAAACAATGAAGATTATTGAACACAAGATGAACATTTTGTATCGTGTGACAGTCCAGCCGTGAACCTTCTCATTTGTGACATCTCGGTGGATGAGGGTTCGGTTCAAAGCCAGAGTCGGCAAGGTATTGGGCCATACGGCTCCAACGGGGTAGACGGCGAGTCGACGCAGGATACCGGCCATGCCCAGGCCGTAGACCTGGTTGGCTAGGGCGAGCATGATGTTGAAGCCGAATGTCGCCCAGCGCTGGTTGAAGAAGACGGGCATGCGGAGTACCAGAAGGCCAGTGAGGTTGCCGATACTCGAGGCGCCGCTAAAGATGATGGTAGCGAAGAGCTGCTCCTTTGTCGTCCAGGGTCCTGGGTTCAGCGTGTAGCGAGTGCCGCGGTAGGTGAAACCCCAGTCGGGAAGTATGTAAGCCATTCCTCGGCCCATGGGCACCAGCAGGAGTTGAACGACCGATCCAGGAATCGAGATACCCGGCTGACGGGGCGCAAAGACTTTACCTTTGTCAGCGCCAATGTTGTGTCTTCAGACTCTTGTTGAACTTACAAGAATTGAGCGCAGTGCACACGCACACCCAGAAGTAGCCCAGCACATAGGCTCGGAAGCTTTCACAAGCCTCATTCTGGTCGTCGTACGGGAGCGTCACAGCGCGAACCTCGGCGTAGGGAGACCAATTGTGGTACAGGCCAGCACGCTTGCACACCTCGTACTCCCAGTCACCACGCTCCATATCGCAAGCCTTGTTGCCCTCCACAAGGTCAGCGACGCGCGCCATCAGCCGACGGTCGACGGTGTAGTCGTCCTTGAGGCTCTCGAGAAGGCTCTTGAGTGTCGCAACGGAATCCTCCACGTTGATGGTCAAGACGGCGGCGACCATGCGGTCTGGGTCGCAGCCGGCTGGGAGGGCCTCGCCGCCATGCTGGCCAGTGTATTCATCCTTGAGACGTTGAGCCCATTCGAGCGGCGGGAAACTGCCCGAGTCGACGCGGCCCGGCTTTTCCGAGTATTCGATGACAGATTCAATCTTGTCTTGGGGCAGCTCGGGCGAGCTGCGATCAGGGCCAATCTCCATTGTGAAAGTCGAGAGTCGTGACGGCCTCTGGCAGATCCGAGGGCTATCAAGAGAGGAGGTGGCGTCCCCTCCTCGTGCTTATATACACAAGCAGCCGTGGCAACTTGATAAGGTGTGGCCCCATACCAAGACTTGACTGGGCAGAATGAGGAGCACACGTTACACTCGCTAGTGCTACATCTTGATAGGCCAACCCAGAATGTCTTGACAGCAATGCCCAGTGCCGATAAAGTCCACATTTCCTCCTTCCACTCAGGATCACCAGGGGGTCACACGATCGCGGGCTACCCCGCAAACTCGCCCTTGGTCCCCATGCTAGGCCAAGCTATTGAGAGTTTCGGCAGGCGGTTGATTCCTACCCTGTGTTGGTTACAAGATGTCCCGGAGCAGTGGAAATGAAGGAATGATCTACCAGCCCAAGCATCTAATACCGGCTTGCGTTCAATGCATCTCACATCCTCGGACAAGGCCGGTGGTCAGTCGAACTTATCTCTTTGCCTCTGTTATCGCTATCTGTCCACGGTTGGTGTCGCATCTGCATCATCGAGAAGCCAGGGATGCTTATCTGATATGAAATAGTGGTTCGGTGTTGGAGGCAAACCAATCCTCCGACGTCTCCGCATCTAGACCTGCAAGCCATCCCGGTTCGTATTCGCACGCAAAGGCCGTGTAGCCTGTTCCAAGCTGCTTACTATGTAGTAAAGAGAGACGAGGATTATGATCCTGGCACAGCTTCTCAATCTCATGAGAAACCTTGGCCCAGCGATCTAGACTAACCTCGGATCCAGCGTTGGGGATTTAGCTCCCTCTTCCCACGTTGGTCCTTCGGGTTATCTCAGGCGCGAGCCCCTCGCTTCTCCACACGAACCGAGTCTGGCCGATGAAGCGACCTCGTGATCCAGAGCAGGATAGACGTAGAATAATGTGAGAGATTGATGACTTCCAAAATACGTATGGCACGACCCGGGAGAATGGTCGGGGTCATTAAATTATTCTTTTTTTATCAATATCTCGCCGTCTTTATCGAGACCACGATGGGTCGTCGCATATAGACGTTCGCACCACGCGCATATACCGGGATGGCAGAGCGTGCAGACCTCACTCAATCACTCTTATCTTATCCACCGTATGTCTATAACCATCTGCTCACGATTACCAATTGCACAATGCTTACATTTCTGGGCGATCGCGGGTGGAATTCTTTGCTGGACCCAGCCACCATGCGCTTGGAGATCAAGCTGCCTACCCTACACCCATTACATCTATGTCTCAGGTCAAAACCAACCTTGATATGACATATCAAGACGTCAAATACCACCGTTACCCTTTATACCCATTCTTTAAATAAACTGGGTTTTTTTTTTTTCAGTTTCTTAAAAAACCCTTCTTCCAGGATGTTCAAAGACCCATCTGATACAAACACGTTGAGTACACCGAATAAACCCAGCCAACCTGCCGAGCCCACGATATTAATAACCTGCTGCGTTCAGGTCATTCTCAGATGCAAGGAACATAGATGCAAAATCTAGAATGTCTTCTTTAATGGTTTGAGGGAGAATGGTACGGTTTGGTCTGTCTCTCCTCGCACAGACCCTATCCATTGTACTTCCATCCGGGTTCCTAGACACTTGCCTAACTGGGCAAGCCAAGGATTTGAGTGCATTATTTGCTCGACGATAAGTGCCGGCAAGAGGATGCTTTCTTCTCAGGTGGAGACGCGACCAGTTCGGATTTGGGATAATCGTCCAATATTGAGCAGGGAACAACCGGTAATTTGCACAAAAGGCGGCCATGGCTTCCTCTTGCATAGGGAGTTGCCGAACGCAACCGTGCATCACCTCATATAAGATCGAGCGCCTCATGCCAATCCCAGATGTCATGGCAGTCCGCAGGCCAATCCCCGCTACAGGCCGGATCTAGCATTAAACATGCGCTTTCTTCTGCAATTGTTTTCTGCAGTGTGCTTCTGCGCTGGCGTTCAAGCTGTGCAAGGCACACCAGTGTACAAACGGGTCGAAGCAGTCCATTATGAATCCAAAAAGTTCATTCTGGAAGCCCAGTCGGTTCGAATTCCAATTCACCTTCCCGACCAGAGGACATTCTAACGGCATCCTAATAGGGATCTGGCCTCAGCATTCTTAGACAAAGGATCGAGGACAACGGCGGCATTGTCCGGAAAGTCTTTGACTCTGAACTATTCTCGGGACTCAGCATCGAAACCGACAGTGACAACATCGACAGCTTGCAAGAGGTGGCAGAGGTTGCCCATGCTTGGCCAGTCAACCGGTTCTATCTTCTACCCATCCAAGAAGACCAATACCTATCGGAGGAGAATGCAGCAGCAAATTGGTCCGTCCATTGGTCGACCGGAGTCGACAAGGCTCATGAAGCTGGACTCTATGGAAAAGGGGCCACGATAGCCATCATAGACTCTGGAATTGACTACAATCATGAAGCGGTGTGTTATCCCTGGCACCACATCCTCTGGCTCATCTAAACAATGCAGCTCGGCGGCGGCTTTGGCCAAGGCTTCAAAGTAGCTGGTGGCTACGATTTGGTCGGCCAAGGTATGACCATCCTTTAGGCAAAATAGCCATATTCCACGCTGACAGGACAAGAATACAACGGCTCAAACGAGAAGATTCCGGATGAGGATCCGATGGATAGTCTTGGCCATGGAACTCACGTGGCTGGGATTATCGGGGGTAATGCAGAAGGGTAAGCTTTAGCTCACAGCGACCCAGAAAGACTAGGCTGATGATTGCATCAGATTCACCGGTGTTGCGCCCGAAGCAACGATTCTAGCTTACAAGGTTTTTGGGGCGGTAAGTGCGCATATCTAATCCACCAGAGCGACGTTGGCTGATGGTGGAGCAGGTTGATGGGACAGACGAGGACTCACTGATTGATGCGACCCTCATGGCATACGAAGCTGGGGTACACAGCGCCCCAATAACACTCCTAGCCTAGTGCTAACTGATTTCCAGGCCGATGTCATCACCGCAAGCATTGGCCGTGCTTCGGGCTTCGCAGACGGACCATGGGCTACAGTATGTTCGAGGGTTGTTGATGCTGGTGTGGTTGTCACAGTCGCTGCCGGAAATGATGGTGAGACTGGTCCATTCTATGCCAGTAGTGGCTCCTCCGGTAGGAACGTCCTGGCGGTCGCGTCTGTAACCACGGGGCTTCTCCCAGCACAGCCATGGCATGCCACCTTCACCATCGGAGACGATTCGACAACAACTCAATTGGGATACATCCCCTCGGCCAATCGCCCCCTCTGGAACGTCACCGGTCTTCCAGTTATCCCAATATCCCTGAATACGTCAGTTACCAACGACGCTTGCACACTGCCTGATACAACGCCGGACCTTACGAACGCTGTCGCTTTGGTCCGCAAGGGGACCTGCAATGTCTACACGAAACAGGCCAACCTGGAGAAGTTCGGGGCTCGCTGGGTGCTCTTGTACAATGATGAGGCCCGACCATTTGCGACCGTCATCAACACGAGAGAGCGAACATCAGAGATGGTCATGATTGACTCCAAGGCTGGTGCAGCAATTGTAGAGGCGGTCGCTAACGGCGGACGAGTGGTGGTTGATTTCACAATTCCCGAGAACGAGTACTGGCGCGTCGGGTTCTACGACTCGGCCGGAGGGATACCTTCAGATTACAGCAGCTGGGGCGGCACCAATGAGCTCGAGATCAAGCCCGACATTGCGGCACCCGGGAGTCAGATATGGAGCACCTATCTCAACAACAGTTTCCGGACACTTAGTGGGACATCCATGGCATGCCCGTATGTTGCTGGAGTGGCGGCCTTGTACATTGGAAAATATGGCGGCCGCGCCAATCACGGTGTTGACTTTGCGAAGCGACTGACAGAGCGCATCATAACCAGTGGACGCTCACTGCCCTGGCAGGTCTTACAGCCGACTGGCGCACCGCAGGACTTTGGTGTGCTTGCGCCTGTGCCTCAGGTCGGCGGCGGCCTCATCAACGCCACCAAGGTCCTTGAGTACACCACAAAGTTGGAATTCGACAGATTTGCCCTCAACGACACGAGCCACTTCAGCCGGTACCAAAAGGTCAAAATCACCAACGACGGAGATCGAGAAGTTATTTACACTTTCGGTGTGGAACCAGCAGGTGGGTTCGATGCTCGGGGCCGATCAGCTGGCTTGCTTGGGAATATTCTCGATACAAGACCTCGAAGTCTGGTTCCGACGGTCACGTTCCCCTCGGGAGTCTTCCGTGTGAGGGCAGGAGAAACTCGCGAAGCGCAGTTCAACTTCATGTACCCGAAAGTGGAAGACGAGAGCCGGATGCCAATTTACAGCGGCAAAATCCTAATCCAAGGAAACAACGGAGAGGATCTAAGTATCCCGTACTTTGGCGCAGCATTCGACCTCAAGAAGACACTGAGAGGAAACATGGCAGCGCCAGGATACCCACTGGCACGAAGCGGCCCGCGAGGAGAGAGTATTGAAGCATATCACAAATTTGCCTTCAATGTCAGCGCCCAGGATTTCCCCAAGGTGTACACACAGTACCAGTGGGGAGTCAAGGAGCTGAGATGGGACATATTCGACAGCACCTATCGTGAGAGTCAATGGAAATACCCCCCAGTTGTGGGAGAGAATGGCTATGTCGGCTCAGCTACATACTCGCCTTACGCGTCTTCACAGCTCAACTTCAACAATCTCACCATGGACAGGAACAGGGTGCTTCCATTTCCTATGACAAATCTGGAAAGGACAGGGTCATATGAAGCCACTACTCGACGGATCTGGTGGCTTGGACAGTTGGCAAACGGGTCATACATTGCTCCGGGGTTTTACCACATGAGATTTGCCGCCCGGTTACCGTTTAGCAACCCCAACAACTCCGACAACTGGGATATATGGGACACTCCAACGATAGAGGTACTGCCGGTCGTCCTGTAGAGTTACTAGTAAGATTTAATTCGACATAATTGTGAGCTAATTTGGCTTGCTTTGTGGGAACAAGCGGAGAGGCAGCCGAGATTGTCTTGACAGCCGCAAGTACAGTTCTTTGGAATAAGATGTGTCATAGTCTGACCAACACCTCCACAGCGTCACGCCGGCGCAAAGACTACTGCGATTGCAGACTGCTATTACCCACTCCCCGACACCATTTCAGGTTAGGACTCCCGACACAACACTACTTTATTTGAACTACACTCAATGTCTGTACGGATCGACTGCTTCCGATGCGGAAATCTCCGTGACAATTTCACCAAGAGGCGAGCAAGGATGAGTTCATAATGGTTCAGCGTTAGGGCGAGGCTAGTCACCAGGCCTTGGGTAAATGACAATCACATGCGCACAAGACCTGCTGTAGTGCTATTGGACTGTGAACTGTTGTAGCCGAGGAGGAGCGTGGAATGAATCGGAAAAGTCAGGTAATATGTAGTATTTTGTCTTGAAATATACCAAACTAAAAGCTGTTGGCTCAAAGTATACAGCAGATACTCTGGGGTCCTTGCTTGCCACCCCTCAGTAGGCCTCGGCCCAGAAGTTCGAGCAAGTAAAGGTCGCGCTGTTTCCAGTAAAGGGCTCGGTTCCGAATTGGTAGGCTGCAAGAAGACAACGGTTAGCTTATAGAGGCTAGCCCGGAACAGCTTTCTTGACTTACTGAGCAGATACTGGTTGTTTGCGGGGAAGCCGTGTTGGTCACGGACGTAGTCAAAGTACCTGCGAAGATCTCCGCTGAAGTAGTTGCGCTGCTGAGGCGCGACAAAGCTGTAGACCCTCATGGAGCCGTTCATACCAATAAACAGCTCCCACTGCACCCCTTCGACGGTAACATAACCGACGGAAGAACCGATAGGCCAAATACTACCAATTCTTCCAAGCCTTGTTTAGAGTTAGCATTGCGTCCATGACGCTCGACAAGAATAGTGGCATACCAAATCATAAGCTCATAGTCGCCGCTGTGGGTAGCGTGGTTTGGGTCAGAAGCGGTGAACAGGTCGTACGCAACGTTGGCCCGGATGTTGCTTCCAGAGTAAGACCAAGAAGCAGTACTTGGAAGAGAGCTGATCTGGTTCACAATGCGCTTCTGGGGCAGTTGGCGGCCAGAGTATGGGTAAGCCTTGACATTGTCCTGGCCTCCTGACCAAGACCAGGTGCTTCGCCAAGCTACACCTCCGTATTCAACTCTGTCAACATAGGTGCACTGGGATCCTTGCCCAAAGCCAGAGCCCCAGACGTTGTTGTTGAACTCATATCCATTGCCGGCGTGGTAGCCGTACTGGTCGCAAAGCTGTTGAGCCAGGGCCAAGCCCGAGAACAGGGACAGAAAAGCGAATGCCTTCATTGCGATGAGATATGATGCCCGGACTATTCGTTTTCGACCAAAGGTGCTGATCGAAGACCAAGTAAGAAAACCCGTGCCAGATCCCATGATTTATAGTCCCGTCTTGTAATGTGCCTCCGGCATCAACCATATCTGGACGAGCCTTGTGCCTGGTGCCTGGTGCCCCGTGGCATGGACAAGGTATAACAGACGGGCTAATTTTTGGTTCTCATGGCCATCCAATAAGATGCCATGATGTCGTTCGATTCGGTAGGAAGGCCACATGGGTTGCAACCTCCATTGACTTTTCGGATCTTCGGGATCTGGCAGCAAACACCGAATTAGCTTGGCCACACCAATGCCCAGGAACTCCCAATTGGTGGGCTATCTTGCAGGGCCTTCCACTTGCTTGAAGGAGCAACAGCAGCGCCGGACACGGAGCTGCGAATGCCGATCTTGCTAATTTGGTTGCAGTTCAGGAGAAGACGAGGATGAAACTCGGGGCCAAGAGCTCTCTGTGGTTCGCTTGGCAATTTAGTAATCGGCCCTTAATGGCCATATCTCGGTCTAGACGCGTGGCATTGGACACCTTAGTGGGGATCATATGAACCAGTTAAGGAGTTCCGGAAGAAAGGATAAAGCTCTAGCTCCGCAATGTGCTCCAGGGAGCTGGTGGCCTGCCACTTATGGCTGGGGGGAAAGCTGGTGTTGGGAGCTGTCAAGGTCCAAACTCTTTGGGGTTTTGATATGCATTCATGCTTACGGTTAGTAGGGAAGCCGATCCGGCAGCAAGGGAAGAAGTCTGCGCTAGGATGCGCAGAGCCAACGAGGAGCAATCCTGACGTTGTCGCCATCCCGGTGTTTCATGTGGACCTTTCGGCGGCACGCAGGAACCGCACATTTAGCCGGAACCCTAAAGCCTACTTACGGCTCTTGTACTTTGGTTCCGATCTTGGTTCGATGTGAGCGCGAGGGCGGAAATTTGACATACTCCACGCATTCGAACATTCCTGCTTATATGAAGTCAAGCCTCGCAGTGGTTTCAACAATGCATATCCGGAGATTACCAACCAGAGCAACGGCTTATTTGAGAACTGTTTGAGGTAGGCTATTCATTTCGTAGGCTATATCATGGATATTACAGAGCGTTCAATTCCACAATCGTAACGGAAGGTCTTTCACATCGCACCAATTATCGCTCTCAGCTGGGCGTCACTATCTTGCTCAGGCTTTTCCTCCGCTCGGAGACACTACCATACGCGTATGGTGGGTTATAACAGACCCCTGGCAATAGCGCTGTCTTGACCAGGATCAACAGATTGCGTGTTGATTAGCACCAGGTGGCGTCAATTTGTTTTCCCTCCGGCGATCCAGGCCAAAATAAAGCTCAACCAGGATTGACTGATGGTGGGGAAATTTGGGACACTCTTGGACGCTATATAATAGAAGCTGCCGACTAGCATGTGAGAGGTTACAGGCGTGATGATTTATCCTTCCCTTGGTTGTACACGAGCAGTTCGGCAGAGCAGCACCAATGGAGAGCGACCTGCATTCGGCCTTAGAAGAGACCCGAAAGGTGAATTGATGTCTATCAAATACTGTGGGATCTATATAATGTTTGGCACTTGCGATTGCATAGGTACGAGAGCGTTGAAAGGGAGACGGCCTGTGGTCGGTCTTGGGGATGGCCAGACGCCTATAAAGACGGCAGCAGAGATACACTGACCATTACCTGGTCCCGTCGAGGAGGCAGGTTTGCGCCAACGAGCAGCAGGCGCTTCATAGAGACCCAACGGCTCGGAATCAATGTAAAACGAGGGGGAGCAGGTTTTGTCATCCCGAAATCCAGGAGCAATGTCCTGCCTCATGCTGCCCTTTGATTCACCGACAAAGCTCTGTATGCTTTTGGAGTACGAGAGAATCAAAGCGAGTAGCTCACCCAGATTGATATTTTGTGCTTGAGTTTGTGCCGTGGCTGCGGACAGCCGAGTAGGTCAGTCAGTCGAGCCCATTTCCTCACCTAGGCCAGCCGGTGGCCTCCCCGGTGGCCCGGACTCCCCCGCTTCACTCAGATATTCCAGTGCGTCGACAAAGCAATCTGTCTGATTGTGTGCCGCACTCACCTTAGAAGCCTATCTCGTTACTTTTGTTCGCCCAGCACATTGTATAAACGCCTGGACAGACACCTTGTTGGTATGCAATCATCTAAGCATGGAATTCCTATTTCAGCCCCGACATGTGGCGGCCATGAGAAGCTTCTTTCCCCTTCGCCTAAGTATCTACTTTCAAGTTGGTAGGATAAGCGACGCACCAGACTCGTCTTGTCACTTGCACCCTGGTTGTTCTTCTGAGCTTAGTGAAGCTATGGCTTCCAATGCTGAGGTTGAGGCAGCACTGTCGCTCATCGACAGCCAAGAGCTACCCTACCCTTCTGACGAAATCCTGCGCTCCTTCGTCCAACAGGCTCTGCATCCAATCCTCGCGGCCAGGTACATCAGTGACAGGCTGCAGAGAGATCTAGCCTCCGCCGTCGTCTCCGACTGGTCCTTCATCATTACCGCCCGTAAGTTTCTTCACTCTCATCAGTCGCCCAGCTTCCATGTCTGACGTACAAAGTCATGCGCAATGGTCGCCCCCCGCCAGCTCCCGATGCAGCCGTGAAAAAGGAGATATGGGCACGCGACGCAGGGCAGTGTTGCATCACTGGTAAAAAGGGCAGCCTCTGGGATCCCCTGCCTGTCCTTCCCGTCCTGCCTGTCCCATCGGCATGGGTAACTACTCAGGTACGGTTTGCCCTGTAGTGTGCATGCAAGGCACATCGCATCAGATTTGACCAAATATTCACCAGAACCCCCATGTCCATGATATGCTTGGTGCCTTCTTCACCCCTCAATACAGGGATTGGTGGCTATGGTATGCCGAACATCCAGATCAGACACTACCCCATCAGAGCCACTGGCTGGTCTGCACGTCGGCAGCCAGGGCATTTGCAGACGGCCATGTCAAGCTGGATAGGCAGCTACCATCCATGACTGAGGTGAGCCCTCCCGCGAGGCGTTGATATTTAATTGCTTTCGGACCATGGGCCAACAGCTGACACGGCCGCAGTACGAGGTCAACCCTGTTTATGTTGGACCTCCAGTAAAGCTTGGTACCCGGGGTCGCTTCGCTCTTCTTGGCGATCATTCAAGGCTTTGCCTTTTGATGAAGATCGATCCGCGATTTATCGGCACCCATGCTCGATTCGCTGCTGGACTCCGGTATCTCGACGTCGCCGCGGACATTTCTGCGGACAATCTATCTCGCCCACCAGCCACCCAGAATAGAGATCTCCTGCAAAGATCATGCGAGCGGCCCCTGTTCGCTCAAGATACGACACCCCCGTCTCGCCTGGGCTTGGTTGGGCGGCTTTTCTTTTTCATTTGGCGCAGGCTGCCTAATGCATTTAGACTATCGGCCTACGGACTCCTGAAAGACCTTGCCAAACGCTATTACGCAGAGCGAGACACACCCGCAGTGCAAAGTCTTCCATTTGGGCTTTACCTGAAGGAGCACGAAGAGCCCGAGGTATGTCGCAATGAGTTCAACGCCATGCAGACCATTCGTCAACACACGACTGTTCCAGCTCCTATACCTTTGGACATGGCAGTGGATTTCACGGAAGATCATGACATTTTCACATCAAAGTCGTATATTCTCATGTCAAAGGTCCCCGGATATCCTCTGCATCGGTGCTATCGGCTTATGCAAGATAGTGATCATGCACAACTCGCAGATGCAATGAAGGGTTACATCAATCAGCTCCGATCTATTCCCAAGGTGACGAGCTCTGAAACAGCAATTTACAATACCCTTGGTGGACCATGTAGAGATAACCGTGTCCGTAGTGGCACGCCTGTTGGGCCGTTTGCTGACGAGGCAGCGTTTAGTCACATGCTGCCATTCCCAGACGACCCGGGCCGCTCTGGACACATGATTACCTTTACGCACGCCGATCTTAACCCGCGGAACATTCTAGTAGATCGGAGCATCAGGCCTGACGGAAGTCGCTGCTGGAAGATCACAGGCATCGTGGACTGGGAAACCGCGGGCTATTGGCCAGAATATTGGGATTTGACCAAGGCCATGTTCGAGGGCTTCAGGTGGAGCAAGCGGTACAATGACCGCTTTGTCAAAGCGACCTTTGCGCCGCTCGGCGACTACACACAGGAGCTTGACGTGGAGACAAGGAGTTGGGAAATTGGCGACGGTATATGATAGGAACAGGATACTTCATGTTCAGTGTGCGTGGAATTCGATTGATGCTTTTTGACTTGCTTGCCAAATATATAAACGATGAATGCACTGCTGCAAGATGCCATCCGTTTTACCTCTCTCATCCTTTAATTTGGTAACGGTCTACCACGATTAAAACCACATTTCCCAGAAGTCTCCGACGCTCGATATCACAATGACATCCTCGTCCACCTCCGACTTACACATCAACCCATCGTCACCTCATACGCACACCGTTGTCTTCTTACATGACCGAGGGGACAATGCGCAGAGTTGCAAGATGTCTTTAGGCCACTGGCGGGATTCTCGCGGTCGTTCTCTTCCCGAGGTCTTTGGTACATTCCGGTGGGTTTTCCCTCAAGCTCCGCTGCGAAGGTGCGCCAGTTTGGGGGTGACATGGCCTCAGTGGTTCGACACATCGGACGGGCGCGCCTTTTCCAGCAACCAAGACCGCGAGGCTGAGGGGCTAAGGCAAGTCATCCCGATTCTTCAAAAGATCATTGCCGCCGAGGTGTCTACGCTTGGCGGGCGGTGGGATCGCGTGATACTGGCGGGGAGCAGCATGGGCGCTGCGACTGGCGCTCACATCCTCTTCAACCTCGATATACCCAAGGCCAACGGCGGCCGACTGGCGGCTTTCATGGGTTTCTCCTGCCGTTGCCCGTTTGCTGGCAGAGATCTGGCCGCAGTGCGCAAGGCTGTCGGGCTCAAAAACACACCCCACGGCAACGAGGTCGTTGCTGGGACGCCAATGTTGCTGGAGCACTGCGCCGACGACGCCCTTGTACGGGTATATGACGGCAAGGCAATGCGAGATACTTTGCGCGGATTTGGGGCGCAAGTTGAGTGGAAGCTGTATCCCGATGGGGGAAACTGGTTCAACTCACCCCAAGGCGCAGATGATGCAATCAAGTTCTTGAGCAGGCATGTGCTTGCTCAAGAATTGCAGTAAGATTCTTTTTCGATGCGAAACTCGCATCACATCCTTGCTCGTCATGGATAGGCTGCCGGAGTCGCGTTCTCCTTGTTCTGCGCAGGCCAGGGCTCCAGGGCAAATGGTTCAGACTTAGGGAGGCAATCGGACGGAACTGTAGCGCATACGGCGGACTAGTCTAATTGGTAGATAGTATGAAAGTCAAGTCCATCATTGCTTACAATGGCTTGCCAAACATTCATTGCTCACGCGAGAACCTTGATCACGATAGTGGCGAAAGCTTTGTTGGAAATGGTCTATTCGCGATGCTAAAAGACAATAAACCAAATAAACTAACACCAATCAAGCCAGCTGCTCTGTTCGAAACCCGCTCGTACAGAGTAGCTGCTCTCCTCTCAGTGCTTTATGTGGTCCCGTAACCAGCCCGATGGGAAAGGCTTGCACATCTCCGCTTCCAGGAGTTTCTGGGAACGCTGCTTGTCCCAGAACATGAACCCCAGCCATCTCCACTTCCGGAAGACTTCATTGACCGAGTCAGGGTTCCCCCGCTGCTCTACTGGCACGCGTATTAGATCTTGGCCCCAGCCACAGCCTTTCTCGGTATGAATTGCGTCGTGCCATGCCCATGGTGGGCTTGTTGGGCTTTCTGGTTCCAGGTTGCTAGGCGATGTGCTTGTATTGACACAAGGGCAAGAAATGCCAGGATGCGCATGGCGACCCGTTGTTAGGAAGATGGTCCCAAAATAAGTCGTTATCTCAGTATTGTGCGTCATGTATCGTATACTCAGACGTTTCGGTAACCCCCCACCCACCCCCTCTGAGATCTCGTGTAACTTGTCGTGAAAAGCGCCAAGGTCGGTGAGATTCAATGCTCTGTCTTTGGGGTAATATCTGCCATGTAAAGGATTGCGCCATATTTCCTCAAAAGTCTCTATTGAATTATGGAGTGCGCCGATGAAGTAATTCATCTGCGACACCTGCTCCATCTCCCACGATTCAAAGAGGCCAGATACCTGCGTGTAGAACTCGCAGCTGCGGAATTTCCAGAGACGTTCTCCATGCATATAACAAAGAACTTGATACCTGATCAAGGCTTGGGCGATGCGTTGGCGCTCGACCAAGGTTGATGGAGCATGCCTCTGGTCGAGATTGTGCCGAAAGTAGTCGAGGTGGAATAGAATATATAGATCCACAAAGTACTCGACGATGCGTGTCCACTTGGCCAGCTGCATGACAGTCTCTGTTCTCAAACCCGAACCCCATGACGCTCCCCTCTTCTGGAGAGACTCATAGTACTTTTGGACGCCAGCTTTGGTCTGCTTGTCATGATCCTCGTCCGAGAATCTGGATGTCTGTGCCAAAACCCGAGCATCCATTGCTACTGGCCCGAGAATATTGCAGACAACCCGGACGAGTATGTAGGACTTGAACGACAAGAATGTCCTATAGAATACGGGCGACGATTTGATGAGTGAACCGAGGCCTTGCACTGAGTCGAACCCTGACATGATCGCCACCCTCACATCCTCAGGGACGCGCTCCAGCGGAGGAAGACTCTCAGCATCTCTGGCATCCATGGCCTCTATGTGGGTTGAGGGGGGACGTGGCCGTTGTCGTCGTTGGGAGGCTGCTCGAGAATCACGACTCAATCTGCACAGATGATGACGGTGAAGACTGGATAAATTGGAGGGGAAATCAGGTGCTCGATATTCTTCTAGGCAGTCATGCGGCAATCATGCAATTGCATAGGCGGGGAGCTGGACAGGTGGCGCCGAGCTGCATGTAAGCGACAGGTCGTACATTGAGGGTTTATGCGTTACTCAAATGCTACGTAAGGCAGACAACATGCTTTGTTTGGCCCAAAATATTGCCTTCGCGTCCGTGCAGCGGATTATCTGAGGCGTCGGCTTCTGGGGCTTGACTGGCACACTGACCGCTCAATTCTTCTTCTTGCCGTAGATTTCACAGAATGGCGCATAGATCGGAGCTGACCAGTTTGTATACGCCTCCTACATTCCCTCATGCTGTGAACTTGATATTCCTCACCTCCTTCGACCCTGCGGGGTCGGTTGACGAGCAGAATGTGGGCGCTCGGCACCTCCATGTTGATGGCTCAGGTGCCTATACTCGACGGGAATTAATATAACCCTACACAGAGAGAACCCCGAAAGAAGACTGGTGCGCGTCAGCCGCTAAAGCCTTTTATCCAGACCAATTACTGGTGAAGGGTGGGATACCAAGGCCATGATTCAGCAAACCATATTATCCGAGAGATGCAATAAAAGGCAAAGGCTGTCCCATAGTCCCTGTCGAGTCTGAACTTTATCTTTCCCCGCGTTTCTCTTCTCAGCCTTAGCAAGTCAAGAATGTCCAGATTAGCTGCAACAATTGTGTGGGTGCTTCTGCACGCAGTCAACGCGGCTCTCGTCCATAGGGAATGGAACGGCAGCCTCTACTCGTGCAAATGCTACCTTGGAGATGCTTGCTGGCCAGGTACGGTGGAATGGAACCGGCTGAATGCTACCGTGGGTGGTAACCTTCGCCTCCATGTGCCTCCCGAATCAGTCTGCCACGACACATTTGATGGTCCCCTGGGATCACTTGCAACCTACAATGAGACGGCTTGCCAGCAAGTTTCAGCAAACTACGCAAACGAAGAGTGGACGTACGGCAAAGGAATCTATATGTGCTTTGAGTCTGATGCTAATGCCCTGCAGAGTCGAACAGGATGCCACGCTACTTTGGAAATATTTCACGAATCATACCTGCCCGCCGACAATTGATCCCGGCTCACCATGTACCTTGGGATACTACGGAGTGATCATCCTAGACGCCCATACCAAGCATCACGTTAAAGCCGGAATAGATTTTGCACGTCGCCATGATCTTCGGCTTGTCGTTCGCAATACTGGCCATGACTTCATTGGTCGGAGTACTGGATGGGGATCTCTAATCATTCGGACCCAGGCGATGCAAGGCGTCAAATGGATCAAGAGTTACAAAGGCCCCGGGAGGTACCGTGGCCGCGCAGTCACCCTCAGTGCCGGCATTCAGGGCCGTGATATACTTACGCAAGCACACGCACAGCAGCCGCCCCAGGCACTAATGACGGGAGAATGCCCAGTGAGAAGGTCCCCAGGCAAAACGTGGAGCCTTGATCAAACTGACAGTAGACAGACCGTCGGTATCGTTGGTGGGCTTATTCAGGGCGGTGGTCATGGGCCCTGGACAACGCTCAAGGGAATGGGTATGAAGTCTAATCCATACAGGTGGCAATGGCTAACATTTATTGTTACCGCTTCTAGTCGCGGATTCGGTTCTCTCATTTGAAGTCATCACAGCAGATGGGGTGATTCGTACAGCCAACGAAAGAGAGAACCCCGACCTCTACTGGGCGCTCAAGGGTGGCGGCCCTCTCACCTTTGGCGTCGTCCTCTCGGCCACGGTCAAGACATGGGACGATTTGCCGGCTGCGGGCGCGACACTGTTTATCAACTCCACCACGGTCGCGAACGAGGATGTCTTCTGGGAGGGCGTGCGAATATTTCACAAGTACGCCAATCATCTCGTGGACAACGGACTCTATGTCTACTTCGAAATATTCCCCCAGACGCTTCGAGTCCTCCCAGTCGTGGCCATTGACAAGACCAAATCGGAACTGGACGCCATCACAGCTCCCATACTGTCAGAGCTCAGAGAGTCCGATGTTCCCTTTGAATATGCTTCGAATGAGTACCACAACTTCTATAGTCTTTACACTGACCTGTTTGAGGACGAAGTCCTCGGAGGCGTCTCCCTCACAGGGGGCTGGATGTTTAGTCGAAAGGACGTAAGGGAGAATAACGACGCGATTGTCGATGCGTTCAAGGTCGCGATAAGCCCGCGCGAGGACTTGCTGTACAGCGGAGGAATGATCGGGCACCTGTGGAACGCAGGCTACAATGTGCCTGTCCCCAACAGCGCCACACACCCGCGATTCCGCGACGCGTCCGACTTCATCATCAGCACGCTTCCCGTACCGGCCAATGCCAGCCTCGAGGTCAAGGCTGATCTTCAAGACGTGCTCACCAACACCATTGACGCTGCGCTTCGAAAGGCTGGCCCGCACGGTTGCACCTACGTCAACGAGGCCGACCCGTACCAGCCAGATTGGCAGACGCATTTCTGGGGCGATTTCTATCCCAGATTGAAGGAGATTAAGCACAAATGGGATCCCCATGGTTTATTTTGGACTATATCCACGCCTGGATCGGAGGATTGGGTACTCATTGAGACTGAAACACGTCTCTGCAAGAGCCAGCAGTAGACCCGGTGGAGTAGACTGCGCGATCATTTTAATAGCTGTCTTGGTAGCTATCTACATTTCTTCAACTGGTATGATGCTCTTCAATCCCATGTTATTGGAGATTCGAATGCTGGCTGTTCCGTAATCTGCTCAAGACCCGTGTACCGCCATCTAGACACGTACGTACTGAATGACCCCTCCCCATATCTACCGTTGCTAGTTGCATACGCACCGACTACAGTACCTGTGATAAATTCGTCAGTAGCTGGTTCTGTCGGTCTCTTTAGAGGATGTTTCAGAACTTGCCTGAGTAAAACGGAACCAGTTGGTTCCCCCGACAGTGTCCAAAGATTTCCATCTCCACCTCTGCCTCCAGGTGCCCGTCGACGAGTCCGGCCGAGAACTCATAGTGCGTTGTATTGAGGGCCTCGATCTGTAGCCTAATGCGAGAGTCGCCTTTTGAGGACCAAGTTGCGGGAAATGCAAACTTGTCATCCACCCACTTCATTCGCTCCGGCAGCCGAAATGGCGTGGTACTGATGCCTCTGAAGCGGATATGAGGAGAAAGGCGCTGGCTGCCGTTCGCTGCATCCGTCTCCAGCATGACAAGGCCAACGTCAAAATGTTGGGATTGATCTTGCAAAAGTGTCACTCCAACCTCCTGGTCTGCGCGAGTTAGCAACCCTTCCCATTCCACGTCGACGCTGAAGCGGAATCTTGAATGGGCCTGTTTGCGCGCCAGCAACGTTTGGCCCCAGCCTCTGCTTGAATCCCCGTCAAAGCCCGTCATGTTGAGGCGTGAAGAACGGAGCAGCAGCGTTCCGGGTCGTTCCTCGGGTGAGACCTTGTAGTTTTTAGCAACGGGGAGGCGCCAGTGGAACAGGTGCAGCGGCAGAGAGCTGCCGGGTTCGAAATCAATGACATCGTCAGAACCGACACGTATAGATGCTGCCAGCTCGGCGAAGGCATCTTCATCTGGTGGAGGCAACTGGAAATCTCCTTGGATGGTGCCAGAGATGTTTGTAAATTCGGGCCATTGTCCCTCCTCCCATTTTACTGATGTCAAGACCGTCTCCCGTCCCATTGGGAAGTTCGAGTTGTACGGGTCTTCAGCATATCGCCCGCCAGCACGGTTCGCCAGTGCGACTGCCCACCACTGGCCTGAAGCATCCTGAAATAAGTCCGCGTGGCCAACAGCTTGGAAGTACGAGCTGGTGTTTTGATACGCTGTGAGGACTGGGTTGTTTGGATGCGATTCCCAAGGGCCGGTGTAGTTGCGTGCTCGCGCCATTATAGCGCGATGTCTCTCTCGAGTCCCGCCTTCTGCCAAGACGAGATATAGCCAGCCATCTTTTCGGTAGATGTGTGGCGCCTCCGGGGATGGTAAACCAGTCCCTCTCCAGACGCTGATGTAGGGCTGGGAGCCTGCTTCGCCCGTTTCCAGGTCAATTGGCACGTGGTAATTTATGGTGCCGTCTACAGAACCTGTGAACCATGTTGTACCCGATTCCTCATCCCAATCTGGCGAGGGATCAATTCCTGGAAAGTCAAAGTGCACACGATCCGACCATGCCATGGAATCAAATGGGTCCTCTGTGGTGACAATAAAGTTATCCCAGCGTGTATAGTTCTGTCCAGGGATGGCCTGATGAGCCAATGTTGTCATGAGATAAAACGTCCCATCCCGATATCGCAGAGTAGGGGCATAGATACCGCTCGTTGCACCGCGGGCAAGGAACGCCAACGCTGGGAGTTGTTCTTGTCGGCTGAGTGCATTCGAGACGTGTCTCCAGTGAACCAGGTCGCGGCTGGCATAGATGGGGAGACCAGGAAACATGAGGAAACTCGAGGTTGTGCAGAAGAATGTGTTATTCAGCTCCGGTACAAAGGTGCAGGTAGGGTCTGGATGAAAACCGCTGAAGATTGGGTTGCTAATGGTTGACAAGGAAGCGGCCATGGCCCTGACGGCGAGCGCTGCCAGCAGTAGGAGGTGCATCTCGGTAAGAGGATGCGACGTGAAAGGACCGCGATAACTTCGGTCCATCACAATACCAGTCTGGGCTAGACTTCACCCCGGCTTTATAGGTACTTGTTGCATAATTCCTCCTCCAGCAACTGCATGTTTACTCGCTAATGCAAGCTCTTGGCGATGGTCGTTTATACAGCCAAGTTCTTGGTACGTCATGAAAGGAACCTCGTCGATGCGGGGTAAACAGCGATTGATGTGTCGGCTACTTGAGGGTTCGGGCGAATCTCTCATCTGAGGGCCCCTAGAAAGCTTGGAATTATCCCGATGGATGTGCCGCTCCGAGTGGAGGTGGGCATTTCCGCCAATCCACACCCCGAATCTTGGTAGCCAAGAGGTTGTGATGTTGGCATGGTACAATTTGGTCAAGATCCGCGTTCTCTAGTTAATTATCACGTTCATGAAGCGGTGAGCCATGCCTAGCTTGACATTGAGGGCTAGAATAGTCACTGAGAGGCATTGAGTTTATGTTGCTTCAATTAGTAAATAACCCCTACTCGACCACAGAACAAACATCCGCCTACTAATCCACATGATGTGAACTGCAACATGGTGTAAGAAGCTTCAAACTTTACCGCACTAATCAAGTGCTTGATTTCAAGCAAGGAGCCCAGCAAATGCGAATGCCACACACAAAGCCACAATAGCACGAGGCGCCAGCTCACTACCAGCTCCGGTTGGGATAGGCGAGGTTGCGATGGCATGGCTGCTTGTGGTGGTAGCATCGGCTGTAGGCGTTGCAACGGCAACAAGTGTCTGTAGGAGCTCTGGGGTCGTCGTGTATGTCATGAGATCATCGAAGAAAGAGACACTCGAGAAAGGCAAGCTCGACACGGGAGATGCTCCAGGGAAAGCGACCCGGTCAGAGGCTGCGGCGGCGGGCTGGAGGGAAGCGCGGTCAAAGTCTCCGGGAGCCAGGACGCTGCAGGAGGGTTAGCAAGTTTAGAGATATCATGGCAGGAAGTGACTAACCTATCGATTACATGAGCTATGCCGTTGTATAGGATGGTGTTGGGGAAGATGATTCTGGCATTGTTGACCCAGGCCGATCCATCAGGCAGCACGGTGAAGGTCAGATCGGGCCCCTGAAGAGACGCCACAGTGACATTTCCCAACGACGGGGAAAATATGACGTTGTTGGGAATAATGTGGTATCTCAGGACGCTTTGAAGAGTTTCCAGGTCAGCGGATTCGAGCACGGAGCCGATTGATTCGAACGCCTCATCAGTAGGCACAAAGATGGTGTAGTCGGAAATGTTGAGCCCTGGGACGTCTGCCCCGGTTTCGCCAAAGGCAAAGTTGAGCTGTGCGGTCTCCAGAGCGGCATTCATGGCACGGTAGCCGGCCCTAAAAGTGAAGAGCTGGAAGGGGGCGCCGAACGAAAGGACCGTGTCGATCTTGTGGATAGTAATGCCGTCGCCAAGTTTGATGTCCTGTGCATCCGAGCATGAGTGCGTGCAACAATGTCAAGGTTCAACGCAAGGGGCAACTTACGGCTTGGGTAACCGTGGAGATTGTTTGTTCACCAGACAGAATGCACACATCGTCTCCATTCTTGACCAGTCCATTGTAGGCACCGCCCGCAAAGTTGGAGAAGGGCTGGATAGCAGTAATGTACGAATCGTCAAGCAGGGTCTGTGCAAACGTGGGAGTGTCTGTTATGACGCTCGACGGGTAAACGCCCTGGAAGACGTGGTTTGCAAGGAGCGCTCCGATGGCGACGCTGTCGTTGCGAAGCTCGATGGCCTGTCCCTCTGGAATGTCGCGGGGGACATTGGCAAAGGCTTGGTTTGTCGGCGCGACAATGGTGATGTTGGAAGCGGCAGAAAGCGTCTCGGCAAGACCATCCACGAGACTGACAAGCTCAAGCAAGGTGCTGAGATCATCCTGGGAAGCGAGGAGGGCTGCGAGGTCACCCTGGGCAAGGCATGAGCCTGCCATGAGCAGAAGAGACGAAACTGAGAGGCGCATTCTGAAGGAGATGTAAAAGGGGTTATTGAGTATGAGTTTCGTGAAATGTCTTGGATTTGTGTTCTAAGATGCAGATAACCTCTGGATGGCCGTTTCACTACCCTTTATACACGGCATCTTGAATCGAAGCCTGGTTGAAGCAGCCACAACACATACGTGTACTACCATGTCCACGATGTCTAAACTAAAATCACAGACGTCTTCTTTTCTGCTCACGATCGAAATACACAGCATAGATCTGGTGTATTCCTCTCATCCTCATCGTGTTAGTTACAATATCGCAGCATAACGTTGTCTGCCCTGGAGGGCTCACGATGCACTGCCACTGTGCGGCCTCTGCGGCACCAATCACGCTACAAGATGCAGCCAAAAGCGGGGACGGTGAATTTTCGCCGGGCTCCCTTCTGGGCACAAGGATCTGGAGAATCAGGCTGGCCTGCAGATTTCCCGGCTGGACCCTTGGTAGGTGCAGGAGATCCAGGGGACTCAGGTTGTCACGGCCCCAGATTGGCAGCGGTTCTCGGGTGGCATCAGGCAATCTCGTGTATATTTTCCCTTGGTATCATGGACTTTTGTTCAACGATGCATCATTGACTTCCCCGTGCTGTGTGACCCCTGGATGCCCGAGTGGCTGAGTGGATCGGAGCGACGATCTCCAAGCCAGGGCCTTAGGTCCCTTCAAGCGTCGTCAAGCGTTGGGTCAAGTCTGTCTGTCAACGGCCGTGGTCTCACTGCCTAAATTATGGGGTGCTACCGGTATTACCTTGGCCCAAAACCACCGGCTTCTGTGCCTTGGTCGGCTTCCCACGTCTGGTGATGACTTCATCTCTGGCAGACAAGCATGGACTCAGCCACAGCCAGCAGCCTCTCCTCTGGGGAGCTGACTAATTTGATGAAAAGTTCAGTTCGAGATCCATGTCGTGAATGCGCCCAAACTCGCTCAAAGTTCCCCGTAGTCCCCCCCAACTCGAGGCCCAAGAAAAGAACCAAAGATGAGGAAGCGATATCGTGCCTGTGAAGCGTGCCACCGCCTGAAGATCAGGTGCGACGGGAGCCCAGCGACGGGGGGGCCATGCGAGCGCTGCACCCGCAACAACCTGCAGTGCGTGCCGGCGGCGCCGCGTCTGCAGCGCGACCGCATCAGCGAGCTCGAGGCGCAGGTGCAGGCGCTCCAGAGCACGCTGCGCGAGAAGAGCAGCAGCACGACGCCCAGCGTGCTGTCGTCGGATGGCGCCCCCGAGAACCTGAGCCACGGCATGCTCGCCTTCCTCGACGCCCGCATCCCGCCCACCCACCAGCTGGATCTGCTGCAACAATTCCCGCAGCAGGCCGGAGCCGCCTGGCCAGTGATCCGCCCGCCCCAGGACCTGGATCTTCTCCGGCAAAAGTCGCCGATCCTCCTGCTCTCTTTGATGGCCTACTGCTTCACGCAGCAGGCCCAAGACACCGACCTAGAGGTGCATGAGGGGCTCGTGCGGGAGACGATGCGCCTGCTCGGCAACGAGGTCATTGGCAGGGGCCAGAGATCGCTGGAGCTCGTCCAGGCCCTGCTCGTGTCTGCCTTCTGGAACAAGTTCACGCGCTCCGGCATGCAGGGAAGCCCTTACCAGGTCATCCAGCTAGCAGCCGACATGGCCATCGATCTGGGGATTGGCGGGTTCTCGCTGCTCCCCTCCCCGGCGGCGTTTTTTTGCCGCCTCGAGGACCCATATTCCCTCGACGCCAGGCGGACTTGGCTCGCCTGTTTCATCGCCCTCTCGACCTCGTCCCTCAGCACCCGCCGGCCACACACGGTCCCTTGGAATGCCTATCATGAGCAGTGCGTTGCCCTCCTCGAGGCCCAGGGCGACGTGTCCGACCTCCTGCTGTGCCAGATTGTGCGCATCACGCGATTGGTTGAAGAAATCTCGACCAATCTGTCCCTCTGCCAAGTAGATAGCTTTGTCGACTGCAACAGCCCCGAGACCGAAGCCGTCATGCATGCCATGAAGGCCAAGGTCGACGAGTGGGCGGCTCAAGTCCCACCCAGCCTTGCGTCTTCACCAACCCTCGCGATATGGAACCATCTGGCCATCATGTACATATACGAGCCCGTCCTGCACACGCCCACAAACAAAGGGTCATTTGCAGCACCCTTTATTCCTGGGCGCATCCCTGTTCAGGATATCCCCAAGCCCGACAACATCACCCCGCGGCTCCAGGCGGCGCTCGGCGCCCTTGTACATCACGGCCATGCCATCATCGACGTTGCAGCCCACATGGATCCTGAATTGGTCATCAATCTTCCCTCGTTCTGCTTTTCCCCAATCGTCGTGTACGCGCTTTTTGTATTGGCCACTGGATTGGTGGTGGCGGCTGACCCCGAGAGCACGTATCGACAGCACATGGGCCGAGATGGTTTCCAGATCGACGAGTGCGGAAATAAGTTGAAAGGTCTTGTTGACAGGCTCAAGTCTCTTGATCCCACCATGAGCTGTTGGACGACGAAGCTTTTCGATGCGACGGGATGGCTTCAGCAGTGGCACAGTGACTATTCCACCATCGTGGAGCGGTATGAGAGGAGCGTATCCAAATCATGAAGCAGAGATGCAGAGATGGAATGTCTGAAGGCCATTTTGGTCAGGAATAACGAAGCAAACATGTTAATGGAATATTTGAGGGGCAGGTTCTTGTTTCATGCCCAGTTATTATTTCCATCTAGATACGGACTTGTCCTTCATGCGATACACCACGTGCTTTACGTGCTACAAATACCCACCAGGTCTTTCACTGAAACAATCCATGTGCAAATCAACGGGGATCGTGTAGAAAGAAACAAGATGAAAATTGGAGATTGGATGGACAGAATTCCTTTTGTTGGGTGGCTTGAGTAGTGGTTTGTTTCATTTACATCAGCCGCACACCGCCCATATCCGCGCAACAAATCTACCGCTGTTACTTTATCTGAGGACAGGCCCTCGGGCTACACACGCGTCATTGTTTCATCAACATCCCGTTGCAAGGTCAAGTCCACCATAAACAATAAACGTATGAAGCTGCGTCTCCCTTCTCCCAGGATAGATTGGACAACCAATACTTGGTAATTTCCGCACTAATCAATGTTGTTACTGGTCGGATGAGCGTTTAATTAACCCTGATAGTTGGCTAATCATGTTTACTGGCTCTCCCATCCTCATGTACGCCCACGCCTTAGGTCTACCCTGCCAGAATATAGAGAGACAAACACTCCCACCCCCTGTCGGCTCTTCAAATTGATCAGACCATAGCCGTGCAATCTTGCGTACACCGAACTACCCGTGTCGCCTGACAGCAACATATTCCGCTGGGAGCTGGGATCGTGTGTCACCCTTGTCCACGCAGAGATCTCAAAACTAAACCCTCGTCGTTTGGATGCTTTTGCCAAGGCAGTACAATTCGTATACCGATATTGCATCTAAATCTAATCAGAGTGGTGCCAAGTCCTCAGATGAACTCATGGCTACTTGGGAGAGCCCGTGCCCAATACGGCGGGCTTTGACCTTCTACCAAGCCGCTCAATGATGACATGAGGGCATCTTCATAGGACGCAAAGATATTCCTCCGAGGTTTTTACCACAGCTTCATCTCAAAACGTTATCCTGTGATGTTTGGTTCCGACGCTCACCAGAGATCACACGACAGGCTGGTCAGGAAGATCAGCGATGCGGCTATCTTGAGAATTCTTCGCCAATCTTTGCGACTTTTGGCCATGTTCAACTCTGGGTCAGTGGTGGACCGGGCGTACATGGCGAAACTATAGTGGTGGCATATTCATTGCTCAGAGTCATCGGCGGGGGCCTCGCATGAAGCCTCTATAATACGGGGCATTATTCCGTGCTACCATGACTTTTCACGTTGGGACCTTTTGCGAATGGGAATGTGGACTTGTGACCTGCTCATTTGAACTGGGCCGGGGGACTTGTAAGAGCCATATTAAATTCATGCAGATCATGCTTATTTCTCTAGGCGCTCCGCCACCCTTGTGTCAATGATCAGCGTCCACAGGGCCTTGTGTGCCCAGAACGGGGGTTGCCGCATCTTGACAAGCTGCCAACCATGCATTGACGAGCGCTACGTAGGTGACTGTAGTAGATTGCGCGTTGCCTCGACGCGCTTCCTGCGCAACTCCTCCCTCTTATCGGCAAACGTAATGCTTCTGCATCAATATTCATTTGGCTTGGACTTCCTGTTCTATGTTACAAATGATTGGTTCATCAGAGCTCGGGAATCTCCTTGGCTGTGGGAATCGGCAGATCTTTCTGGATTCATGAGACGACTAGGGGCAAAGAAAATGCTTGGCAATACGTCAATCCAGCCCGCCTTCAATCCATACGAGGCTTGTCTTGACGCACATCAATAATCGGGCCTTGTGAGAATGTGGTATGTTTGCGGAGGGAACATCCCCGATTCCACTTTATACACATGTTTCATGCGAATGGATTTCCCGAAAAGGATTCAACCTTAATCCTAGCCGCGGGCCATGACACGGACTACCAACCCGCGGTGGCATGGGTCAGGCCAGGCCAGTTGAGCTTCGTTTTCAAGATAAATAGTCCTGCTTCGCCCGTGAAGCCAGACACTTTGGAGCCATCCACACACAGTGTCCGCGCCTCTCAACAGTCCCCAATCCCGATTGCAAGCCTTACGTTCATCATGGTCAAGTCTATGGGTTTTCTGGCAACAGCTCTGCTGTCTGCCTCGGTTGCCAATGCTCACTACATCTTCAACATCTGTGGGTGGCTTTTGTGTTCCTCTGAGCTGTTTCATCGTCACTGACACGCCCCAGTGATGCACAACGGGCAGCAGATCGGAGGAGAGTACGAATATGTCCGCCGCAACTCGAACAGCTACATGCCCTCTTTCATGGAGATTGTCACCTCGTGAGACACCAAAGTCTGTCCGCCCGACAGGTCGGTTTACTGACTCGGCTCAATAGCAACGATCTTCGTTGCAACAAGGGAGCCTCGGCAGGTAGCACCAAAACGTACGACGTCAAGGCTGGTGACCGCATCGGCCTCAAGATCTTCAACAACGAGTTCATTGAGCATCCCGGCCCAGGCTTCTTCTACATGTCCAAGGCTCCTGGCTCCGTCAGCGACTACGATGGCTCCGGTGATTGGTTCAAGGTGTAAGTGCTCTGAGACTGTGCCATTGCAGGTTCCTGGCCATCACATTATTGCTCTCATCCCATATTCGCCTAACAACATCGCCTAACCTATTGCTATATAGCTGGGAATCCGGCGCCGTTGGCCAACCTAACCAGAACGAAGGCTGGGGCACGTGGATGGCCCACACCATGGAGTTCACCCTCCCTTCTTCGCTGCCCGACGGCGAGTACCTCCTGCGCGGAGAGCACATTGGCATCCACGAGAACCGTGAGTACCGCAACATTTCTGAGGAAAGCCACTTTACTAACTTGCCAACCTAGACGTTGGAAAGCCTCAGGTATGATCACACGCTCGTCTTCATGACCATATTTACTGCGAAACAGCTTGCTAATGAAGCATTTTGTGACAGCTTTGTAAGTCTAACCCCATTTACATCCCTCATTTCGACAGTCTAACCGTTGGTACAGACATGGAGTGCGCCCAGATTCGCGTTACTGGCGGCGGCAGCGGCACGCCTGGCCCGCTCGTCAAGATCCCCGGAGTCTACTCGACCTCGGACCCGGCCCTGACCTACAACTTCTGGGGGTCCGGCGGTCCCTACCAGATGCCCGGTCCTGCCGTATGGCAGGGCTAAGCCTTGCCATAGTGCGCCAGTCCCGCGCTGGATGAGGGGAAGTGAGATGGATCGCTCGCTAACCCAAGCGGAGCCTGGGTCTCTTCGCTGGACTGTGATGTTTCGATTCTGAACTACCTCGTGTAGCTGTCTTATTAGCTTAGGTTCGATGCACATATGAATAACACCTACGTTTGTAAATCTCGCTACAGACTTTGTAGCAGTCTGTTGCTATTTTTCCAGACCATCTATTACCTGGGGAACAATCTTTTACTTAACTTTGTGAATATGCTCTCAAGAACTATTTATCCCTTTCTATGTCTGCCAATATTCATCAGGCGGTTGCTTAAACATTCGCTCCGTCCTATTTACGTGCAGCGGCCATGGCCTCCTCATCAGCCTTCAACATTCCCTGGATCGCAGGCCTCTCCATGCATCGCTCCCACCAAGCTCTCACGGCCTTGCGGCTGAAGACGAGCTCCTCATACCCACACATGAACAACCTCCGAATGAGAGGGATGTAGTAAATGTCGACAAGCGTGAATGTTGGTCCAGCCATGTAATCCTTTTCCTGCAAAAGACGTTCTGTGACGTCGAAGAACGTCGCCAGCGAGCGCGAGGCTTCTGCAACCGCGGCTTCGTCAGTTGGTATGCCGAGGAACTTCTTGACAAACTTCTCGAACGCGATTTTGCTGGCTGGCTCGGCAAAATAAGTCATTTCCACGAGCTGGGCTTGTTCAAGCAGCGCTGTGGCCTCCACATCGGAGTCTTCTGGCAACAGAGGGAAAGAGTACTTTTTGGCCAGGTATTTGCAGATGGCGCGACTTTCGTAAAGCGTAAATCCGTCAGCAAAGGTGGCGACGGGGATCTTTCCCCATGGGTTTCGTTGCAGGTTCTCTGGAGACTACAGGCGGTTAGCTATTATTCCATCTTGTGAGAGACAGTTCCTCCACCTTTTGTTCTCCTTTCATGAGGTCCAAGTATACAACTTCATAGTCGGTGAAGCCGCCCTCAGCAAGAGTAAGGCGTACGCGGTCGGCGTTGGAGGAACCACGGGAGCTGTAGAGGGTAAAGGCAGGCATTTTGGAGGTGTAAGCCGAGGTTTGAAGAAGTCGGGATATATAAGTAGGGCTTTTTCGGGGGATACGAGGCATTGGAGTTGAGTTTCTGAGAAGAAGTTGAGCGAGGCATCCGGTAGTATATATACTTGAATCAACATGGCTGAGACTCAAGTTGGTGCGCCTCGAAATTGTCATCAGTCACCCAAATGTGGAGTTTTCTGGGCGCAGCCAAAGGATCGTGGGCCAAAGATGGCTGTTAATGGCATTCATGATTGGCTGCGTCGCTCCCAAAACTCAATCCAGCTAGCGTCGGTGTTTGGTGCATGGATTGCTCGGACAAATTGAGGTGATCCTCTCGCAGTCCACGGTCCCAAATGATGAGAACATCGTCAATCCATCCCACTCCCTCTACCGGACTCCGAGACCGCCTCTCCTGCCCAGGACTTGATTCGCCTGCTCGCTCCTCTGGCCGAAAGTAGGGTCGCTCTCCACGGATAGAGGGGCGGCGCTCGTATCGCTGTCCCACAACGGCCACCGCTCCTATCGCCGGGGTCACAAGATGAAGTCTACAACCAGAGTGAAGACGGGCTGCGCAACTTGCAGGTAACTTCTCCATCCCGTTACTGTCAGTTCGATCCTAGCATTCATTCTGCAACAGGATTCGACGAGTTAAATGCGACGAGGCCAAGCCATCCTGCAACAAATGCCTTAGTACCGGTCGCGTTTGCGATGGCTACGAGTCTCCCTTTAGAGTATTTTCCTACCAGTCTGCTGGAAAGGACGATGTTGTTCATGTTAAGCGCCCCATCCGGCCAGTCTTCGCCACAATCTCGCTTCCAAAAACACAGCTGCTTAGTCGGTGCTTCTCGACAAAGTCAATGCTTGGTGTCGATCTTGGCTGCGACGAAGAAGCGAATCAGATTCTCAATTTCTGCACAGCGGATTCATCAATACAGTATGCGGTCACATCGCTCATATCTCTGAGGGAAAATGCCGAAGTCTCCGGAGTCGTTTCCATGTCCAACGCGAAGCCAGATCTCGGCCAAGAATACGGGCTCAGTCAATACTGCATGGCCATGCAAGGACTCGCATCAAACCTCTCATCGCCATCTCCCAAGGCGCTCAGGTCTGCGTTGCTTTGCTGCCAAGTCTTTATCAGCATTGAGCAAGTTCGGGGAAATTACGCCGCCATGGCCCAACACTTCATTCTCGGACTCGGTATCATGCGCCAATATCGCTCGAGACCAAGTCTTGACGCCAATCATGCCGTGATTCGGGCATACCCCGATCCGTTGCCTTTGATAGATGTTTTTGTCATCAAACTATTCGCCGCGCCATGCAAGTTCGTGGAGCCTCGAGCACAAGCCGGCAAGGGTCAGGCGGCAACGACCACTAGAATATCTGACCGAGGTCGAGATAACTGTCCTCTTGCGCCCGATATGCGAGCAGAGCTTGTGAGGATTGCCGTGTCAACGCTTCAGCTTCTCAACAACATATCACGCGTCGAATTGGCAACGGATGCAATTCAGCTACTAGATGTGAAAGCATCTCTGCTGTCAAGGCTAGAATCTTGGCTCACTGATCTCAACATGCTTTACAGGGACATTAATACGGAGCCTATCACAATCTCCGTGACTCGGTTCTTCCATGGGCTGCTAAAACTCGTTCTACTGGGGGCATTGAGTGCTCCAACAGCTCCAGATACCCTACTGGCCATTGAGGCAGCAGAATTTCATGCTATTGCCTGCCACGCTGGGGGCAGGGTGAATGGCTACAATGTGTGGGATTTGAATAGACGCAGCTAATACATATCATATTTGTATAAATTCTGGAGGTAGAAGCCTTTGATGGAGCAACATCGCTCGAAACAGTCGAATTTTCGTAGCACGGCTGTACCATCGTTTAACTCAGCCAGGCCTCAAGGGATTCTCTCTCCTGGTCCCTCCAGCATACAATTCCGCATCGTTGTGTTCGTTATAGATAGAACCCCTGCCAAATATCTCGGAAAACTCTTCAAATGATAGGTTCTTGCTCACGCCACCTTTTGGATCTCTCAACCGTATGGATCTTAGAGGCTTCTGGTGTAGACCATCCAAAAGCACCTCCCATGTACCGCTCAGTAACCAGATGGACGATAGCTCCAAGCTCGTAGAAGGGTTGCAAGACGCGTCCAGGAAAATCTGGAAATCGGACAGATGAATGCAGACGCCGGATAGATACACGTGGGATAGGTTTGGCCATCGCTGCAATGTGAGGAGATTGCTGACGTCGAAGACCGAACTATCCTCAAAGCTTTTGCTGCCCATGCTGATTGAGAGTTCTCGGATGCTAGGCGTGTCCAGAAAGGGCGCCAGGATGCTGTATAGAGTGGCATGTCTCGATACTTCATTCCGCCAGGAAAGACACCTGAAGGAGAAGTGCTGCAGTTGCTGCATCGCTGAAGGAAGACGATTTTGTATTTCGAGATTTGGGAGCAAATCAGAAGGAGACATGACAACGGTCAAGTGGATCTCAATTCTCTCGAGCGGTGTTCCAAAATCCTGGACTGCCACGGGAAGCTGGGTAATTGCACCGCAGAGACTTGGCGTGAAGCCGTCCATGTCGGCGGCACGGAAGTGCATTGGCTGAAGCATATTCGCATAGAGTCGTGCATTGAGATCTTCGCTGCCAAATAGTGAAGGCATCTGTACCTTTGGGCCGGCCCCTAGGTCGGTGAAATCAAGCGTGCATGCGCATGGCATCCTCGCTCTTGCAGCGGCAAGTCTTTGCGCGAAACTCCCAGTTTTATGCAGCTCTTCTTGGTCGGAATAGAGCCTCTGATAAATTTGGTGGGCTGTTCTTAAAAGTGAAAGATGCATCTGATCCATTTCGGTAAGATCTTCTGACTGCGTGCCAGCGGCGATTCGGCGCCATGATGCGGATATAGCTCGTAGCTTTTGCACTCTAGCTTGTCCAGCTTCTTCAGCGGCTCCTCTAGGCCTCCACGTGCTGATTTCATCCATGCTCGTTACTCTTTCTTCAACCGCACTGGCCTGATGAAGAATAAAGGTCTCGAAACTGCTGCTTAGGGAAGCATCGTAAAATTGCAATGCAACTCGAATGCCACGTACTCCCTTGCTGATGATGGGATGACGGGATATTTCCTCGAAGCGAGACAAAGATGAAGCCTGGAAACCCACGGTGACCACGGGGAGAAATATCATGGAGCTGAGACGGTAAAACTTTTGGCATACTAGCCGACAGTTTGCTATATGCCTGCCACGAAGAAGCCAATGGACATCAATGCCCCGAGTGCCTTGCACAAAGTCAAACACGCTTGAGAGAATTTCATCAGGCAAATCCAATATGTGCCACGGTCGTAAACTTGGTTGGGATGCTTTATTGATAGCAAGCCGGAGTTGATGATGGTCATTCTCAAGGATCCGTTTTCGGTCGATTAAATGTTTGACCTCAGTCGCCAAAGCGAGGTTCGAATCAAGTAGGCCTCTGGTTCTAGCCTCGGTGAACCACGCCTCTGCGTCCTCTTTGTCAGCCCAATGGGCTTGGTCGCTTGACTGAGCCAAATATTCTTGCCAGCGTGGCTCCTTTGATATAGCCACATATGCCCCACGCACATCAGACGTACGAAGCAGCTCAACCTGAACCTTGTCAAGGTTCTCCTTGACATTTCGGAGGGTGCTATAGGCGTCACCAAGGGCACCAGGGACTGAGGGGTTGATAGTGATTGGATCCATGTCCAAAGCCGTCTGTTCTTCGTATATCAGGCTGTGCTGGGAGAACACGTTGCGTTTAGGACGGCGATTAAGCTAGGATACAGAAGCCTTGACGAGTTGTTGTATGCTTTCGTAATGGTTCGAGTCAAAATGAGGGGGATAACCCGTAGCTGTCTGCAGGAACGGAAGAACAGTCATGCCGCTCACACCAATCAAGGCAGCGAATGCTGTCCTGATCCCAACCCGCTATCCCTTTACGTGTCGTAAAGCAGCAAGCAGGTCGCTCACAGGGATCTTAGCCAATAACGAATAAAAGAGAGAGAAGTACTTGATTCTACAGCTAGGAACAGTACTAATATAAAGTATCTCTAACTACCTCTTGAGTATCTCTCCATTCCACTACAGAGTAACTAGTAGGCTAATAAAGGAGCAACTTTGGCATACATGAGGGCCAATACAAGTTTGCTGCTTTATGGCACTTGAAGGGATAACAACCTTTGGTACCCACAAAGAAGTACAGGGCATGTTGCCCAGTCCGGAGCTTCCTGAGATGATTATGGACTGTCTTCAAGCCAGGTCAAGAGGGAAAATGGAGGCTCGCCAATCTCGCACAAGGCAGAACATTGTCTCTGTTGTAGACGAATATTCTGCCAGCAGCATGGAGATGATTATTACAATACAGCTTCACCTTCATGATGTTTTCAAGTTCACACAAGAAATCCGTCGCAGGGTTGCGGACTGCTGTGAAAGGTGAGATGAGACTTGTCATGCCAAAAAAAAAAAAAAAAAAAAAGATGTATTCAACGCCACTATTTCCACCCTCAGCACGCCTTGTTAGCAGTTGCTAGCTGCACATATGGTTTCCACCATGACAGTGCTCAGTCCGGCAGTGAAAATATTCAGCACCAAAGCACCAGCCCGGGCAGCCCTGCACAGCTTGCAGTCCTTGATGTTCTGGTAGTTTGGACACGTGATGGTATACTGGAATCGGCTCTGAGCATCGTCTAGCTTGTCTGCGCCACGCCATGTTAGATCAGCCACTCGTCATAATACGGCATATCCCACTTACCAATGACTACACGCGCGGGGACACGTGTGATGTCTCGATCATAAGGAGACTCGCACTTGCAGTCGGGCAGCTGCTCACACGACCGCACACAAGACTGCGGGCTGCTGCAAATGTTTCGGACGTGGCACCGCTCCAGCTTCTGCGTCTCTTGCTTCCAAAGATCCTTGTTCTTATCGAAGACCTGCTTGGCTACCTCAGCCATGGCCCTCGCGTTCTTGGGCCCGCATTCGAATCGGATGGTGCAGTCGGGCAAGGGAGGATCGTACTCCTTGGCGCTATTGGGGATGGTGAAGGCCTTGTCTGCGCAGTACTCGGCGCCGCTGCCGCTGTACTCGACAAGGCCAAGGATATCCCTGGGGGAGTGATGCCCGACAAGCTCGACCGTCTCATCACGAACATTGAAGCTGATCTTGGGCCTTTCAGGTGCGGGTGGCGGTGGCGGCGGCGGCGGGGGTGGAGGAGGAGAGGAAGGGGATCCGGGAGGCTGATTGGGGTCATGAGTGCAGATAAATGCCATGCTGCAGGACGTTCCATCATCGAGCATGTACAGGCCGTCTATGTGTCGG
The DNA here is from genome assembly GCA_020746835.1 of Stachybotrys elegans. Lineage (NCBI taxonomy): Eukaryota > Fungi > Ascomycota > Sordariomycetes > Hypocreales > Stachybotryaceae > Stachybotrys > Stachybotrys elegans. The sequence continues at coordinate 1,261,452 of JAGPNK010000013.1, forward strand.
CTCCAGCAATACAGGGGCTCCTTGTCGTATGTATGGACTGCCCATCCAGCCCAGTTTGGGTCGCCGACGTCGTTGACGACATTGACGGTCCAATGATCGCCATTTGGCAGAGTTGTGCTGACACCCTCGGTGCGCCAAGGATAGGAGCCATCCCAGGGCACTTCAGCCATGTACGTTGGCGTGCCCCATGCGGCGCCCGAGTAATACATCATTTGTCGGGACGTAGAGCCGCCGCCTGGTCCTCGACCAATACCGCAGTCAGCCAGCACGAGGTTTTCGCTCCAAGTAGTGGCCATGGTGCCAAAGAGTGGCGAGGCCTCGCTCATGGATGCGCTCATGGCTGCGAAAGCCGGGGGAAGCGAGGATTCCATGATGTCGGGTGTTGTGTGGATTGGGGAAAAGGGAGATGATGCTTGCAACGGTGCAGGTTGTTAATTGATGAATGATGAAGGTGGTGCTGAGGATGAGCCATTCTGGAAACTGCATTGCGGGAAGCTGTGTTATATATTTCTTCAGTGCTCACTCCTGAAGCCTTCACGATACCAGCTCGAATATTGGTACTCGTTTGGTCTGTACGGTATTCATTACATGGAGAGCTCGCTTGCCCTGGCTGCCCCATGAGGTCGGCGATGATGGTAGCAAGCACATCGGCGAAGGCCGACCAGGTGGGCGAAGCTAGCTGTTGGGTCCATCTTTGAACTCCATTATTACTGTTGAAAGAACCATCAATTGGCCAAGCTACGATCCACCATGCCGGGCAACGCATGGTTGATGCCCCCTTCCCCGCCTTGCCATCTCTCCACTGTGAAAAATATCGACAGAAACGATCTTAGGACTCATGAGAAACTGGTGTCCGAAGTCGTGCTGCCGCTGCATTTTTGGGACATTATGTTTTTGTTTGACTAATTGAATGAATATGTGGTGAGATGTTCCAACATCAAGGATAATTCAGGCCCATCGTCTACCGCAAGCGGTGGTCGGTGCCGTACTAATTGCGTGGCTGATAGTAAATTGTATGTGAGCTTTCTCCCTTCATCCTGTCATCTGCATACGCCAGCGCCTGGTCTTTACAGTGTTTTAGATTCAAGTCCCGCACCCATCCGTGCTCCTGAAGCACCCGAATGGCATTCATTGCCCAGGTCACGCAGTCCTGCTGCGGGTAAGTATTCTTGGTTGGGAGAGGAACTTGTTGCAGGATGGTGGTGAGATGGTCCAGTGAAACATCCTCAGCTATTCGTCCTATGATCATCTGCCCAAGGAGTTTGTCGTTGGGATCCACGTTTCGTTGAACCCGAAACCACCACCCCATGGTGGGATTATTCAGACGGAATGTGACAGGGTCGATATCAGATCTGTCGGTAGCATCGAAAATGTAGTAGTCGTGCCCTTTGCTTGCTTCGGGTGTGGCAATGATTGCCCAATGGTAGGCCGAATAGCCAAACGCCTGCCTAGCATGTCCTTCCGAGTGGCTATCCCTATGATACAGGGCCAGGGCGACAAGACGCGCCATCACTCCAGCCGGCTGGGTCAAGAGAAAAGCAGAGGTACTGGTCAACTGTCAGCCGAGATGATGGGGCTTGGCTCCCGTTGCGCACGCCGTTGCTTTGTCCCGTCGGAGAGTTGGAGGGGCGTATCTGCAGAAATGATGCCTACCTTTACTTGGAATGACGTGGCTCATCAAACAATGGCCTTTGTTCAGCCCCAACAGCACAGTACTGCAGCTATTGTGCGGAAGCAAGATGTGAAGAGCGGGGGCGAGACGGTTGCGATCATTACGCAGTGAAAAGCGAAAAACAATGGTCCAGTTTCCTGAACCGTAAAAATGGGGCCCTACACAATTTTAAGTGGTTCAAGCGATGATCTAATTAGTAGGTCACCTCCAAGTTAGCACAGCAACATCATCTGGGGATCAACAAATGACCCATGTCAAGAGCAGCAGTCATTCAATGATGCAGGCAATGAGCAGCGATCAAGTATACACAACACAAAGTCTATTGGGCTATTTTCAAGTTAAAATGTAACATGTGCAAGAATCGGTTCTTCCTGGTCATCAAGAGACAGCCCAAGCAGTCAACCACACCACCACCACTACCACCACACCCGTCAAAACACCTTAGTTAAGGCACTGGAAGTAGAAAGGGTTGAGCTCCTTGCAGGTACCCTCGGCACAGGCGGTCGAGCCGGTGAATCCCTGGCCACCGCACTGAGCAAAGAGAGGCTGGCCCTGGCCGTTGGCGGGAGGCTGAGCGGGAGCCTCAGTGGGAGCGGCAGGCTCACGAGTAGCAGTGGCCAGAGTGGTGGGAACAGGAGCGGCGGGAGGGTTCTCGACAGGAGGAGCGGGGGCGGGAGCAGGGGCAGGGGCAGAGCCACCGCCGGAAGCCAGAGCCGGGCCGGGAATGGGGTAGTCGCTGTTGGCCTGGTAGACGTTGAAGAGGATACCAGCGTCAGAAGCGGTGTACAGAGAGGTGGCGACAACACCAGCGGGGACGTCGCTGCCAGAACCGGTGACCTCGAGGTTGATGCACTGGGGGTAGAGCTGGGCACCGTTCTCGCGGTTACCCTCGTGAAGAGCAACGATCTCGTGGCGCAGGACGTAGGAGCCAGGAGCCAGGGAGGCGGGGATCGTGGTGGTCCAGGTCAGGCCGTTCTCAATGAGCTCGTCGGTGACCCAGCGTCCGGGAGCGCTGGAGCCGTCGAGAAGGCCGCCCTCGTTGATCTTGAAGAACTCGAGCGAGGTCTTGTCGACGGTGCTGCAATCACCGTTGCACGAGGCCATGTAGTCGATGATGGGACCGACGTGAGACTGGGGCCTGTTGAAAAGTGTTAGAAAGGGAGCAGCGAGGAGGGATTGTTGGGATGAACGTACCAGGTGTCCCAGGTGATGGAGATGCTGTCACCAGCCGCGACGGTGGCCGAGTTGGCAGCGTTGGTAGCACCGCGGTGGCAGGCAATGTCCGGGGAGGTGAGCGAGTCGGCCAGAACGAAGCCGTTGTCCTGGACAGTGGTGGCCCATCCGACGCTGTTGGGGGAGGGGTTGCCGGGCTCGAAGCCGGGGAAGGTCTCGCCGTTGATGGTGATGGAGGTGACGTGACCGTGGGCCGCGACGAGGGCGGGAGCAGCCGCGAGGGCGGCGAGGAGGAGAGAAGTCTGAGTCTTGGTGGCAGGCATGGTGTCTGGTTTGAACTGTTGATGTTTTTTTGACGAAAAAGATGGGGGATGTCTTGTTGACGAAAGTGGTTCGGCTAGCGAAAGATTCTGGCAAATGTTACAGTTGAAGGAATGAAGCTGCAGTCAATGCAGAGAACGAAGGAAGGATAGCTGAAAAAGCCGGAAAAGGAATGAATGAGAGTAGGAAACGATGTGTTGTGGATGGAGAGGAAGGAAAGAATCGTCCATTCGACGGGCGACGGGCTCGTCCTATATAGTTTCGTCGGTCGTCGCAGATCGTCCTCAAAACGATCCGGCCTCACGGTCCGACTGGCGACTGACGGGCCACAAAAAGCGGACGGCGCTAATCATCGACCCCCAGGCGCCTCCCTTGGTTGGCAGTGGCGGTAGCACGCTGAAACCCATGCAGGTCCCTCAAACCCCCACTGCGTGCTTGTCGAGGGCTCCAGGCGGCTGGGCACGATGGGGGGGAGGCTTGGGAGGAAAGGGGGGAAAGGGGGGCGGATGGACCATGGCGCTCTGCGTAAATCGCTCGGTAGGCGGCAAGGCCAGATTGGCAGGTATAGCAGAGGGCGCTATGAGCGTGTGATGTGATGTCTCGTTTCGTCTGATCTATTCCCAGTCGACCTTCTCAGCTGGGCCGCCTGACTGAAGGATCCGTCTCTGGATGTGTAATCTGCCTGCGGGCGCGCTGACACTTTTAGAACTGTGGCAACTTCAGGACAAACCATGGTTCACTGCAGTCACTCCTTTCTTTGCTTTGTTCTTTTTTTTTGTTTCTTTTTTCCTCTTTTCCCCCTATCAGTCTTGCTGTTCATTGCTGTTCATCCCAAGCACAGCCATGCCTCTTTGCTTTGCCACGCCGCCCAGTCCCTCGGCGGCGAAACTTGGCGTTTCACCTTTCTCTGTGTTGGCGTCAGGTAAAACAATGTCTTATTACCGCGCGACCCACCACGAGGTCATCTTGTGGAAGCCATGAGTTTATGCCTGACACCCGCCCCATAAAATCGCGGCTTGCATGCCAAGTCGTTGCAAGTATGCCAGAAGTTGATTGCGCTCAGAGGGCTTATGGGCTCGGCGCGTTCCCACACCCGCACCCTATCATTAACGGTCCAAACGGTCCGTATGTCGCGTAAAACGGGCATGCCTGTTTGGCGAGATTGGGTTGCGGCCGTGGAGGAGACCACGTGGGTTCCGTACATTATCATGACTACGACTACGGCACTGATCGGCCACAGCATCCTTGGCTCGTCTCCCCTGAAGCAAGCCTTAGTAATGTTGACAAGTTGCAAATCCTCGACCTACCTACTACGTCGTATTGCGGCATCCATCTGCACAGTCCAGCAGCGGTGGTGAGTGATCCCACGCTGGGCTGGAATGAGCGTTGCTGAATACTAATTGCACCAGTCTATACGGGAAAGTGCCTCCGAATCTCCATGACAGATTTAAGGTTTCAATCCGCCGTCTCCTACAGTGTGGTGCGGCACAGCCCGAAGGATGATCGATATATCTGCAATACGCCGCCCTATCGACCCCGTATGTGAGTAAGCACCCCAGAATCAGTCGCGATACGAGACTATGGATTGAGAACACGATATAAATATACACCTGCATGAGAAGCTTCGGCTCCGACTAGAGTCTTGAATCCGGGGGAATGCTGGAGTGCGAACCAAGATTCATCGTCCCATGTACTGTATTCATGCAACACTTTCTGAGGGGGCATTGATCCGGCCTAACTTTTCTAAACGGCCAAGGGTTTCCATATTCGTACAAGCTTAATTCTCATGACGGGAGGGAAACTCGGGTCTGTAACAATGCTTGCTTGAGGGCACACTGCGGTTACAGCTGGTCTAGGGTAGCCCATTACAACGAGACCTGGACGCACAGGCGGAATGCATTTCTTGGACGCGTGATAGCCCGAGGGGAGACACTTTGAAGCAATAGTTATGTTTTCTATTGTATTTCTCTAATGTAGGCGTAGATCCTTCCGACTTTGTAGCGTTGGTTTTGTGTCAATAACTTTACCACACAGGCGAATCAGAATCGGGCGGTGAAAAAGATAAAATAATCGAAGGCGATGAATCTAGAAAAAAGAAGGAAAATAAAAAATAAAATAAAATAAAAACCACAGTGACACGTTTACACAGAAATCATGTTTCCTGCATTGTAGCCCACCGGCCAGATAATCAGCGGGAAAATCATATCGATTTGCCGCCCACAGGACACCTGTGTTCTGATCTGAGATTCGGCAATAAAGCTCACAACGTCTCGCCAGACTTCACTTGGTCATACCGAGGCCAGCTATCTAGTACATCAGTGCGAGATATAAGCGACAAGCACGCCAAGATGCATCCACACCGTCAAGGGATGGCTTCCGCCATGGCAGGTGGCTACCTTGAGCATCGGCATATTTGGACCCTGACGGCCTGGTGGGCCTTGACGAAAACCGTGGTTTCTCAAGCGATTACAGACCTCCACTCAGTATCTTGGCTTCTAGGTTTCCGCCCACGTGAAGGTGCCTGGGAAAGATCATGTAGAGATAGATGAAGCGGTCAGTTCATCTATGTCCTTGGCAAGCTATCTATACCCCTAGCAATCCCCTTATCATTCAGGAGAACAAGGCTCTGCAACCTCATGCTGCTTATTAGCCAAGGCTTGCTTGTACTGGGCTGCTGTTTGCCATCCCTGAGAGCTGAAAGGGATGCCGAGAGGGGGAGATTGGATGCGCATCCGAGTACCTTTCCCGGCCAAAATTCGGGAGGCAGTGTACCGTCAGGGGGAAATTTCGGTTCGGAGAAGAAAGCCGAGGCGGACGTGGCACCTTTCGATGAAATTAAAGGATTAATTCAACTATTTTGTACAAATTCTATATTCTAACACGGGCTAATAGGGCGCCGGATACCACGGAGGGTTGGCATCTTCCAGATCGTATGACCCAGCAAGCGGCTCGACCCCATACGTCTCCACGTTTGCAACACCGTCTTCGTCGCCGGTGATGTGGATCTGCTGCCTCGTAGAGATGGCGCTGTCACTCCGCTTGTAATTCTGAGGCCGCAGCGTAATCCCCGACTGCGCGCCCTGGAAGACGGTAACCGGAAGATCGTAGGTATCGGGCATGTGATGCATGCCCAGGTTGAAGTAGAGAACAATGTCCTCTTGCTCGATGGATTCACCATCGAAGAAGTCGTTGAAATCGACAGCGATGGCCTGGTCCGACCACCCGGACGACCTGGGATGCGCCGAGACGGGCTCGGAATCCTTGCGTCGAAGGGCATACATGTGGTGGGTTGCCCAGTTGACCAAGTTCCCGAACACAGTCGAATTCTGGACTGTCAAGTGCGTCGTGGAGCCTGTGGAGGGATAGATTCGGAAACCGGGGAACTCTCCGTTGCAGTTAGGCTTATCCTTGTTGACAACTGAATACGCCGCTGCTGCGTTGGGCGCCCAGTTGATCTTTCCCTGGTCCTCATTGGTGACGAAGCTTCTCTCAACCTTCATCGTGTTGACAACCTCGCCGCCCGACCAGGGGTAAACCTGAGAGTGAGGCACGAACTCGCTCTTGAACAGGGTGTTGTTGGTGCCGAGAATGTCAAGGTCGGCCTTGAAGTTCAAGACGTGGTCGTGCATGGAGCCCGACAGGTCCTTGCGAATGTGGAAGCCATAGTCCCACGCATTGGTGGCGTTGACGTTGCTCGAGCCTTGGATATATCCAGAAGCCCGGACGAGGACCTGGATAGACCCGTCGTAGTAGAATTCATAGGTCGTCTGGTAATCGTAGTTTCCAATCGTGCTGATACTGCGGACCATGAAGGCAATGTTCTTTGTTGCATGGAAGGAGCTCCAGTCATAGTGGCGGCTCATAGGGTAGTCCTTGGGGAACTCGAACAAGCAGAAGGCGTCGGTGTAGGTTGCATAGCTTGGGCAGTCGTAACCCGGAATAAGGTTGAAGTTCATAAAGTCAATGGTCACGTCGAGATAGGACGCGTATGTCTGACTCTCGTCTGGCCCGGCATAATGAGCGAGCGCCTCTTGCATGGCGAGCTCATACACAACCCTCTCGCCCCTGAAGTGAACGTCGTGGAGAGAAATGCCGGCCGGGCCCGTGGCGACGTAGAAGGAGAAGCCCATCCACGAGACGTAGTTCTGGTCAGGGTCAAACTCGTACCGGGCACCATCCGGAAGAATGGTGACAGGAGGAGACTTGTCGTCGTGTGGAAGCTCATCTCCATTCCACTCCATCTCTTCGTCATAAGGGTTGGTCGGATCTCGACGCTGGATGCTGCGTCTTCTCTTCGTCTTCATCTTTCGAGCCTCTGCTGGGGTCTGAGACCTTCGGTTTACAGCCCGCTTTGCAACGCGTCTCATCAGGTCCTCGTTCTCCTCCTCACACCCTTCGTACACCACGGTGGGGTTACCATTGTTCACGTATGCCAGAGGGGTTGCCTTGGTCGAGTTTCCAATGGGAAGAGGTCTGTTTTCAGGGCAGCGTTAGACAAGTCATCCCAATGGCGTGATGCATTGACTTACCCAACCATGTATTCTCTCTCAAAGCAGTCTCCGTAACCCATTACACGGGCATACCGCGGGGGCTTGGGGCCATTTCCGGCCAGATACGTAGTTGCTTCCGTCTTATTAGGAGGGAGCAGCCACGGGCGGTAGTCCCAATACTGGACATCACGAAGGCTTTGCCTTGTTCAGCAATGGTCCACAGTGCGGCCGATGAGCTCCTTCTTACCTTGACGAATTCTGGCGTTCCAAGAAATCTTCAATGTCGGATGCTTCCGAGTTGGAAATTCCGGCAAAGATGTTCTCATACGGCGCAGTGGAAGCAATGTAGGGTCCCCTTGCATCGCTGGCGGCACGGGGAACGTTCTGAGATCCGGCAACTGTGGCAGATGCGCCACTGATGGCGAGGGCCGTGAGGGAGGCAAGAGTCCACATATTGACGATGTAGATGGCGGGATTTAGCCGTGACGAGTGGTGGTGAGGACCAAGAGAAAGGTCGTGATGACTACATATATATACCTACTGTGAGGCCTGGGGCTCGCATATTGTCACAGACGGCAGTTGACTAAATCGGCTGACCAGATCTACATGCCGGAAATGAGGCTCTCCGCCCCCGTATGAGTGCACTGCCCCGGATGCTATTAGGCAGGCAACTGTGGGCGAACATGGCCTTGATCAACCGCACCCCACATGCAGAATCCTTCCATGAAGAGTCATGGGCGGCATCTGCTGTAGAGCAACCATGAATTTTCGGATTTCGGGCTCTTGTCGACTCCTACATCTCTCGTGTCTGTCTTGTTAAAATTCTCACCTAACAACAAGAATAAGATTGTAGGAGTAGGGCGAGAAGCAATCCTCATGCTGGTCAAAGGCTTGGATGGACAGTGCTGGTATTTTTAGCACCTCTGGGCACTTCCTATGGCACTATTGCAAATGCAGCTTACGTCTGACATGGCTTTTGGTCTTGGCAACCCATCTGCAAGGCTGCTGTAGCCTCAATTATTACCAGGGGAGCATTCCTACAGACGGACTTTTGGGTGCCATGACCAATGGAAATTAGGGTCCTCTACTTGGGCCTTCCCTATGATGTTAGTCACCTTCAGGTGGGCCCTCAATGACAGCCTCGGGCGCTGGGATCTATCCGAGTCTAGAACGCCCTCTGCACCATCCCAGTTGACAGTTGACAGCCCGAAGACGGGTGCGCTACCCGTGAAATCATTTCCCCCAAGGGAACCCATGGCGCAGCGGACTGATATCATTTCGATGAATCCACCCAGCTCGGTTCCGATGATCACAACCATACTGGGCACTCGTGCTATGGAGGTTCTATTTTACGTCACTGTCGTTGTGGCCCTACGAGCTTGACCGCCTGGACGATCTACCCAGACCCAGCTTTCACGATGCAGATTTTTGTGCAGATTTTTGTGCAGATATTCGTGGTATTATGTTCTCAACGTTATAGGAACGAGCGCGAGACGAACATGGGGCTGCTGGATGGTTCTTTTGTATCTCGCATGACGAGCCTGCCCCCAGTGTCAGCACTCAGCCACACTCGGTAATTCCCACCTGGTGTTCATCTCTATCACTTGCTTGTGGGTAATCAACGAGCTTAGGACATGGTTGAGCACAGCCAAGGTGCTACAAAAAATATTAACGTCACGGTTTTGGTCATGAGCGGACCTACCATGGTAAAGTACTCAGGCTATGCACAGTAAGTCCAGCTCGCTTAAGAGTATTAAAGTCGTTTGATGCTTATCTTTCCTGGTACTTCTTCCATGTTGTGTAACGTCTGGTTGCGCATTATTGTCTTTATCGTCTCACGCGCCGGGCGCTTTTGCCGTCTAACCTTCATGAACCATCAGCGTGCTCACATGTGATTTTCCGTGTCTGATGCTTTCTTCAGCACACCTGGAGGTCAAATCTTGGCATGACCCTGCGGGGGAATGACACTCAAAATCGCTGATTGGCGTCACATAGCCCTTACAATCCAATCGCTTTCGCATCACATTATCGCCAGCTAGAAGTTGTATTACGCCCCCATAGAACGCATTGCGCTGGTGGATGTTCCAAGCTCGCTTGAGGTTTTCTTGTTGCTGTGCTATGCATTTTTCTCAGCACTGTATCACATCTCTAGTCAACCTCAGGAAGAAAGTTCTTCTACAAAAAAAAAAAGTCCGCTGACCTTCGACTGTGTTATATGCAATTTGAATCACATGGCGATTTCCACAAACACACGGAGCAAGGAGTTCCCATTGGCCTAGACTACATGTCCTGTTAGGTCAAGGAAGACGTGTCACGCGTGGCATTCAAGTGCCCATAACGGTTGAAGCTCTAGCATGATGGGTGAATGCTATTGTCAGCTACCCACAGTTGAATGGAACTTCCAGTTTGGACTTCAAGTCATAGCACTATCAGGTCTAAGGGACAGAGATTCCGCGACGGTCCCGATTACCCGGATTATTCGCAACGTCTGGTGTAGCACTGGCACGTCTACTCAGCCCACCTCTGAGCTCAGACACTTGGTTGTCTGAGTCTGGAACCGTTGAGCATAACATTCTGGTAAGCATGACGCTCTGGCGCACTCGTATTCGTTATGGTAGATGCAAAATTTGTAGATCATGTCTTATCCCTTTCCCTTAGCTCCATGCTACAAGACTCCTGCATGGCCCAGTACGTGCTGTGCACCATCATTCGAAAGCGCTAGAATAAAAAAAATGTTTCGCAGAAGCCTAGACCTCTCTGAATGTGGAAACTTCAGCTAATAATAATGGTATCGCCTGCAACCCTTTCGCATACATACAACAGTCATGCGGGCAGCCAGTGGCGCTGATGACCCGTACATTTTGGCATGGGCCTCAGATCCTCGCGTTCAGCCTTCACCGTTCTTTCCCATTTACAAGACCTGATTGGCTATCTCTGAAGCCTTGTTCCTTGTCTCACTTGAAGTCGCCATAGCTGAGACTTCCCGATTAGCGTGAGAAGATTCCAGATCGATCCGACCATGTGCCCGGCGCTATGACCAGAAGGTGCTAAGAATAACGCGGCGGTAACAAGTGGTAGAAAAGCATTCAGATTGAGAGAGTAGTCTGCCGGATTCTCGTCAGTGTAGGCATACATGGGTCTTTCATGAAAAATATGCAGGCATTTTATAGAGCAAAGAAGAGCACAAGGACGGAATGCGCTTGCATCTTGTTGTGACACGTCACAACGCATGTGCATTCACCCCGTTTTCGCACAACTGGAAGTGGAGGATTTCAGCCTCTCCCAGGCATCCCCCTTGCAACAGGAAAAAGGAATACCACCTTGCGGGGACGTTCATTGGCTGAGGGGAAGCCACCTCGTAAGTTAGCATCAATAGTTGCGCGCCACAAATCCACGGCCCGGGCCTCAGACCAACCGGGGACGTGGAGTCTAGGCCTGGATTGTCCAGCGCGATCAGAAGATCACGGGTTCTCGTACTGTATTCAATAGTCCTGGTAACCTTGCAAATGAAGTTGCCACATAGCTTAATCCCGCAGCTGAAAGACTCGATTCCTACAAAATTTGAAAGTGAGCAAGACAGATTAAGTATATAAGGCCTGCGAGATTCCATCAAGTTGATGAGAGTGACAGAGCCAGTCTCATTCTTCCATCCATATTACCTGGTCAATAGCCTGCATCGACAAGTCGAAATGCTCCTTCGAAGTGGTTTCGGGTTCGCCGCTCTTGCGCTCACAGCGTTGCAAGTGGCAGCTCAGGCTAATGCACCCGTGTCGAGAACCGAGATTGAGGACCTTCCATACCACATCCCCGAGTCTGAGGCTGCTGCCCTTGAGGAAATCATCGAGGATGACTCTGATGTGGCCTTGCTTCAGAAAAGAAAAGACTGGCTGAGCCCCGAATACAAGTTCATTTATCAGAAGCCACTTCCTATCCCGCCAGTCAAATTGCCGAAACTGTATGAACCATCTCAAGGCCTTGCAACCTGCGACTAACTCACTAATGAACAGAAAAGTCAAGAACCCCATCAATGGAAAGGATATCTGGTATTATGAACTTGAGATCAAGTCCTTTACCCAGCAGGTATACCCAAACCTGGGACCAGCCCAGCTGGTCGGCTACGATGGAATCTCGCCCGGACCCTCCATCGTTGTACCACGAGGTACAGAAAGCATTGTGCGATTCATCAACAACGCAGCAAAGCCGAACTCAGTCCACCTGCATGGCTCTCCTTCCCGAGCCCCCTTTGATGGGTGGGCAGAGGACACGACTCTACCCGGGCAATTCAAGGATTACTACTATCCCAACGACCAGTCTGCCCGATTCTTGTGGTACCATGATCACGCTGTGGCCATTGTGAGTGAAGCCTCCGATGATGATAGCGCCACGGACAGAGCGATTCTAATACCCAACAGACGGCTGAAAATGCCTACTTTGGTCAGGCTGGTGCCTACCTCATTACTGACGCTGCTGAAGACGTCCTGAACTTGCCAAAAGGATATGGTGTTTACGACATTCCTCTCGTTCTCGCATCTAAACAGTACAACAATGACGGGTCACTCTTTTCCACGGCTGGTGAGACTGATAGTTTGTGGGGAGACGTCATTCATGTGGTGAGTGAAAGCAGTGATCCACCTTCAAGTAACATGCCTCTAACAACATAGAATGGACAACCGTGGCCCTTCTTCAATGTTGAGCCGAGAAAATATCGCCTGCGCTTCTTGAACGCTGCAGTGTCCCGCTCCTTTGCGTTGTACTTTGCGCAGTCAACTAGCACAGGGACAAAGCTGCCCTTCAAGGTTATCGCCTCGGACGCCGGCCTGCTGAGCCGGCCTGTACAGACATCTGTCTTGGTAGGTGAATGTGCCGCGACACGACTTCCTGCGCTAACTCTTCCCCAGTACGCCTCAATGGCCGAGCGCTGGGAGGTCGTGTTTGACTTTTCACAGTTCAAGGGCAAGAGCATTGACTTGCGCAACCTGGAAGACGTTGGCGACTTTGGGGCCGATGACGATTACCTCAATACCAACAAGGTCATGCGATTTGTTGTCAGCTCAAAGTCTCCAGCACAGCCCGACACTTCTGTGGTGCCCTCGGCACTGAGACAGGTACCCTTTCCGGCGCATGGCAATGCAATCAACCATCATTTCCGCTTCCATCGCAGCAATGGGCAATGGCTTATCAATGACATTGGCTTTGCCGATGCACAAAACCGAGTGCTCGCAAATGTTCCCCGAGGCACCGTGGAGATCTGGGAACTCGAGAACAGCTCTGGGGGTTGGACACATCCAATACACGTGCATCTTGTGGATCTGAAAGTTCTTTCACGAACAGGAAAACGAGGAGTTATGCCGTACGAGGCCGAGGGGTTGAAGGATGTTGTTTGGTTGGCGAAGGGCGAGACAGTCCGTGTGGAAGCACACTACCAACCATGGGCGTAAGTTTTGACCCACAGTGGGTATTTGACGACAGCTAACGGGTTCACAGGGGGCTGTACATGTTTCACTGCCATAATCTGATTCACGAAGATCACGACATGATGGCGGCATTCAACGTCACAATCTTGGATGGATACGGGTATAACGAGACAACATTTCTGGACCCTATGGACCCCACATGGCGGCCTAAGCCTTACAATGTGAATGAGCTGCGAAGTCGAAGTGGTTATTTCAGCGATCAGAAGATCATCGAGCGGATCAACTTCATGGCGTCATTCGACCCCTATGGAGATGACTCGGCACCATAACTGTCTGTGTAGGAAAGATTGGACGAAGCAGATTATGTATCTCAAGAAGAAGCGTGCCAGGGTTTTAGACGTGGAGTCCCTTAATGTTAAATAGTAAATAAATAGCAGAACCATCATCTCTGGTATATTGATGCTGGGGTACACATCAGACGACTGCTGTAGCGAACGCAATCAAACACATCTGCGGCTACAACGGTCGCAGTAGCCACTGTGTGCGCCGTGGAGGCTATTCCTCGACGAGCACCGCCACCGGGGCCTCTTCCTCCCAGCAGCAAACAAAGCGAGCATCGTCAATCAATCGGTCTATACACTCGCCAAAAACCACAGAGTTAAAGGATGAATGGATTGTCAGAATTACCCCTTGGCCAGAGCCAGAGAATAATACGGGGGCTACGGCAGCACCACGTACAAGTCTGGCCTCAATGTGTGTACATACCGTTCGTTGGCGTGTGTTTATCTTTGTTCTTGGACCAAGAAGAAAAACAAAGGATGACAATACCCGCGCCACAAGTAGTGGTTTCTTTGACGGGATGGAAGCTGGGGCTTGTTCTCGTGCTATTTAAGCGACGATTTCCCTCGCCATGCCTGGCATACCATCACCATCACTAGACTTCTAAACGCATTTCGACACTTCACAATGCCAGCTGGATCCATTTCTCTATGTGCCTTGACGCAACACATCATTTCACTCGGTGGCTTGACGGCCGTCAGTGCATTAGCTGCCTATTATGCATTCCCGATCATGCGACATTTCGAAGACAATGGCAGCTCCAGGGCCCATGGTAACGCTACCTTTGCCCTCGCCTTATTTTGTATCAAAGGCGCATACCATGCTTGGGGGCTCCTCAAATTTCTCGTCTGCTCCGTCATAGCATCCGCCAGGCGCGACATCGAATTTCTGAAACATGCGGCAACCTCGCCGTGCACCGCGTTCACGTTTTCTATCTTCTTCATTGTATCACAATCCATCGTCATCGCGAGGGCACGGGCATGGCGGAGCTTGTTCGAAGACCAAGGGCCCGACGATCTAGTTTTTGGGGCGTCCTTCATTTTGATCAGTTCAGCGGTCATGTTGGGTCTGACATGCATCATGTACATCTGGTTTTTTGTGATGCTATTGGGAAGCTTCGTCTTCGCGTGGCATATGGGAAAGTGGGACGATATCGGACTCTTTTGAATATATGGAAGCCATTGTGATGGACCGAACCTGTATTTCTAGAAATAGGTGATAAAGAGAAGCGATAGGAAATGGGGGAAATGATATTGCAATGGAAGAGTCTATATGTTGATGTAACCATAACCCGCTCTCTCAAAGAGAAATTCTTTGAACCTGAATGCTGGGGACGCGGGTCTCAATCTGACGCATCGATTGCTTCTTTCCATGAAAGGCGAGATCTGAAAAGGCCTTCAACGTGCCAGATAGAGCATCGTCCATACCGCTTGATCCAATGCTACCGAGAAGTTGTGCAAGACCCTGCTGAGCCTCGGCTGGTAAATCCAGTGTTTCCATCAACGTCGGCAAGTCTGTGAAGCTAGCGTGCAGCGCCCCTTGGACTGCCAGTTCTGCCTTGGCCCCTCGGAGAACAGGCCAGAATCGATTCCAAGTAGGATCATCGGTGCTATGGCCTGGGCGACCGACTTGGAGAAATGGTTTCTTGAGCCCATTGGTGAGTATAGGGTCCACCAGCCGGCCGTCGAGATTCATTCCGCCGCGGATTCGAGGGTCGCTAGCTGACAGGGCGGCAGCGGCAGCACCTCCAAGAGAATGACCAAGCACAACAACTTTGGTCAGATCAAGGCGTCCAGGATACTTGGCAAGTTTGCTGTCCACGAATTCTTGCTTTTGGAGCTGGTTGAGAACGAATGCAAGGTCATCCTTTCGAACCTGAGCGCTTGTCAGAAGCAGCGTTGACTAGTGATACAGGAATGAATGGCTTACTTGCACGTTTTTGGTTAACTGCGCGTTGTCCCCATCATCAATGTCCGCCCCAAGAACGATGGTTCCATCTGGGAACTCGACAATGTTGGCATCATAGGGATGATCGACCGTAACTACCACATAGCCTTGGCTAGCGAGTGATCTGGCCCTTGCCGTGTATAGCATGCGTGAGTTGCCGAGGCCAGGAGAGAACACGACGACGGGGTATTTGGGGCGCGGAATGGGGCGGCAAAGCGATACTTTTGCCAAGTCGCAAATCTCCATCTCAAATGCGGCGAACGTGTTGTCGGGAAGGCCAATCGACTGGGCTATAAGTCCATGTGCCGCTGCCACCCCGGGCGTCATGTATGCGGTTTGCTTGGGGCTGCAAGCGCTCGCTTCGGCGACAGGGAGGAAGAGAGAAAGCAGCACGCGCCGCTTCTGATTGTCCCCCTCGGGGGCGTAAGGATCCGTGCGGGCGGCATCCTCAAGAGGGACGACCTGCATAGCGACCGAGTACGGCCCTGAGGGCGATGGAACCGTCAGGGCGCTGACGGCCGTAAACGAAAGAAGATGGAGGAGTCTCATGGTTGACAGAAGAAAGGGACTGATGATGAAAGACAGACAGGTGCCTTGTGTGAGAGAGAAACGAGTGTCTGAATGTGAGGTGATGGATATGCTTGGATGCCCTACCACGGCATTATATATAGCATGGAGAGTGAGGGCGAGAACGTTGAGACGTTGCCTAAACGGGAACTGAAGTCGCGGGAGGCTATGTCCAATTTGCCCGGCTGGGTGGTCCCGGGAAGATCGTCGTCATG
The DNA here is from genome assembly GCA_020746835.1 of Stachybotrys elegans. Classification (NCBI taxonomy): domain Eukaryota; kingdom Fungi; phylum Ascomycota; class Sordariomycetes; order Hypocreales; family Stachybotryaceae; genus Stachybotrys; species Stachybotrys elegans. The sequence continues at coordinate 1,277,590 of JAGPNK010000013.1, forward strand.
GCAAGGCGAGATTTAACCATCCATCCACCATCTCCTCTGTCATTTGCTCCGCCGACACAAGGCGCGGCTCTGCTCCACCACGCCCTGTTCACACATTCCATGTGGACGGATACTCCGTAATAAACCCCTTGCCAAGCCAATTAGTGCTATTGCGGAGTACCATGATGCTGATTCAAGCCGTCACTGGTCGGATTTGCTAGTAACGCACCACAGCACCTCGCACGATGACTTCCCAGCTAGGCATAGTGTCTGTGGATGCCTCCTTTCAGCTGCTTGTCCCACCTTTATGCTAATGACACGAGCAGCCTGGGATTGGCACCCTGAGGATTCCTCCTTTCATCACCTTCTTCGCTGACTGTGCACGCGTTCCGGTTTCTGCGAACAAAGTTCCGAGCCGCTTCAGAGACGCTACAATGCCCCTCGGTCCTTTTGACAAGAGGAGAAAGCAGTCTCGCTGCGAGTTTTGCTCCAAGACCCATAGAAAAGTAAGACGGTCCTCCTTCGCGCCACGGAGAAATGGTTGACATCTGTTAGTGCACAGGGCTTCAGCCTTGCAGCGAGTGCCTGAAAAGGGCTCTCCCTTGCTCGTATGCGGACAAGAAAGCCACCGGCAGGGATGTTATCCGGATAGATGCCGGCATTCATAGCAATGCGGCTGACTTTGCATCTTGGCGACCTCGTCACCCGGCTGGCAACCCGTCGCCAGTGGGCCAGCCAGCTTTACCGTACGGTTCCCTACTTGTGCTTTTCGACAGGTTTGCCGCGCGGAACAACTTTATTGGGAAAGGTCGGAATGCATTTGCTAGCCAGCTCAAGGCGGTATCCAGTCTAAGCTCTCACCCATATGTCCTGGATGCCATTCTCGCAATCGGAGCAATACAGGGGACTAAGGAAATGCCCATCGACGATAAGCGTCGCCAGCGCTTTCAATTTTGTGCCATTCATTATTACACGGAAGCAGTTGCAAAGATGGGCCGGCAGTTGGCTGTTGTGCCCAAAGTTACCATAGGCTCCGAGAAGGAGAGTTTCATCTGGACGACCATGTTACTTGGGCTGTTTGAGGTGAGGCACCAGTCGTCCTTGCTGGCTGGCCATGGTCAAACTAACCGAGAACCATCTGATAGCTCGCTGCCGAGACTACAAGCGACGGATGGGTCAAGCACATGGTCCACGGCACATCGAGAGCACTCGAGTCGGCAGGCATGTCACTTCACGACACAAAATCCGGGAGGGCATTGTTCTCGCACGTGCGGCTCTTTGAAGTCTGCCGAACCATTCTTTTCAATGAATCGACATTCCTGACTAGGCCAGAGTGGATCAGTCTTTCCAAGGTTGCTTGGACATCGGATTCCACTGCTGAGCGGTGTTGTCTCGGGGACATACTTGACATCATGGTGGCTTCTTCGGCTCTGCGCACCAGGTATGGACATCGTTTACTCCAAGTTCAATGCATAACCGTACTAAGGAGATGGTAGAGCATCGAAAATGGTCTCCAGTGATTTGACACAACTCACAATACACGACATCCTGGCTGCTCAAGACATTGCGCAGGCGGGGTTCGATATTCGACAGATGCTGTTCAGATGGCATATTGCATACGCAGAACTTGAACCAGATGACCACTCCGATGATGATGCTAACACAATCACATCTCAAAGTGCGAATGAAAATGCTTTACTATCCCAGCTTTTTCACGCTGCTGTTAGCATATACCTCTCAGGAGTTTTTGACTACGAGACATCATTTTGGTCTTATCTCGACATTCCAACCCCAATACTGGAAGAAGCCACTATAAATGGATACGTTCAACAGCTGTTGGATCTATCCACGGCCGGCCTGGACAACAGTAGCCTATCACCACTCTTGTTTCTCATCCCTTTGAGAATAGCGGGTGCTAGAGCCCGGAACAAGCTGGATTGTGAGCAGATTGGACGGCTTCTGGGTAAAATCCGCCGAACATTCGCCATTGCCTCAGCTATTCAAAGCGACCTAGAGCATGTCTGGTGGAGAAAAGGGCTGCTTGATATGGATTTTGAGTTTGTTTAATAACACTGTTAATTTTGAGATTGCTGCCCGTAGTATACTTTATAATTGAAGGGCGTTTATATACATGCAAGCATCTTGACCACTACAGCATGTTAGATCCCGCTAGTCAAAAGATGGAAGGCAGTGACTCCTCTTCCGTTGCCATTGCTTTTTATCTCTCGGCACGAGCTAGAATAAGGGCCAGAGAGTCTCGTCCAGTGCTCCGAGCCCACTGCAGTGGGCTGAGGCCCGTTGAGTCGGTCGACGTCAAGAGCCCACTGCGATGAACTAGGCGCTGCACAACATCTTCCTCGCCACTTCGCATAGCAGCCCAGAGGCGCTCTACATCAGCAGTAGTCGGAGGTCGCACTCCTTCCTCCTCAAGGACAGCCACAAGCTCGAGATAACCTGTCTCGGATGCCATAGCATGTAGAAGCTCGGCGTCCTTCAAGTTGGTCCGTATGTCATCCCTCCTCTGGCTGGCGAGGTCGAACATGAGTCGAGCAGGCGCATGCGGGCCTTTTGTCGCCGATGGAACGCTCCTGCTTCCGAGGATCGTATGAGGTGTTGGATACCCGTGCGATTCTCATTAACACTTAATATCTGAACCTCCTCTTTGATAGCTATGGCCCAGCGCTCAAGCTCAGACTGGAATCCCCGAATGTCTGAGTCGCCTAAGAAGCCAAACAAAGTGCCCGAAAAACTCGAGCTCGTCTGACGCAGCATCCAGTGGCAAATGCGAACGACGATGATAAAGTACTCCGACATGTGCGACTGCAGTCTTTGGGACTGAGGATAGAGAAGTGCCATCCTCTCGTACCGGGGAGCTGAGCACCCGGCCAGCATCAATAGATTGGATAGCTTTTCTAACCAGGTTGACATGCCAACCATAGACTGGTATCTTGTCAGAATACGCAAGGGTTGATCTCGTGAGACTCACAAATAGCGTCATGCGGACGAGCGCCCATACACTACAAGCTATAATGTTCTGTGACCCGCCAAGGACAATGTCTCCTAGGGCAGCGAACTGCTGTATCGACTGCAGGACGTTGGTCAGGCGGGGGCCAAAGCATCGCCGGTTACCGCTGTTTCTGGCAGATTGGCGATCAATCTGAGCTGTCAATCGCATAACATCCTGAATAGTCGGGGGCTTTTTCCGCCACTGGGCCTCGTTGCTGTCCAGTTCGATCTTTTGACTCGGAGAGAGATCCCGTCGGAAATCCAATACAGCTGCTTCTAGGCGAATATCGGCCCTCAGACTCGCCGCTTCGCGCACAGCAGTCGACATGGCAGATGTGCCTTTCTAGCGTTGAACATTTGCCTGGTTTGAGCGATAAACTCGATGATGGGCATGACATATGAGGGCTCATGTCATGCAAGGCAGATTTGTCACGGCCGGCATGATGAGGCTGTGCTGGTGTCCAATGACATTTCAACAACATGCGCCTTACGAGGGGATTTGTGGGGCTGTATAGGCAGCCAGCTCTACATGGCTGCTGTCAGGAATAGGGTCACGTCTTCTGGACAACTCTGGCTGCATGGGTGGCCTTTACTTGCGTAATAATATAGATACAGCACCAAGGCGGAGTAAGAACACGGTTTAAGTCACCAAAACTCACTTCTCCCCGACGCCTGACGCACGTCCTTGCGTCAAACTGGCGAGAGGTGCAAAGGCTTGTCATGTAGAGGAAGCAACTGATTTACAACCCTTGCCAAAACCTTCCCTATAATTCTACTTGTACCCTGAAATAACCTGCAGAGCGTTGCTTCGTTTTAGTAATGAGAGTTGGCACAGAATACTGGACACGGGTTCATTTCCGAGTTGAGTGTGGTCTCTGCAACCGGATCCAGCTCGCACGGCATTATCGCACCATGTCCAGAACCATCCACCGCCATCTTCAAGCTCCTGGAAGTCTGAGGCTGTGTCATAATCCGTATGGCTGCCTGAAAGGAATGCGGAAGCGATTGGCCTAGATAACAATGGCCTAAGATATGTCGGTTATGTTTAGAACCTAACCCTGCATCCTGATGACATACTGCATTATACAAACAATGTCTTGGTGTTCCCGCAATCAGTGGTCACTCAAAGGTTCATATCAATATTTTCGGTCATGATTGACTAATACACTAAAGAATCAAAAAGAGAATAAAAAGAAACTTGGATAGAGCGAGGCACCGAATGTCCTGTCGGTGGAAATGGTACGTGGATTGGAGCTGATGAGTAATTGCCACCAACACACACTACAATATGATGCCTCTGGTCACTGTCATTCCTTCAACGCCTTGCGTCCAATACTAAAAAGTACTAGTGCTGATGAATGTCTGACGGCGCGAACTTCCCAATCACGAACGAGGACCAAAGGATGCACGCTAAATGCATTGTATCCATCAGTGAGCCAGCTGCATGTCGGGTTAATAAAGCATGATAGATTGCAGAGTGTACTACTTAAGCCTACCGCCGGACAATGTCGCATTTGCATGCTGCTCTCCTTCATTTCCCCCAGGCCGGTTGTCATCGCGTTTTCTCTGGCCTGTGAGCAGGTCACGATCCCACCACAATCCAACAGACGGCTTCCTTGCGAAGCTAGAGGCATTTTCTGCCGCCATTCATGCTCACCCTTTGCCCTAACGGGGCCGCCGAAAATGCAACCTCCATTGCATTTCGACCGTGCATTCACTGACCAGATATTGGTTGGGACGGCTGCCACGGTGAGTCCAGACTAACCACCTAGCTCCATGGCTTATCTTAACTATTCATGTTGCTCCCCGGGCAGGGCGTAGCCTACTGGATTGCACGAGTCATTTACAACCTCGCATTTCACCCGTTGGCAAAATACCCGGGACCCAAGATCGCAGCAGCCACTGACGTCTGGTGGGCTTACAAGAGGTATGCACTAATGACTGCCGTGAATACTCTATCGCATTCACTCAAACAAAGAAATTGTTGGTAGCACGACTGGAAGATACCCATGGATTATCCAAGATCTCTTGGAACAGTATGGTACTGCTATTCCGGCATTGCTTGGTGGTCATACGGGGAGAAATAACACATGACAGGAGATGTTGTGCGCATCGCACCAAATGAGCTCGTCTTTTTGACACCACAAGCAGCCAAAGGTACGTATTTGACTCATGTGGAGAGAAGATAGTGGCATCTTTTGCTGAATCTCCAAGACATATACTTGGCGCAGGAAAAGAACCTTGAGCTTTTCGTCCAGGTAGGCTACGACGCGCTGGATACTGGAGACGGCGGTATATCAGGCGAGACAAATCCCGTCGAACACCGAGAAATTGCCAAAAGACTGGCGCCAGCCTTCAGCTCGAGAAACTTCAAAGCAAAGGAGCCGACAATACACAAGCATATTGATCTTTTCGTCGATAAGATGAAAAACATTGGGGCTGGACCACGAGGTGCAGAGCTGCGCCAATGGTCTGACTGGTTGGCTCTTGACCTCTCCTCTGACATGACTTATGGTTATGAAATGAACCAGATGCGAGACTGTAAGTCCACAAAGGGTCACAAGAGGAATCCAGTTGACAATGACAAGTAAAGGACTCGGTACTCCTGGGTTCTACCCTGAAGCTAAACTTGTTCCTCATCTTGAGTCAAATTACAAGAAAATTTAGCCTTCTAAAGCCCCTAGCGTACCTCGCTATCCCACCTTCTGTGTGGCTTATGCTACCAAAGCTGCTGAGGCTGAACACAGAGGAGGTTAATACGCGGATCCAACGTCGAGGTCAAATGGCGCACCTGGACTACTTTGAACAGCTGGTTCCAGCAGACCAACCTGTCCCAGAAGATGACAACTACATCTATCATCTGAAAAACATCGCGGGGCAGCTGCTGTTAGCTAGCTGGCAGCCACTCGCCAACCAGTTTTACTCGCTGATCTTCTTTCTGCTTCAGGAGCCAGACGCCTACAAAGCTTTGGCGGGAGAAGTCAGGGGGGAATTCTCGAGCTACAGCGATATCAGCCTAGAGACGATCGCGAAACTGAAGTTCCTGGATGCTTGCGTGCAAGAAAGCCTGAGGCTCCATCAAGATACAGTCGACGGCCTACCACGGATAAGTCCAGGCGCCGTTGTGGATGGGCACTATATACCCCAAGGGGTAGGTGAATATTGCTGTCGAGGTTTTCGCATGGTTGCCCCAGGCGACTGACCCCGACTCCAGGTTACCTGTCAAATCAGTTACTTCGCCGCAGCGAGAAGCCCTCGGTTCTTTACGGATCCACTCAAGTACCGCCCAGAACGCTGGCTGCCTACAGACCATCCCCGGTATAGCGCAAGATTTAAAGATGATAACCTCAAGGCTTCGAAGCCGTTCAGCCAGGGACCCAGAGGCTGCCCAGGAGGCGCTATAGCCTTGGCCACAATCAAGTTGCTCATGGCCAAGGTCATCTGGCAATTCGACCTCGAAGCATCACTAGGTCAAGGCCGCCTTTCCTTTGAGAAAGACTTCAAGTTTCTTGTATTTTGGGAAAGGCCACCGTTCTGGGTCCAATTCCAGCCATGCAAGTAACTTTGCACTCAGGGATATTCTCTATGCTTCTTCGCAGTCCAATCAATGGTTGTTTGGCCCTGAAGCCATGCCCCATTTATCTTGTTATCATCGAGGGCAAGGGTATTTTGGGCAAGCTGATCGCACAAAAATACATGGGCACTAGCGAGAGAGGCTGAATAGATGGAGCGGGCGACTTGCCCTTGCTGGGTAGGGTAGCGAAGTCTTGGACCCAGGTGTGCCACGGAGTCGTCCGTTTCAGGAAAGGGACTGGTCTAGAGCGAGATGCGCTGGCCATGTTGTGGGACTCGAGGGCCATCCGTCGTTGCCGACCAGCCTCTGTGGGCCGAGATATCCTCGAGTAGCTGCAGCTGAATGTCTAGCTGGCCGAGCGGGTGAGGGGCAGCGGGTCACTATCGGATCATAATAAATCGGTGTGCAATATCGTAGTTACGGGGCAAAGCGGTGGTGACAGCGTTGTTTTCCTCGGGAGCACTCTGCGTCTCAGAACCTTGCATTGCCCCAAATGACTGCCAAAGCCATGTCCTCTCCCAGAGGCATTGAGGGCCATCCCGGGAACACGACTCGGGGATAAGTAATTAGTATCGGGCGCGCTATGTACGAAATATCGCAGCTGACAGGTGGATCGGATGAGTGGCGCATGTGCTCCGAAGCTTTCTCGGATATAATGGGCTTCAATAACCGCCTCATCGGGGCTCCCACGTGGAAACACTTGTCACGCCAGGAACCCCTGGCCACGGCCGGCGCTTGTCGAGGCTTGTCGAGGCTTGTCCCGAAACGCCCCAGTTCGTCGATTCTAGACGTTCAAGGGCTTTGCTGGCCCGCGAGCTATTGAGATTTGACACCCACTACCCAACGGCCTTGAGACTAGCCCGATCTCCTGTCATCTCTAGGTGACGCAGCAAGGGAAATTGCTTGGCCCGATGATACGGGTGGCGATGCTAGCGAGCGCCTCCGGAGTATCTGCATCTCCAAGGCCGTCTTGGTCTTGTTGCCGCCATACAAGAGCCTGGCGAAGCCCACACAGTCCACCGGACTGCTTCCATCTCTGTAGATCGATGCTAAATTCGCTCATCACCCCGGAGTCTCTAAGGGTAGAGAAGTGGCATTGAAGCCTACAGCTGACAAGATGCTCAGGAAATCACTCGTTTTACTTCTGGGCCTCTCTGGGTCGAGTGCCGTGGCAGGGAACTTGGAGTGTCGGGCACAACCCCCACAGCCCTCAAGCAGCGAGACGCCTTCTGCCGCTTCTACAACCTCCGCCTCCGTCTCTGCGCAGCTTCTTGATGCCATTGTCAATGATGGTGTCATTGCTTCAACCCCGAGCACCTTCCCAGTCGTCACGACGACCACCGCCACCACCGCTGCAAGCATCTCGACGACGTCGGCCAACGTAGCCGTGACAGTTGCAGCAGACGGGTCTGGCCAGTACTCCAACGTCAACTCGGCAATCTCCTACGCCCAGGCCAACAATATCCCGACCGTCACCATCAAGGCCGGCACATACACCGAGACCATCTCTATCCAGGCAACTGCGGCAGTCACGATTGTTGGAGAGACTGGATCGACCGGCGAAGACTACTCGGGCAATCTTGTTACTCTGAGCAATGGTGGCGGCAATGCTCCTGTTGTCGAATTTTTTACCAGCGCCTCCAAGGGGGTGACGTGGCAAAGCGTCAACTTTATCAACTCGAACCCTTCCTCTTCCGCCGGAGTCATCTTCCTTCGCGGCTCTAGAAACGCCTTCTACTCGTGCCAGATCACAGCTGCGGGCGAGGTTGCCTTCACAGGCAGTTATGCTACCGGAATCATCGCCAGCTCGTACATCGAGGCATTCTCGAAGGTCATCTATGGCTACGCGAGCTTGTACATATACGACTCAACCATCACGGCGACCAACAACAACGCCCTGCTGGTGTACAACCAGGGCGGAGCTGATGGTACCGGCAAGCTCTTCAACTCCACCATCGTCTTCGATGCGTGCCAAGTGTCGAGAAAGTCGGGAGCCACCAACAAGAATGTCTTTATCGCAGCTGCCAATGGCGATGGCTCCGTCGTGGTTCTCAAGGACACATCCATCGCCGACTTGATCGCGGCGACCGGCGTGTACGTCGACGCCAAGACGCAGGGCCCCAGCAACTCTTACATCGAGTTTGACACTACGGGGCCTGGATGCTACGAAAAGAACGCTGCAGCTCGAGCACCTTATGTATCTTTGGTCACGGACTCGGCCAAGCTTGCCCCCTACGACATCTCAAGCTTCTTCACCACCGCCCATTCTTCTGTCGCTGTCGCCGATGTTGCTTGGATTGACGATTCTGTCTTGTCGTCAATCGAGGAGGAAAAATTGGGATCGAGCACCTCGACTACCTCACTGCCATCCACTCTCCCAGAATCCAGCGTTGTCTCAAGCGTCAGCACTGCAGACACGACCACCACTTCGACTGAAGACGTGACATCGACCACGGCTGCTGCAACTACGACTACCGCTGCTGCGTGCTACCCCTCGTCTGTGCCGTCTACTGCGCTGATCGTTGGTCCTTCTGGTTCATGCGCGACCTACAACAGCATCGCTGACGCTGTGGCCGTGCTCCCCAATGATGCTACCTCGCAGTACATTTACATTCTGGCTGGCACCTACAACGAGAAGATTAAAATCGAGCGTGTCGGCATCACCATTGTTCGTGGCGAGTCTGATGACACAATGTCCTCTTCGTCCAACAAGGTCACCATTGAGAATTCGTCAGGTGTTCTGTCCAGCGCAGGCGGTTCCTCAGGGACCGCTACGTTCTCGGCCACCAAGTACGAAGCCAAGCTTGTCTCTTTCTACAACATCAATTTTGTGAACAGCTACCCCGCGGCCGCAAACACTGTGGCGATTGCTGCCTACTCCAAGGGTACCAAGGTGGCCTTCTATGGCTGCAATGTCAAATCTTCTCAGGGTACTCTATACCTGGACTATGGCAACTTCTTCTTCAGCGGTGGTCGTATCGAAGGAACAACCGACTTTGTCTGGGGTATTGGCGCGGGATACTTTTACAACTCGGTGATTGTGTCGACCAGCTCTTCTACTGGCCAGACCATCGCTGCACAGCGCTACCAGGGCCAATACGGCGGCTCGAGACTCGTCTTTGACGGTTGTGCTGTTGTGCCTTCGAGCAACGCTGTTCCCCAGCAAGGAGACTACCTCGGACGCGACTACAGTGCCAATGCCCAGGTTGCCTTCATCAACTCATACCTCGATGCACACATTGCCCCGGCCGGCTGGCTGATCGGCAACGCTGCTTCTTTCACTGGCACCTTTGCCGAGGCGAACAACACGGGACCAGGCTACACCCCAGCTCGTCGCCCCTCCGCCGTCACGATACTCACCGACACATCCATGTACTCGGCAAAGAATGTCCTGGGGGATGACAGTTGGCTGGACTCTGCTGCTATCGCCCCGCTGCAGGTCTGGTCTGACTCCGTCTACAGCGCGTCGACAACCACCTCGGCCACCCAGTCTGCGACAGCGACCGCCACTTCTGCCTCCAACGTCTTTACGGTTGCTCCGACTCCCGCCGCCGGAGAGTATGGCAGCGTCTCGTCTGCCGTCGCCGCGCTTCCAGCCGACGGGAAGGAATGCACCATCTTTATCAAGGCCGGTTCCTATGAGGAGCAAGTCAGCATAACTCGAGCTGGCAAGGTTACCCTGCGCGGCGAGACGGATTTCGCAAACGACTTTACGCAAAACAAGGTCCTCATCAAATTTAGCCGAGGCGTTTCGACTAGTCTGGGACAGAATGAGCAGACCCCAGTCATGAACTGGAAGAATACTGCCGGGGATGGCCTGGATCTGTACAACCTCAACTTCACCAACACCTACCCGCAGACATCGAACACCGCGGCGCTTGCTGCTGATTTCTTCGGCACAAAGATGGCCGCCTACGGATGCGCCTTCTCCGGGTTCCAGGACACGCTTCTGGTGAACCAGGGTGTCCAGGTCTTCAGCAACTGCTATGTGGATGGCAGCGTCGACTTCATTTGGGGTTACAGCAAAGCCTACTTTCATCAGTGCTACATCGCCTCCAACACGGCTGGCGCGTACATCACTGCCCAAAACAGACCCAATCCGTCTTGGGCAGGCGGGTTCGTCTTTGATAGATCCGTCATCACATACACACCAAGCCTGACGACATATGGCACTACATACCTGGGCCGACCTTGGTCGCAGTATGCCATCACGGTGTACATGAACTCTTTCTTGGACAAACATATTGCGCCTGAAGGTTGGGCGGTGTGGCAAACGAGCAACCCTCAGACATCCAATGTCCTCTTTGGAGAATACAAAAACATTGGTCCCGGCAACTGGACGAATAGCCGAGCCTCTTTTGCTTCTCAGCTCACCGATGCTCAAGCCTCGCAATACTCCCTAGCCTCTTTCATCGGGGACGCGACCTGGTTGAACAACACCGCTTACGACCTGGTGCCGAGTTACAGCTTGACACAATCAGCCAACCCGTCAGACTCCAACCCCGCGCCAATCCTGTCCCACCCTACCAGTGGTACGGAGCCTCCCGAGGGAGCGGTTCTGGTAGCAGCGGATGGAAGCATTTCGGGCGCGCACACAAGCCTGACTGCAGCCCTCGCCAGCTTGCCCAAGGACGCGAGCGCTCAGATTGTCTTCATGTATCCCGGAACGTACAACGAGCAAGTGCCAACCGTGAACCGCCCTGGCCCAATCATGATCATCGGATACACCAGTGATGCACCTGGCAAGAGTTACAAGACCAACCAAGTTACCATTACGCAGTCTCGAGGCCTCTCAGTGAGCCCTCTACCTGCTGGGCACAGCAACGCCGAGACCGCGACCATTGCTACTGCTAGTAGCCGAATCTCGTGGTACAACATCAACTTGGTCAACTCGGACAACTTGGACGGTGCCAAGCCGAGCTACGTCACGCTTGCGGCCAGCATTTACGGCGATAAGATTGCCTTTTACGGTTGCTCGTTTATAGGATGGCAAGACACGCTCCTTACCGGTGCCACAGCCGGAAGCCAGTACTACGAGAGCTGCTATATTGACGGCGCCATTGATTTCATCTGGGGCTACTCGAAGGCGTACTTCAAGGGCTGCACCATCGCGGCAAAGAGAGCCAAGTCGGCCATCACTGCCCACAGCCGTGCAAGCTTGTCGGCAATTGGCGGCTACATCTTTGACCAGTGTCTCTTCACCGAGGCCGAGACAGCCACTGTTGATCTTACTGGTCAGGTCTACCTGGGACGCCCATACTCTAAGTATGCCCTTGTGGTTATCAAGAACAGCTTCCTGTCCGATATCATCCAGCCTGCGGGTTGGAAGACTTGGTCTGCCACTGACCCCCGTACCGACTTCATTACCTTCGCCGAGTATAACAACTCCGGTCCCGGTAATTGGGAGAACAACGCTGCTGCTCGCCAGGCTTTCCAGAATGCTACACTTTTGACCAGCGATTCTTACCCCCTCGCCTCGGTCATGCCCAGCACCGACTGGATTGATATGACGCACTGGGATCAGATTGAAACTCCTCAGCCCCCTCCGCCGCCGCCTCCGGCCCCCTACGATGGAACCAAGCCACCCGCTGGCGCCTTTATCGTATCCAAGAACCCAATTGATGGCCTGACAACATACGACACCATTCAGGCTGCCTTGAATGCACTTCCCGTGTCGAGCAAGGCTCTTGGCATGATCTTTATCTACCCTGGTGTGTACGATGAGCAATTGATCATCAGCAAGTCTGGTACTACCATGCTTCTCGGCTACAGCGCTTCGCCAGATGATTACTCTCAAAACCAGGTCACCATCAACTTCAACAAGGGTATCGACACTCAAGCGGATGCATCCAACTCCGACTCTGCGACAGTCTATGCCATTGGTAACTATCTGCAAGCCGTCAACATCAATTTTGCCAATACCTTCGGAACCACCCTCAAGTACGTCTTTTTTTCTCTGTCTTACCATCTTCTCTCGCTAACATTTTCCAGCTATGCCTCCGTTGGCTTTGCTGTGAGAAGCAGCAAGTATGCTTCTCTGTACGGCTGCCAGGTGTACGGCAACCAGGACAGCCTGCTCATTAATGGATACTTCTTTGCATCCAACTCTTACATCGAGGGGAATATTGACATGATCTGGGGTTCTGGCGCTGGTTACTTCCTCAACAGCACCATCTCTCCCAACCGCGACGGAATCGCCATTACGGCTAGCAAGCGTTCCACCAACACCACGGCTGCTGGCTTTGTATTTGATCAGTGTACCATCACGCCTGCCAAGGGTGCCAGCTACAACTCAGTCTCGCTTGGTCGACCTTGGAATGCCAACGCCCGCGTTGCCTACATTGACAGCTATCTTGATTCCTGCATCGAGCCCAGTGGATGGGATCAATGGACCAAGTCGGATCCGCGTACTCAGGGCGTCATGTTTGGAGAGTTTGCAAACGATGGCCCGGGTGCTGGCTCGGCTTATCGTGCACCCTTCGCGACACAGCTTACCGCCGATACTGCCGCCCAATTCCAGCTTGCCAACTTCTTCAGCCTCACCAGTTGGATCAATATGACGCTGGTTCCCGCGACACCCTTCAATGCTGGAGCAGTGGTGATTCCGACAACCACGACCACTCCGGTCTCGACAATCACCACTTACTTCACCCAGGTCACGACGCTCAAGCAGACTGAGATAACCACTTTCCAGGCGCCCGACACCACGTCCACAATCAAGACCACTTTCACAATTGACGCTGCGACGACCTTTACCCCTCCGCCAACCACTCGTACCACTGTAATCAAGTCAACAACGACTTCAGTCGCCACGGTGGAAGAGCCCGATGCCACCACTACTGTCAAGGCCCGAGTGACTGTTGACATTGGCACAACCATCACTCCAGACGCCGTGACCGAGACGTCAACTGAAGAGCTGACATCAACCATCACAAGTGTTGTCACCAAGGAAGCTGATACCACCACTATCAAGTCTACAGTATTCACGACAAGCTGGCACACAGTAGCCCCCAAGGCCACGACAGCGACCGAGGTTGTGCGCTCGACCGAGTCCTTCACAGTGACCAGCACACCGAAGCCAGTGACTCTGAAGTTGGCCACAACAATTACGGTTGGTGACGATAAGGCCACAACTGTCACGGCGAAAGCCCTCACCACGACATCGACTGTCTTTGTCACATCCACCAAGGTGGTGAAGAAGACTACTACACTCGCGTGTCTCCCAACAAAGGGACCATCTCGCAGATCTCTGGATGAACTGTATCTCGAGGAGCGGGCCATTGGTGACGTAACGGTTACCGTCACGGTCCTGTCGACTTTGAGTACTTTTATCAAGACTTCCACCCTCACACTCCCTGGAAGCACTGCAACTACTGAGCTCATCTCGACAAAGACAATTGGCAAGCCCACTACTCTGAAGCCCGAGACGGTATTTGAGACAGCCTTGTCTGTCCAGACACGCTATTCCACCCTGACTCATTCCGGAAGCACACTGACAACGACTGCTACTGAGGTGGTGTCTTCTGGGAAAACAGAGGTACTCAAGCCGTCTACCGTCCAGGTGGTGGTTACGAGCGTCAAGACTACGGTTGCCAAGTCGACTGTGCAGCCTCCGGATGTGACAGAGACTGTCATCACCACCAAGACCGTGAAATCCACCACGACTCTCCCACAGGTCAAACAGACTGTTACGCACCTCGAGGGCGTGGAAGTTACCAAGCTTGTTGTTCTCCCCGTCTCGACCTCGACGACATGGAATACGGTTCGATCAACGCTGAAACCAAGCGCGACAGTGTTGATCCGCAGCACCGTTACAAAGACCAAGACATCCAAGATCTCGGCTATGGTGACAAGCTGGGTCACAAAGACAAGCAAGGGCGCCAAAGCATGCACGGCATCCTGAGCGCAGGATGCGGAGCGGTGAATTGAAGCATAGCTTTGTTCTTTGTACTGAGTAGGAACCTGTTTCTACTAACCCTTTTAATACTAATACAATCTGATTCCAAAGCAACACTTTGCTCTTGGTGATGACATTGCCAGGGTCTATTTCCCCTCTTTACAAGGTCAAGGTGCTGTCAATTCCCTGCCACTGCCTTGCACAAAAGTTCCTCCTAGCCTTGCTCTATTGTGATGCGATACCCTGCGGTACTTTCCGATAAGCAATATATTGTGGTTACCAACTAGGCAAAGTCGTATCAACAAGACAAAAGCCTACCGGTTCTGGATCCGTTGCTGGCCTAGCCGCCCCCTTTTACCACGATTACAAAAGCCACCATTCATGCGGAGTAAAATAACCCCCGCTTGGATGACGATTCAGGGAAGCAAAGCCAGGCACAACCCGTTTGCCTAGTCATCTTACAGGAGCTGCCAAGCCCCGAAGATAGCGGTTGCATGCGCTAAGTCTGCAGCCAACGTGTCGAGCATGTGGCTATTGAAATTGCTGGTTGCCAAGGCCGAGGTCGCCGCATCGTCCATAAATAAGGCTGCAGCTGCAGCACGTTGCGCAAGCCCGACACACCGACCAAAGATTCTAGTCAGAGAGGACAATAATTAGTCAATTAGTCTGGCTGTCTTGACGTCTGGCGATGCTCTCTTACTATCTGTCGGCCGCTCTTGGCCTGGCCACCGTCGTCTCCGCAGCCGGAGCCCGGACCTCCACTCGTGAGCGGATTGAGAGGCAGCTTGAAGGCACCTGCGGTATCTTTGAGCCAGCTCCCACGGTCCGAGCTCCGCGCAAGAATGTCTGGGCGCAGATGTCTGCCGAGGATAACGTCGCTGTTTGGAATCTGCTCCATGATCCAGAGACAGGACTGAACCTGACGGACCCTGCTGAGGCGACTCTGACGGACAATTACGTCTTCTGGATCGACACTCTGCCCGTCAACAAGACGGACGTCCTGCCCTATCTGAAGAGCTGCAGCCATCCTCCGCCGCCAAAGTATGCCCGAGCTGTCATTTTCGCCGGCGGCAAAGATGACCCCGACTCTCAGGAGTACATGATCGGACCACTGCCCGTGGGACCCGAGACACGCGTTGAGAAGCTTGACTACATTTTCAACGGCGGAGATGGCGGCCGCGTTCCATACAATGCTCGTTACTTCGATGGCAAGAGGTCCGCCGCTACTGATCCCCTCCTCGCCTCTATCATGGCCAACATCTCCGACATAACCGAGGACCTCATTGGCGGATCATACTTTGGTTCTGACAACGAAAACACCACCCTCTGGGTATCCAGCCCTACGCCAGTGTCGTACGATGGAACCCAGGCTTTCCGAAACATCATGTTCCGCTACCCCGGACCGGCGACCTATCTAACGCCACTCGACTTTTTCGTGCTGTTGAACTGCACTGGCACAGACCCAAGCCACTACCGGCTCCGCGGCTTCGTGACGGCCAGTAGATTGTTCACATCAGTTGCGGAGCTGCGAGAGGCATACGAAGCCGGAGAGCTATCCAACGAAATCAAGCAGACACGGAATACCGACTGGGCCATGCTCGACTATAAGCCTGAGCTGGGCCAGCGCGATCTGGAAAGCAAGCTGGCACCGCAGAGCCTAGAGATTGGCGGCAAACGCTACCGCGTCGATGAGAAGGAGCGCTATGTCGAGTACATGGGCTGGAGCTTCTACGTCGCCTACACCCGCACGCTTGGCGTCACGTACCACGACATCAAGTACAAGGGCGAACGTATCTTGTACGAGCTCTCGCTCCAGGAGGCCGCTGCCCAGTATGCAGGCTTCCAGCCCAAGGCAGCCAACACTGTCTACCATGATACCTACTACGGCCTAGGCACGTACATGGGTACTCTTGTCGAAGGCTTCGACTGTCCCTTTGGCAGTACCATCTGGAATCTGACATACCACGAAGGCAACAGGTCCATTACCAACGCTGACTCCTTCTGCATCTACGAGTCTGATTCGGGATACCCCATGTCGAGGCACCGCTATGAAGACAGCACCGACTATGGCTTCAGCCACCTGGGAACAATCAAGGGCACAGCTCTGACGACCCGTACCATTGCTACGATCGGCAACTACGATTACATGTTTGACTACATTTTCCATGTCGATGGCTCGATTGAGATTGTCGTGCGCGCTTCGGGCTACCTCCAGTCTTCCTTCTTCTACCCTGATCAGGGTCGTTTTGGCCCCCGCATCCAGCAGGGCACGCAGGGCTCTCTGCATGACCACATCCTTACCTACAAGGCCGACTTCGACATTATTGATACCGCAAACAGCCTTGAGGTCAGTGAACTCGTGCTGGTCAACCAGTCGCAGCCGTGGTTCCCCGAGCTCGGACTCTTTGAGCAGATGGAGTTGTCGAAATCGACCATGGACAAGGAGCAGCAGTTTAACTGGATGCCCAACAACCGCGCCATGTACTGCATCGTTAACCCCAATGCTACCAACGCGTGGGGGGAGAAGCGTGGCTACCGCATTGTTCCTGGCAAGAGCAACATTCACCTGACACTGAATGACTCGCCCTTTTCGCGCAAACAGACGCCTTTCACCAAGACTCACCTGGCGCTCACACGCCAGCGAGACACTGAGCCATTTGCAAACAGCTGGGCCAATGTAAACCTTCCCTGGAAGCCCCAGCAGGACTTCCTCAAGTTCTTTGATGGCGATGATGTCGTGGAGGAAGATGTGGTGCTGTGGTTTAACCTCGGAATGCACCACTTTACCCGCGCCGAGGACGTCCCCGTCACTTTGTACACCGAGGCTGTAAGCAGCATCGTTTTTGCGCCGCAGTCGTTCAACGACAGGGCCCAGGATGGAGACATCCTCAACAGGAGATGGATTACCTACAACTCCGAGACGGATGCTTTGGAGTACGATGATTATGGTGTCGAGCTTGGGCAATGCACGGTTAAGCTGACCGAGCCAGTGCTGGGCATCAACAGGAATGGATAGGAGATCCATGGGTATATCATTCTTCAACCAAACCAAGTTATTCTGACGTTGTGAACACAACGTATTTACGTAAATAATCATCACTCAGACAAACGATTCATCCTTGATGGAGCCCTGTGACATATCTCATTATTGAAGAGCTAACAGGGCCATCGCCCAAGGCTATTGTTGCATGTCGTTTGCTATCTAAACCTGGGAATGCTCGGTCTTAACCTTTTGGAGAGGATCTTCGTCGCCAAAAGCCTCGACGTGATACGTCTTGAACTTCCTGGCAGAGACCTTCTTTGCGAATAGCAGGTTCAGCTCCTCAAATGTGCGATCCTTGGTTTCAGGCAGGCGGAAGAAGGCCCAGACAAATACGAGGAAGGCCGTGGTGCCCCAGAAGAATCCCGTGTATCCCTTCAAGTTCCACTCCGTCGGGTTCATGAAGTAGGGCTGCAAGACTCCTGCAATAACAGCGCAGATTGCGTAGGCATTTCGAGCCAGGCAAATCGTCTTCTGTCGGAGGCGCGTAGAGCCAATCTCAGCAGGCAGAGCCCAGCCCAGTTGACCCGCGGAAAGCTGGAAGGTGAAGGTCCAGATCAACGTGAGGACGGCTTGGACCATAGCCACAGAGTCGTTGCTGGTGCGGGTGTTGAGCGCGCCAATGACATAGAGGATCACGCCCATGGCAAACATGCCCCAGACATAAGCGGTTCGTCGTCCGACATATGGCATAATGGCGAACCACGCAACAAAGCAAGCAAAGAGACCCATAGCGTTTCCGCCAACATTGAGGTAATACGTGGTCTGCGAGTCGAGGCCAACCTGCTGGAAGAAGTAGGTGCTGTTGTAGGCAAAGTATAGACCCGAAAAGATCTGGCCAGCAAAGGTCATGCAAGCAATCTCTGTTCGGCGCAACTCGTCACCCTTGAAGCAGTCTCGGTACGACGTACCAACTGACAGCTCCTCCTCGAGGCGGTTGGTGTATACGATGAGGCCAAGCGTCTCTCGGATCTCCTCGTCGGAAGCGTTGGGGCGGAGCCTACGAAGAGACTTTTCAGCATCATCCTCCCTTCCGATGCGGACGAGGTGCCAAGGGGTATCAGGCGCGAAGCACAGAATAGGCACAAGAATGACAGGCCAGAACCACTGGATGGCGAAGGGAATACGATAGGCCCAAGCGGTGTCGTTGCTCACCAGACCTGCGAGGACGCCGGCGGCAATGAGCTGACCCATAATGAAGCACATCTGTCCAACGAATTAGCCATGTGTCAGGTTAATGGTTGTATGGAAATGGCACTCACATTTGTGTAGCTAGTCAGGTAAACTCGGAGGCTCATGGGCACAACCTCGGAAGCATAGGCTGGGGCTGTAGTAGCAAAGATACCCCAGGGCAAGCCGCACAGCACTTGACCAGCCAGCAGCACGCCAGCATTGGGGGCAAAGAAGACGATGAAGATGAGTGCGCTCAGGGTGACTAGGGCACCAATCAGAACCCTCACGTGGCCCCATTTGGTGACGAGGTATCCGTTGAGGAGGGTTCCGAAGAAGGCACCGATACCCGACGCGTTGCCGAGACCGGCCTGCCAGGCTGCTGAGAGCTGGTAGTTGTCGGTGGCCTCGTTGTAGGTTCCGTAGCGCTTGGCAAAGGCCGGGTAGGCATAGAAGTTGTTGAGCAGGTTCAGGTCGTAGCCTTCCATGACGACGCACATGCAGACCATGAGACACCAGAAGAGGGCGCGAGGGTACTTGCGGATGGCTTCACGAACAGTGAGGTCGTGCTCTGTCTGGGCAGCCTGCTTGGCCTTGGTCGTAGTGTCGAGACCGACAGTCAACTGGACCGCGGTCTCGACGCCGATGTCCTCCGCATGCGCGACGACTGTGTCAGGGGCCGTCTTGGACATGATGGCGGCTGAGTGATGGAGATGGGAGGACAGGATGTAAGGGCAAAGTAAGGCCACTAGACAACTGGACTAGAGCATAGGAAAGGAGCAGGTCATCATGAGATACACACACACATATATATACATGTACATGCGGTCGTCTGGGGAAGAAAATTCCAGCAGGCTGGCTTGAGGAAGAAACTCCATGTAATTTCATTGGGCAACCCAGTCCCCATGGGGTGGTACTGAGCCCATCTGGGGTAGGCAGCCTGGCCCAGATTAACTATGAAAGAAAGTTATCCAAGGTCCACGCCGAGAATTACTCCTTTAGGGACAAGCGCCGTGCATGATACGGCTCCTTTCGGTCCAGCGCCGAAAAATAGGCTCGGTATTATCCGACCTCACGATGAAAACAAGGGCTCGGCCCATGCAAATTGTTCACGTGCTGCTATTGGAGCCCATGTTGAGCCGAGTTTCTCCGATAGCCCTTCACATGTCAGTTGAACCGTCCCTCTCTCACAGAATTGTTACCATGCGAGAGGTGGATAAGTAGAGGTAGTAGCATTGTGTGTTGCGAGCAGGACGAAGAAACCAACTTGCGAAGAGACATGCCTCAATTGCAATTACATCTTCACCGCCACGTCGGAGAATCCCCGAGAGCCTCGGGTCACTGACAGCCACTACGTAGTACAGGAGAAAAAAGGAGCCCACCTCGCGTGGTGGCCTCTTAGCCGCCCCCCTCACTAATATCACAACGAATTAAATAGTCCACCGTTGACTCAACCAGCCCCCGCTCGCCAAGACATCGGTACGGTAACCCATCATGGATGGGAAGAAAAGCTCTCTTCACCAAGGCGACGAGCAGGGCCTCTGTTCCTTCGGCAGCCTCCAACCTCTAATCCACCATGCCCCAAGACCAGATCAAACCTCGGCAACAAGCCTGCGATAATTGCCGGTTCCGAAAGGTCAAGTGCGATCGTGGCCAGCCCTGCCGGAACTGCACCTCGGGAGCCCTCAGGTGCGAGTACCTGCGTGCGGTGCGGAGAAAGGGGCCTCGATGCGGTCATGGCCGGCGACAGGAGCAGATACGGCAAGGGCTGCCATGCAACGAGGCGTCCATGGACGTCTTCCGTCTTGTCGCACCTCCCACGCAGGCCACCCACCATGGCCTCGCTCGGAACAGTAGTCAAAGTGTGCGTAGCAATGGGGGATCGCGCTTCAACAGCCAATCGGCTGAAGAATGGCCCTGGTATCTGGAAGCAACAACGCCTGCCGGCATCACTTGTGCTACTCCGTCCGCCGTGCTCGACGTGTCCCCACCCTCCGTGGGCTGTCTTGAGCTGGACAATGACAACTACACCAAGCGTCTGTCGCAGTCTCTGGCCGCCCATATCCAAGTTTTCCTAAAACACCTGTTCCCCATCATGCCTGTGGTTGACGACGAGTTTGTCGCCGATGCCCTTCGTCTGGGAAGCCTGCCGCCGTCTCGTTACGCAGTCATCATTGCAATATGCGCTGCCACACGGATACAGTTGAGAATGGACAGCACCAACCCGGGGGAAAATACCGATTACGGACTACCGTCAGAGCCGCAACTAACAGGGGAGATGTTGGTGAATCTTGCCGAGAATGCACTGCGCCAATACAACATCATCGACGATTTCGGACTAGATTCCATTTTGGCCTCCTTCTTCCTATTTGCCAGCTATGGCAACCTCGACAATCCACGCCACGCCTGGTTCTATCTCAACCAAGCAATCTCGCTCTCTCATTCTCTGGAAATAACCTCCGAACACGGGTATCGAGATCTGGACAAGGTCGACGGAGAAAAACGAAGGCGAGTATTCTGGGTGCTTTTCGTCACAGAAAGAACGTTCGCACTGCAACATCGCCGGGCAGTACAGCTACGCGGTACCATCGCTAAACCACAAATCATCGACTCCGAGTGCCCTGTAGTGATGAACGACTTTGTCAATCACATCCAAGTCTTCGAGCAGCTCCCGCCCTCACTGTACGTCTGGCAATGTCAAGACGAAAGTACCCAGCTCAGCCTGTCCCCGATAATCAACGAAAAGCTGTGTGCTATAGAGCCGCATAATTCCGTAATTGAAAGCCAGAGACTCGACACCCTTCTCACGCAGCAATGGCTACGCATCGCCATGTGGAGACTGGCATTTGGGAAGAAGCCTGCGACGTCTAGCCGGGGCGCACTCTTACCTACCGATTTACCCATGGATGCGGGGAAACTAATCATGGAGGCGTTGAGCAATGCCGGACCTCGAACAAGAGACTGCCACGGTATCGGATTGGAGCAAAAGCTGTTTGACATTGGCATCAGTCTGGCCGACTCGGCCCGCATCTCGACATGGAGCGATTCGACTCTGGAGGTAGGACCGAAAGATCTTTTAGCCTGCATCATCAAGTCATTATCCCAGGCTCGAGGGTGCTCCTCCCATCTACTGCCTGAGCTTCTGGAGCACTCTGGGGATATTCTTGGGCCAAGTAGTCCTGCTCCCTTCATTAATTTGCAGTGGAATCTGCCACATGTCACTGGCAGCGGTGAAGAAAGCGCGCTCGTGGAGGACATCACGACGGCCGAGCCATGCTCCAATGACTGGTCAGTCGACAGCGGTGCAGATTTTTCGGACTCACAGGCATCAATAATAAGTCCCTTCTGTGATAATATGTCGATTCTTGGGAATGGCTTTGAGCTATGAAACCGCCGCCAACGTGCCACAGTTTCGGCCTCAAACCTTTTCTATAAACACAACCTTGCTGTCATAGTCTCTAGCGAAGCGGAATTGAAAGCCCCCGTTCATCAACGTAGCTCCCGAGTAGATGTTTTCGCCGTCGACCTTGTACCTTGCTGTCGGTACGAGACCTTCCAGTCGGAGCGTGGGGAAGTTATGAACTTGTCTGCGAAGTATCTGAAAGGCAAACAGAACCGCCTGGTTCCCATCTTGCGATATGAAAAGCGCAGCAGGGAAGTTGGAGTTATCCGGCAGCACGAGGCGGTGCATGTCTCCAGAGATGACAATGGGGTTGATTTTCTCCGCAAGGCCAATTAAGTCGGGAATCTGCACTCTGTCCTCCTCAGAAATCTTCCTTGGGTCGAGCTCCAACCCAAAAGAGCCGCCCATCATCGCGACATGTGCGCGGAACGTGAGAGGTGTGGTTCTTCCCGTTATCTCATTCGGGACGGCTGAGAGATGTGCCCCCATGGCCGAAGCGGGATACACAAGAGACGTTCCAAACTGAATATGGATACGGTCCAAGGCATCAGTGCCATCCGAAGTCCACACTTGTGGGAAATATTGCAAAATTCCGGCGTCAAAACGGCCTCCCCCGGATGCGCAGCCTTCCCAAATCACATCTGGGAATTTGGTGGTCAACTTCTCGAAGACACGATACATGCCCAACATGTAGGCGTGGTAGTTTTGGGGCGATGGGCTCTCGTGCATGCCGCGGTTGTTATCCCACTTGATGTAAGTGATGGGCGCGCTTTCGAGAATGCCAGAGATGGAGTCAATGATGAAGTCTTGCACCTCGGGGAGAGCGACGTTGAGCACGAGCTGGTTTCTGTTCTCGGTCCGTGGGTTTTCTCCCACATGCAGGGCCCATTCGGGGTGCTTCTCGTACAGCTCCGACTTCTTGCTGATCATCTCTGGCTCTACCCAGAGGCCAAACTGGAGCGTTTCGTCGGAGCCTGCTGCTCGCAGCTTCTTGACTCTCTCAACCAAATGACCCAGGCCTTTCGGAAACCTGGTGGTGTTGACCTGCCAGTCTCCCAGAGAAGTATGGTCGTTGTGTCGGGGATATTTGTTGCCGAACCACCCATCGTCGAGGACAAAGAGTTTGACGCCAAGCTTAGCTGACTCTTCTGCCAGACTATAAATGATGTCCTCATCGAAGTCAAAGTATACGCCCTCCCATCCGTTGAGCAGCACCGGACGCGGCTTGTTGACAAACTGGCTTTTAATGAGGTGCTGGCGATAGAGGCGGTGGAATTTGCGAGACATGGCCCCAACTCCGGTGTTGCTGAAGACCGAAACACACTCGGGAGATACGAAAGTTTCTCCAGGGGCAAGAGACCACGAGAAATGATACGGATTCATACCCACCAGCGCACGCGTCACACCCTGTGGGCTCTTTTCGACTTCAACGCTGAAGGATCCAGTGTAGACAAGAGAGAATCCCCAGGCATGTCCGTATGATTCGGTAGTGTCTGGTGATGTGAGGGCGAGGAAAGGGTTGTTATAATGCGAGCTATAACCGTTGATGCTGCCAAACCTGTAGGAATATGTCAGCACAGCAAATCTTCGCTGGACCAAAGTATTTCGCACCCTTGTTGGCCATAATCAACCTTGCGGCGGATTCGATGGCATTCCCTGGTCCACTCGCCCTGCAGCTGGAGCATTTCGTAATCTCCATAAGGGAAGTCGACACTGAAACTGGCCAGTTTCTCGATGCTGATCTTGTCGGTTCCGTTGTTGGTAATCTTGACGCTTCGTACAATGGCATCGAGTTGGGGGTAGATTGAGTAGGATAGCTCGGCGGTGATTGAGCGGTAGCTGTCCTCGAGGCACACCACCAGAGTTGTGACTTCGTCGTTACGGCCGAATGTGCAGGGCAGACCAGGCAATGGGGGCTTCCCATTCACAATTGTATACGACTTGTATTTGAAGTCGCACACCGTGTGGCCGGTTTCGTGCTTGATGTGCACTGCTGGTGTCCGGAAGTCGCCTCGGCCCAGGTCGGGGAACTCTCGGCGGACATGAGCGTGGTTCGCCCATCCGCCATCATTGCGAATGATGTGTGCTATCGGGTTCTCATCGACGCTTCCGCCGAAGTGATCCCCAATGAGATCGCCCGTTTCTTCATCCACGTGGAAGCGGTAGGAAACATTGTTTCCGTTCAAGGCAAACGACAATCCGTCCACAACCACCGCTGCAGGCACGTTAGCCATAATTTTTAGCAGTCGAGGTGCGCGAAGAATATACCCTGCCGGGGTGAGGGCCTCGAAGGAAGGCCTGTTGCTGCCATGATGAACCAATAAAAGGGGCGGCGTTGTTGTTGGAAACGTAGTCGTTTAGCGGCCCTACCGGTAACCCAATGTTAAATACCGTAATAGTCGATGGATCCTTAGCCGGCGCGTGACAGGAGAGGACTGGATCGACCTCGCAGTTCCGAGGGAAACCCCGAACATTTCCCCTCACGGCTAGACCCAGTCCTCACCATATCAAGGACTCGGCGGAGGGGCAACGTGGGGCGTTGACATGACGAAAGCCCTGTGGAATTACCTACCCTAAACATCTTATGACACACATAGAGGCGTGCCATCATTGGAAGGCGTTCTAGTCTTGTACATGTATTGGTGTCTTTATCTACGACTTCTCTACTATGGCAGCCAAACTTGTTACCTCCACAGCGTTCTCACCACTACAACTATTCACTAGTAACCAAACCAGCTAGATTACAAGAGGCAAGGCCCGTACCCAGTGCCAGCTGTGGGCAAGTCTTGGTAATGGTACGTTACACTCAAAATATATTCGCTTTTACAAGCCCTCCGTATTGAAACCATTTATTGGGTGTTGCTAGACTGGCGGCGGTAACTGATCCTCAGCACAGTACCCACGGGTCCGAAACGCGCGCCTGTGTCGCGTTCCATATGATACAGATTGCTCTTCTTCATCGCTTGCTTGCCCGGCTTTGTCGCTATCTTGCCCATCTCCATTGTCACCCTGCTTGGACGCCCCTTTCCTTTTGCTCTTCTTCTCGGCCCATTTCTCATCGTTTTCTTTTCTCTTCTTGTAGAGCTCATCCAGCAGCTTGTCTTTGCGTTTTAGCAGGCTCGCTTGGTCTATAGTGTACTTTTTCCACAACCGGCGTAGACCCGTGTACTCAGTGACCAGTGACAACGGGATGCGGAACAGAAGCGTCAGGAGAACCCTGACCCACTCGCTGAAGGCGATGGAAATAGATATGAAGATGACAACGGCGGAGACCAAGACTGGTTGAACTTTGTTAGCACATCCACTCCCGGTGAAGCTGTCAGCGTGGTGTCTTACACATATATTGAATTTGTTGCGGGAGTGACATCCAACTGTCGCCCGTGCTGGTCTGATTGTTCATCCCGAAGAAACCGGCGAAAAACCCGAGCGGTAGCTGCAGCGCAATGTTAGTCGAATCATCATCGTGAGGGGCCCAACGGCAGGAAGAATTACAAAGAAGATAGTAACCAGGGTAAAGGCCATGATGGCCCTCCCTTGCTTCACGCTTTCGGTAGCTCTTTCCAGCGCCGACCTGGCCTCCACAATGCTGGCCTGTTGCTGCTTCAACGACAGCAGTCTCTCCAACTTTGAATGAGCGTTAGCTGAGACTCTACTCGTGGGGAACGTCTAGGGAAATACCTGTTGGCACGTGCGGAGCGCGGAATCCTTGAGATCATGAATCTCATCCAGTCGACTCCTGATAAGCTCCAGCAACATCTCTGCTTCCTGTACATCATTATCTGCGGGCTTGTGTATTGACTGAGACTTTGTGCTTATCAGAGTAGCTCGGTCGAAGTCATTATCTCGAGGGAGCACGTCGCCTGTGAAGCTACCAGGCACAACGAAGAATCTCTCGCCCTCATCTTGCCCGTGGTTTCTATGCTGCCGGATGTATCTGCTGAATTCTTTGACTACCTGGAGCTGCTGACTGAATACTTGCTGCATAATCATGAGCTCTTCGACCAGGTCGTGGGCTTCTTTGAGCAGTGTTCCTTCGGGGTTGATGTCCATGTATCTCTGGTTGAATGCATAGGGTCCAGTATGGGACTTCATCAAGTGGAGAGCAGTGTTTCTCCAGAAACTATGGAAGGCGATGGTGGTGTGCTCAGTCTGTCCATGAGTCAATTGGACCAACTCTTGATGCGGATTCGGATGCTACGAACCACACGCCCAATAGCTGAGCCAAACAAGTCAATCACCTCTGGTCTCTGGTCTAGGGGCTTGGTTCGGTCGAAGAAGACTCTTGAACACTGGTCCACAATGATCAAAGCTGCATTCATTCATCAGCGGGACACGAAAGCCTTATCCGCTAGGAGTTCTTACCAAGATGGTAGATGGACTTGATTTCACCGTCATTCTCAAGATAGTCTCTCAAACACCTGTGCACGCCGGATGAGTCGGGCTTGTTTCGTCCCCAGCGACGCGGGAACGAGGTTATGATGGTGTCTAAAACGTAAGCAGTTGCAGCATAACTTGGGTGACCTCACGTACTGTCATCCAAGATCCAGAGCCATAGCTGGTCCACCATCACTACTCTCGCGGTTCGGCTATGGAGGCTTCGACTCCCCCGCGTTTCTCGATATACTACCTGGTCTCGGTCTCGCTCTGAGGTGTCGTCCAATGTCGAGAAGTAATACTGGTCCAAAGTTCGCCGGACATGGAGAGGGGGGTCCTTGTAGAGGTTGTCTTTTAGAAGCTTCTCGTCAATGACGTAGTCCATGGCATCTGCGACCTTGGCAAGGTTCATAAGATATGTACCAAGGCGTGTGGGACTAGTTTGCAGGTAAGCTATGGTGCCTGGATGTGCGTGATAGAGATATTCTCAAAGCGGCTTCACTCTGTGTCTTACCACCTACTTACATCTTTGGTTGACCTCGTGCTGCATGGACCACACTCCTCAAATGTTTGTGGCTTTTGGTCCTCTTCTTTGACTTTATCTCGGCTTCCTTGATCGCCTCGAGCATCTTGGAACGTCTGCTATCCGTCTCCCAGTGTAGATATGGCAACTGATGGGTCAGCCGAGTTCATCAGGAGGGGACAGTAGCATACAAAAAGTGCAACATTCTTCCCAGACCTTGAGAATCGTTCTGCACTGGAAGGGTCCGGAGTGTTTAGTCGACTAGGTCCTGCGTTGCTATCTGCCGCGGCGGTAAGCTTGGTCTCTGTTCATCTGAGAACATCCCAGGGGAACTTACTTCCGGGAATCACAGAACACCGAGCTCTCATGTGCCTTGCGTGCACAGGGGAACTGACTCCTACTCTTTGCGCTTGTCCGTGCATTTGCCCTCGCCAGAACTCCCGGCATAGGATCTTCTCGGAGTTGTTCATCTTTGAGCGGCGTTTCAGTTCATCAGGGATGATATCATCCTCGCCGTAGTATCGGGCCACGGCTTTCTGGAATAATTTACTTGTCAGCTAGCATCTTTGCGCTGGGATCCATGTTCCTTACCTCTATCCAGCCCATATCGTTTGTTGGGAAGTGAAAATATCGCAGATGGTCTTCAGCCCTCATGGTTAAGGGATTCTTGGCATTGTTCTTCCTCAGGAGGCGATGAGCCGACACTTTTTGACTTGGGAAGTGACCGCTAAGCCAGTCGTGCTGATAATCAGTACCGATGTATCCGCCATCCTCTGTAGACTTGAAGTAAATGGCATAGGCATTCACATCAAACGTAGGTTCTCCGGCAAGCATCGGCTGAGTTGGCTCGGGTTCAGCGTCGCGTTGCTGTTCCCTTTCCTCATGGACATCCCATCCCTCTATTCGGCGAAGCAGCGCTAGATCTCGGATTCTGTGTCGATCTTTTCTGAACCTCATCGTCTTGCGCTCGGCCTTCTTGAGCTCCCCCAGCCTGCGCTGGAACTCTTCCCTGTGGCGCAGATAACCCGACTCTACTTCCTTCTTGGAGGTAGGCAGCCTTGTCTGAACATCTACCCTCCATGCTTGATGAGACTCCCGCAACTGTCGGAGTAATTTTGCCTTCTCCCCGAGCGTATTGAACTTGAGCCTGGCCTTTCTGATGCGCTCTATCTCCTGGCGGACCTGACGGGCTGTCGCAGGGTCTGATTGGTCGAGATGTTTCAAGAATCTCTCGCGCATATCAAATCGAAGGCCGAGGTAGGTGCTCTTCGCGTCCTTGAAGAATGACCATGGCTGCGTGGCAAATTTCTCTTGGAGGATCCGTTCTGCTTCTTCAGTGGCCAAGTGGTCGAAGGAATTGGTGAATTGGAGATCGACAAAAATGTCACCCAAGGGTTTGTCGGGCTGTTCGTGCTGCTGCTGGGGCTGTTGGGCCGATCCGTTGGCCATGTTAACCATTGGTATCATGAGTCCTGCCATTTTCCAATGAATATGAAAGTACCATTTCTAATGAGCAAAGAGAAATGGCGAGACGCGAGGGTACGCTGGGGATTTAAGGCGGAGGACAAGCACCTCAATATCCTAGTCAATGAAATCAGGCTGTGAAGAGACAAGGATGTTTTCTGATTGTGGTGGGTTCAGCTCTGCTGATGCTTACTAGAAGCCACCCTCCCTTTGATGATGGACGAATAGAAAGTTATGAAATCATCAGATCCTACCACACCAACAGGCGTGGGCTGCATGCATGTCCTCTATCTCCCCGAACCAATCCGAACTATTTATATGCACTGACCTAGGACCTTTCCAGGATTCCCTCACAAGGCTGCGCTATCATCCTCTTTCAGGTAATTTGTCAAAATGTAGTATATGAAGAGCCAACGTGTGATGTCGTCTGACGATGTCTTGATTGTTGAACTCTGTTCTTTGGTCCTGCGGGCAGCAGGGCACCCATCATTATTCGCATATACTATTGTTCTTTTCCCCTCACTGCACGCGCCTACTATATCATAGTATATATATTAGGGTTCCATGGCAAGCTAAAAGCCCTCAGACAATTGATGAGGAACGCAACATGGAGGAATATTCAAGCTCATGCCTTGTCACCAAATGCGAACAAGCTTTCCTGAACCGCTTGAATTCAAGATCAACCCCTGCGGCTTTGTCCGTCGAACTGTTGAAATAGGTCACATAGCAAGCTCTACAGTCTTTGGATAAAATTTGCAGTCCAGAAAAGTCCCACGATGCGGTAGTCTTCATCTTACACTACTGAAGCACACAGGAGGGACTTGGTATGTTTGATAGAGTCCTTGCAAACCTCAATAGCCACTAATATTTAGCTGCAAATCTAGAAATCTTGACGCTGGAGAAGGATTTCAACCTGCTTCCAGAACTGAGTTGCATGCTTGAAGCATTATCCCTCACAACCTCCGCAATAGCTATGAAGATTCTACTATTAGTTTATGGCTGATTGGCAGGGATTATTATCTCGATTTGCAGCACAAAGCATTACTTGGGTAACAAAAGTCAGCTCAGAGCGATCACACAGGAAAGCGCCCAGTCGTGGAGTGAAGCATGGGTGTGTTGGCCTCTTATAATCCTAGCGAAATGATAGCTAGGGTTTGTTATTGAACAACCATTACACAAGGGGCGCCTGCACAAAAAGAGTAATTTGACATTGGCAATAGCGACGTGTGACAGCCAGTGTAAGACCAAATCCCAATAGTCATTGCCGACGGATCGAGTCGACTGGTGCTGGGATTCTGCGACTTGGGCGCCTGGTTGTTCTTTACGGCGCTCTTGTGGCTGTGGAAACAGGTGATGTTGGACTAGAACCGAAGTTCCGTCAAGAAGTGGTGATGTCCAACTTAAACTTGACATATTGCATGTTCTAGGCCTTTGCCGCCGTATATGGACAAATGGGAACAAGAAGGCGGTACGATTGGTAATCCTCGCACAGGAGCTGCGCCGTTCGCCTGCGTGGAAAAATATATTGCTGAAGACACACGATTGGTGGAGCCTGCTCATCCAGCCCACGAGCTGAGACTACTCTGACTTGCAGATAAGATCTTTCGCGTGGCCTTGATTACATCGCATCATGGGACACCCACCGCAGGCTTAAAGTAGGATACACCTCCGTTTACTCCGTGACTGATTAAGGTTATAAACGCAGTGGTCTCACTATCGTCATACTACTCCAACATGGATTGGGTAGCAATGAAAATATTTATATGCCGCGCTGTTGATGGCAAACCCCTACTTATCATCCTGGGACACTGAACTCAGCCAAACGAGAATAAGATAATTTACGAGCCTTTTTTGTTCATTCATCATGCTGACCTCGAACGTGATGGTCGCTCTTCTCACCCTTGCTGGCTCTGTCACTGCCCAAGCTCCTAATTGGGGACAGTGTGGTGGTGCCACTTTCACTGGTCCGAGAACATGCTTCCCTGGTGAGTACTGAATGATCTCCGGCGAGATTGATCCATAGAACTGAACCAAGTATTGCTAGGGTGGAACTGTATCCGACACAATGACTTCTATTCTCAGTGTCTACCTGAACCCCAAGTGAGCACAACGTGCAGCAACCCCGTCGACCAACTCCAGGGCTATGCGGCTTACACTTCTGGGGGCGGTGGAGTGGAACCGACGATTGTTACCTCCTGTGAGGCTCTGAGGACTGCTGCTGCGTCGGAGGATGTTGGGGTTATTCGAGTGGTTGGCATGCTGGCTGACTGTGGCATCGTTGACATTGGCACTTACAAAACTATCTTTGGGAATGGCACCGATTCAGGTAAGAAACATCCCCACTCCCAAGTCACACCGTCTTTCTAAGGAACCCTAGGCTTCGTTGGAGGTGGTTTACGTGCCAGGAATGTTCGTGAGGTCATCATTCGCAATTTGCGATTCAACAACCCGCCAACAGGGGAGAGCTCTGTGTCTGTGGAGAGTGCTGCCTTTGTTTGGATCGACCATAACGAGTTCCAAAACACAGCTCCTAACGAGGAGTATGGCAGTCAGCTGGATATCACGAATCGTGCCGGCGCTGTGACAGTGTCATGGAACAAATTTTCGGACAGTGTAAGTATAGCCTTCTTTTATGTGCTCGGTGGCTATTGCATATTCAGGACAGAGGAGTCAAACATCCATTTGAATAATGAGCTGACAGGTAGGCTACAGTCAAAAGGATCTAGCAATCCTCAGCAGGCCTCTATCGCCTATACCGTGACATCCCACCATAACTGGTGGTTCAACCTCGATTCCGTTCCATCAATTCGCTCCCTCACAGGTCATATTTACTCAAACTGTTTTGAGAACATCTCAATTGCTGGAATCGATGTTCGCCAAGGAGCAAAAGCCCTTGTCGAGCAGAACCATTTCATCACCACCAAGAACGCTATTGTGACCAACCTCGACACACAGGCTCCGGGATTTGCAACTGAACGCAATAACATTTTCTTCGAGAGCCCAATCAGCATCACCCAGACCGGCCATGAGAATCCCACATATCCCTATAAGTACGGCCTACTCTTTACTCATACCACCCACAATGTGCTTCGTGGCTAATGGGGCTTTAGTCTTGACGCAGCAGGATGTATTTGTGATCATCTCCATACTTGGGCTGGCGTAGGAAAGATTAACATATGAGGTGTTAAAGTTCTAGTTGATTTTAGTGCCTCTCAAAACATCGCATCCAAGCCGGCAATGGGGGCTTCATCCACAATCGCATACTAAAGTCGCACACGGTGTGACCAGCTTGGTGATTGATAGTTTACAGATCTTGAGTTATCTCAGATGACTTGTTTATACAAAACAATAATACAAGGCTAGCCAGCTTCATTGTTATACTTTGCTTCATACCCAAGTTATGTAGCTTATGGAATGGAATAGGCCAAACCGCCCTCTTAAGCTGTTACTTGAAACCGAATTATGGCTACTACTGGCGTGTTCAATTCTTCCCTGCTTCATCTCCTTGTACCCTTAACCACTCATCTTCGACTCCCTTGTAATCCCCTGGCCCATATGGCCTCACCAACTCCCCCCACCAACTCCCTTTCCTATATGGGCTCAACCCCAAGTCCCTCTGCAACATATCGAAATACGGAACCGCATCAAATGCGAAATTCGGCTTTCTCATGCCCCAATCGATAGGGTATCGCCACTTGCCCCAACGATTGTGTAGCATCGTCTCCTCCCTGATTTTCTTCTCTTGTCCTGCGTCCTCTATGCGAGCCACTTTACCAGCGAAAAAGGCACTGATCCACAACCCGCACATGTGCGCCGTGATGGCGTTGCTGAAATTCGACATTGCACCAGCGAATGCTATGTCTCGCGTACGCAGGAACCTTGGCGAGGAAGGAACTAAGAATCGATAGAGCATGTAAGGCGTGGCTTCTCGCCCGTTTTTCCCTGATGCCATATCACTCTGCGGCTTGTAGTTCGGGTTCCAAACGGACTGGCGCTTTAGTCGTGGAAACTGTTCCAGGATGTACTGGTCCGCGGCTTCGACCTCGGTGTGCTGATTGGCGAGATCGTACCGCGGGGCGGAGTCTGAAGATTCGTGTGGGATGCCCAATTCAGACGCGATGCCCCCGGGAAGGAACTTGATACCTGGTCCGTGTTTCCAACCTGTGCTCGCAAGGAGTACATCTGATTGAAAAGATGTGCCATCTTCAAGATGAACCATGCCTGGGCCAAGGTGATCGAGCTCGCCGATATGTACGTGTACTAGGTCGCTTTTGATAAGGGAGTATATGTCCCTGTCATAATTCAGTGCACTGATGCTGGTGGCGGTAAACATGAATTCTGTCCAAGGCTTAAGCTTGGCGGTGTTGGGATGAACGTCGTAGTTATTTTGCTTCCAAGTATCGTCGGCCATGAGTTTAAAGATTTTGTCCGCGATCCAACGCCCAAGGCGGGTGCCGTGGATGAGTCGGCGGATAAGCCCGTAGCCGTCTGAGTCGCCCCAGATGCAAGGGCTAAAGAAAGTGAGCAGACGTGTATCTGAGCCACATGTTAGGAACAGCGCCCGCGGGATGTATGGGAGGCTTACTTACTTGCAAGCGGTTCTCTCCAGATTTTGAACGGCGTGGCGTATATGCTCGCCATCCAGCATGGGCCATGCCCACTCGCTGCCAGCCATTAGCCACGCACAAATTGATAATGCTCGAAATAGAGCAGCTCATACCTCTGATGATCCAGTTAACCTTCACCCCAGCCGAAGCATACGCATATACCGCATCCCAGGCAAATTTGGTCGCCCCAAAGACTGTCACACTCTTGGCCGTCTTGATGGTATCGCTGTTCTCAGAGAAATGTTTGGCATGGAAAATCCTGCCTCCAAAGTTCTCCTGACCCTTGAAAGTCGGCATATACGGGATGGATACCTGGCCCGTAGACACGATGAGCCGCCTGGCAAACACCTTGGGCTTGTCTCCCTCAATGGTCAGTATCCAACCCCCGCCATCCTGATGCTCGGCGCTCAACACGTCTTGGTTTAGCCGTATGCACTCGGCAATCCCATTATCACGAGCGTAGGCCGCCAGATAGGCGTGCACTATCACACCTTTGATATGCTCGCCTTTCTTGATGCCAAAGCGCGTCGGGTCGAGCGGGAATCCGGGGATCTCATAACCGCCAAGGATATTATTGGTCTTAAGACCAGGGTAAAGGCGCTCTTGGGCCCATGTTCCACCTAGGGACGACTGAGAATCCAGAATTAGAAGTGATTGGGAGGGCTGAGTATAATGAAATTGACGGGCGGCAGTGAGGCCATAGAGTCCTAGGACGAAAAGGTTATCAGTGGGAGGGAGATTGGGAGAATTGTTGGGGATGGAACTACCCACCTGCACCAACGACAACGCAATCGAAACATTCCATGATGGCTATTACAATTTGGATTATGAGCAGTGCAAACTGTCGTAACTTGCCCTCTTCAATAAGTATAAGATGTGACGAAGGTAGGGTACCCAGGGAGTCCTAAATACTAAGTCAACTTCCCCGTCTTACTCGCACAAGACAGGGGGAGACAAGCCTTTGATCACGAAAGAAAAAAGTAACTTGGATGTTACATTTTATGCCACTATCTTTAGATGCAATTTTCGGCTAACCTAGTTTCATGTAATGCGATTACTGAGGAAAGCTCTCATGACGAGGAAACTAGGATTCTACCTTGGTTACGAGTGGTTGTTTCCCGGTCAATGGCCCCCATTGTTGATTAGTTTAGACCCTCAAGTGGATTAACCAGCGGAATCAGTGGATGTCGTCAGGCGTTCGTTCCGGGATGTGTTACCAATAGTCTGCCTTGAATCTATTCATATGACTGTAGTATCGTACCTTCTGGGGGTTGGCCACTTTGCCTCGCTCCAAGTGCCAAGAATGAGTCTTGTGACCTACTGGAGGAAGTCACGCGTCCTTGGATGATACGGAGCACCCCGGACATTGCCATGAATGTGATACTGCGCCTTCTTGGTTATTATTGTTCCATTTTTAAATCTCACAACCGAAGGTAGCCTTTGTTAACCACTGCTTCGTTCTCACAGGTGACAGCGTCACGCGTGTCCCTTCATGGCTCCGAGATTGGACTTTCGCCGCAGATGACATCCCTTACAGTTAGTGTACAGAGAAAAGCATTCCGCGCTATTGAAGCGCTCTACCGACTCAAAGGCCATGAGCCGAGTGACTTTAGCTGTTTATGTGTGGGATTTCCCGTTCGTGTGCCCCAATGGGATACAGACCAGTGACTTCGAGGAGGCCCCCTTTGACGATAAAGACGATATCAGATCAATAGATAACTATTGGGTAGACTTTCGCTGTGTATTTTCTACCATGTAAAATATGTGCAATCGTGCTTCCCATCCATACTCCGTATGATTACCATCCTACATTATCCGTGCAGGCCACAGTAATGAGCATACACTTGGATACTACATAGCCCTCCCACATTGCCTCGATATTTAGTAATGACTGCCACTGGACTAGGCAAGGGGTCCATACAGTTCTGGCGAGAAATAAAATGTGTTGATCACTCCTCCTCCAGGCTTCTGCTTAAAGCTCACCCAGCTGTGAATGCCACGCCCCGAAGCCAGCGGTCTACGCTGCATCGTGGCAAGAGTCTTCCTATACTTTTCCCGATACACTGCTGGTGCAGAGATGTTTTCCATATACCGCTCAATGCGTTCCTTGGCCTCGGCATCGTTGGCAACGTTGGCATCAATGGGGAAATGGATGGCCGTCGTCAGGTTCTTGGGATCCTTCTTCTTGAAATAAAGGGTGGTCACGACCGGCTTGTTGCTATACGGCCCATGCGAATTCCCGGACATGGTCACCAGGAAATTCTGTATTTCATACGCCGATGCTTCTGGACACAGCCTGAGTTGTTTCTCAGCTAGTGTTGATGATGTGGCATCGCGATGCGCAATGTAGACCTTGATTTCTCCGTCATTTACACTCGAAGAACATCCGAGGCAGATGTAAACGATGAAATCATCGGGAGACATGATACTTTCTGTGACCTTCCATGCGTCATCATAGCCGAGGAGTTTGAGGGCATCCCGCGTCATCGCCGACGACTGGTGCTTGTCCGCAGGCATAGGCCCGAGATATAGCCTCCACTTCTGCGCGGACTTGGAGGATGCAAAGCTATGCCACATAGACACTTCAAGCGGCATAAAGATGTCGCGGATGAGTTCGAACTGTTCAAACGACATCGTGTCGCCATACTTCTTCAATAAGGCCTCGTTCAATTGGATAGCACTCTCCTGGTACTTCGCCCTGCTATTTTCGCGTGCTTGAGCTTCCACCAGGAATCTTAACTCATGGTCTCCCGTGTGCGGATCTATAGCGAGGGAGAGTTCGTATGGCGAGTGATCATTGCTGACATTGGAGTGCCAGCTGAACTCATCTAGCTTCTCTGGGATGAGTTCATCCCCCCATGCTGACATGGCCAGTTCAAGCGCATCGGTCTGCTTTTGCTTCAAGCCTGCTTCCTCTCCCACTGCGTGGAAAAGAAGTTCAAGCTGTCGATTTGCCTCCTCATGGTAGGTTCTCCTAGGCTGACTTGGAAGTACAGGTTTCATCCCCGCCCCAAAATGGCGGAGTTGCATATCCCTTCCTCTCGTGATCACGACGTTTGGAATTTCATGTCGTCGCTTGTGTAGTTCCTTGATGCATGCAACCGTATAGTCGATATGCGCATCAGAGAAGACATGGCGTGGTATAGCGAATCGCACGAGATTTGGAATTTTGGCCTGTTCCTCAGGGGTCTTCTTGTCCGCATTCCATGCAAATGGACCGGACTCGATAGATCGGATGCCAAACGCCTTGAGCAACTCAATCGCAAAGCCAACCGAGGCAAAGTCATCAGGCTTCCTGTTACAGCCATGATAAAAATCGTCCATATCTAGGTAGACTGCGTGTCCACCTGGAGGCGAGAGGACAGCGATGCCATTAGCCTGTAGTTTTTGAGCAAAGGACTGAACCTGCCCAATCCTCTGCTCTAGAAAGGATAGCTTGGTGTTTTCGTAAAGGCCAACAGTAGCCGCCATCAGATCACGACCACTCACTATACAGATCAGTTTGGTTGATAGACAACGCCACGTGCAGCGGGGTGACTCACTACCACCATAAGCATCATTGCCGTAGTTTACTATCTGCCGGGCTTTGATGTCGAGACCAATACCCTCGTAGCGCTTGGCAAACAAGCTCCCATCCTTGAAGCATAGTACGCCTCCCATATTAGCAAGTGCGTCCTTTTTCAGGCTAATGGTGAAACCATCAACGCATGAGAACATCTCATGGATAATCTCAAGAATTGTCTTATCTGAATATCCGTCTTCGTATTTGTGGATAAAGAATGCATTCTCCGCAAAGCGGCAAGCATCAAAGAACAGCGGAATGTTATTCTTTTTCGCGATTGCTGCGGTCTCCCGGATATTTGCCATGGATACTGGTTGCCCAGCAGCCCAATTGTTGGTCACTGTAATTAGAATCATGGTGACCTCGTGCTTGTTGACAAAGTCCGAAGTTGCCGCAATATCGAGATTGCCCTTGAATGGGTTTTTCTTGCCGATCAACTCGGCAGGGAATGGATCGCTGAGGCCGGGCTGGGTGAAAGCCTGGAGCTCGAACCCAGACAAGGAGGCATTGGCGGCGGTGGTATCAAAGAAGCCATTGCTAATGATGATCGGCTTTTGAGAACCTTGGACTGGGTGTGCTGCGACCGACGAGAAGAGAAGGGATTCGGCACAACGACCTTGCGGGACAATGAAGAAGTTGGGCCGTTCCAGCTGGTTGACACCACCATTGGCAAAACCGCCTTCATGTTGTTCAAGAACCTTGTCGCGGTAGAACTTGACGCTGACATTTCCCATAACTATGTTTTCGTACAGTCGATTTTGACTGTCCTTGGGATCAAAAATGTCTCGAAAAGCATCAAGAAGGCAGTAGTAGCCCCAGTTACGGCCGTAGCTCTCATCGCCTCTCATCACTATCGTAGATAATAGAGATTAGTTCGCGATAAAGAATGAACCAAAGGAAAATGAACCAAACAGTCTCATTTAATCTTGATAGAGTCTAGGATTAAAGCGGCGATAGCTGAAAAGTGCAAGAAAAAAACAGTGACCTTACAAGCAGCCCATTGAACATCCGTCATGGCAGAGGTGCCCGAGTCTGTCAGGAAATCCACT
This sequence comes from Stachybotrys elegans, assembly GCA_020746835.1. Taxonomy (NCBI): domain Eukaryota; kingdom Fungi; phylum Ascomycota; class Sordariomycetes; order Hypocreales; family Stachybotryaceae; genus Stachybotrys; species Stachybotrys elegans. The sequence continues at coordinate 1,315,238 of JAGPNK010000013.1, forward strand.
GTAAGGAGTCCCGCGGGGAAATTAAAGATGTTATATTCTACATCTTGCAGAATTGCCTCACGGTCCTCGGCTGTTACGCTCTGGAGTGACCGGACTACCATGCTCTGGTGAGTCGGAGGATGTAGCAGAGGGTTTTCGTGGAAGGGCGACATCTTATGATAGGTAATTTTTGATATGCTGAAGTAGATGCGTGCAGTGTGGAATAAAGAAGAATAGTATATGCGAACAATAGTGGCCTTGCTACCCGTAGGACGAAAGAACGGTGATTTTAGATAGAATCCGGTTGAGTCGGTTTCCCGTAGTCGCGATTGGGATGACTTGGTCTCTGCTCTTCTTATGCTCATTTACTCTGGTACATTTATCTCTCTAAAAAGTATAAGCAATGGCTCATCTCCGGTTTTCTTAGCTCGTAAACCAAGATCATGTGTTCTGTTCTGTGCCACTATGGCATACAGTCTAACGACTTCGACAACCAACCAACGTCATATTTGCTATTACATACCAGACAGAGCATGTCATATTTGATGTTACCTACCAGACAGAGCATGTCCATCGTGAGATGTGCACTTTATTACCATACAAGGCACTAGCATGCTCACGTCACTTCATTATTTCCCACGTTCATTAGACTCGAGTCCTCATCCTTGTTTATGCCTTTGTGTTACACAAGCGATGCATCCTACAGGACGTGGTATCGTCATTTGGCTTGCCGCATAGAGCATGGTTCACTTGCTCTAATCATCATCATGCAGTGAGACTGTGTCTGAGGAGCCATCAGCTTCATGATTCGAATGAGAACAAGGCTGCTCGGTGGGTAGTATCAACCAAAGTCCTTCTTACGGGGATTTAATACTGCCTTATCAACTCGGGTAGTGATTGCCCCTCAAGCCCGAAGTTCCCCAAACTCCGCATTGAGTAATACACTATGTAGGAATTCAGGACAGTAATGCCGATTGACTTCCTAATTAGGGTCTAGGGATAGCTGCACGTGGCTCACTTTTGTTGTAGTTTCTTGGCCGCCCAGCATCTTACCTGTATGAGAGCGGCTGAGCTGCTTACTCCTTACCCACACCTACCTCGCACCCATTCGGCCCCCATCTTGCACTCTTCACATTTGGCCTTCTTCCCAAGCCTTCTTCTCACTCCCATTTAGCCCCTCGTCTCGCATTCATTTGGCCCCCATCTGGCTTCCATTACGCGTCTATCTCGGTCTTACCTCGCAGCCAAGTCTGAGGCGGCAAGACCTTACCCCTGCTGACAACCAACTGCCGAACTGGGGGTATGACAAGTGACCTTTTGTATCCCGCATCCGCGCACTGAGAAATATCGAACGATTTCCGCAGGTCTGAATCAGCCTCCCTACGCATGTGCGATACTATACGTCATTGAAACACTGACAATATGGCGGTCAACGTGAACCCAGCAGAAATGACACCCGAACAGGTCGAAGAGGCTACCTACATGGCCATATCTCAAGTTTACCAGCCGACAACCCTGCAACCCTCCGAATTCCTGGGGATTACCATCAGCATCCTCCTTATTGTCATTGGTGTCGTTTCACTGCGATTTTGGACGAACTACAAGCATATTGGGAAGATCTTTGTTGAAGACTGTGCGTGCGGAAACATCATATGAAAACACAATCCATGTGCTAATGAACGTCTGACAGATTGGTGTTTCCCATCCATCATTTGTTTGGCGTGGTGTATTGGCAGTTTCTACGTATTTCTTTGGGGTAAGGTGCCACATGAAACTTGGTATACCACTGGCCATTGCATAGTGCTGATCACGAAGATAGCAATGAATAGGGACACAAGAAATTACACGGTCAGCCAGGTTACGCCGGTATGCAGTTCACTTCCTGGTTGGCATCGCAAGGATGCTTGGCGCTGACATATGATGCCAGTACTCTGCCAATGGTATCTTCGCCGGAAACATGGCGCTCTACACCGCAAAACTGCCCTTGCTGTTCTTGTACATGCGAACTTTTGGCCTTGTCAAGTGGCTTCGGCATACAGCAATGGCCCTAGTGGTCGTCGGCGGCATCAGTTTCATTGCGACGGCAGTCTATGCGAGCGTAACGTGCAGTCCTGCCCTTCACCGCGACGAATTTCCGCCGGCGGCATTCTTCACATGCATCGTCGGCATAACCAACGCATGCATGGCGCGTGGCTCAATTTCCTTGATCATGGACGTGATCATGTTTATCCTGCCACTTCCCGTCATTAAGGGCCTCAACATGCCTTTCCGCAGGAAGGCGGGTTTGGCATTTGTATTTATGGCAGGTTTGCTGTAAGTCGCCTCCTTCCATAAGCTTATTTCCAGGCGATCTAATAGCTCCACAGTGCCATCGTCGCCAGTGCCGTCAGCTTGTATTTTCAGGACGCGCAGCAGAGAGGAGGAAGCTCCGATAACTTTGCTAATGCCCTTGTCTTGACGTGAGTACGAACCGCTGTCTTGTACTCTATATATTGCTGATGATAAGTGCAGCGTCATTGAAAGCGCCATTGTTATCCTTGTTAGTTGTGCACCAGCCCTGCATTTGTTCTGGAGCAGGCAATCATCTGGTCTTTTCTCGCGGCTAGGTCTCACTCACCTGAGTGGAAAGTCTTCTGACGTTGGATCGGCTAGGTCTAATAACAGGCTATCAAGATATACAACGACCAGTATCATGATGAAAAGAGGTAAACACTCTGAGGCGGAGGCAGTAGACAGCAAATACACCGTAGGAGCGGTCCCTAGTGCCGAACGGCTGGTATAAGAGAGTAACAGGTATTATTTATGTATAGCTTTACTATGATCACCTCTCACCGAAGTCCTCACGACCCTATAAAACCTCCCTCAGGCCATCAAGCCCAGATATTTCTGCTATACTCGCTCGGCCATGCAAGCACATAACGCTCCTCCTTGATCTTGTCAATATGAAACAACACATGGCTCATCTCTAGCGCCTCAACAACGGCACCCTTGTTTGCCTCTGCTGGGACGCATGGTTGCTGCTCCTGGGCTGCCCAGCAAAATGGTGCATCTAAGTGGGTATCTCGTTCTCGAAGCCAAACATCAAAGGGGTGTGGGTTGAACATGAGCTTCTCGTGAAGTTGACCGTCCCTGCATATCCGAACATTCCTATGCTGAGCGAAAATGTGTGATCTGATGTCCGCGGCGCGGGGTGAGATAGCAATGTTATCTTCGTCGTTGCCCCGTTCCCCAGTCGGGCTTTCATATCGCACGACGCTGAGTCCCCCATCCTTGAGAACCGCCTCCTGGATCCATAACAGTCCAGAGAGCTGCTCGGTATTTCCCAGAATATACGGCCACAGTTCGGGGCTCGTGGGGTCACTTCCGTAATGGATTTCATCGATGCAAGAATCCTTTTCCCAAGCGTCCTTGTCTTTAAACCCAAAGGTGCTGTAGTCGGCGATCCATTTGGCCGTTTTGCTGTCAATGATTTGGGTCAGGGGGATGTCGGGCATTGAGAAAACGCTGCGGCCATAGAATCCGCCCCGGTTCCGGCGTTTGGCGGCTTTCCAGACCAGTTCCCCCAACGCCAGCTCTCCCTTTGATACCAGCGTAGTCAACAGATGTTCAAAGAATACGCTTTCTGACGTGGAAACCCTATCCTCATCCACACTACTCGTGTCGTCTGCGTTGCACGTGTCGTCTGCATCAACCGCGTACTTTGCTTGTAGCTCGGCGAGTTCGAGGAATCTATCAATGCGGAACAGCCAGCCAGTAGTTGATAGACCAGCCTCCGTGATTTCCATACGCGTTTCTTTTATGCAGCCCGTGCATCGAATATCGGATAAGACTGTGGCTCCTGAAGGAGCCCACATCATTCTCTTGGCCTTTTCGGGGTTGTGGCATTCCGGGTCTTGACAAAAGAAGGTTGCCTCTCCGGTGGAAATGGCAAGAGCCCAGATACAAGCGCTGTAGCTTAACCCGAGACGCTCGATCTCGCGAGTGTTGATGGTGAGACTTCCACTGCAGCAATTCGTTACCAATGCTACCTTGTCAGCAACAAAGGTGCACTTTTGACCCCGAAGTATGCGCATTGCTTGGCCGCAGTTATAAAGACTTTTTGTGTAGAAGCTTCTGGTTCGTACTACCACAGCCTCCGAAGGTATCTCGCACGATACTTCGAAGACATTGTGTGATGTTTGAAGTCGGTTCAATATGTCTTCGGGTCTATTGCTCTGCAATCTCTCGCAGAGGCGTCGCTTAAACGTTTGAATGCGGGAAGGAAAGATTGGAATTTCGCGGTATGGGTTCTCATCAGTCCAGGGCGTACGCATGATCCAAAGCTCCTCGTCATCATAGCCCCATGGGGAACAGAGCCGTTCTTGCGTAATCCACGCCCTCTGGAAGAAGGCGTTGCTTGATAAGATGTCGAGGAAATCGGACAGCTGGATAGCCAGCTGAGCAACCTCATCGAGTGACCAATCATCAAAATCTGCTGATTCAATATGGGGCTCAATACACCTCGCAAACCTATCCTCGATATCCAGGTCAACCAAGAAGAGCGCCCTTCCCATCTTGTATATGCTGTTCATGTTCTGCACAGCCAGCTCTTTTTCCACGTCGTCATATTGGTTGATGCATTCTTGATCGATCCAGAGCAAATGCAAGTATGTGTACGTTGCGGCATGGTGCACAGCCCTGCGAAGAATCTTGCTTGGGGCTCTTGATGGCCGCACTGTACCATCAACATCTCTAATGAGAACTGGGGCGAAGTTTGAGTCGGAAGTCTGCTGCCAAGTGTATGATACCGGCAGGCATCCAATTCGGTCCGAGTCACCTCGGAAGTCGAAGAGTTCGCCCTGAACCAAAGTGAGGATCAAGCTTGGGTCTGTCGCATCTTGGTCCTCGAAATGACGAAGCTCATCTGGATGGACAGGCGTTTGCGGATGTTGTTGACGAGTGACGGCTAGGAAACGTGGCGTGGGTCTCTTTGGTTTCGACTGGATCAAGCTGGAGATATCGATTAACTGTTGCTTGAGGTCTCGAGGGCTCGCAAACGAGTCACGAAAGCATCGTTGGTCGTCCTCGTTCATGCTGACAGATTGCCTGCGCCTACTGCAGCTGAATCAGAAAGCTTGTGTTATGGGCTGGTATCAAATGCAGAGTCTGTATGAGTACCAGACTAGTCAGGCAACCGGTAGCTAGTAGGAGAGGTTATTATGAGGGTTTGGCTATATTTTTCTTGGCAGCAATGGCAGTGTGGGAATCTCGTTGCTCAAAGTCAGAAGACAGGGCTCCAACGCAGGTGGACGTGAGCCCCCTATTTGTACATTTGTGCGGCCCCACATTCTACTGGTTCTCTGGCTCCTTGCGGCTCAAGGAATGGAGCTGCCCAGCTTACGACTACAGACTGTGCCGATAAGCCTTAGAACCCCCACCTAACCACCACAGCCCCCTCACGTAGAAGACTTGGTTTCCCTTGTTATGTTAGAGAACGTACGAGAGTACCTACTTCGACCATGTGCAAGCAGTTACGAAGGCCTATATACCCTTTGGGTTGACGGGGCCTTGAGCTTCGAACGTAGTTTCCCTTTCTGTATCCAGACCAAAGAACGAGTGGAGCTGATCAGATGGCTGACTAGCGGATTGATATATGCTATTGTCGACAAATGCCAGCAATAGAAACCGGCCTACCATGTTGCATAGATCCCGAGGTGGTGAGTATAGCCTCGTCAATCTGCCCGCTTACATCTGGAAACTGCTCTACCGACGCATTGGTGCCCTCTACAATTCGCCTTGATACCCTAATTCTATGGGTATCTTCATCGAATGCGCTATTTTCTTGTGTCTTGCTCTCATTTTGTTACCTAGATATGAAAAGACTTTTTTCTTCTATTCCAAGGCACATATAATCTGACTCCTGCGTTATTTGTACAGTTTCTCAGCACCCCTGGAGTAGCCATGCCATCCCTGGTAGCCCCCTACCTCTCCGCGGACATCTATACTCAACATTCTCTATCTGGGGTGCCCATCGAGCTCCTTGACTAAATAAAATATCTATGGGCTTGTATGGCCAATCAGTGGACGGAGAAGAGACCGAACGGGGCTGAGTTTAACAGGTTGAGGAGAACTTCAAGGTTGGCGGAATACATGATGACTCTACTTGTGCTGAGAGCTGCATCCTATGTAACCACGAAGACAATTGCAAGCTTTCTTCCCCCATCTTTGAATAACGCTCACACTGTTTCACAAATCTTTCAACTTAGTTATACAATTTCTTGCTTTGCTTCCTCTCTGGGCTCTTCGATCATCACCAGTTGTATATGAGAGACATATTTGATCATTACCTCCTCTCGTGTGCTAGTGTATGGGTCATGTTCCTTGCAGAGATGGATTAATGAAGGCGTATGACACATCTTTCAACAAGGTGGTCCAGTCGGGAACAGATTTTCAACAATTCCACTATTCATTTGATGAAACATTGAGCTTGGGTCAATGCCATCTGTTCAAGCTCATATCTCCAATCTTGAAGTAATGATTCAAGAACATGATTGATGTCGAACTCAGGCACACGGAAGGCGGCATGACTTTTCGAATGTTATATTTCGCAGTGAAATCACCAATCCTGTAAAGGTGAACTTGCTGTCAGCGCACGCGACTCAGGAACGTGCTAGCACTTGATAGATGTGGCGGCAGCCACTCCTTAGTCCGCAGGCGTACTCTCTCTCAAAGATGCTCCACGCACTGGCAGACTTCGGAAATCGACCCTCCGCATAAACTCTAATGAGAAGAGACAAGTGGAAGGAGATTCGGTATCTGCTTTTGCTACAACAAGAAGAGGAGGACGCAATAAGTCCTTATGTGGGATTTGGCAGATATCAATCTCATTTGCCATACGAGTATGCTTCTATCCCCTCAGCTATGTGACCACCAGCTCGTATCTCGGCGCGGTCTTCCACCTTTTTCCTCTGATCCCCACCGAGCTAGAGAATCCACTGCCTTTACCACAGCCACCAGTCCTCGTGCACCAGGTGCGTCTACACGGACATGCCCTGAATCATTAGCAGGCCCGTTTTGGAACTCCATATATTCAGCTACTCGATGGAGAATCTCTCAAATGTGCAGTGCAATGATAGGCGATTTGCATACTCTTCGTCCTCGCCAGCCCACCAGACCCTTAGCCGCCGAGATGCAAATTTCCTGTCTGGAGTGTGATATGACCTCCCTAGAAAGATACGACGATCACTGCTGATGATTTGTTTTTGCTTTAATGCTGAGGTGGCACAATTTGCTGGTTATCTTGTTGTTGGTTCCCTGGGCTGACACTTCGGGCGTTCTAGTTGACATGTGTTGCAAGGACCTGATCACCAATGCCCCCAGCAACTTCTGCCGCAACATGATCCCCTACCAGGCCCTCATTCAACAACCAGACAGTGCACGTATACAATGGAATTGAATCTACACACTTATTCTGGTAAGCCTCCACCATGATGTATGGTGCTGCCATGAGAACCTGTGCTCCACTCCCTCTTCTCTCTTTGACTCGGTCTGACTGCATCCGGCTCAACTGACCATGCTGGAATCAATAGCGCCATGCCTTCATCTTGAAGATAAGCTTAAGCGACTCTGGTCATTGTTTTTGTAGGCCTAGACAAGTAGTGGATGCGTACCAAAAATCTGATTTGCGGATTCTTACCTTCCGAAGGCCCGATGGAACCAGCCGGATCATCATGTCCCTTTCAAACCTGCAGGTAGCCCCGCCACATATCCGACTATCTGAAATACTAACCGGAAGAGAAGCAGTTGGACTCGGTTGGTGGTTGCTGAAATCCCTGCTTCGGGGCCGAAAAGGATATCATCGAGTCACACGGGCTCGCCGCCAAGGCGTGCGAAACCAGTTTAGTCCATCCCAACCGGGTCTTCATGACTTGTGGTTAGTCTGAGCATGAGTGAACAAATCTATAAAAGGGGATGCTCCATCACCTCCGAGCTGGAAACTTGAAAGGCAGCCCAGTTGCCCTTGACCCATTTCCACCCGACAATAACATGAAGTTGCTCTATCCTTTGCTCACGGCTTCTGCCGCCAACGCGCACACTATTTTCACCCACGTTGTGGCTGGTGGTACAACCTACGCCCAAGGTGATGGCGTCCGTATCCCATCCTATAACGGACCTATCGAAGATGTAACCTCTAACTCCCTGGCCTGTAACGGCTCCCCCAACCCGACCTCCCCGACCTCCACCATCATCAACGTCCGTGCCGGAGAGGATATCACTGCTGTCTGGAGATACATGCTCAGCACAACAGGTACTGCACCTAACGATATCATGGACATCACACATAAAGGCCCCACCATGGCATATTTGAAGAAGGTCTCCAACGCAGCTAGCGACTCGGGTGTCGGTGGCGGTTGGTTTAAGATCCAGGAGGATGGCTTTTCGAATGGCGTCTGGGGCACAGAGAAGGTTATAAATGGCAGGGGGGTTCATACCATTCGCATCCCAGAGTGCATTGAATCCGGTCAATACCTGCTCCGCGCCGAGATGATTGCCCTTCACGGTGCGGGCAAGTATCCCGGAGCTCAGTTCTACGTGAGGAAATTTGACGTGTTCCACCGACATCTATATACTGACCCGACGCGTAGATGGAATGCGCACAGATAAATGTTATTGGAGGCACTGGCACGGCTAGGCCTTCCACCGTCAGCTTTCCTGGTGCCTACAGCGTAAGTCAATGTCAACTAATATTGCTATTTGGTGCTTGATCTACTAAACACATATAATAGGGATCTGACCCCGGTATTAAACTGAGCATCTACTATCCTCCAATCACCAACTATGTCATCCCTGGTCCCCGTCCCCTCACTTGCTCGGGCGGAAGCAACCCTCCTCCGGCCAGCTCCAGTGCGGTCGTTCCTCCTCCACAGACCTCCACCAGATCTTCCGCGGCACCACCTGCCACCTCCGCACCTTCGGGCCCTGCGGCTGGACAGTGGCAACAATGCGGTGGTCTTTCGTGGACTGGTCCCACGACTTGCGTTGCGCCGTACAGATGCAATGTTATCAACGAGCATTACTCGCAGTGCTACTAAGGGGCCTTTAATAACCAACGAATACGTGTAAGTTTAAGCACTGTCATGCGCCATACGGATCATGCATCGGGATTAAACATAGCAGTAATGCTAGATGGCACACAATACAGACCACTAGGTCCGATTATTTTCTACGTGAGGGCCTTGTTCCAGCGGTATTGCCTGGTTTTTACCTGACCTCTCTCACATTATATCCGATACTTCAGATAAGTCCGGAATTGATGAAAAGGCCTGCTCTTTCTAAAAATGAGCTGGATATGCTTTATCTATCCATGTAAATATGTGTCTACAACAATGGTCGTTGATGCACCCAAACTGGATGGAAAAACTCTGGTGTTGATGTATTGCCAAGGTTACTGTAGCGGGAATAGACATGGCAGATATAAAAGCCTTTTTCTTCCCCCCTCCACCTTTTTTTGTGCGTTTTCAGACTCTTTATCCTGTGTTCTAACGTCAGGAAATATCAGATTTACATTCCGTTCACGACTGTTACTTTCGTAGATTGTAGGATTCTAAACTTGTCCCTCGCTCGGGCTACTCCAGTCGCTCTCTTTTGCCGTTGTTAGCCTACCAATCCTCAATCCATTCGAAGCCAACCATAGATTTGAGTCGCTTTATCGCTCTGGGTTCACCTGGGAGGGCAACCAAGACACGCACCCTTCCGAACCTACCAGATGGCCAGACTGGGAATCATCGTAAGACCCCGAGCCGTCTTCGTACACATCAACAAGAGCATTTATGGAGGACACCATCAACAGCAACTTCTCATGAGGCGCATCTAGTGTCAAAGCGTATCGCTACGTGAGTTTGGAGGCAGATAGAAAACATTTTCAAGTCCAGCAATGGTGGGGGTGGGTGAGAGCTTGCGAAATGTAGCATTGCTTACCTGAGTAGAGACCTGACACCAGACTAAGTAATAGGTATGTCCCCCGATGTGTGAGTGCAGCTATGCAGGTAATAATCGGCCAAGTGATTGGAAATCAAACCCAAAGAAACTCGGTACACCACTCATTTTCGTCCACCCCACCCCCATCCCCTCTGTCCTGCCCTGGTCCATCTTCTATCGGCATCCTTGAACCCTTACCAGGGCGAATCATCGACATCTGTGCCCCGTGGGCTGAGTCAGAAGTCTTGGCCCCCAGTTGATGTTCGTCATCAGCTCCAGCTTGGCTTATAACCAACAACTCTGGCGCGGGGACCGAGGTCTCGCTTCACCCCCAGTGCCTTTGCTCTTCATCGTTGTCCCCTTTCACCCCACGATCTCGACTGCCATATATTGACTGTCATACACTGATTTAGTCTTTCCGGCCTAGTTATGGAAGCCATTATCAGCTCCTTGTCAGCCAAGGGCTTTGCGGTAACGGCTGCAGTTTATTTGTCTGCCGTTGCCGTTTACCGACTCTTCCTACACCCTCTCGCAGGATTCCCTGGTCCTAAGTTGGCCGCTGTTACTCGCTATTATGAAGCCTATCATGACGTCGTGCGGAACGGGCAGTACGAGGCTCATATCGCGCTGATGCACGAGAAATACGGCAAGTTTCTCCGTTCCAAACGGTCGAGGCAACGATGCACAGACTGACTGTATCGTCAAGGTCCGATTGTCCGCATCAGCCCTCATGAGCTTCATATCAACGACCCAGTCTATTATGAGAAGCTGTTCCGACATGACGGACGATGGGATAAGTACCAATGGAATGTCAGTGCACAAAATGCGGAAGGTGCCATTGTCTTCACCGTGGACCACGATCTACACAAGGCGCGTCGGATGCCATTGAACAGCTTCTTTTCTAAAGCTAGGGTGGCCAAGCACCAGGACATGATCCGAGCTAAGCTACACAAGATGTGCGATCGCATTGCAGACAATGCTCAGCAACCCATTGACCTCGGTGCCGTGGTGAGCGCCTTTCAGCGCGACGTTTCCACTGACTTCATCCTTGGAAAAGACTATAATAACCTAGGTATGGAGGACTTCGGCGTAGGCATGACACTGTTCACGCAAGGTGGCGGCAAAATATGGCGTCTCACCAAGCACATTCGCTGGTATGGACCACTGATGCTGGCTATGCCGAGAGAATTCCTCATCAAATATGGCGGAGATGAGAATCTGGCCAATTGGCTTCGCTATGGAATTGCAAGTTTTCAACATTCCCTTACTTCTTCAGGCCAGGAAGATGCTATTCCGTCGTCATTCAAAAGACGGATCTCAAGATGATCATTGCTAATGCTGATAGCTTTATCCAGAGCTCCGAGACCGAGACAAGGCGACTTTTAAAAGCTGCTGCGGACCCCGTCATGGATGACAAGACACCGCGTACCATCGTACACCAAATTGCAGAATCAAGCCTCCCACCTGAAGAAAAGGTCTTTAAGCGTGTATTTGCCGACGTCGCTACCGTGACGGGCGCCAGCTTCGAAACAACGGCCAGCGTGCTGCGACTCATTGTCTATCACGTCTGGAGCAACCCTCTGATCCTGGGTCAGCTACGGGCTGAGCTGGCGCAAGCAGCTTCTGAGTCCAACTCAGAGCAATCCTTGGAGCTGCGTACCCTTGAACAACTACCCTATCTAACCGCGGTGCTAACCGAGGGGATGCGGATGAGTCCCGGCCTAGGCACTCGATTGCAGCGCATCGCTCCTGGCCGGGAACTCGTATACGGTAAATGGCGCATCCCTCGGGGTACTCCCATTGGAATGACTGCGCTGCAAATGCACATGGACGAAAATGTGTATCCAGAGCCGAGACGGTTTGTCCCAGAACGGTGGCTGAAGCCGAATGCTCGGAAGAACTTGGACAAGGTGTACGCACCCTTTTCTCGAGGGTCCAGAAACTGCCTTGGTATGCAGTAAGTTCTTCGCCCACTTACTGGATATAGCGTTCTTCCTGTCACGCATCTCGTCTTCCGGGGGCATGGCATGTTCTCAAGTGTGGTACTTGTGCTGACTTCACTCAAGCCTTGCCTGGGCGGAGCTATACCTGGTCGTCGCAGAATTCGCCCAGAGGTTCGATTTTGATTTCCAGGGCTTGACGGACGACCACTTCGAAGTTGAGAGTGACCAGTTCATTATATCCACCAAGGGTAAGGCAGTTCTAGAGGCATCCGTTTCCCTGTACAAAGGAGGAAGCAGTTAGGACCGCCGACAGGTTGACTGCTTTTGTCACGTATACTTTATAGTTCAGCAAAAGGCAGGATGCTTCGAACATCTGCCTTGGCCTACTCTTTCTCAATCGATAGCTGAGTTTATAGAGTATTTAATTATGCGGCCTACTGTAAGGAACAAACGAAGCGTATTTCTGTCTTTATCTGATTCAAGAATTCAGGCAATCAACCTACCCCCATGCCACACCGCACAGTCCAAAGCGCATCTCGTTGGAATGGAAATGCCTCATCGTACCCCGGGTACTGAACGCATGGACTTACTGAGATCAACCCCGGCCATGATCATCCGTACATGGACCTCATAAACCAACATAACCCAGCACCAACAACCAACAATCTCACCTTGCGCCCCTGCCTGTATGCACAGTAATACCAGCAGATTGCCAAGGCTCAGCATGACAGGGTAAAGGAGCAACAGTATGCAGGGTAAGATTTGCCCCATGACTGCGCCCGCCAACAGCATACTGTTGGGAGGATGATGCAGCCTTTCCACGGCTCGATTGGCCCCAACATTGCAGTGAGGGGGAATACTGCAGCATGCTACCTCATGTTGGTTTGCGTGCGCATTCACTGCCTCCTAAAGCAATACGACCCATGTGAGGAACAAACCAACACACAATTTGGGAGGGGTAATGTAGATAAGATGTTACTGAGAGCCATTTTCCAAAGGGAAGAGGGTAGCTATTCTGTCTGCGTGGCAAATCTTCTCGCAAGAACTGTCTTTAGTACCTTGTCCTTCGTCTGACCTCGAGTTTTCAGCCTATAGCTTGGATACTTGCTGCACCATGGCTAGCCCAACCGTCGTCTTCATCACTGGTGTCAGCAGGGGTAAGACGCCCCTCGTCAAGAATGCATCTTTATCTCCTGCCGAACCGAAATAGGAGCTCATACATCACCTGGCAGGTATCGGTCATCAACTGGTCAAGTCGTACATCTCCCGACCAAATTACACCGTCATCGGAAGCGCCCGCAATTTAGCGAGCCCGGGGATCGAGGCACTGCGTGCTGTACCCAGGGCTGACGGCACCAACCTTGTCATCGTCAAGATTGACAGCGGTTCGACCACTGATGCTGCAACCGCTGTTGGAGAGTTGAAACAAGCAGGCGTCAATCACGTTGACGTCGTTATTGCCAATGCCGCGCACAATCCTCCTTGGGTTCCGGCTGACATAGCCGAGGCCGAAGATGTGATCATTTCGTTCCAAGCCAATGCGCTCGGGCCTTTGCTCCTATTCAAAGCTCTCAAAGACCTGATGCAAAAATCTACCAAAGGCCCAAAGTGGTTATCCATATCCTCGGCCGTCGCCTCCATCGGCTTGCTGGATGGTGGTGGGACTCATAATCTAGCGGCTTACGGGATATCAAAGGCTGCCCTAAACTGGTTCACAGTGTAAGTCTCTGCCTCTACCTCCGCCTAGAAATGCCTTTAAAGTATGTTTCTTCCTCAAGCTGATTGTCAAAGCGCAACACATGCTGGTAATAAATGGCTTATAGCGTTCGCTGCACATCCAGGGTAAGTACTGGGTAACTGTCAACAGGTTAAAACCACTAACATTATAATGTTTGTAAACAGCCAAGTTCAGACGGAGCCAGGCAATGCAGCTGCTCGGATGATGGGACTCGAGAAGGCACCCGATACGCCAGAGCTAGCTGCTGAACGAATCATGGCTACGGTGATTATGCAAATCCCGATATCAATGTCTTGGTGACTAACTCAGCTAGCTCGATAACGCTTCGCGAGAGAAGACTTCAGGAAAGTTTTTTCATCTTGGCAGAGGGACAGAGATCCCTTGGTAAGTCGACATCATGGCAATAGGGATCTATGGTAGCTAGGGATTATTTACGGTGCTTTATATTATCGCGAGTAGTAAGCAGACAATTTTAAAAGAGAATTAAGCATTGTTTGCAAACCACAATGCACCTTGTGTCATCGAAGTAGGTCCTCTCGAGAAGGGGTCGAAACTTCATGCGTCGTCTCTGCGAACTGTATGCGACATGAGTGGCGCTACCCTATTCTGAGTGGTCTTTGTCCTTATGTCCTTCACATTCCTATCACCATCTTCATAGGTCCAGCCAATCTCGCCATGCAAAGTGAAAATGAGCATCATAGTAACTAAATATTTGTGTGGGATTTCCCGTTCGTGTGCCCCAATGGGATAGAGACCAGCGAATTCGAGGAGGCTCCCTCTGACGATAAAGCCGGTATCAAATCAATGTAACTAAATATTTATTTCAGTTTAAAGTGATTCTGCAGTCAGAACCGGAGCAAGGAAACCTCGCAATTAAGCTCCATCTGCCTTGCCCTTCACGTAGTGAGCAACGCATACCTCTGCAACACGCTGTTCCGCCACGGTTACATACGTTTTAAAGCTGCGCGTCGGCACCCTGTTCATGAATAGTTCGCCAACTCTTCATGACATTTGCTTAGTCTCGGGGGGCCACAACAAAGATGAGCATATTGGCTCCAAAATGAACTAAATCTTGGCCTGTTGATTACCATATCCCGGGTTAAAAATGCATAGTGATGCAAAAGACCAGAATATGTTGAGCGCATTTGACAATGATATCGAGATGGCAACCGTCCTGGATCTCAGGCTAGACATGTTATTGGAATGGTCTATGTCCGTTGAAAACAGTACGCCTAGGAATCTATTGCCCCTAACTCAGTTTCTGAAAGTGATTCCCAAGAACAATGCAGAGGGGATCCATAGAATCGTTCCTCGTGAAGGCAAATTGTTTCGTATATCATCGCTAAGGCAAAGATGCTAGCCTCTAAAAAGAAGGAAGAACAGCTGTTTCGAGAAGATAAAAGAAAGAAGGGGAGGTGAAGTAAGAAAGGGAAGTGAAAAGGGGGAGTGGAGGATGTTATGGCGAGCTGCTTAATTGAATATTTCTCCAGATGACCACTCCGGAGACAAGCACGAGAGACATTTATGTGCAGCGTGAGTAATGCAGACTTCATTGTGTTGAATATCAGTTGGCGGCTATAGCTGCCCAAGCCAACATGAGAAATGCGGACTTTATATGTCTTGGCTATGACACGAGGGCGAATGGAGCGTGTCTCACACGGACACCATTGTCCGTCCCCCCGACAGCGTAAACTGCACAATGCGAGCCTTTATCCTAGAGTGATAAGACACCTCCCTGACCCTCATAAGACTGAATTACAATTGCCCTTAGACATATCTCTGCGGCATTTCCAGGATATGTCATGTCCACCAATTGTTTCGCTTGGTCGTCATATTTCCCCCCAGGAATGATGAACGCGTACGCGTCAGCTCCTCAGCTACTTAATAGGCGCAATTTCCTAGAACAGCTCTGCCTTGTAAAGTCACCTAAGACCAGTAACAATCTCCTCCTACATCGTCGCCATGGCTTTCAGCATCTTCCGTAACAAGCGCAAGGATGAATCACCAGATGGGCCCTACGATGTCTATCCACTCCATTTCTTGGATCGAACCGGGCTGCTAAGTTTACCTATAATGGGGTATAACTTTCTTTACGACGAGATCCTCGACCCTCATGCGCTGTATCAGTCCCTCGCCCGGCTGATGGACATTGGAGATTGGCGGAAATGTGGCGGCCGACTGAGGAAAAACGTTGGTATCTCCCCTAAATTCCATGGATACACTTCTGACCTCTTTGATAGGCTAGTGGACACCTTGAGCTTCATGTTCCAAAGACTTTCACTCCATCGTACCCACCTATCAACTACTCGCATGTGTCGCTCAATCAGACGGTTCGAGAGCATCCTCTAGCAAGTCGCTTGCCCAAAAACCAAGGAGCCGAGCCGTGTATCGTCCAAGGCATAGAAGAGTTTACCGCACTGGGCCTTGGGTCTAACTCGAGAGGAATTCCTCTGCTCAAGAATCATCTGAAGAGCAATCTACCGTTGCTCAGCCTCATTGTCACCAGCTTCAAAGATGCCACACTGGTATCTCTTCACGTCCCACACTGCCTCCTTGATGGCATGGGTGTTTCAGGCTTACTGACAGCTTGGTCCAACACTCTGGCGCAGCGAGAAGATCTTGTCAAGCCTGTAGCAGGCGCCAAGCAGGATGTTATGGAAGCTGTGTCGACTTGCGATGAGTCAAAGGGCCCGTACATCCTTGAGAAACTCGAATTGGGGGGGCTAAGCTTTTTCGTCTTTCTCTGTCGTTTCCTATGGGATAGGTTGGTCGGTCCACCCGCTGAGCCTGTCGAGGTCTACCTCTCCTCGCAATATCTTGCCCACCTACGCCAAATCGCCGAAAGCGAGATCAAAAAGAGGCTGGGTGACCAAACCGCCTTCTTCATCAGCGATGGCGATATCATCACCGCATGGGGCAGCCAAATGGTACTCTTGGGTGAGGGCGGAGAACCGAAGGGCACTATGAGCATCAACAATGCCTTCGACTCTCGGAGTCGACTCCCATCCCGATTTTTGGCGCCGGACTCTGTATTTCTGCAAAACATGATCCTGCCTACCACTTCGGTACTTTCGAGAGAGGAGACAAGAGAAGCCTCCCTGGGGATCATGGCCCTCCGTGTTCGCGAGTCCATCTTGGAACAGACAAGCACAAGCCAAGTGGCTCGTATTGTACGCATTACAAACCGCTGGGTTTCTAGTGTTGGTGCCTGGCCTATGTTCGGGTTCTGGAACACGCGCCTGGTTACATGGACCAACTGGACAAAGGGAAAGTTTGTCGACGCTGCCAACTTTGGCGCTGCTGTGACACGAGAGGAGAAGGGGGTGGCCGTCGCAAAAGCCTCCACATTTTGGGCTTCCCCCTTTGTGCCTTTCGACCTCCCAAAGAATAACCACATCATCTACGGTAAAGATGCTCAGGGGAATTACCGCCTTCAGGCCAACTGGTGCAGAAAAACAATATATCATGTCGAGCAGGTCTTTATGGACTTCAAGAAGCAGACGGCTTCGAGGAAGGAATAGAAAGACCACTATCCCTGCATCGCTCTATGGTTCTATTTGGGCGGTCCATACTCTTAGCAATGGGTTGTCGTCTATAGGGAAAGGGTTCCTCTGTCGCGTGGAAGGACATCTTGGAGATTGGGCCGGGAGTTTGGCATAGAATGATGCCTTGCTATCGGTATGCAGGCACCCCATACGGAAGTAAAAGAGATGAAAATTGTGTTTCGATAATAAGCAGTCCTTTATCAAGAGAATCTCCTTTGTTACCCAGGTCGTTTACTAGTTTAGTTATCTGCAAGTCCCCATTCGGAATTAACACCATTGATACCTCATCTCTAGATTCCTCGAGTCATCCACTAGCCTCTGGGGTGCAGCTGGCCCTCAATGTCTAAAATGGGGAAGGGGCGTTGTTGATGCCGGTATAATAGTTGATCCAGTTGAAAATCTCGGTGTGCCAGACCAAGCTGTTCTCCGGACGAACGACCCAGTGATTCTCATCGGGAAAACTGAGGAACTTGCTGGGAACCCCCTTGACCTGGAGCATGTTGAATAGCAGGATCCCCTCGCTGATGGCCAGGCGGTAGTCAAGATCGTTGTGAACGACGAAATGGGGGGTCGTCCACTCGTCGGTGTACAGGAGTGGATTCCAATCATAGTATGGCGAGCCCGGGGCCATGCCCGTGGCATTGTAGGGGCCTCGGTAGTCGTGATCCATGAACCAGAGCTCGTCGCTGGCATAGCTGTTCAAGGTCTGAGTTACACCGTCGTGCGTGACGAGTGCCTTGAACCACTTGCCCATTGGCCGCCCGGCGATCCTGGCTATGTGTCAGAGCTATGCCGGGGGTTGAAAGGAGACACAGTCTCTACTCACCAATTGGTCATGTAACCTCCAAAGGAAGCACCTGCTACAATTCCGTTGCTAGTGTCGACGTAGTCAAGTGTCTCATTGACGTATTGCCAGGCGTGAACCAGATCCCAGTATGGGTACGAACCCCATCTTCCAGAGACTATTGCTTGTCAGTTTTGGTCGAACCGAATGATTCGGGGCGGCCCAACTCACCAGCATCTGTCAAGTTTTGTCCCCATCCGATAGATGCCGTCGGGTTGGGTGCAATTACCACATAACCCTGATCCGCCCAAGTCTTCAGGTTCCACCTAGTAGACCAGCTGTTTGCCCAACTTCCTTGCGGACCTCCGTGGATCAGGAAAGCAAGCGGGTACTTTTTCGTCGCGTCAAAGTTCTTGGGATAAACGATCCAGGCCTGCTGCTGTATCTCCGAGGTGTTTGTAGAATAGTAGAACTCAGATACGGCCTCGGGACCTAGGCCTGAGAGCTCAGCATCTGCCTCGTTGGCCTGGAAGTAGACCTTGAGCGTCTCTCCCGTGGTGGAGACGGTGTAGATGTCGCGGCTAGACCAGATCTTGGAGTCTGAAACGATCAAGCCGTCAGGAATAACCCAGAAGCCGGCCGGCAAACCTTCATTGGTGATGTTCTGTGGTACGTAATCATCATCAGCGGTGGTGGGTATGGAGAAGATACGATCGCGGCCCAAGTCAGAGGCTTGGGCAAAGATAGTTTCTCCATCCAAGGACCAGGCAAGGGAACCGGGCGATCTGTCCCAGTTACCAGCGAGACGTGTAATCTCGGCATTCTCTGCGTCGGCATTGGCGACATACAAAATCCTTCGGTCAGACTCGTAGTTGATGCCGTTCTGCTGGAAATAGGCAATCTTGTCTCCGTCGGGCGAAAAGACGGGATTCGTGGTGTAGCCTTCAGCTTCGACATAAGGGGCGGCGCCACGGGGATTGAGCAGGACGGCATCGTCAGCAGTTCCGTCAAACGGCACCAAGTAAAGGGGGCTGCTCGTGTAATTGGCCAAGGGAAGGTCGATATCCTTGGATCGGAAGACGATCTTACTTCCGTCGGGGGACAGGGCATAGTCGCTGTCGTCACCCTCGGTATCGACCGGGCTCTCTGCACAGGTGACGTTACAGATGCCAGAAACATAGTTGGTCAATTGGCCATCAAATGAGTAGCTCGAAGTAGATGTCCTATTGGAAGAGCAGCTCTTTTTGAGAACGCCGCCAAACACTGCGTTTCGCTGGGGAGTGGTCCAGTGATCCTACAAGTGGTTGTCAGCGATCAAGCATGGGCGTTGGGCCAGTAAACATACCCAAATACGTGGATATAGTGACGTATAGATGCGGCCTGTGCTCGGCGATGTGGGAGCCAGCTCTGCGTTGTAAGCAGTCCCGTTGGAGTAGGCTTGGCCCGATAGCAAGAAGTTGATGTTGCCCGACGGTGTGAGTGAGGCCTTGAGCCCAGAGAGCGGCGCCGGGATTGACGCTACGAGCTTGGCGTTATGGATCGCCAAGGCATCGCCAAGATACAGGCTGATACCCCCATCTCCCTCCTCGTTGGTGCCATTGACGTACAAGATGGTGGAGGGCGAGGGGCCAACAAAGACGAATTCCGATATCGAAGAGTCACCATCCCAATCGGTTATGTCGCCAGTCTTGAGGTCGAGCTTGGCCCATTTTCTCGCCGTCGCCTTCTCCTCAAAGGAGTATTTGGAGACAGTGTACAGAGCAAAGTCCTGGGGTTGTGCGGGTTGTGTCAGCCCTGGTGCGCCAAGCTGGGGACAAGCTCAATTGCCCAGACTTACGCCTGCAGGGTTCGGCTTGGCGGCGCCATAGCGATTTGCGGAGAGAAGCTGTTGGGGGGTGATGGCAGAGACGCTGGGCAAAGCAGCGGCGGCAAAGATTGCCAGCAAGAGCTTTCCAGTCGTCATCCTGATAATTGCTACGGCTTCCGCGGGAGTCGAAGGTGAAGAAGGAGGGGGGAAACGTGGTTGGAGGTGCGATGGCCATATATTATACCTGCTCATTCGCACACTCGCTGAGATTACGTCGACGACGATTCTGCCCCCGCATGCCACGCAGTGAAATGAATCAACCCAGCAAGGGAAATGCGTGCGGGCGGGGTTCTTGCGTGGGCTTACGGAACACGATGCGGGGGCAGAGAGAAACAAACATGGTCGCTGCTTGCTCACCTGCCTAAACCAGCATGATGTCGGCGAGCGGAATCCAGGCTCACAAACGGCCCTTCAGGGGTGGAGGTCCTGGAGTGAAGAAAAAGACCCTAAATGGGATGATGATGATGACACAGATGGTGGTATGCTATTAGCCTTCCATGGTGTGCTTTCAAGGGATTGGTTCGCTTATGTCGCCTTCCACGTACGGCAGCTTGACGACCAGGTTCGTGCCGATATTTCCTCGATCCTCGCTACCTACTAATCTCCGCAAGCCGGCTCTTTTTCTTACTCGTCTTGAAGAGCGCCAGAAGGGTATATGCAGCGGATGCGACGGGTTGCTGCCGGAAGGCCACTAATAAGCTGGATTGACAGGTCGGCAAGCGAGGGGCGCAGATATCCTTGTGCAGGTCTGGAACGTTCCTATCGTCGGCGGCGATAACCACTCGCTCGGCGGCCTCCTGCGACGCATGTCCGAGATTGAGACGTACCCTGGAGCGGCAATGACGCGGCCGACACCATCAAGCACGCGACTGAACTGCAGCACAACCTTGGCCAGAATAGCATCTTACTCCTCCAACAATTCCCAAAGAGCCATCGCTCCCTCACTGCCACGATTCATTACGGAACTGATAATGGGGTCCCCGGAGCAGGGCCGCAGCCACCGGGCCAAGCGTTGGCTTTTTACCCTATCCCGGTCCGGTAGCAGTGACGGCCGGCGGACCTTGGGGATCGGACCTGTCCAGCATATCGCGTATCTCGTCCCAGCCCGGAGCAGGCAACCACCGAGAAGTGCGGGGTTGCTGGCATTGCTGTGCCGCAATGATTGGCTATAGAGCTGAGGCATTCCACTCATATTCGAGTATAAATGCGAGCTCTTCTCCCGCCCTCGTGCTTTTGTACCGCGTGTCTTTCATTCTCGGTCCCACATCTTCCCATTTCCACTGCCTCATCTCATGTCAACCAGGGCAGTGTCAACGATATCCTAGCGGAGCCAAGGAGAGTGTTGGTTTAATCTTCGTCCCCCCACGCATCCAACTGCGCAACATCTCCAGTGCCTTCTAGAATTTCCGACTATGGCTCGAGCGAAGCAAACCGCGCGGAAAAGTACGGGTGGGCGAGCACCTAGGACTCAGCTTGCCGGCGACACTAGCCACAGGAGACCACCGATACCCATACCAGAACGCAATTGCCTAGGAGACATACCAGAGCACAATTACCTAGAAGAGGCTCGACAGCTTGCAGGCTGGCGGCAACGCGCAACGGAGCTCAATGATCAGAATTCGCCTCCCAACCCGGACAATTGCCTTTTTCACATCTACATTGAAGCTATGAGGTCCTCAAACGTCGTTGTATTATTCTGTAAACCTGATATATGCGTCCATTTTAGTGGCCACATATACAGATTAAACCAACAAGACTTTGATGGCTTTGTCACTCTCGCCCATGCTGCTTTATCAGATCGCAAGATACGAAGGCCCTCCAGAATCCTTGCATTTACCTGTCGATCCAATGTTGTCCTGAAAGTAATCACGGGCGCGTGGACCAGCTTCACGGGTCGCACATATCCAGAATTCTCCGAGGCGCGGTGTACGAACTTTGGACCGTACCCACCCGAGACCTTTGCGTCTCCCTCTACCGATCCAGAGTCTTCAGAAAATGGGCCGGGGCCAAAGATGCACGCCCTGACTGCGCTTCTGTCCTTGGCCTACGTTGGCGTCGAGGGCGACCCCGAGGAGGTAGAGTTTAGCTCGGACATACAAAGCGGGCCAATTTCTCAGATCGCGACAATGTATGAGAATGCCGTCTTTGCTCGTCTTGCGGAAGACTTTGCGGAAATGGAAGACGCACGCACACAACAGGAAGTTAGTGCACAAGTACGGTCAGAGCTCCAGGCATCTTTACAACGTCAACCAGGAGCAAGTGTGAAGAGGTAAGATAACGATGGGCCGTCTATTCTATGTGAGTTTGTTTCGGAGGTCTATGTGCAAGTCATGAAATGCCGTGTAATTTGTCTTCTACACTATTATACTTTCTAATGGTAAACCGAACTTTATAAATATTCATGGGCGACCGTCTGGTCTTTCCTCTCCCTGCTCTGTGATCTCCTTGATTCTTCTGGACCATTCGTCACAATCAGGCTGAGCTCGGTATCTTCACTCCGTGAATGATTGTCCTTGTCGTGCAGCGGCTCGTCTGCATCAGGTTGACGCTGGGTGGCAATGACATCCGTGAAACCCTGCCAGGTGCCGTGCCTCTTTTTACCCGATCCCTCTGAAGACTTGCTTTGTTGGGAATCTTTGTGGACGTAATGCTTGGGAACGTCGCTTGAATTGGAACCTCGGAGTCTCGACCGAAAACGCCGAAACATGAGCGAGAGAGCTGGCATGCAAGAGCAGATGATTGCGAGATTGAGCTCTAGCTGTGTCCAGAATATGAAGTAAGAAAATTCCCCTATCACTATGTGTTAGAATGGCTCTTCATTTCGTGTTATATGCATGCAAATAAATATCGGTAAACTTACTTGTGGAGTTGTAGGCAGAGTAGGTTTGGATGAATAATACAGTTCTGATGATGCTGCAGGCGGTGACGAAGAGACCTGTTGCAAAGATGCAGCAGATGGCTATCCTTTTCTTAAGGGTCATCTGTAATTTGAGCCTGTGGATGGATAAATATTAGCAGTAGCTCTGTACACGGTTGAGGAGGGATACTGACACCTGAGGTATAGGCATGAGAAAGATGGCCAAGTCCAGAATAGCCGATGCGATGAAAGAAAACATGATATGTAAATAAATGTTACCACATTTTCCAACGGTTTCCAGTTCTGGGTTCCAATTCGTCCAGAAATAACTTGCAGGGCGGCAAAGAGTGGCTGTCGAGATGGTGAAGGCAACATAGTAGATGGCGACTAGTATCAAAACCGCATAACATTGCCGTCTGAACTGATCAACGGGAAATATTCGAAGATACAGACACAGCACCATGACTTTCGAAGACGCGGCGCCTCCTGTGAAGAAGAATTCTGAAATATAGAAGAGCTGTGATGGATGCGATTAGCCATTGTCGAACACGGCAAACCACGAACAATATTCGATGACTTACTCTCCATCCCTCGGTTAATTGAGCTATTGGCAGACTCCACACGTCCTTGCCCAACATTTGATGAATTGCCAACTCAAGGAGGACCTGCTGACCGAGATCGACGCCAAGGGTGAGCAGCATGGTAAGGTCATCCCAGCCTGTACCAGTTGTCACAAAGTACGACCGCATACGACTTATGATGCGGAGAAGTCCCGCCAGGCAGGCCAAAGCAAACAGAGTCCAAGTGCTTCTTGCAAGCCACGGACCTTCGTCAGGGTTGTGGATGCCACAATTCGCCATGGATGCATTGAGGGCTTGCAATTGCTCGGGTACCGAACAGTTTTCGACAATACACGGCTGTATGTTGGGCCGCAATTCATCTTGATGGGCGCAGAGGCAGGGAACATCGACGACACTGCAACCGACTGCCGCAGCACCTTGAACAAAGCACAGCGTCTGACATGCAGTTAGCCATGAACTCGCCCCTCATTAGAAAGTAAATAGCAACAGAGGATGATGGAAGACAGGCGAGCAGTCGTGGTATGAAGAGGATAATGGTTCTTACCGCGCATAGTGGCACTGGTGCTGGAATCAGAGACGGGCCATTATTGGGAGGAGTAGATGGACTGTCATGATGGGGAGAGGTGGATGAATTGCCAGGACTGGGAGCAGTGGAGTTGCTAGGAGGAGTGGAGATCAAGTGAGGAACGGCAGCAGCCATGCATGTGGAACTCCAAGCCACGAGGGCGAGAAGTTTGGGCCACCGTACCATGGTTGAGTCTTCCGTGGTAAGAATCTGGCAGTGAACCGAATCGTTCATGCCATCTGGACGTCAGTTAGTTATATCGTACGAATCGACGAGCACCGTAGGTCCTGGCCCACGCAACAAACCCCCGCCACACAGACCTCGCGCAGATGCACCCTTGACAGATCTGGAACCAAGATATCGCGCAGTATGGATCCGATTCGCGAATCCCATACCAACTCTGGAATGGCTGTAAAAAAAAATCTGGGGGGACCAGAGCGTTACGCTGATGATTCATTCCGGACTTATACCAAGATTGAGCAAGATGAGTAGACACGTCGTCGACGATGTACTTGGCGGACTCTACAGACTTTACAGCGATACAATCAGTATCTCTACGCCATCAGAAACACGAACGTCAGACTGTCTTGCCCTGCCGTACCGAACCGTACTTTGGATCCTCTCAATGGGGAGTTCGTGCTGACATCGGGAAGGTCCAAGTGTTTGGGTCCCGGAGGAAAACCCAGACCATACACACCATTTGTCATTTCGCAGGAGGCTCGAGCGCTCGCACGTGCCGCTATGGCACCCACTGTCCAAGGTCTTGGAGCGTATGGGCTCGTTACGGGCTTGGGCAAATTGTCAGTGCGTAACGTCACCACGAACCTGTGGATACTAGATAGACCTTTGGCAGCCATTGTGCAGGTTTATCTGGCCAGATTCAACCATCTGCCCTCATGATTTGGCTCCACTTGTACGCAACGGCCTCGAGCCCCTCGGGTGGACCTGGTTCATGGCGAAGAGCTGGTCATGGGACGGTGGGCAGAGGGCCCCGTCACTCATTTCTGCATACATAATATTCACGTATGCTCGCTTGTGCGTCTCTTAGCATATCATGTTATCAGGAGAAGCCTCCGCCGCTCAATGGGAAGCAATGACAGTTCGCAACGCTATGACAGCTGCTCGGATCGCTTTCTACAAAAGAATCACATTTCTTGCCGAGGAGAAACAGAAAGGAACCACATTCACCAACAACAGGACTCGACTGCATTTCATTTCGCACGAGGCAGGCATGTGATGGATTACGCGACTCAAAGAGCAGAATGGAGGTAGGCCATTTGTTAACCTCCGCCGAAGCCTTCTCCAGGCGCCCGACGCCACGGCGGCATCGTGATGGAAGTGCCCGACCAATTTCAATATGCAGGTGGCTGGAAAACTGACATCGGAATCCATACAGGTACAACCATCAAGCGTTTCTCAATCGAGTTTTCTAACCAATTGTCATTGGCTTGATCTTGTCTTTGTTAGCAGAGGGGGCCTTCTTGAAATTGCTGGTCTGTATCCCATTGAGGCATACAAACGGGAAATCTCATATAGGTAGGTCAATAAAACTCATTCCCTAACCATTGTTACCTGAGCAACCATTCGTCCACCCACCTCCAGCTTTGACAGCCTTATTTCTGTGAAATATCTAGGCCTTGCAAAGATAGATGTACAGACTGATCTCAAGGAGCCATGTGTTGAGAAGCCGCCATCCTCAGTCTCGTATTTGGCATAGGGCACCTTCCACCACCCCTCACACCGGCCCCCAGCCTTCGAGGGTGGCGGCCCAATTCATCCTGCTTTTAGGGTCATAGCCCTGAACTAGGCTCTCGTAGACCACTGACCTTACATGTTGTGCTCGTACGCGCCGGCGCGCCTCTTTGTCACATTCTCCCAACCCTGCACTCTCGTCGCCCCTCCAATGTCTGGTCGTCCAAAGTCTGCACATCTCGGCAACACAGCTCGTCCACAACGTCGTCACCCCCTCCAAGGGTGGTGAGCTTCTGGGCCCGCTCCTCGGCATCCTTGCTGTCACCGAGGGCGCGGCAGTCGAACTGGCTTGGTGAAACAGAGACACATTGCCGTAAAACGAGGGCCATGGTGGGTCGCAGTTTCTCGGAGACCATTAGTCTCCGACGTTTGTGAGCCAGAAGTGCGGGTTCTGATGCTCGGGGTAAGGACCCCGGGCATTACCAAGTTCATGAACAATAGCCATGGGTTCGAGCATCCCGATTCCATCCTTTGTGGACAGAACCATCGTTGGGCCATGATCGTTATCATTGACAGCTGGCTTGCGAATCGTCATGCGTAGCTTGCCTTTGTCGTTGCACTGGACTATGAGATGGTTGCCCCGCTTCCTTTGACATCTGCTGATACTGATCTTCTCCTGACAGGAGAAGCCGTAGTCGTTTGGGGCGCCTTCCCGGTGGGGTTGGCACAGCAGAACTTGTTTCTCTTGTTCTGCCACAAATAGTGGGTATCCCCCCCCCCCCCCCCCCTTCCCTCCCGGACGGTTGGAATGATATAGCACCCTCGGAGATTTCCATCATGTCGTTGCAGACGTAAGCGCCCAGCGAGGAGCTCCTTTCCCAGAGGCGGCTGTCGGCCTCAGCGGTTCCGGAAGTAAGCCAAGGACCACCGCAATGACGATTATTGCAAGCATTTGGAGAGCCTTTAGCATTGCCGTGCCTACGAGACGATGAGAAATAAGAGGCCAGGCGGACAGGTGGCAGCGGTGTTTTGCCCTTACGGAGACTTGAGTCGGGTGGATAGACACACAAACCACATCCTAGCATCTCGGGTTGTATAGGTTAACCTGACTATCGCAAGCTCAAAACATAAATATTCCAAGAGTATCACAGAACGACCAGCAGTAATGACAGGGAACGCAGAGGCCACCTCAACGAGGGGAGTTGGCCAATGTTCAGAGGATGGCCATCCCCCAATTGACTGAGTCTGTCGGACTCTGCAACGCAATCCGGGAGAGGACCATTCGCTCCATCTGAGCGGCCCATTGTAGATGCATCTTTGGGCAAATTTACCCACGCCCTGCAGACCGTTAGTTTCGTTTCTCCATTTTGAGTGCAAGAGCATGAAAATGAAGGCTGCTGCGTTTTGAGACGTTTAAACCCACCGCATCGGGTGTCTGAGGTATGTAATGTGAAGAGCTAGGTATCACTCCAAGCAGGACATTAGATGAACGTCAAACGTATCATTACTGGGTCTTGTCTTTGCTCGGCCCGAAACTCTGCGCCAGGTTTAAACCGTCTCTTTTCATGGTAAGATGATCTGCTTCAGCAATCCCGGTTGGCATTGGCAAACACCGCCTTCTTGCAGGGTGTCTACAAACAGAATGATCTATTTCGAGGAGGCGGAGGCACCTGCATACTATCTTGTCTCCGCTGTCTCTGCTTGTGCTTGTGCTTGGGCTCGCCAGGAGACAGATCAGACAGACACTCCAGAGCATTCTTGCCCACCGGTTACTCTCTCCACCTTCGTGGACAAGACAATATCCTGTAACTGAATCGACAGCATGAGAACTTTCACTTCGCTATCCTTGACGTATGTTAGGGGCATTGGGCTTGCGCATACTAGGAGTCCGATGGGGCCAGTAGATGCTGAACAGCGAGAGAAGTACGATGGTTAGCATAGAATCATCAAGGACGAAGATTGCAATTCAGCGCCGGAGAGGTAGGCCATCACCTTTGAGGAATTTCTGGAATGGAATCCGGCTTTGCCACGCGACCCCTGGACCACCCCCCCGCTCGCTCAGGCGTATTAAGCAAGAGTCTGAACACCGCTGAGCAGCACAATTATTCCACCGACTACCCTAGACACGATGATGAAGTTTACAGCACGCTGCTCTATGGCATCTATGACTTTCCATAGGTACTACTCGATATGACATCCCGTAACACTATCGACATGGCGTGGCCGCCTGAGGATGTGAAGGAGGGGCAGCCAGACGACTGCGTCAGCTTGCATCAAGTCACGGCGGGAAATTCGTATGACAACCTCTTTATTCGACAAGAGGTTGACGTGAACGAACTATAACTCAATATGCTTTCTTAGTATATTGGAGTTTGTACCACTCACACTCTCATTCTCTATCACAAATCGAGTGCAAGGTACGCTTGAATAATGACTGCAGCGGCCTTCTTGTCTAGTGACGGTATGCGTCGCTCTCTGACCGCAGGGAGATGTGGGATTTCCTGCCCCAATGGGATACAGACCAGCGACTTCGAGGAGGCCCGATAAAGACGATATTAATAGATGCCATTGGTTAGGGAACACGCCCGATTACGAAAAGCTTGACGCTTGTGGCTGTGGGTGCGGCGCTGCCGACGTCAAAGTTTTCCAGCCACCGCAATTGGTGAGGAGCTTCCCTCGCAATGCCTCCGTGGCGTCGGGCGCCCAACATACTGCCTGGAAACACAAAGCACAGAGATGGCTTCCGCCCCAGGATACGTACGAGGAGGCTTCGGCAAGCGACTCAGTCTGGGTAGTCTTGGTTGCCGCGACGAGGTTGGCCATAGAAAGATAGCACCGCTCGAGTGGTTGACTGAGCCGCCAGGCTTTATGCCACCCCCTCATCTGACCAACCACTCGCACGACGTAGCCGACTGCCGACTCAAGCTTTGTGCGATAGCCATCGCAGGGGCCGATGCTCACGTTGTGCCAGGCCTACCACCTTGTCGAGAGCGGTCGGACGTCTCACGACTTGCCGCCTAGCACGGCTTCTTCTCGGAGCAGCAATTTCCCGACTGGAATCATATGCTCAACGGCAACTGCAACGGCCTGTGACTGAGCAGCTACTAGTTCGTGGCCACCTTTCCAACAATATACACAAAGGGGGTGGGAGTGATAATCTTTCCATCTCGGCATTTGGTATTAGTCTCCTCCTAGTGACGATCGACTAGGGAAGTAGGATTCACCTTCAGCGTATACGCCATCTTTCTGCACAAGACCTAGCCAGGTTGAGCATTCCGCATCGCGTTGACACCAAATGAGAGCAGCAAGGCCTCTGGCGGCGCTGCGGCTAATAAATCTCGGCATGTGTCTGAACAATTTGCTCCTGGCCCCATAGCGAGATTAACTGAGAGGAGATAGAGCAGTGAGCGTATGTAATGCTGCTTCCTCTGAATCGTTCACCGTATATGATCATCTAGTTTTTCTAGAAGAGCGCGTTATGCCATGGTCCACTGGAATGATACTGTCTTTCAGGCCTTTGTCAGTTTTTGAGCCACACTGTCCTGGATAGGTTTGGTGCCAACTGCACGTGAAGAATGACTCGCAACGGACATTTTCTTTCTAGATTTTCCAACACGAGTCGCGCGCCAATCCTGCTTTCGTCCGCTGTCTGCAAGAAATGCCATGCACGGTACCAGCCCGTTGGCTGTTCTAGCCAATCTACTTGAAAGAAGGGGCTTAGGGGCGAGGGTAGGACAAGTCAGGGGCTAGAAGCTGCAAGGGACACACACGGGAAGAAGCCAAAATTCGATCTTGCCACGGAAGGCTTGCTCTAGTAGCCGTGGGAGGCTCGCCGCGTCAGCCCCAGGCTTATGTTGGTGCCCAAGATTGTCCGGTAGGCAGCCGTTTTGTTCACGGAACCTGGAGATCACGGCAAGCTCTGACAGGGACCCTGGTATTTACTCCGGCAAACTCCTCAGCAGGCCTCCATAATTTTGACCCTGGAACAGCCATTCCAGCAACATGTAAATTTCAAATGGGAAGACTCTCATTCGTCCTTTATTTTGTTTATGGAGCCTGAAGCATGGAGCAACCTTGCAGCGCGACAGCCGGCCCGTAATCCGTCTCCAGGATTTCGAAGATGCCGCACATCAGCTGGGATGGAAACCATCAGCTGGACTTGGCATATGGCGGAGATGTGCACCCCTTTACCTAATTAGGCTTTTCTTTCCCTTCGTGATCAACAACTCGGAATGTGCCAAGCGCCAAGAAGACGCCTTGCCCGCGCAAGGATTAACCGGCTACCACTACTGCACGGGGATTGGCCGAACCAAGGATCCAGAGACCATGTATCTGTATTGTTGGGAACTTGCACCCGGTCGGTAAAGACTTCCCGGATGAGCTTGAGCCTCCCCGGCTGGGGCCAACAAAAGTACCTAATCGGATTTCACACGCATAACTACTTTTGACGGCCCACTGCCGACGGTTCTAGCGTCATGGCTGCATGTCCGCCTCCCCGTGGTGCGCCCAGTCCAACCACTGGCTTCTTATGCCTGTCCCTGCTTGGTTACCTGTCTCCTGTAGGGCCGCCAATAGGTCTCTTGGGGGGCAGATCTGGGGGTCCGGACTGTGTGCTCAAGGGTTTGAGACCAGTGGCTTCGAGGAGACGCCCTCTGACGGTTTAGATGGTACTCAGGGGGTCTTCACACAAGACGGGGGGGTCGACGAATTTAGACCCCCTTAGTAGCGAATCAATAGATAGCAGCAGGAAGAAACAATAGATCGATAAAGCAAGAGGCTTGTGGCGCTGGCTGTTGGGGCGAGGGTTTGCCCAACTATCGCAGATTGGTCGGAAGCTACCCCATGGTGGCGTCAGGCGTCCCTGTAAGGAGAGGATGGCTTCCGCCCCTGGGGGCGGATTGGTCCATGCGCTCTACTGCTTCCTCCCACTTCTACCAACGGTTGATAGTCCTTCAGCAAACACACACACACACACCCTGTAATTGTAGCCACGTCGACGAGACCGAGACCTTGTCGAGTCCGTGGCGTCTCAAGAATCTATTCGTTCACATCTCCCCATTATCTGCCCCGTCGCATTCACCTTGCTAGCTTCAAAGCCTGGTCATTTCCCTCTCTCTTGGCTAATCCGCCTGTGTGTCCCGGGGTTCTCTATGCTATATGCCACTTCCACGGTGCTATTCTCTCGGAGCCTCGGGGCGATGCGGGCAATACTATCCCTAGGGCCTGTTTGAGGACTATCTTTCTCGTCTCGCCCACGGTCCCATAGTCGACGATATCGTGTGCGGCTACGGCACCGTAACCATGGCCAAGGCCCCTACAAGCACCATAGAAATTGGGTCTATGTTAGCTGCTACACTACACTAGACCAGCATCCCTCATGCCTGTAATCTTACATTCCATACTTTACCAATTTCCCTATACCACGTGTCATCGCCGGTCGTCAAGATAACATTATAGAAGCAACTCATATCTTGTCAAACATGAAGTCCGGCGGTGTACCTCTTCTCATAGCAAGGAGATACGCCTGTATGTTACGCTTGACAATGCGTACCGCGCGACGCGCGGGGCGCGGCGCCGAGCCGATGGCGTTGTTCCTTACTCGTTTAGGGCTCGTATTACTTTATTAGCCCCCCACCCAAGATGCTATGTACATTTTGGATCTCCTAGCAAATAGGCGGTAAAGGTACATTGACGGTACGAATCAGTACTTAGATTCTTTATTATTCCTTATGGGAAGTTTGAGTCTCTACTAACATCATCCTGGTTGTTGGCTGATATTACTGTTAGTGGGCGACTCGCTGCTTTATCACCTTCAAGGAGAGAGGAAGAAGAACCTGCCCAGTCAACCAATAACGGCGGATGGAAAGACACCAGGGGCGTCGAGAGGGTAGCGTGCGTGGCTCATTCTAGGCGCCGGTTGAAAACGTTGGATCACGGCTGTCAATACATTCCGTGTCATACTCAAGGGGGGTTGGCAGCAACGGGAGGAGGGCGAGTTGGATGAGACCAGAGAGTTTACTATGAATAAAGTGCAGACGAGGTTTCCTACAAGATTTGGGTGATGATATTCATAAGATCTCCATGATTGCCGATGCTGCAGATTGCCTGCGTCCTATGTCGCGGGAGTGCGTCACGTACACTATGAGGGAAATGAGGCTTTTTGCATTCAATTAGGACATACTACTGGGCTACGAATGACTGTAGAGAATCAGAAATCCCGGTGCCGCCACTTTCCTGAGCATATTGCGATCCTTGGCACCACCTACAAGCGTTGGCGTCAGCATCCGCCGTCAAGGGCACCGACGATCGCCGCCGGCTGTCGGATCGTCGACCATGGACAAGTGCGGCATTACGAGATGAAATCGCATACCACTGTCGCTAGTTAGGCGTGGTGGTAAGAGATGGAAACGTCTCACGTAGTGGTTACTGGATACGTGAAGGTGCATGGTGGGATGGCTGATGCCGGGGTGGTACTAGACATCTTTGGGATCGCCGGCATAGGCCAATACAGACTAGACCCAAGTTGAGGCACAAGTCCCGTGCAGATTGTGTTCTGACCGACCTCGAGACTCGATCAGCGCGCCAACCAAGAACACCTGCCACGAATAATGATGAAGACCCACCGCATGGAAGAAGACCTGGGGACCCCTCTAACGTTCCATCAGGGGTAAACCTGGCAAGGCTGGAGCGGGGGCCCGTTGGCAACTTACTACTGTAGATACTCCGTACTCTAAGTTGAATGCCGGGCAGCGCTAGCATTACTCGGCTGCTCTGGAGCCCGACCAAGATCCACTTCGCGTCTCGTCAATGCCGATCCGCCCATTCTATTCACTTTCCGTTGTAGGCAGAACAGTCTCGACCCCAACAGAGGCCGGATTTGGTGTGCAGCGTAACAAGGTGAGCGTACAGTCGTGAATAAATACTTTTCATTTATGCATAATGTTCGTCCTTATCCGACGGCTCGTCAATCCACAGCACACCCGTAGAAGACGCCTACTGTAGGAACAAAAAAACGCGAATGCATCCGCTATTTGGCAGAGCACTCATTTATTTGGGCTGATATCCTTTCCCACACCTACTATTACAGTTGCCGGGCCTTCTGCGCAAGGTGAGACCGCCACACCCACGGGATGGCGCAAGAAAAGCCTACGACGTCAGAAGCCTGTCATCCGATCAAACGATGCTAAGCTAGCAATGTCATGCCGTCTTGTACATACCTAAGTCTGGTGCCGATCAACAGGGGTCTTCGGAAGAGGACTCGAAGAATGCCCCAACTTTACTCTAACTATCCGTGCTGAGACTAGTCTTTCTACATGGCTCCGACCTTGATGTAGTGCATCTACTCGAGTCATTCCACATTATACTAGCCAATCGCTCTGTGTCCGTGTCTCCTCCTCCTACCCTTGCCCCTGTTCCTAGCTTTGCAGATCCTTTCTCTTCCCCTCTCCTTTATTAAAGGTCGTCGCACCTTGTCCGTCACCACAGAGCATATGTAGACCCATAATCCCACTGCGGATTGCCCCCAATCGTTGTGCATAATCCCCGGTTTTGGCAGCGACCGGTAACAGACAAGGCCAGACTCTGTTTCCAAGCTTCATCTATTATCTCAATTCCTTACCTATCTTTGTCATTCTTTCATCCTGCGGAATTCGGCCTTGAGAGCCGACCACAATAGCCACCATGGCTTTCACACCGGATGCCGGTGTGATGAGTTCACAGATCATCACATTTTCTGTCGCTTCGATTCTTCTAGTCTGCCGCCTGATATCTCGACGGATTACAGGTGTGGGACTATGGTGGGATGATTATTTTGCCATAATTGCTTGGGTAAGTTGCTTATCACTCCAACTTGATGAACTCTTTGTCTCTCTAGTGATCCCTTCTCGGCTTTCATTGCTTGGATTGCTAATCGCGCTGTAGCTCGCTGCTGCTCTATACTTCGGTTTCACGATTTACTGTAAGTCTGCATAACATCCCACGAGGCTAACTAATCATCGGCATACTAACTCTTCATCTTCAGGGGCTGTTGTAATGGGCCTTGGACATGCAAAAGAAGAGATTCCTCAACCACCCGAGACGGTCGAAGAGTATGCCCGGTTCGGACTTTTTATCGCCGAGTTCACGTACGCGATGTCGCTCGGTTTCTCCAAACTGGCTATTCTCGGATTCTACTGGCGCCTTTTCAGTGTCTCCAACATCCGACTGGGAATCCGCATCCTTCAGGGTTCCACTGTGATTTGGCTTACCATCCGAACCTTTATGACTATCTTCCATTGCGTACCAGTCGAGGCGTACTGGAATCATAGGATCGAGGGCGCGGTGTGCAATATTGACCCCTCCAAATTCATGTTTGGTACAACCCTGGTCCACCTGTTCCTTGAGATTGCTGTCCTATCTCTGCCTGTATTTCAGGTCAAAAGTCTCAAGCTGCGAATTGGTCAAAAGATTGCCGTTGTTGCCATGTTCATGTTTGGTATATTGTAGGTTTTTGCCTCCCTCGACTCTTGGATATTCCCTTCATCACTTATTAGCAGCTCACTGACCGGATTTACTTTCAAGTGTTTGTATAGCATCGATCATCGTGCTTTATGAAGCAATCACATTGAACCCCGCGACGACCGAGATGGCGAGGGATATCAGAGGAGTCATCATTTGGGCAGGCTCGGAAGCTTACCTGGCTATTATCTCATGTAAGTGATCCATAAGCCTGGTCTGAGTTGCACTCCCACCTTTGATACTGACATATCGTGAAACAGCTTGTCTGCCCATGTTGCGACCTATCTTACGCAACTTCTTGTCAACCACGATGTTCGATTCGGATACCAACCCGACCGGTCCCACCAACCCAATCAGCGGCCTCACCAGCAGCAAGGGTATCAAGCTCACCAATATGACTCGGACGAAAGACGCCGACAACAGTTCCCAGCAACAGTTGGCTGACCTCGAGGATGGGTCATCCGGCGACATGGACTTCCACTACCATGCTGATCGCGCCGGCAATAATAATACGATTATTACTAGCACTGGAGGTGACGGGCAAGACAATTCCAGTGCCGTAATGTCAGGTGGCATTCAGGTCAAGAATGAGACGAGGGTATACTATGAAACGACTGATAGGAAGGATAGCAGGTAAAGAGAGTGGGTGCTTAATCGGAGGCATGTCTGGGGTCCAGAGTAATATATGATGTATTGATACCTACCAAGATACCTACTTTCACTTTAAAACTGCATTTGCACTCCAGATTTTCACCTTGGGCATTGACTGGGCTGAGGGGGAAGTCAGGGCGGCGAAGATTACTTAGCGATGGCAATTGTGATCGCGCTCGCCGCCATGATGAACTTGTCCCAAAAGGCATAAGGCCATGATGATAAAATGAGGTACTTAACCCCAAGCGGGGGAAGCAGGAGGAACAATAAAGTAGAGGTGGTCCCTAGTAGCTAGCAACCGATGCAGTCTGTAACAGTAGGGAAGACAACAAGGCCTTCGTCAGCTGAAGTATAGGGTAGGCGACGTAGTTGAGGAACAATTGGCTGCGGCAAACATAACATTATACAGTATATAAGGTCTGCAGAGGTTGGCCAGCACTGGAAGGTTTTGACCAGCCCTCTCTACATGGTATCAATCCAGCCTGCTGTTGGTACCTCTGCCCACAAGACAAGTGTGCCACCCCGTCAAATAATTGCCAGTCATCTTGAATCAACTGACAGTTATCGTGCTTGTTCCACTAGGAAGTTGGTTTCCATTGGCAAATGCCTCAGTGACCATGAACATGTTCTGTTCGAATGTTCCCAGGCCGTAACCCATCCTTGCCCAGGCGTCGAAATGGTTACCTGTGGTAATTGTGCCGCTGACGCTGCCAACTTTCTTCTCTGCCTCGCTCCTCACTGAGAAGTATTGGGTAAAGGTCCTAGTGCCTTCGATTGAGGGCTTGTTCACCCGCTGGGCAGTATAGAGGGCATAATTGGCACCATCCGAGGTGAAGTTACCACGCAAAGTCCAAGGCTCTCCCGGCGCAAGCACATCCCACGACTCGACAATGTAGTACTCAATGAGCGGAAAACGAGTCCACCCGTACAAGGAGAGATAGCCAGGGCCCTTTGGGTTATACTGCCCCTGATATCTGACAGTCCTAGCGAGTATCATTAGCAGTTGCATAGAGCACATTGCACTCTCATTTATGCGAAACTTACTTCCGGCCTGCTCCCCAGCCAGTGCCAGCTACCATTCCACCACCTGACTGCCCATTCCATGAGCAAGAATACCTTCCGCCACCTTGCTGTTGACAGTTGAACTGCCCCTGACCTTCAGTCCACCACTGCCATGGATAATTTTGGCGTACAGCGAGGCTGGTAGACTCGCGGGACCCCAGGCTGCTAGCACTTGGAGCGCTAGTGGCATTGGGAACGAGGGCCAAAGCGGCGAAGACAATGGATTTCAAAGATCCCATGATTTCTTTCAAGAGTGTCGCTGAGATTGGGCTCTTCACAGTTGTACGCAAATGTGGTCAATTCTGCGCCGAGTAAAAGGCGAAAAGGAAGCCTGATCATGGCAAAGTTTTATATGCTTTCTACAACAACCAAGACTCGGGCCATAGGGATCAGAATGGGGTGCATGGGCATTGGAATCTACGGATCGTCGTTCCCCGCTTCTGTACTTTGGCTAAATGTTCATGCAAGGGCGCGTGAGCCACGCACAAATTATCCTTTAATGAAGGATGGATCGAACGTTTGCTGGGACGTGTCAGTTAAAATACCCGGGCCAATTATACCAACGTTCGCAAGTGCCGAACCTCTTTATTCCAACAACATGAAGCTTCTGGTTTCGATAGAGATCGACAGACACGTCGCTAGTAACAGGTGACTCAAAAGCCTGCTAGCAAGGGAAAACCGGCTCATGACCTACGGCTAATTGTGTAGATTGTCGGCCGGAGTAAACGTTGGTCTACTTTTATGGGTTGATATTTGTTGTATATTGAGCCCGCAGACCGAAAAGGCTAGTTGCCTGTTATCAAGCCGATGCAGCCATGCGTTCCACCAATCCAAGATGTCGTTGGGGTGGTTTTCACTTTTCACTTACTGACACGTCCCATGGTTAGAACACAGCCGGCGGTTATGGCGACGTTGATAGTGGTATTTCCCACCATTCAACAATGCTCCCGTAACATCACAACTAGCATTAGGCTGAAATGCCCATGTGTGATCAATGCAATATACTGCGAGGATTCACAATCCCGTGCCAGATGGGCTAGGTCTTACTGCCGATTTACCACGGGTTGGGAGTCCATCCATCAGCCTAGGTTGAAACAGGGGTTTCGCTTACTCTCTTTGTTCGGACGGGGGAGACGTAGGACCATCTTGACGAAGGTGCCAGAGGGTATGTACAGGGTCCTCGTCTTGGGCAACGGGAGCACTGCCGGTGGCGATATCAAAAGCTAGACATATCACTTCTATAATAACAGTAGCCAGGTAAAAAAGCTTTCTCAGAGTTTGAGTCCTCAAACGGTCATCGTTGCAATGTGGAAATAATTTGCTTTATTATTCGCTAACAAGAACCACAGTCAATCTCCCAATGAATGATCGACAATTGCCTCTTGCAAATGCTGGCCTTGTAGGTTATTTAACAGGAATCAAAATAGCTTCACCGCTGGCCCCATTATTGAGCGTAAAGGTCTTCCAGCCTGCTTTTGGAAGATCAATTGTCATATCCTCACAAAGGTACTTCATGAACACACCATGTGTGATAACCACAATGTGTTTCCGTCCATGCATCGAATCGTCGCTTGCTTCAATGTCTTGAATTGCCTTTCGCAGCCTCTCTCGGAATATTTTAGCTCTTGCTGCAACAACAGAATCGTCAGCCGTATAAAGGCTGTCCTTCGTGAACCAATCCTCATCCAAGGAGCCAAAGTCGAGGAGTGGAAATGCTTTCTCCAAAATAGAGCGTTTGGATCCTGTATCACAGGGAAGATCGCTTCGCTCCTGAAGGTCCTTGTCTATGATGAGGCGGGCACCTTCACTGCTACCTTGGCTCTTGAGGTATTGCTCGCTTATGATATGAG
The DNA here is from genome assembly GCA_020746835.1 of Stachybotrys elegans. NCBI lineage: Eukaryota > Fungi > Ascomycota > Sordariomycetes > Hypocreales > Stachybotryaceae > Stachybotrys > Stachybotrys elegans. Next base: position 1,352,805 of record JAGPNK010000013.1, read on the forward strand.
AGAAGCCAGCCAGTGTTGTTTGCAGAGTGCGCGTGAGGGGAGACGTGAATACGGTGGCAATTGACCCTGGGTCAGGGAAAGTATCGGCTAGGGCTGATGCTTGAGAAAGACCTAGAGATGTGAGAGGCGGATCTCTTTGTGAAAAGTCTTTTGAGACATTGTGCTCTGACTCTGCATGCCGAACGAGGTAAATGAGGTGGGACATGGTGGCGGTTGCAACTTATAGAATATGCCGCGAAGTGTTTTGCAACACGATCAGCTCTATATATATAGGGCTAATGAAGGGAAAGACGTGATTCAAACCCCGCATCACGACATATCTTACTCTGGATATATTGGGCCAATGTAGCAAGAAATCAGTATAATAAGCATTGTAGGGCGAAATAGCATAGTGCAAATTGAAGTTTGTGTCACGATGCTAGAATCTAGAGTCTGTCGTAGTAATAGAGGTATATGGTTTGTTTGATTCGCCTCTGCCAGACTTCTCAGGAGCTGAGAATGCTAGCATGTAGCTCAGAACAAATAGAAGATGCAGCCAGGGGATATTAGAGGATCATGTCTTGACGATATTAAATAGTTGTAACATCGATTCTTGTAGCTCTTATTTCTTAGGTCTCATGTCCAGAAGAGACTGGATAAGTTCTGTTGGTGTCTAACAGTTGCTATGTAGTCTCTAAACCACTAGCTTTCAGCTCCCTAGTCTCAGACCACTATGAAAGAGCAAAATCCATCGAGAGTGTGGGAACATCCATGATTTAGGTCCGAATGTAAGAGCGGGGAAACCATATTCCGCCATGCGGGGATATTTCGGGGTACAGCCTATATATTATGTGCACGCCTCCGTCCGTCGGCATCCCCAACAAGCATGCTGACCATTCATTGGTCAGTACATATACCTGCAGTGTAGCCGCACACGACAACGCCGATAACAATATGGTCCAGCGACCCGGCCAAGCATGTGTTCAGTGTCGTGAAAGTAAGCGACGCTGCGCATCCCCTGCCTCTGGGACCTCGTTGGAATGTCTCCCTTGCCGCCAGCGAGCACTAGTTTGCTCACACGACCGGAGTGGCAGGGCCACGAGCCCTGGGAAGCGGGAGCTGCCACCTCCGGTGAGTGGGCGAGTACTCCATCTGGTGAATCTATACTTCAAATATATCCATGATAAGGCGCATAGTCTTTTTCATGAGGCATCTTTCCGAGATAACGTGGCCCGGGGGACAGCCCCTGAATCAGTGCTCATGGCCATGGCCGGCCTCTGTGCCAGGTATGTGACGCGGGATAGGCCCATGGCAGCTTCCCGTAGGATTATGCCAACATGCTTGCGCTAATACGTTGTGTCACAGATTCTCGCCGCAACCCGAAGTGCGCAGCTCTGGGCCAGAATTTGTACTGGCTGCGAAAAGGGCATTTGGCCATGACATGGGGCGTGTTTCATTAGCAAACACGCAGACGGCCATGTTGCTTGTCTTCATATCCATGGGCGAATGTGACTCTGACGCAGCTTCCGTCTACTTCGGTAAAGCCTCATTATTGGCATTCTATACAGAGCGTCACGATGCTGACTGGTCTCGCTTCATAAGCTGTAGCGAGCAGGATGGCCCAGATTCTGAATTCAACGGATGGCCAGAGTGGCGGCGATGCGCTCACCAGGGAGACAAAGCTCCGAGTTTGGTGGAGCTGCTTCATTCTCGACGCGTGGATGAGCCGTGGCGCCAACCTGAGCCGCCAGCTTAACCCAGAAAGAACTGCTAGTGCACAGCTGCAACTTCCCATGGAGGAGATAGCCTTTAGCCGCCTTCGACCAGGCGATGCGGAGCCCCTCAACCGAGGCCGAGGATTCTGGGCTTGTATGGTTGAGCTGGTCGAGATTTATACGCAGATCCAAGACTTGCAGCTGGCACTCGCTATGAGTGACGACTGGAATAACGAGAGGATTTTTGGAGATGTCGAGCTATTGGCAGGCCGGATGCACGCTCTTGAGGCCAGCCTCGAGCCTGATATGAGCTATACACCAGCAAATTTGGAGCGGCACATTTCCCAAGGACTTGGGCGTGTCTTCTTTGCTTTTCATTTAGGCTATCACCACTACTGCACACTACTGTTTTATTTGTACCTCGACCACCGGCGAGTCGCAGCCGCAACTCCAAGTAGGGCTGATGGGCGACCGAGTGGTCGTGCTTATGCTGACCAGTGTACATACCATGCCTGTAAGGTAAGCGACATGCTCAAGACATCGCGGGAGCGTGAGGGCTGCGAGGTCGTCTACAATATCATCAGCCACGTCACTGTTGTGTCGTCCTCTGTCTTACTGCACACTTACCTTTTTGGCGAGGTCGATGACTTGCCAGCGGCAAAGGAGCGCCTGCAGTCTAACTTTGAGACCCTCGTCCTCTTAAGACAGTATTGGCCCAGTGTCGAGCTTATGGTAAGTTGCATATATGTGGAACCCTGATGATTTAATCTTGCTTTCCGCCGTCTCTGTTTTGTATTTCCAGTACAGCTAACTTTGACCCCGGCAGACAAAACGTCTTGTAATCTTTCAAAACAACTGTCTACGGTCTCTTAGGCAAGAGGAAACGTATCAGTTTGACCGATGGATGATCCGGTTCTTGCTAGAGCACTTGCTCACGCTAGAAGACAAGCTACACGAGAGCCAGGAGATGTGGCCAGTGGAACCCGAGACGCTGGTTTCCGTAAACAGTGTTCATATTCAACGGAGCAGAGTTACGAAAGATATCATCAGCGATATGCAGGGCAGATGGTAGTCAAGAGTAGGAAGGCAAGACTGATGCAATACCATAAGCCAATTACTTGGTATCCCATTACATGGACCTTTAGGATCGTTCAAACTACCTTCGAGTTTCAACATATTACTATGTCTCGGTATTACTGAATGCGGGCATTCCCGATACTGTGCCGTATGGGATAAATCACGGTGACTTTCAGGACGGGCTCCCACGGCATATTTCCTAGTGCTGATTGCCAAACAGCCGGCAGCCAATGGAAGGACGTTCAAGCCAGTTGGCTCCCTCTATGGCTTCGACGTCATGTTCAGCTTCTTCCCCGACAAGATACCGAGTCACACAACACTTACCACTCCTGACATTACCGATCCATGGCCTGAAGAGCTTCATGGCAAGTTCGACCTTGTCCACCAACGGGCCACACTAGGAAGTGGGATGAAGGGCAGCCCCCGTGAGGCTATCCGGCTTCTCTCCAAGGTCGTGAAGCCCGGCGGATGGATCCAGCTCGGTGAAATGGATGTTTTCAAGCCAGTACGCGGTGGTCCGGCCACAGACGACATATGGAGCGTCCTCGCCATGTTTTTCAACACAGTTTCCCGTGGGAACGGTAACTTTGCCAATGAAATGGCTGACTGGCTCCGGGACGAGGGGTTTGAAAACGTCAGTGAGCAGTACTTCAACGTAGACATTGGTGCGCGTTGCAATGATGTGGAATGGGAATCACGAAGCACAAAGGTGATGCTAGAGACAGCAGTGGCAATGTCCGGCGCCGTTTCAAGTAGTTTCCAACCACCTCTCCCTATGCCTCAGCTTTAGGCCCAGTCTAACCTTCTTCCCACTGCAGAGATGAAGATTGAGATTCCCGAGTCGGTGGTACAGAAGCTGCCAGAGCGTGCGGCTGAAGAGTGGGAAACCGATGGTGGTACCTACAAGGTCATGTATGTTATTGGCCAGAAGCCCCTTAACTGGCGTTTCAATCCACCTTTGCTTTGAGAAGGCTGGGCGTTGCGGAAATGTTGATTGGTTGAGGGGTTCGGAGGAACAAGCTGGCTGTTTGCTGGGCCAGTATTTGCAAAACGTGGCCTAAACTCGGAATCCTCTAGACAAATGCCAAGTTTTACCGAAATTTACGTCAACCAGATTTGTACGGAATACTACACTTGCGCATCACTGCATACACACCCCTCCCGTCTAATCGCCTGCATGGTCCCCGTAGCTTGGATGCGATCTGGGGTGAGTCCCCATAATACCGTCGGTGCTTTTAAGCGTGACCAATAACAGAGCTTGGACGCCGGACCATTGGACGAATCAGATTCAGCAGACGCCGAAGGCTCTGGCTTACTCGGACGAGGTGGGACCGGCCTGGCACAAATTGCCTCACCCAATGCTCAGGACTTGGAAACCAGCCGGGGTGAACTGAGTGTCCTGGGGCGCTGCCACATGCACACACTTTGCGTGGGCTTCAGGCATACCACCCTGAGCGTTATGTTGGGAGAGCGCAGAACCTGGTAGCTCCAACCTCAGTGCTAAGACACTATCACGAAAGAAACTCGCTACTAATAGTGATAACGTATGAGTGGCACCAAGAATAAATGTATGAACAATTGGAGTTTATTTGGGATCTCGTTATGGACACGTTTTTGCCTTGAGCACTACAGCACTATTCCCGTCTTACTACATTGTAGTGAGTTCCTATCCCTAAGAGCGTCTCTCGTCCATAGATTTCTCGACAGGTACGGCAATTTCATGCTGTTCAACATGGGCCTCGCCATTGGCCACTTGCTTGATTGGTACATCGCCTAGATGCTCAGTCGCAATGGCATCCCCAAAGAGCTCGGCAATCTCTTCGAGGGATTTTCCTGTCTATGACACAAGGTATCGTTAGCAGATAGGCGACAGTGTCCGAGTCGGATGGTCAGACGTACCGTTTCGGGCAGAAAGAAGAAATAAAACACGGCGCCTAAAAGATTCGTCGCGATAAAGACAGCATAGAAACGCCAGCTGATGTTGGCTAGCGCGACTGGCGTGATCTGCGACAGCACAATCGAGACGACGGCTTTGCATACCATGGCAAACGCCAGGCCCTTGGACCGAAGGAAGAAGGGCAGGATCTCGGTAGGGACAACCCAGATCATGGCGTTGAAGAATATGGCAAAGCACGTTGAGTAGATGAAGATGGCGGCTATGGCACCCCGTGCACCAGCCTCCGACCCTCCAGCCGTGCCAAACGTCGCACTCAGGCCCATACAGATGGCAAGCATGGTGCAGAGGACGAGAGAGCCCGACCAGAGAGTGCGGGTACGCGGCCACTTGTCGGCGACGATGACGAGATAGATGATCTGCCCGATGATGCCCATCATACCGTAAGCACCGCTGATAAGCAGGGCCTGGCGACCCGTGAAGCCAACAGTGGCGTAGAAGATGTTCTGGAAGTTCTGGATGACGCCTGAGCCGCTGAGTTGGCCCATGGCGACTATGAAGGCGGCCGTAAGCGTGCGGCGGGCATACTGCCGCGAGAACATGAACTTGAGTGCCGATGTCCAATTCATGTCACCCATCATGGATTGCTCCAGCGCAATCTGATCGCGGACCTGCACAATCTCTTGTTCGACAAAGTTGCCGCTGGCACTGCTGTCGTTCTTATCGTGGTGGAGTTTATGTAGGACAGCCTTGGCCTCCTCGTGGCGGCCCTGCATGACCAGCCAACGAGGAGAAAAGGGAATCCAAAAGATGAGGGCAGACAGCACAAGGGGCAAAGGAAGCTGCATGGCCAGCGGGATGCGCCACTGGGCGTCGCCCTGTGCAAAGGCGCCCGCATAGCCTATCCAGTTGGCCGTGCCAAACCCAATCGCAATCATCATGCCTTGGAGCCCGACAAGGAAACCGCGGCGAGATGGGGGTGCCGTCTCGGCGAGGTAGGTTGGCACGACCGGGAGCAGCTGACCACAGCCAATGCCACCAACAAGACGGCCTGAGATCATCATGCCGACGTTGACTGCCGCGCATTGCAGGACAGCACCAATGATGGCTGTAACAGAGCGAGGTTGTTAGCTGGCTTGATTATGGCGCAGGAAAGGTCTTATTCTCTTGCTGAGTCGACAAGGGGCGATCGAAGGGCACATACTGAGGATGCAGGCAATGAGGATCGTATATTTGCGACTGAACTTGTCGGCGAGATATCCGCTCGTCATGCCACCGATGGCCTGGCCGGCGTTGTAGCACGATACTATGGCACCTGAGAGAAGCATATCATGCGTTAGTAGTGTCTTTGACGATCCTGACAAGCTGATGACATGGCAATGAACCTTACCGGCATACGCGGTGTTGACAGCGTTGGAGCCGTACATTTTGAGCCGGAAAGACTCATGGCCGAATGTAGTCGCGATAATTCCTAAAGGTTGGGAAGAATAGGGTTAGTCAATGTCCATGGGCAGGCAGCCGACAGAGGGCGTCATCGTACCTGAATCCAAACCAAAGATAAAGCCGCCCTGTGCGCTGACGAGCGCAATGGTGATGATGAGCCAATTCATGGTGGTGAGAGAGGCGTTGGGATAGATGGGGTAGAGGCGTCCTTCTGGGATGGAAATGAGCGACCGTTATATCGAGAGCTCGATGACACAGTCTCGGAAGCCCAGACCTTGACCAGCTCGGAACAGCTGAGAGGCAACGCGAGGGTTCCGAGCATGGACAATCCGGGGCCCCACGTTATGGCTCTTCTGACCCCTCAGCGGCACTGTTGAGGCGAGGGACAGAAGCGTAAACGGTGATGCCGGAAAGATCATTTCTGTGAACTTGAATGGGTCTCGACGCGCGGAGAAGAAGACTAGGCACTGGAGGTGGGCCAGAAAGGGGGTGAAGGGGGTGAGGTGATTCTAATTAGCCTCCTCCGCAAGGGGTCCCCATGGGGCAGTTTGGAGGCCCTCTGGGGTGGTTCTCAGGTATCCACAGAGTTGACGAGGAAACCCGAGGCTCGGATGTGAAGTCGAGCAATATTCCCCGCAGCAAGTCGACTGCTGAACCGACTCGGATGGCTGATCCGAAGAAATTGTTACCCCGGATCTCTACTCCTTCTCGTCAGTGCTAGTCACGACGTTCTCCTCTCTCTGCTGCACCACAACCTCGCGTGGCCGACCATTGTAGTATCGGAGCTGGCCAACATGCACTCACCCACCATCTCAAGACCTGTCTTTGAGCACCATCATAGCGGGCTCGGAATTGGCTCATCGCGGCCCAGGATTTCCTGGCAGTTCGGCGCCCTTCCCGAGACAATATACGACTGGAGGCAAACCAGTTACGAAGTCGAGGTCACCTTCAGTTCAGCTCCCGACAACGTCTTACTTTTCCATGTCACAAGCGACAGGTCAGTGCTCGTCCCGTGGCCATCTCGGCCATTGACATCCGGAGAGGGCGCATTTGTTCGAGTCCGTGTTACTGGCACATACAAGCTGTCCATTAATGGCGACTCGACGACTGTGGTGGGAACTGGAGAGTTCTCACCATGGTCTCCATCCGCTATGGTAGAAGCCGGGCTTCTTCAGTCATCGGACTTACAGGCACGCTTCATCACCTCTGCAGACAACATTGGCCCGCGAGGTCCGCTTCGACCGATCCGATTTCGTAAAGACTTCTCCTTACCACCACAATTCGGTGGTCAAGGATCCTACCGTGCTCGACTTTACATCACTGCCCTCGGTGTATACGAGGCCTTCATCAACGGCCAGAGAGTAGGCGATGAGTATATGGCTCCTGGATGGACCAGTTACAAGCATCGCCTTGCCTACCGAGCGCACGACGCGACGCATCTGCTTGATCCTCGGAGGCCAAACGTGCTGGCTATTGAGGCCGCCGAAGGCTGGTGGGCTGGCCGTCTTGGCTTCAATGGCGGACAGCGATTCAGATACGGAGACCGCATCGGCGTCTGGGCACAACTCGAAATCACCGACAACTCGTCCCAGCGGTGGTGCCTTGGCACGGATGAGTCGTGGGTGTGTGGCCCAAGCCCGATATTGACCAGCGAGATCTACGATGGCGAAGTCTACGACGCAAGAGAGGAAGACAAGGGATGGAATACAATAGGGGAATTGCCCAGACTCAATGCCCCTGTAAAAATTCATCCATGGCCGTCTGCCAATTTGTTCTCTCCAGATATGGCGCCCGTGCGTGTCACCGAGGTGCTGCCTTGTATCAAAGTCTTCCAAAGCGCCAGTGGTAAAGTCATTCTTGACTTTGGTCAGAATCTGGTCGGCGTGCTTCGCGTCAAGTCCATGACAGTCATGCACGGCGAAGAAGTGGTCTTCACCCACGCCGAGGTCATGGAGCACGGCGAGCTTGGCACACGGCCGCTCAAGTTGGCCAAAGCGCGGGACATTGTCATCGGTAGTGGGAAAACTCTGACGTCCTGGACACCGAAGTTCACATTCCACGGCTTCCGATATGTACAGATAGATGGGTGGCCCGGGCAAGGCCTGCCTGCCCCTGAGGAGTTTGAAGCACTGGTGATGCACACAGACATGGCGAGGCGGGGGTTCTTTGAGTGCTCAAATCAGAGCGTCAACCAGCTGCACCGCAACATCGTCTGGTCTATGCGTGGCAACTTCTTATCGCTGCCCACCGACTGCCCTCAGCGGGACGAGCGCCTTGGCTGGACCGGAGACGCTCAGGTCTTTGCACCCACAGCAACCTTTCTCTATGACACGATGGGGATTCTCGGTAGCTGGCTCGAAGATCTAGCAGCCGAGCAGCTTGCGGAAGGCCAGGGCGGGATTCCACCTGTGGTTGTTCCTTTTGCACTAGGCCCTAACTTTCGTTCCAATATGCCCCAGGCCGCCTGGGCCGACGCGGCTGTGCTCATGCCAGATGTTCTGCACCGGTACAGCGATGACGAAGCCCTGCTCGAGCGACAGTTTGAGAGCATGCAGGTCTGGCTCGAGCAGGGCGTGGCCAGGGCCCCTGATGGACTCTGGGACCCAAATCAGTGGCAGTTTGGCGACTGGCTTGATCCCAGCGCACCTCCGGAAGATCCTGTCAACGGCCGGACAGACCCCGTGTATGTGGCAAATGCCTACCTGGTGCACTCGACAAACGTCTTTGCGCGGATATGTCGTTCTCTTGGCAAGCATAAGCTAGCTGAGCATCACGAGGCGCGTGCGACCAAGCTCCTCGAGCTCTTCCAAAACCGTTACGTGACCCCTGACGGCAACCTCATGTCATCGACTCAGACAGCACTGGCTCTTGCAATCGCCTTTGATCTGTATCCTCGCCAACACTCCCAGCGCCAGACCGCTGCTGCCGCGCTGGACCGCCTCGTGCGCACCGCCAGATTCAACATTGCCACCGGCTTCGCAGGGACGCCCGTCATTACTGCAGCGCTGACAGCTGCGGGGATGTCGCAGCTCGCATACCGCATGCTGCTCGAGACGCGATGCCCGAGCTGGCTGTACCCCATCACAATGGGCGCAACGACCGTCTGGGAACGCTGGGACAGCATGAGGGCCGACGGCTCCATCAACCCGGGCCACATGACGAGCTTCAACCACTACGCGCTGGGTGCTGTGGCGGACTGGCTGCATTCGACCGTGGGTGGGCTCGCGCCTGCGGAGCCGGGATGGCGGGTGATTCGGGTCCGACCGGTGCCAGGCGGAAACATTACGAGTGCGAGCGTGCGGTTTCATGGACCGTATGGTGCTGTGGCGTGTCGTTGGGAGTTGGAGGGGAATGTCTTCTCAATGAAGATCACTGTCCCGCCGAACTGCACCGCTCTAGTCACATTACCCTGCGATATTAGCTCACCATTCCTGGCTGTGACGGACAATAGTGCAATCACGAATGGGAATCATGGAAGAGAGAGAATACGTGAAGTGGGCTCTGGCTTACACAGCTTCACCTGTGAGTTTGACGCTGGGGAATGGCCGCCCAAGCCATTTACGCCCCCTTTTCTGCCAGCACCACCAGTGACGATTGCTGAATGAGAGTCATCAAATAGAAAAATCCAAGGACACCAGTATCTTGTATTCGAGACTCAGACCATAATGCGCCTCAACGTAACAGCTGTCAAAATTATGTATAGGGTAGCTGTATCCAAGCTTCATTGCTGCCTAGCGACTCAGCCAAAGGCACTTGTAACCCTTTCCTTCAGTGCAGCTGGCAGATAACCAGTCAGTACATGGCGACTTCATACACTGCGTGAAAGGGAAAAATGGAGACGCCCAAAGTAATTCAAGACAAGCACGCCATCTCTGTCGTGCTCTGGGGTGGCAATAACCCTCAAGATCCTCTTGCAGACCCGGCGGGTCACATGGCGCTCGCTGTGCACGCCGACATCTCGCAGCCAGTCACTTGTCACCTACACCATGCGCGATGCCCAGACCAGGTGCGCTTCATATACGAATCGCGGCCCTCACAGCGCTTCGCCGCAGACCCAGCGCCGCGCGGTCGTTGCGAATTACGTGGAGGCCTGAGTGCGGATGATGCCCGCGCCGCCAACGAAGTCTTGGCCCGCTTCGGTGCCGACGAGGCCTGGCTGCCCTTCTATGGCGAGGGGAACTGCCACAATTGGACTGCCGCGGCGGTCCGCGCGCTGGAGTCCGCTGGCCTTGCTGAGTCGGGCGATGGGGCGGCATGGGAGGCTCTCATAGGAAGGGGACCAAGGGCTATGCAGCGCAGCTGGGTCGAGGAGAGGGGGGGAGGTGGGTGGACTGTTCTGAGTTTACTGGAGCTCGTGTCGTGTCAGCGGACGCGAGGTGGGCTGATGCAGGAGAGGATCCAGGAATCTTGTCATCAGGAACAGGGAATGCTACCAGCATCAAGGATCGTGTCAACGTGTTACAAAAGTTACTAGGCGGCGAGAGCAGATAAGGGTGCACGCCGACTTTAACATCACTACAACAAATATGTTCTTTCGAGTCAAGCCTTAGAAGCGGAGTTAGAGATTCCTCTTTGTAACCTGACGTAAGAGCTCCCCTAGTTGAGTTCTGAGATCATGATAGCAGTCTACGCGAGCCTGTATAGCGACTGCGCTGCTGGTCGCGTCATGCCCCCCTGCCAGCGCACTCACTTGATTGACAAGCTCAAGGCCGTGTTGCAGTTCCCGCGCAAATGCTTGTGTCCTCAAGGCCAGTCGATCCTCTATATCAGCAGCACACCCCACAAGGCCCAGCCCGCCCCCAAGGCCGCGAAGACTAGAGGGTTGGTCCTTGTGTTTGCTGGCAATGAGGTCACCATAGCCCACCTGGAGGAGACCTAAAACCTGATACATGATTGTGGCGAAGAGCATCAGGCACCTGGGGTTTCTTGAAGTCTGCTGCATGCCGATCAAGCCATGTAGCTTCTTCAGGGCATGCCGGATGACATTCAGGATAATCTTGAAGGCACTGACGCCGGCGATTAGGTAGTCTTCAAGGTCAGTGACCATATGACAGCATTCTTGCACGCACTGGCCGTCTACCGTATCCTTGGCTTGTGCCGAACAAGACGGGATGGCCACAGGAGAAGCCCCGCACCCTCGTCGCGCAGACTTATCCCCGCCTTGTGGCTGTTGCTGCTGGTGGTCGCTTTGATGCTGCTGCCCAGGCTGGTGTTGTTGCTGGTGCTGTTCATGCCCCTCTCGGGCTTCACTGGAAAATTCCCCGGAAATTGTATCGGCTTGAGTAGACTGAAGCTGCCAAGAGTCCGGCCCAGCCATGATCTCGTCGTAGTCGTGCTCGGTGACCTGTATATCGAGTTCGGCAGAGGTCATGGCCGGGGCAGCAGTGGCGTCGAATGACTCCTGACTGCTCCGGGAGCGCTGCCTAATTGAATCGGGGGTAGGCATGCTAGTCTTCTTCTTGGCTCGGACGCCTGGGACCTTGCCAACGCGGGACTCGACATAAACACAGGCATCCCCGGTGACTCGACATCGCTGGCAGCCCGACTTTTCGCCCGAACACTTGACCTGTTTGCGGGGGTGAGTCAAGGGCGGGCGAGAATGGACATTGGCGGGCCGCCCTCACCTTGGCAGCACAGCAGCGGTTGCAGGCGCTGCGCAACCTGACTTGGCCTCGCGAGCGACGCGACGTTGACGCCAGGGCCGCCGCCGCTTGTTCCATGTCGCGTCACACTGCGGTTGTCTTAAGGTTCAGCGGCAGTGGGGTGAAGGTCGGCGGAGGATAGACCAGAGGGATCAATCCATTGCCACACAAGGCCAGGAGGTTTGATGATAGAGAGTGCTCTGATGTGGTGGCGAGGAGTACATCCCTGCGACAAGGGCGGCAGTGGGTGGGTGCGCATTGACTCTTTGCTTCGTCCGGCTCAATAGGGAACCTCGGTCAAGTCTTGATTTGCACAATGTTGGCTGCGCAACTTGGACCGACCTTCTGTTGGCCGTTACAGGCATCTTGGCTTACTCCTGCTTGGAAAGGAGCTTACAGTAAGCGAAGTGCTGTTGTCTCTGAGTGCCTGTCTAAAAGTACACAAGGAACCACACACAACCAAAGTTCCTCACCAGCCAACTCAGGGGCTAAACGAACATATCTCGAGTTATTGGGAATCTCTCTCCCCAAGCCCCTAAAAACCTCACAGCAAAATTTTCACCTTCTGTCATTGACCAAGTATGTCCCGGCCGGGTCCACCCAACCGTCTGGCCGTGAACCACGTCGGTGTAGTTAGTGAAGAGCCAGGGGTCTTGAGGTATCCCGTTAGTATAGCCGATATAACTGATCTAAAGCGTCTGGATTAATTTTGACGATAGAAGCGTAGCACTTACGAGTTTTTGTATTCACCGTGTTTCCGAACTCGCGGAGTTGGGCTGAGCGCCAGGAAAGCCAGTGCTCGGCACCGGACTGCGGCACCTGACCACCGATGAGAACAAAGTGATCGACTCGCCATGCAAGGTTCACCACAAAGGAGGCGGCTTCCGTACCCTCAAGTCCATCTGGCAGAGTGGCTTTAAGTTCAAATCAGTTAGATAAAAGTGTCAGGTACGAATCTCGCTCAAACACAATCGAAGCCTCCATGCGAACCGGGATCACATACAATCAATATACTCCCAAGAGATTCCCAACTCATCAGCTGTCTTCCATAAGCACTGCATAAAGTCGCTCTTTGTTGATTCAGTCTGTCTCAGGGCCACAGAACTTGGGAGTCTGTCAGTATCCAGATACCGCAATTCGTGGCTTGCTTCCTTACCAATAGGGGATGGTTGTATTCTCTTTGGCCAACCGAGCGCCAATATCCCTCAGGTACCTGTATGTCTTAATTGTTCTCTTCTTGAAGGCACGTATCCAGGCTTCAGGATAGTAATCTTTGTCCAGAAACCCGAGATAGTATCCCGTACAATCTAGAGGTGTCAAACCATGATTGTCTTCTTGGTTTAGATCAATGGACTGTTGCTTTCCCATCATATGACGATAGATTATCTCAATTGCTGCGAGATTAGAGTGGGCTGCTGCTAAATGAAGGATTGTCTTTCCTTGGCGATTTCTCACTCCCAAGAGACTTGGATGACAGAAAGTTTTAAGCAAGAGGTTCAAAACGGCATTCCCATCACCTTCATAGAGAGGAATGAGTCAGTTGTAAGAATTTCGCATGCGGGAAAAGGAACAAGCTTACGGGCGTGCCAGCGAGAGACAGCATGATGAAGCAACGTATCCCCGTTCGTGTCGGCCACAAATCTAGGGTGCGGTTCCAAAGAAAGCATATACTCTAGAGACTGCCCCGAGATGTTCGTTTGCAAATTGGATGTCATGATCAGGAACGCCATGAACGTGAATTTGTACCCTTCTACGCCAAGAGACATGCTGTCGTAATCGAGGTTGTATTTGGTTCTCAGCTCTTCGGCAACTTGCAAATGGGATGACGAGCCTTCGATAACTAGCCGTACAAATACCGAATCACCTTGTGGGGTGGTGGTTTCAAGGATACTCCGGGCATCGGAATCGATGACTGGGTCAAGCTGACCAGATTCCACGATGGCCAACAGAGGTTGCAGAAGGAATGGCGAATTTATAGCTGCAATATGAAAAATGTTGGTGCCATGCTGATTGATCGCCAAAGGGTTCGTACCGCGACGGAGGAGCTTTTCAGAAGTGTCAATCTTTCCTCGCTCAACAGCCCAAGTAAGTGCGATAAACTCCTCATCGTCGTGGTGAAGGGTGGCATCTGCGTATTGCTTGGACTCGAGGACAGCAGCGACAAGATGTTCGTGTCCAGCGAAACAAGCCCCAATTAAAGGGGTTCTAGCCACTTCCGGGCTCAGCTTCGGGTAGGCAGAAATCACAGCTTCGTCCAGAAGGAGACTGACAATGTCCTTGAGCTTCCCATATGCATCTTTGCCCCAAAGACGACGGTGGTGGAATTCGGTATGATGGAAAAGAGCCCAGAATCCATTGAACTTCATTTCTTGCGGGCTTGGATCCAAAACCCCAGATACATGTGAGGGCCTGGATGTGGAGGTGTTCATGGCTCGGCAAAATAACCTCACCAAGTCGACGTCCAACGATCTGAGAGCTCCCTCGATGGGGCTCCACCCTTCGTTGGACTTTACCAGGATATTTGCTCCCTTTGACTGCAATGCACAAGCTGCCAACCCTCGAGAGAAATCCCAGCCGACGGATGTAGACAGGAGAGGCGTGTGCCCCCTCAAGTCCCTTGTTTCCAAGTCGATTCCAGCACGGCTTCCCAGGGCCATGATGCTACGGACTTCGTCCGAGGTCCTGCATTTGTTGAGAAAATGAAGAACAGTCCGTCCGCTGTTATCCTTGGCACTGGGATCAGCGCCTCTTGACTCAAGATAGCATGCCACCCTAACATTGCCTGTGACGCAGCTCATCAACAAGGGAGTCCATCCCCAAGACCCTTGGGCAGCATTGACGTTGGCGCCCAAATCGAGGAGAATTTTGACAAGTCTCATGTTTCCCAGACCCGCAGCCTTCTGGAGCAAGGTCAAACCACATGGGTCCAGAAAATCGACGTCTTGACCTTGTGACATTGACTTGGCGAATTTGGCTTCATCAAACGATCCAAGCGGGGGTTCAACAAGAGAGAGAGAGGATTGTTGCTGCTGACTGAAGATGGTGGCCCATTCAGACCTGTCCCACCGGCCTTGGAACCCGGACAATGCAGTCACTGTGGACAGCACCGCTAATTGTTGGCATCGAAAATATGATGATGAGACAAACCCGTTATAAGAGGCCTCGTCCTGATGAGCCCATTGTCGAATGGCAAGAAATGTGTCAAATTGACTCCACCGATTTAGTATAGTCAGCCAGGAAACTCGAACCAACTGCATCATTGCTATTTCGGGCAGCAGGCTCTGCACACGTAACGCCAGCTGTGAAGGCATTTCACGATCCAGAGACTGGAATATATTGGTGCAGCCAGAAATCGCTTTGCTACAGCCGTCTTTGACAGCCTGTAGGAGAAATTTGAGGCTCTTTTCGATGTCCTTTGGCACAAGGTTGCCTTCAAAATGAGCAATAGCAGATTGGTACGCTGCTTCTGCTCTCTCGTGCTGATTCCAAGTCACGTCGTATCTAGCACGCCGATCTAAGTCTCGTGAGAACTCGAGCCTGGCCCCGAGGCTTCCCGTATTAAGCCTGGAAAATGGACCGGAGCCGGAACACTCGAGCTATTTTGCGATGCTATGTTAGCTAGCAAAATTCCTATCAAGGACGAGGGGTGCTGGTCAAACCTACGTCTGGCAGCCCAAGGTCAGTTACGGAGTCATGCTGCCAATCATGGTTGAAGACGTCGGCCACACGGTGATAGTTTGCCAAAAACGACTCGATTGGCCGGACAGGATCAGTTCGATGCGAGAAGAACCTCTTCATCAAACCTTCGAAGACCTCATTGTCGGTAATGCTGCCCACCGCCGGATTAGGCTGCGATCTGGCAGTGGCAGCCCATGTCACCACCCTTCTTACAAACTCACTACAAGTTTCATTAATGATTATTGAAATAGGCGAGCGAGAGGGTTTGGGCCAGGAAAAGATGGAAAAAGAAAAGAACTTACACTCTAGGTGAAAACCCCAGGAATGCCAATTTCAGAGCCAGCAAACGAGCGGGTCGTCGGTCCTCAGGCATGTGTCGCAAGGAATTCGAGAATACTGCCTCAATCAACAGTTTTTGTGTCTTGGAGTACGTGGCATGGGTCCAGACGGCTGAGCGAACATGGTCTAGAAGAGCTTGGGAGTCAGGGTCCTGCTTCAACCGGTCAACGGTATCCGAGTCCAGTCCTGCGAATGGATGGCGTCCGCTCATAAGGATCGAGGCAAAAACTAGACCGAAGCTAAACACGTCGGCTTTTTCAAGGTCCTTAATCTTGATCCGCTTCCCGACCTCTGGGGCGACCCATGGCTCCGTCCCTATCCGCTCAAAAAATGTCGATCCTGGTACATAATCAGATGCGATGACGGAGAAGCTAAAGTCGCAAAGCTTAGCCTGATATGCGACTTTACTGCATTCCGTCATTGCTACCCCCTCGCCACGATGAAACACGAGGACGTTTGCTGGCTTGAGGTCGCAGTGTATGACAGAGCGATCGTGCAGCTCTTGGAGCCCAGCCAGAATATCCACGGCAAGCGCAATTTTAACATTCCATCTCGCCGAGTCCTTAGATGTCTCCATAAAATCAGCCAAAGTCCCATAGTCAGCAGCCTCGAGAAGCATCCGGGGCCAGTAACGATCACGGTTGCGGATTGTCGGAGTGTCGTCCCAAGCCACACACATCAGCCTGACAATGTTTTTTGATTTTTTCAGCGTATTGTTGGAAAGGATGCGAATTTCGTTTATTGAGGCCGATAGTTGTGACCCGTCGGCCGTCGTCTGGTTCGCAGGAACGATTCTTTTGACAGCATATGGCTTGGCGAGCACTGTTGAATCGGCGGGTGCTAAACCTTCGTAGTGAAGCCTCCCGTGATTCAGAGGACGTGCCGAAATGGTGACGCTGGATGAAGCACCCTTGCCGACAAAGTTTGGATCATGTACGCAGGCAGTTGCGCCAAGGACCGGGACTTGCAATTTCTCTAGGAGGTAGATGAAGGCAATCTGATCTGGGACATGGAGTTTTCTTGGCTGCGTATATCCCTCGGATATTTTCGACGATTCCGGAAGAAGAGATGAGACCTCGCTGAGAAGGCGTGGCGAGGCCATAGTATGGCGCCGAAATCATTTGATCTGGTTCTCGAAGGGTAAATTGTTGTCGTGTCGCGAAACTGTCTTAAATACAAGAGAATACAAGAGTAGGAAGCTTGTGAAAGCCTTGGCGGAAGAGGCATAGACAGAAGACCATGGCAACCAGCAGGCTTCACGTGACGGAAATACATACGCATGGCGCGGGTGCCTGGTATGACAAAGCGGGCAAGGCACCAAGCTCAGAATGATTGAAGAGAGGCTCAATTCTACAAATGGAAAATGTCGGTGTGACACAGTTATCTAGCTACATAGAAATGTGGGGAAAAGTCGATGCCTGATCGCGCAGGCGATAAGCATTATCAGGCACAGTTCGCAGCACCTGGCTAATATGAGTCGTGTAACATCACCAGGCAGACGCCTTCGTACGTTGCAGGGACACCCGATGCCATGACTGCATCGCGACGGAAGCTCCTGGTGGCTGGGAAAACTTTGACATTGCTATCGTCACAGCCATAAGTATATTTTCCTACTACAAGTGATTCACTGATTTGGGGTTACCACTATCGTTAGAGTTAGTGGTACAACGCAGTGATGCCTAAGGCTTATCTTCCTCGCACACAAACAGCAGGGAGAAACAGTCAATGTGCAAAGTGGCGTGCAAAATATCCCTTTGAGTGTGATAAGGTGCAGGTCATGTCACAGACAGGGTTTTTGACCAATAAAAATACAAAAAAATTCACGACTTTGGTTTGCTAGGAAATTAGGCTATGATAGAAGTCCTAGCATTCCTGCCGGGTACATATAGCTACATTACATACGTCCCAGCCTAATAGAGAGTTAAATTCACTTGTTGTATGTGGGTCGAATACGTGGCCTGCACCTTATCACACTCAAAGGGATATATATATCTTGTTTTTTACCGCCCTTGGCTTCTCACTTGGTAAGGGTTTCTGACCGGCTCGGCCATCTTCCCTGGTCTGTGTATCCCTTGGCAACAATTTTCCAGCTTTTATCGTGCGCCGCCTACGGACCTGACTCAAATCTTATAGTCTTAAGAACTTGACGGTGAGCCATGTCTGGTCTGGAGGTTCCCGCCTTTGTGATAGGCTTGAGCGGCCTAGCCGCAATGGTGGACAAAACACTGCTCTTGTTCCAGAGCCTCGAGGAGTCGAAGAGCTTTGGAGAGACTATGGCGACTATCACGCGCAAAATTAACTGGGAGTTCTATCGATTCTGGGCCTGGGCCAGGGCTTCTGGCGCCTTCGGAAACCAATCCGGCGTTGTCACCCGGACAAAGCCTGAGCCGCGAAACCAAGGACAGCCCGGAATCCCTGCAGATAATTTGCTGCGTGCACCGATTGAAGATACAGTTGTCCAAATAATCAACCTTCTCGAGGAAATATGCAATATCACGGCAAAATATCGTCCTAGAGAGGCACGAAAGCCAAGCACAACCGCAACCAAATCCGCCCAAGCCCCTTCTATTGCCCTCGGTTTAAGCACCCCATTGCCTCTCCTAGGGGTTCGGCATAATCAAGCAGTGCTCGTTGCCTCGACTGAACGGCAAGGCAGGATCGATTTCATTCAACGCCAGGTTCCATTTCGGCTAAGGGTGTCTTTCAATGCAAAGGCATGGGGAGACACCGACAAGTCTTTACTCGAGGAGAAGATGAAGGAGCTTACCTACTGCAATGACAGGCTCGAGAGCATACTTCCCAGCCGGATTCGGGAATCTCTAGACAGTCAGGGGAGAGCAGCCCAAATTCTTGCGTATGACGACATGGAGACGCTTGAAATCCTCAAAGAGGCGGCAAAGGACAAGAACGAAGGCGTCAGAACACATGCCAGACTGTGGGAAGAGAGGATTGAGTTCGCGGGGAAGTGGCAGTCCCAAAGACATGTGGATGTCGACAAATATAGAGGAAAAGCCGCTGCGCTTACCGAGAGTCCCGGTTTACTGCAGAGCAAGTCGTGTCTTTCTTTGCAGCTCCTTAACGCATCATCCTCCAGTGGTGAGTATTCATATGCCCCTAATATTTGCAAAATTAACTAGATCTGCCTTCTAGGTCCTACCCCGGTAGCCGTCGAGTGGCACTCGTACGATTCGCTCGGTTGGAGCGTTGACGACATCATCATAGCCAGGGCTCGTCTGGCCGAACTTGTTCACCTGTCCCGCATGAATGGCCGACCGCAAAGTCTTCGCCTCCTCAACACTGTTTGCTTCGTGGAGAGGGATCAGTCCTTAGCATTGGTCTACGAGCTGCCAGAGAACACAAGCCCTACGGCCCAGCCAGTATCGCTCCACCAGCTTATCATTGGGGATGTCAGGACATTCCGTCGCCCTAACCTTGAACAAAGACATCAGCTGGCACGAAGTCTAGCGAGCGCCTTATACTCGTTCGGCCTGGTGCGCTGGTTCCACAAGGACTTCAACAGCCACAATGTTGCATTCTTCCCAGCGCCTTTGACTGGCGCCGTATCCATCGAACAGCCTTTTGTGGTGGGTTTGTCCTTTTCACGCCCGGATTCCACGCAGGAAAAGTCTCTAAACAAGGACCTCGACGAACTTGAGGTGTATCTGCACCCAGATCTACGAGTGAAGCAGGGCGCGGCTCGGCCCCAGTATAAACGAGCCTACGATATATACAGCCTGGGCTTGGTGTTGTACGAGATTGGCGTCTGGAAGCCAATTGTGAAGGCAATAGGCACGTCCGGCGCTACGATGAATCCGGAGACGTTCAAGAAGACCGTGGTGGATAGATGTACCAAGGACCTCGGCTTCTTCGCCGGGTCAAAGTATCGCGATATAACGCTGTACTGCTTGACATGTGGGGACGATAAAAGCAACCAAGCAAGCAGCCTGGACAGGCTTTATTGGGAAGTTGTTTTGGAGCTTGCGAAACTGTGTTGAGGTAGAGGTCGCTGACGGTTCGTTGTGTGTCTGCACGGTATCTTAAGTGTCAACGGCCAGGTTGGAAATAATATACCATAGGTTGAGTCAGCTAAAGACAAGCTTAAGACTACTAATAAACTAAGGCTAAATAATATATAATCTCAGTATTTCTTATAGCTATATAGGTTAATTAATACTAATATTCTATAATAAGTCTAATATTATAAAGTATAAAATATAACTAAATAAGGCTTTATAGTGTTTTTCTTTCTTTTAAATATTATTATAATATAATAGTTAGGTTTTTAACTATAACTAAGTCTAATTGTATTAGGGTTAGTTATTAGTAAAGTAGTTAGGGCATATATACTATTAAGTATATATTATGTTTAGTAATGGTTAAATACTTAGTATATATAGTAATTAAGGTAACTAAGTTATATTAATAACTAGTAGACTTCTAGCTAAATATATTTTATAAAATCCTTCTATCTATATACTATATAAACTATTTATTTATTTAGGGTAGACTATTATAGTTTTAAGGAGAACTAATATAGTTTAGTAGAATTAATCTTTTAGTTCTATAGATTCTTTAGTTCTAGTGGGTTATATAATAGGGTTATATAACCTTTAAGGCTATTATATTATAATATAGTGCCTCTCTATAGTAGTCTTTTATTTTAAGACTATATAAAAGGCTATTGTTTTCTTATTCTACCTAATTAGTCTATTCTTTCTTTTTTTCTTTTTAGTATATACTAACTATGTTTATTTATTATGTTTCTTAGTATAAATATTCTAAATATAATAATCTTCTATTTTTTATTCTTATAACTAGTATTTTTATAATTATACTATACTCTTTCTATTATTATACTAAGGTATAATATATTATTTCCCTTTATTTTTATTACTATAGTTATTATATTAAAAATAAAATAACCTATTCTAGTTAGTCTATATTAGGTATTTATTTATTTCTCTATACCTATTCTTTTCTATATAGTTTTTATTTATTTATATAGTTATAAAACTTTCTAATAAAGATATAAAACTAAAGGCTTTTAAAAATAAAGCTATAGTTGCTTTAGAAAAGATATTTTATATTATTTAAGAGACTTCTATCTATTTACTATACCTTTATTAAACTTACTTAGTATTAAAATCTTATTATAAAAATACTATTTATTATAGGCTGCTTAGTTTAGAGAAGAAAGATAGAGTATTTAGTAAGTAAAATATTATTATAACTCAGTAGGCTATAAATAACCTATAGTCTTTTAGTACTTTTAGTATTTTTAATTAGAATGCTATAAAGATTAATAGTACTATTAGATCTTTTTCTAAGTATAAAATAAATATTTAGATAGTTTCTAGGTATTTTTTAATTTACTATAGTTTTTCCACTTAATAAAATACTTCTATTAGTTTTCTATTTTTATATTTTTCTTATAGTTAAGAATCTTTTTAAGTTTTTATTCTTACTCTAAAGTAGCTTTATTAATATATACCTTTTTAATATAAATAGTTTTTCTATAGATTTTAATAGTAAAATATAGAAAATTAAATATAGTTATACCTTATTTAGTAAATTAAGCTTATAGTTATTATTAAAGATATACTTTTTAACTAGAAATAGTTTAATATAGTAGTAATTAAGTTTTTTATTTAGTTATTTTATATTAATGTTTTTTATAGTAAAATAGACTATATCTCCCTTTTAAAAGGTTAATCCTTTAATT
This sequence comes from Stachybotrys elegans, assembly GCA_020746835.1. Classification (NCBI taxonomy): domain Eukaryota; kingdom Fungi; phylum Ascomycota; class Sordariomycetes; order Hypocreales; family Stachybotryaceae; genus Stachybotrys; species Stachybotrys elegans. The sequence continues at coordinate 1,374,294 of JAGPNK010000013.1, forward strand.
ATTTTCTATTATAATATTTCTTTATTTATTATTATATAAAGAGAATTCTATTTAAAGCTACTTATATAATTCTTTAAGTTATCTAACTTAAGTATAGTTTAAATACTAAAGATTTTTCTCTATATTTCCAGTAGCATTAAATATAAATCTAAAGTTTATATAGACTAGTATAAATTTAGTAATTTTATTAACTAATATATTATATATAATTATACTATAAATAATTCTCTATCTAATTATTTATTTATAGTTAATATAGTATTATAAGTATATTTTAATATTTAGTTTATATATTTAGTCTATTTATTTACTTATAGTCTTTATACTATATTAAGCTTATAGTTTAGGCTAATTATATTATAAAGTATTACTAAATTATAAGAAAAATAGTATTTCTCTATTTATAATAATATCTAATAGCAATCTATAGATAGTAATAATATATTATAAAAGATATATAAAAATTCCTTTATATTTATTAATTTATTATAAGAATATAAAGATAGAACTTTATAAGTCTATTAATAATAACTAAAATACTATTATAAGTATATTCTATTATAGGGTTTTATAATATTATAGTTTAATAATAAAATCTATAGATATTAACTTTTATAATTAAAGTAATACTTAAAGAGATTATAATTCTCTATAAGCTTATATTATTATAATTTAGCTTATTATAAATATTATATTATATAAAATAATTTAATATATTTCTTTATATTAGAAAACTTATAGTTTTACTTTATTTATTCTAAGGTTTTTATAACTCTTTAATATCTATATATAAAATTTATATATATACTAAATAAAGTTATTTTTAATATTATTTAGCATTAGTAGTATAATATTATTTACTTTATTTATATATTATTATATTTTTAATTTATTATAATAATAAGTATATTATTTTAAAAAATTTATAATATTATATTATAGAATCTATATTTTTTTATTTACTTTTTAAGCTATATTAAAGTATTAGAGCTATAGAGCTATTTAACTTATATTATTATTTTATTAGGTTATAATATTAGTAATATAGTAATTATTAATAATTTTATATTTTACTTTATTTAGTAAATAAACCTTTTTCTATATATAGTCTATTTAGTTTCTATAATAGTTTTTATTTTTAAAATCCTAAAATACTATTCTATAATAATCTTTAAATTATCTTAAGATATTATTCTTTTAGTTATATATTTCTATTTTTATAATTTAGTTTATTATAAGTATTTTTTAGGTTTTCTTTAAGAGTTATTTATTAATAATAGTTATTTATTATTAAGTTTAGTCTTTAGCTAATAGTATTTACTTTTTATTTCTATTTTTTATAATAAATAATAATATAGTTAAATTAAATAAAATATTTATATAATTAAGTTATTATTTATTAATTTTTAAATAGTAGTAAAGTAAGTAATATTTTATAATCTATAAAGATTTTAATTTAGTATTTACTATTTATATAATAATACTTAAATTCTTAAAGCTTTTACTATTACTAGGAATTTTTTATTATATATTAAGTAATTAAGCTTTACTCTATATAGTTTATATAACTAAAATATAATAAATATAATTCTTTTATTATTTCTCTACTAATTTATACTTATTTATAAAGTTAATAAGTTATTTTAAGTTTAATTTTTATTTAGAGTTAAAAGTTTTAATATAGATTTACTAGTAATAGTATTTTAATCTATTTAAAGACTTTTTATTATTTTTCTATTTACTAAAACTTAAGTTTTTCTATATAATATCTATAAAGATATAGTAATTTTTTTAAAATTCTAATAAACTATTAGTAATAGTTTACTAACTAATAAAGATTATACTTTAGTAATATTTATTAGTTTTTAGTCTTTAATTATTATAATTTTTTTAATTTATTTAATTTTATTATATAAAATAATATATTTAAAAAGGCTACTTCTTTTTATAAAATTACTTTTAAAAGAGTTAACTATAATATATATTTTTAAAAATTATAGTACTTATATATATACTTTTTATACTTTTTTATTATTTAAAAAAATCAATATATTATTAAGATAATAAATAATAAAGATATTAAGATATTCCCTTAGAATATATATAATTATTTATTAGAATATTATAGATATATTAGTTAACCCTTATAGTATAGTAAGGTACTTATATAGTCTATACTTTATTTTAAATACTATTTTCTACTTATATTCTTTCTTTATTTAGATTTAATTATATATAAATATAAGGTTTAGTATAGTAAGATTATTTTACTATATAGTCTATCTTTTATTTTCCCTATTAGAGATAGTAATATTCTATTTTTAATAATAATAGTATTAAACTATTTATAATTAATAACTAATTATAGCCTACTATCTTTCTTAAATATAAATATAACTAAATATTTAATTAATAACTTAAATACTTAAATCTTTTCTTAATATAATATCTATTTTAGATATTTTTTAAGTACTTTTTTCTATTTTATATTAAAAGTATATAGTTTATTAAAATATAGTTATTTTCTATTAATAAGGTTAATTTTATAATTCTATTTAAAGTATTATAGTAGTTTTTTTTTAACCTTTTTATTAAAGAGCTTTTTATATTTATAGTATTATATTAGTATATTTTTTAATCTTTCTTTTCTTTCTATTACTTTCTACTTTATTTTTTTAAGATTTTTATTAAGCTTTTTAAACTATTATATTATTTAGTATATAATATAATTTATTTATTACCTTTATCTTTATATTTATTTATATACTATTCCTTATAGAGATAGTAAGAATTCTATTCTCTATCTTTCTTCTTTTAGTTATTTAATTAAAGATTAAGATTTCTTTAAGTTTACTTTAATATAGCTAGATATAATTTACTTAAGTAATTCTATCTAGTTAGTTTTCTAGTTAATTTATAGATTATACTTTTTAAATTATTTATATTTTAAAAGTATATTTACTATTTAGAATTTCCTAATATAAGTATATATATATATATTGCTATTTATAACTTATAGATAGAGATAATTAGTATTTTCTATAATACCTTTTTTTAATAGGGTATTTTTATTAATATCTTAAATAGTAGTTTTTTATATTACTTTCTATAGTAGCTTAAGTCTATTTATAGTTTTAAGACTAATATAGTTCTTTTATACTCTATAGTTTAAAAATACTATAAGCTATTATCTATTAATCTATACTTATATAATAAGTTTCTATTCTTTATTATTATTATTATATATATATAGAACCTTATACTTTACGCTTTAATATTTTATTTTAGGAGGTATTTTTAGTTTTTTAATATATTATACTAGTCTATAATCTTAGCTTATATATATATCTTATATTTTTTATATAGATAGTTATAGTGGTTTAGTACTTTTATATACTAACTATTATACTTTTTTTTTTATTAAAAATAAATAGATTATATAACTATTTCTTTACTATTTAGTAGTTTTAAATCTTAATATAAATAGTATTTAGTACTAAAGTAATTATAATTTTAATAAAAAAATAGTTATTTTTAAATTTATTCTTACTATATATTTTATATAAGTATATATAGTATAATACTTATAAAATCTTATTATAGTCTAGTAATCTCTATAGATAATAGGGTATTTTCTATTATTTATTTCTATTTTATTTATTCTTTTAAAGCTTAAACTATTCTTACTTTATAAATATAGAATCTATTATTATTAAGGCTTTATTTTTAATAATATTATTAAGTACTTTAATAGTATACTTTATTTTTATCTCTTTAAAATAATATATTAGTTATATTTATATACTATATAAGTTTTATAGTACTTTTTATACTTTTTTACTATTTTAATTAGTTTATATACTATAGATTCTTTTCTCTATAAATTCTATAGACTATTTATATTTTTATTACTAATAATATTATTTTCTAAAACATTTAGTCTAAGCCTACTATAATATTATATTAGCTTATATAAATATAGATATATATTCCTTAATTTTAATAATATATTTAAATTCTCTTTATAATTGCCTTACTTACTATAGTTAGCTTACTTATTAGAATTATATAGGAATATTATTAATAAAGTTCCTATTCTAGTTATATAATATTATAGTAATAATTATATCTTATATAAGTCTTTAATTCTATTATTTTTTATTTTATTTCTCTAGGGCCTTTTATACTTATTAAATATTTTATAATATTTAGAAATTATTTATAGAGTTCTAGTAGATTTTAATAATCTCTTATAGAAATCTAAAGGGTTTTTATTTAATAGCTTTATTTACCTAGAGTTATTTTTTATATAGATTCTAAATATAGCTAACTATTTATTAATTTAAGTTAAAGTTATTTAGCTATACTTTTTTAAATTAATTCTATAGTTATAATATATAATAATACCTAAAATAATAATACCTAAAATAATAATATTTCTTATATTTATAAAGTGTATAGTTATTATTTTTATAGTAGTTTTATTTAACTAATATATAGAGGTCTTTTTCTTTTATAAAGATAAGCTTAAATATCTAGTACTTTTAATTCTTTAGTCCTTAGTAAAGCCCTTTTTTATTAAAATATTCTTTAAATATATATCTATATTTAAGTTTTCTATTATAGAGTTTATTCTATTTAATAGAATTAAAGTTATTCTTTTATATAGCTTTATAATTATTTTAATTTAATAGAATTATAAGTCTATAAAATTATAGCTTCTTTTTATTATATATAATAACTATTATAGTATATATTATAGTTTTAATACTAGTGTTTCCCTTATTAGAAAGTAGTATAAAGTATATATATTCTTTTTTATTTATTCCTTTAAATTCTCTTTTTTTAAATATTTCTATTTAAAACTTATTTTAAATTAGCTTTATATAGTTTCTTTAAATATAGTCTTTCTTTTTATAGTTATAGTAAATAATATTATTCTTTTATTATATAGTACTAATACTAGTATTTATAACTCCTATATATATTCTATATAAAGTAAAGTATTTTCCTTATTACTTTCTTTTTTAATTTATAAAGTAATTAGTCTTTTTACTATTATTAGTTATATATTTCTTTTCTTAGTCTTACTAATAGAGATATTTATTAATTTAAATAGCTATAGTAATATATTTAGCTATAGTATTTAGTAATTCTATTACTTTAGTAAGTTTATTTTTAATTTTATTTTTTAACTCTATATAAATAAAGTTAATAATAATCTTTTTATTCTATTTTAAAATTAACCTTAGTTATTAAACTTCTATAATATATAAAGTAGCTAACTTAGTTTATTAAAGATCTTTAAGCTTAGTAATAGCTTACTATTTTTTATTAATAATACTAAATAAGTTTTTAATTTATATTTTAAACCCTTTAAAGTTTTTAAAAATATTTATAGTTTTATTATAATATAAATTCTTTTTATTTATTAGTTTAGCTATTTATATATATTAGTTTTATAGAACTAAAGTAAATATTTTTTTAATATTTTTCTTTAGTTAGGTAATTATAAAGTTAATTCTAATTTTATTATTTTTAAAAGTTATTAAAAAATAAATAAAGTAAGTTTTAAATTATTTAAAAAAGTCTTTAATTTTATTAAAGTTACTATTAAACTTATTAGGTTTATTAATTTTAAGAATATATCTTTCTTTATATATACTTTATTTAGCTTTAGCTATAGTAACTTTCTTAGTTATAATATAAACTATATTAATAGTAAGGTTATAAATATTAATATATTTAAGTAAAATTTTATTCTATTTATATAGAGTATTATTCTATTATATAAATATATTAATTATATTTTATATAACTTTAATATTATTTAACTATTTTAGAGTTAATCTTTCTATTATATTTATAATATTAAAGTAGTTTCTAAATAGTTAAATTTCTATTTAAAGCTTTATATTACTAAAGGGTATATTAGCTATTTTATTATTACTTAATTAAAATAATATATATATTTTTAAACCCCCTAAGCATAGAGTAAAACTACTTAAGGGAAAAGGGGTATTAGTAAGGTCTTCCCTTTAGTTATACTAAGGTTAAATAAGTTATATAAATGTCTAATTACCTATTATATAGTAGGTCTAACCCTTCTATAGATATACTTAATTATCTACATTATATATCCCTTAGTACACCGTTATTTAACTGACTTTCTAAATAATAAAGATGTCCCTCTTATAGCTATAGGGACCACAGTTATAAATATAGTTATAAATAGACTAATAGTAGTATAATTAATAAGGGTTTTTTATCTATAGATTAAGAATATATTAAACATTATCTAGGCCTTCTAAACATAGCCTAAAACACTTAGTATTATATTATAAAAAAGCTCTCTATCTCTCTTTACTAAAGTAGTATACTAGGTAGTTATTTTTACTATTCTAATAGTTTAATAGGCTTTAAAATGCCTATTGTTTAAAGAAGGCTCTAGTAGACTTACTAGTTTTATTTACCTTTTTTTTGTCTTTTTAGTTCTAGAGAGGGCCTAGGTCTAGACTATTAGGCTATTATTTAAAGGGCTTAAAAGCCCCAGTCTATTACTATTAGCAATACTATTTCTCAGCCTCTTAGGATAGATAGACTTATCTCTATAGTTTGGCTATTTCTAGCTTAGGCAGGCTATTAGTGTTTCTACTCTAGGGGGGTTAGTTTAATACTATTCCTAGCATTTTAGTTTATATTCTCTATTAAGTATTATTAATAATAAAGATTTTAATATATAAATAGAAGGAAGAAAAAGAGAGAGATATATAATAAAGGGATAAAAACCTTTTTATATATATCTTTTAAACTCTATTCTAGGGCTAGGCCTTATATACTAGATTATATATTCCTAGCCTAATATAGCTATAGCACTATCTATAGCTATAGCTATTACATGCTTTTTCATTATGAGCCTATATAGTCTAAGAACTTCCGCTGGAATCGCAGTATATATAACAGTACCTTTGCCTTATTAAAACATATATAAAAGCTAGATAAATAGGCCAATAAACAGTATATATATATATTAAGTCTACTAACTATAAGTCCCCCTAATTATATATACTTATATATAGTTACTACTGCTGCCACTATTATAGCCCTCTTATTATTCTTTAGCTCTAGCTAATAGAAGATATTAATTATATACTATAGTTTAATAATCCCTTTATTATTTAATACTATTCTTTAGTTCTATAGATAGTAAGATTACTATTGTTTATATATACTATTATTCTTTTTTCTATATTAAACACACTTACTATATTATATATATTTTTAAAAATATTATTTAAAAGAGTATATAATAACTATTTAAATAAAAGCTATTAATATATAATAGTTAGGTTTTTAACTATAATTAAGTTTAATTATATTAGGATTAGTTATTAATAAAGTAATTAAAATATATATACTATTAAGTATATATTATATTTAGTAATAGTTAAATACTTAGTATATATAGTAGTTAAAGTAACTAAATTATATTAATAGCTAGTAAACTTCTAGCTAGATATACTCTATAGAATTCTCTTATTTATATATTATATAGACTATTTATCTATTTAAAGTAAACTATTATAGTTCTAAGGAAGACTAATATAGTTTAGTAGAATTAATTCCTTAGTTTTATAAATTCTTTAGTCTTAGTAAGTTATATAACAGAGTTATATAACCTTTAAAACTATTATATTATAATATATAATATAGTAAGTATATTTAATATAGAAAAAAGAATAATAGTATATATAAATAATAATAGCCTTATTATTTATAAAACTAAAGAATAATATTAAATAATAAAGGGATTATTAAACTATAGTATATAATATTAATATTTTCTATTAGTTAGAGCTAAAGAATAATAAGGGAGCTATAATAGTAATAATAAATAGTAAGTATAAATATATATAGTTAGGGGGACTTATAGTTAGTAAACTTAATATATATATATACTATTTATTAGTCTATTTATTTAGTCTTTATATATATTCTAATAAGGTATATACTTTAATTATTATAATTTATATAAATAGAATGGTTATATAACCTAAAATAGATTAATGCTTTATTAAGGCAGTTAGTTTAAAACTACTTACTTATTATAATTTAATAGTTTAAGATTAATTATAGAATTAATAGTATTAATCTTCTATAAATATATAAAGTAAAGTAAGTATTATAAGTTTCCTTAGAGTACTTACTAGCTATTAATATAATTTAATTATACTTTTATTTAAATAGTTTTTATATACTATTTATATAATATTTTAAAAATACTATATAGTACTTTAAATTAATTAAGATATTATAATAGCTAATATATTCTTTAGTAATATAAAGATTTAAATTAAGCTTTAAATATTTAAAAATTATTTTAGTACTATAAATAATAAAGAAAATTTAATTTAAAAGTACTTAAATAATATTTTAGTTATATAAAATATAATTAATATACTTATAGAGTAAAATAATATACTATATTAATAGAATAATATTCTATTAGATTATATTAATATATATAATATTATAATTAATATTATAAATATTACTATTTAAATAATTATAAATATTAAAAGAAAGTATAAAAATTAAAAAGCTTATAAAGAAAAATATATTCTTAAGATTAATAAGTTTAATAAATTTAATAAATACTTTTTAAAAATTAAAGATTTCTTTATATAGTTTAAAATTTACTTTATTTACTTTTAAAAATACTTAAAAAAAAAAACTAAAGTTAATTTTACTATTATATAATTTAAAAAAGAAAAATACTAAAAAAATATTTATATTAGTTCTTAAAGAATAATAAAAGTTTTTTAATAAAAATAAAAATAATAATAATAAATAGAGTTATAAAACTAAATAAATTTATTAAAACTTTAAAAATTTTAAAAAATAAATATAAAATATATTTAGTATTATTAATAAAAATAATAAATAATAGCTAAATTAAAAAATTTATAATAAACTAAATCTATTACTTTCTATATTAAAAAAATATAATAGTTAATAGCTATTTTAAAATAAAATAAAGAAATTATTATTAACTTTATTTATATTAAATTAAAAAATAAAGTTAAAGATAAACTTATAAAGATAAATAAACTATTTAATATAATATTAAAGTATATTACTATAATAATCTATATTAATAAATAACTCTATTAGTAAAAGTTAAAAAAGAAATACTAAAATATATTTATATAATATAATAGGTATATTTAGTATAGAAAAAAAATAATAATATAATAAAAAAAAGAGTATATAGTATAGAGTATAAATAGTAAAAAGTAAATAAATAGTAAAGATAGTATTTAATACTTTAGTAACTAATATAGTTATAAATAGTAAAGAAAAATAATAATAAAGCTATTATTAAACTATCTATATAAAGTAGTTAATTAATTAAAAAAATAATAGTATATATAAATAATAATAGTCTTACTATATATAAAACTAAAGAATAGTATTAAATAATAAAGGGATTATTAAACTATAGTATATAATATTAATATTTTCTATTAGCTAGAGCTAGAGAATAATAAAGGAGCTATAATAGTAGTAATAGTAATAAAAGTATATATAGTTAGAAGGACTTATAGTTAATAGACTAGTCTTAATATATATATATACTATTTATTAGTATATATTTTAATAAAGCTAGTTTTAAAAATACTAAGATATATTTATATACCCTTAATAAATAATTAATTAAGAAAAAAAGTATAATACTATTTTATAGAGAATATATATAGAATCTATAGAGATTAATAATATAGAGAAAAAGAACTAAAATAAAAAGAATACTAAGTACTATAATTATAATAAAAAGAGATACTTTATATAAAATATTAAAGCTTTAAAAAAAGATAAAAAAAATATACTTTAAAATACTAAAAGAATAATATCTAACTATAGATAATATAAAAAAATAAATAGAAATCTAAATAATTAAAATAATAATTAAAATAACTCTATATAAAGTAATATACTAAACTATATACTATAATAACTAATATTTAATATATAAAGATAAAAAAGATAATAAGTTTTATTTATAATAGAATATATATAATAAGGAAAAGAGTATATAATATAAGGTATAAATAATAAAGAATAAATAAATAGTAAAGATAGTACTTAATACTTTAGTAACTAATATAGTTATAAATAGTAAAGAGAAATATAAAATATATATTATATAAAGGAATAATAATACTAAGAGAAAGAACTATATAATATTTATTATAATATACTTTTATTTATATACTAAAATACTTATAATAAGGAAAAAAGTATATAATATAAAGTATAAGTAATAAAAAGTAAATAAATAGTAAAGATAATATTTAATACTTTAGTAACTAATATAATTATAAATAGTAAAGAGAAATAATAATAAAGCTATTATTAAACTACTTTTATATATAGAGTAATTAACTAGTTAAATAGCTAAGTAATTAAACTATAAATAGCTATAACTTTATTATAAGCTATATATATATAGGTATATAATATAATAAAATGTTAAAATATATATATATAGAGAGTTAGAGTAAAATTAGTATTTAGTTAAAAAGCTTTAGTTAACTTATTAAATAAAATTACTAATATTATAAAAGCCTTATTATAATTATAATTATAATTTATACTTAAATAGAAAGTACTATAATATTATAATATAATAACTATATAGATTATATAATAGATTATATAACTTATAAAGAACTAAAAACTTATTAAACTAAATAGTTTAAAGTAAGCCTTAATTTTAAACTAATAGTTTTACTAAGTAACTAGTTTATATAGTATATAAATAAAAGAATTCTATAGAAAGTATTTATTTAAAAGCCTACTAATTATTAATATAACTTAATTACTTTAATTACTATATATATTAAGTATTTAACTATTATTAAATATAATATATACTTAATAGTATATATACTCTAACTGCTTTATTAATAATTAATCTTAATATAATTAAACTTAGTTATAGTTTAAAACTTAACTATTATATATTAATAGTTTTTATTTAAATAGTTATTATATACTCTTAAATAATACTTTTAAAAATATATATATTATTTTAATTAAATAATAATAAAATAGCTAATATATTCTTTAGTAATATAAAACTTTAAGTAGAGATTTAAATACTTAGAAACTACTTTAATATAATAAATATTAAAGGAAAATTAATATAAAAAGAGTAAAATAATATTATTACTATATAAAATATAGTTAATACTTTTATATAGTAAAATAATATCCTATAAAACTAAAATAATATTCTACTTTAATATATTAATGTTTATAATTTTACTACTAATATAGTTTATATTATAATTAAAAAAGCTACTATAGCTAAAGCTAGTTAAAGAATATATAAAAAAGAATATATTTTTAAAATTAATAAATCTAATAAGTTTAATAGTAACCCTAATAAAATTAAAGACTTTTTTAAATAGCTTAAGATTTACTTTATTTACTTTTAATAATTTTTAAAAATAATAAAGCTAAAATTAACTTTATAATTATTTCATTAAAGGGAAATACTAAAAAAATTTTTACTTTAGTTTTATAAAACTAATATATATAAATAGCTAAACTAATAAATATAAATAACTTATACTATAATAAAACTATAAATACTTTTAAAAACTTTAAAGAATTTAAAATATAAATTAAAAACTTATTTAGTATTATTAATAAAAAGTAATAAGTTACTATTAAGCTTAGAAATCTTTAATAAATTAAATTAATTACTTTATATATTATAAAAGTCTAATAATTAAAGTTAATTCTAAAATAAAATAAAGAAGTTATAATAAGGAAAAGAGTATATAGTATAGAGTATAAGTAGTAAAGAGTAAATAAATAGTAAAGATAGTATCTAGTGCCCTAGTAACTAATATAGTTATAAATAGTAGAGAAAAACAATAATAAGGCTATTGTTAGGTATATAGGGTAGCTAACTAGCTAAGTGGCCGAGCTATAGGTGGCTGCAAGCACTATTATAAGCCATACTGAGCTTGACTATATATAGGCATATAATGCAACGGGATGTTAAGCTAGCATATACAGAAGGTTACAGTGGGGTAGTGCCTAGCTAGGAAGCTTTAGTTAACTCATTAAATAAGATTGCTAATGCTATAGAAGCCTTATTGTAACCTATGCCTAGATAGAGAGCACTACTAGCAATACTAATGAAAAGCTTTAATAACACTGGAAAAGCCTATAATATCACTCTAGGCTGCTAATAGAGAAAAGCTTAATCTACCTTGCCTATAGCTATATAAAGCCCTTAAGCCCCTGGCTTAAGAGAGATGAATTTATTATCTATATTCCACTACCTGCTTATATCTTATAGTTAAAATATAAGTAAATAACACCTATACTCATAACAATATAACTACTCTAGCAGCTATAGCAGCCTTAGCTACTGCCACTATAAACACTGGCAAAGTCATCCACAAAGTGAGTTGCCCTAAGGGATCTTCTAATAATAGTGTTGCTAACGGTAACAGGATGACTTCTGCCGTCCTCCTTCCCCCGGAGCCCCAGAGCTATATAAGAAGCGGCAGGGCAGAAAGAGCAAGAAGGCCTAACTCGCCGACGAAATAAAGAAGTTATTATTAATTTTATTTATATAAAACTAAAGAATAAAGTTAAAAATAAACTTATTAAAATAGTAAAACTATTAAATACTATAGCTAAATATACTATTATAGCCATTTAAATTAATAAATATTTCTATTAGTAATCGCGGAAGCGCTGCTGCCACCACCGGTTTAGCGGCATCGCCCGTTTAGGCAAGGCGCGCTTGCCGCTTTGTCGCCCGTGTCCATCACGTGACCTTCCGTATATAAGAAGTGAACAACCTCTTCGCCCTGTCTGAAAGGTATCATCGACTTCTTCCTCCTCTTCATACCTTGCTGTCTGACTGTTCCTCATTTCCCTGCCATGAAGCGAGCACGGCCATCTCCCCACCGTCGCGCTGCTACTATTGCATGCCGCCGAAGTAACGCCTTTACCTCACCAAGCCATCATGGATATCCCCTTCCTCGTTGTCCAGTTTCCAGACCTCGATAATATTATCCACGGTAGGCAGAAGCTTCTCTATTCACGCAAATTGAATTCATCTAACTTTGATTTGTATGGCTTGATTTCAGGAGGCTTCCTGGCAATGTGTCTTATTTTCCTTGCCATATCAGCCACCGCTTCGTCTTCCTAGATGACGTCTGATCATGACCCGGACTCCCCAAAACATCAGCGTGCTGCCGCTCCTCCCATGTACCGGAGAGGCCTCCCATGATGGATGCAATCAAATGGAAAATGCCGCAGTGGCTCATCCGGCGTGACGCGGCCCCAGACGAAATAGGGAAGCCGAGAGGACCACCGGCATGAAAGGGGTCGCATGATCCTTCTCCAGCTTGCGTCAGCTCATGAGGAGTCGGAGGCGGTGACTGGTAGGCATCCAATAGTTCGCCAGTTCAGACCACCCCTTTGCAGAGGAACTTCTGAACTCCAGGGGACGAGCCATCAGCAAACGGCCAGCTGGTTGTCTCTGGCGACAAGGTTGCCCCTTTCTCTCTCGACTTGATATGGTTCTCGACTCATCTCGGCCTTGGAAGGATTCGGGGGCTATGAATGATCGACGTGTCTGAGCACATTCTTCGGCCTTATTCTTGGCTTCATTGGTTCGGAAGCTGAAGTTTCCGGTGAAGAATGGCCTGATCTAGACTCAAGATGGCTTCCGCACCGGATGGAGGTCTTTCACACGACCCGCATAGCCTGATCATGACCTGGATGACGTGGCAAGTCAATGGGGGCTCAATTATCAGGGGGGTCTTACCAAAGAGTGAGGCGTCCCTTGTGGGACACATTTTGCGGAGGTCTGGGACAAGGACAAATGCTCAGGCGTGTGGTTATATTTACCTTGTGCTTCCCCCCAGGAGCTACAATCTGGACAGAGATATCGACCACCTCTTTCAGTCAGGATGCCTATCATCAGCCTTGACAGCCAAACCTTTTTCAATCCCATTCAGATGAAAGCCCCATCCGTTCGACGACAGGAGCCGAAAGTACGAGTTACAGATGCACCCCTTTGTCATTCTGAGCTTCAACCTGTAACAGCTCCCGATAAGGATCCAATTTTGATCTCAAGCGATGATGAGTTGGATTGTGATGACTCGATCAGCGTCCAGTCTGGTTCGTCTTTACCATCGATTGAACGGCTCCTTGCAGATAAGCAAGAGCATGACCTATCTACTGGTCTCGATGATTTGGGTATGTAAGGTTTTCATTTACACTCTGCCAGCTATATTGACACATTCTGGCAGGAGAGATCCCAGAGACTTCTGTCCCTGTTACTAGTGAGGGCAAACCTGCTCAAGCTCCCTCATTGGACGACACAGGGCCAGGAAGGCAATGCACGCCGAGTCTAGAGCAAATCCCAGGCACGCCTGGCTCTTTCAAGGCTCCCCCCCTTTCTCCTGTGTCAGAGGAGCCAATGCCGCCATCCAATACGCCCCGTCGACCCAGCAGTCCTCTTGAGCTCTCAGAGGAAACATCTACTTCCGTCGCGCACAGTCCTCAATCTCCGCACGATGCAATTGTATGCCAGCCTCAGGAAGACGCAGGAAATGTGTCAATACAGGATAAACCAAGCGCCCGCCTTACGATATGCGATAGCCCTCGTTTTTTACCTGACAATGCACGATGGTCGCCCAGGCTTGAATCTAGGTCTCCTGAGGGCACCGGGCTTTGCCGTATATCGGATCGCGAAAGCCGAGACGAGAGCGATGATGGCGACTATCAGTCGGATTCAGTCAAATCAAGGCTTCGGCGAAGGACTCCAGTTCGTTATGCGAGCTGTAGTACGGCGATATCGGGAATTGGTTCTGGCGACGAAGAGGAGCATCATGGCAAGCGACGTCGAAACACAGCACATACGCAAAACCCCCTGGATGATGGCCCTTATCATCCTCCCGACAGCGAAAGCGACCTGAATCGGATTACCCGTCAACCACAACATCAAGGCTCCCGTAGGACCACATCTGACACAAGCGAAGCCGACATGGATGACGATAGCGACGGTGTCTGCCTGCCGCCTTCCCGACCTACCAAGCGCCGAAAGGCCAGCCCAGCTACCGCATCCACTGCCTGTAGAAGATCAACCAGACAGAAACACCGCCGGAATACTTCCACCTCACCACGAAGCCGACCAGCAACAGGCCTGCACCGTATGCCTAGCCCGCCGTACTCTCTAAGCAGCAATAATGAGGCGCAGGTACAAATACCTGCCGCAAAGTTTGAGGAATGGCCACTTGGAGAAGCTGTCTTGAAACGCATCACCATGAATGGCTCGGTCACTTTCCAGTTGCAGTTCACCTGGAAACCCTGCGAGAAGGAAGAGGCTGGTGCAAATCGGGCCTCGTCCAAATCTTCATCACTTATGAACAAAACCGTGGGAAAGCGAGGCCTAGGGGGAACTTTTACCCCCGAAGAAGATTCCTTGCTTGTCACGTTGAAGAATCAGGGATTGGCATGGAAGGATATTCACGCACAACACATGAAAGAATTTCCTGAGCGGACTGTGGGTTCTCTGCAAGTTCGATACTGTATGAAGCTGAAGAGTCGGTGAGGTCAGACTGGTCGTCAGCAGAAGCAAGACATGCTCCAGTTTTACATTGATAACGATACCATGATCATATAAGTTAATAGGTTTGACGAGACCCTCGCCACCGCCTTTGCAGCTGAAGAGGTGGATACCTTAGGCAGTCTGCTGGTTTAGTTCAATGGGGCTTCAGACAACGCTCCGGAACAAGAAGATTCTCAAAGCAGAAGCAGCCTAGGCACAGGCACAGCCGAAGTCTTCAATGGCGAGGCTGAAGGGGAACGGTTGGTTGGTTTATTCCTACTCGGTTGTGGCCTCAGCAATAAGACAGCGTTACAGTCGACACATGGGGACAGAAGCGCGCCTTCATACACGGATAAAAATTGATCCAAAAATCCGCCATCGGGTAATGTGGTACAATCGATGCCGAGCTGGCCCGTAACATCGGAACCCGGCTGACGGGGTCGAGTTGGAGCAACCGCTCTCCGCCCACGACCGAAATGGGCACCCCGGACGGCCAGGAAACAGGAGCCGATTGACCAACAAGATTTATTTATCCGCAACCGTCAGCCTCTGTCTCAACGTACAATAAAGCATTAGCCAAACGAAAACTGCATTAACAGAAATGTCCGATGTTTTCCAATGTAGAAGAAACCACAGATCACATGATTCCCGACGCTAGACAGTTCTCGTTTGGTCTAGAAGGCAAGAACGCCTCAGTCTCTCAATATAAATTTTGTTCGGCCCCTACGACCCCCCGAGATGAAAGTGAAAAGGAAATTAAGGAGAAAGAAATAACGCTGGTTTTTTCCTATAGCACATCCGAGGCTCAGTGAATAAAGGACTGGCTGGCTAAGGTAGGAAGTAGCTGCTAGCCGGGCTTCCTGCTTCCAAATCAAATATAACCAACTACGTAGATCGCTGCTGAGAACCTGAAAAGGGCTGCTTGTAACCAAAGAGGTAATTATGCCTGCCCCCGCTCTAAGAGAACTTCATCACCAGTACACGACCTGAGTAGCAGCGGATAGCAACCGTTGATCCCACCACATCCGACGCAGACGCGCGATACTCCGTAGGTAGCCAAAGCATCCCCTTTCCATCATTTACAATCCATACACCGTCGGTGCTTATACCCCAGCCAGAGTGGCGAACACACCGTAAGGTTGCGTCAGTCGACGGATTATCGATGGCAGGCGGTAGAGCCGGGAGATCCAGGTTCAGAAGTCCAATGTCGGTAGAGAGAGAGTTTGTCATCGGATCAAATGAAAGGTGGGTAATAAACCGGTCAATCTCGAGCGTCTGCACACACGCGCCCATCGCCGCATCCCAGACCTTGACTGTCTTATCATGCAAGCCCAAGGCAAGCCGCTGGCCATCCGCCGAGACCAATGGCCCTCTTTCTCTCTTCCCTTTCCATTGTCGTAAAATAACGCCTAAGAACGCTATTGCGATAGAACTTCACTACCCAGGCAATTTAATTAAATTTAGTAAAGCTGTTCGTGGCTGTCGGGTTTAGTTATGATCACGTCGTTGGCATGCCTGTGAAGCATCTATGCTTTGGCCAGATGGGGGCCTAAAACTAGTGTACCAACGTATGTTGAGCCTAAAACAGAATACATAACCAGGCACATGACCAGCGCTAATGTACCACTTCCGGTGGCCCAGCGCTTGGTGTACCAGTACATGGTGGTTACTAGTGTCGCAGCTGGAACCACAGAGACTATAAAAGGGCTGGTGAAGTCTTCTTGACTACCCATCGGCTACATTGGCGCGAAACAGACTTGGTCCAGACCGCAGCCATGGCAGGACTGGAAGTGAGGCCATGCAAGCAAGCCCATCAAACCTCTTACGATTCCCGTTGTGGCGCCCAATGACTTTTTGCTCCTGGTCTTGGTGCGCCCGCATATTGCCAAGTGCTTCTTGAAGCAAGCCCCAGCATGTGATTCTGTACATTCAGTAAGATGTCCTTGAGGCTTTTGGTATAGCTAACCATGGCATGCTTTTCCACTCTTACGTACACTGCTGCAATAAGGCTCGCGCCGGGGGGGGGGGGGGGGGGAGGCTAAACAGGCAGTCGGGCAGGGATGCGCCATCAGGTTGATATCGCTGGGAAAAAAAGGCAAACTAGAGAGACACATGAATTGCCTGAACCCACAAATGGCGCTGCCGAAAAGTCACGATGGTAAGGCGTTCTGGAGCACAGCCGTGTTATGCCATGGTTATTGCCTTTACTTCTATCGAATACGAAAATATGAAGGATACGGAGGGAGTTGTTCCACAAGTCAAGTAATGGCGCGTAATGGGCCTATATCGGGGTGCTTGCCTAGAGAACGCGGGGAATCAAACCAGGGCCACCGTGGCGCGGTGCAGACAATGTCCAAAGCCCATCTCGGTGCTATAGGATTGTGCGCCGCGACGCTAGCTGGTCCAGGCAAAACGCAGCAGAGTTCATCAGGCAGATGCCAGGGGTGGTCAGATCGGGCCGTTGCAAAGCATCACAGTATTCTAGGTTTCCGCCATTCGTTTACCTGATTTGTCAACGACCAACAGAGCAGGAGGCAACCACAGTGTCGCTCATCGTGTAGCAAATGCGCCGCGTTTGCAGCGTGGCGCCTGCACTCGTAATCAATCGAATCAACTCCCTCCAGCCAACCGATCCCAGTCTACGCCCTACTGCTAATTTTGGCAAGCAGCCAGCTGAAGTGTCGCCAGTCATTATTAATTCTCCTCTCGCCAGCCACAGCGCTGGATAGCATTCCTCCTTCACCTCCCAACCTTCATCCCTCGTTCTGCCAAAAAACCATGGCGTCTCTACAAGAAACCCCGGCGCCCCGCGGCGTCCGACTGAAGGAAGTCTACGAGCCCAATGGAAAAACAGACATTGACATCATCGCCATTCACGGCCTGGACACAACATCGGCAGAGACATGGGTGTGGAAACCCCGTGACAACTCATCACACGTCAATTGGCTTTCGGATGAGAAGATGCTCCCAAGTCGCGTCGGCAACGCATCCATCTGGACCTGCGATTGGCAGGCTGATCTGATTCTGCCTGCTGGGCAGGAGCCAAAGACAGCCGAAGAACTCGCCCGCGATGTCCTCGCTTGCCTCGAGGCCCATATACGGGATACAGGCCCTTATCGCCGATCACGAGAGTAGACCGATTGTTACATTGAGAACCTGATCACCTGTCAAGCACAATCTATATTGGTGACATCAATTCCGGTATAGCTGACCGCCGATCGCTAGGCAGACTGATTACTATAGCTAACTCCTATATTCTCAAAATCCTCCGGACATCAACAGCCCGGATAACGGGCTTTTATATCAGGGGCTTCGAACAGGTTAGATACGGTCAAAAAGTTCATCGTTGCAGCCCAATAGGGGGAATGCACTCAGAAAAAGGGGTCGGCAGACGACATAGGGATGTGACATATTGCACGGTTCGTTTTTCTTATTCGTTCCAGAGATCAACTTCAGTCCACACGTTTCTCCAATTCCATGCTCCCATTCACACTGCTGTTGAAAGCTCCCCCATCTCCAATACCCACACATCCAAAGAGTCTGGTTATAAAAGCACATGGGTGATTGAGAAGCAGAGCCTAGCATGCCAGGTTTGGGAGGTCTCTGGGAATTTATCCATGCCATGGCAGATTTTGATGTTGCTTCAAGGGCAGGTGCCGCGCTGTGATTCGATACCGGGACAGTGGAATCACTGTGATAGGATCCTTTGTGGCAGGTATGCTGACCAACACAATAGGTCCATTACCTACCTATGATTATAGGCGTCAACATAGAAGGTTGAGTTATATCGTGTTGCAGAAGGCATTAGCCCTCTTCCCGTGCTTGGTGCAAATGGGAAGACTTCACTGGGCCCACGATACTCATCCTTAGTCAACACGGAACGGCGAGGCCTTCTTGTCAACAACTGTCCGCGCCTGTCTCGTTGCAAGTCTGGAGAGTGGTGTGTCCACACGTGGGTACATGCAGTGGAGAGGGGCACTGTTCACTGGCTGTTGGCGATACACTTCGTTGTCAGGTGGTCCTTCCATGCTCCACTTGTAAGATTAGTCACCGGTGTTCGCATCAACCACAGAGCTTGACAGAGCTACACAGTACAGTACAGAAGTCAAGACAATTAGGAGGGAGATCACGTGTTGGCTCACGTGACTTGAGGCAATCACAGGTCGTAACGAAACCATTATTTTTATGAGTGGTACATATGTACTTGGGATGCGCTACGTTTTCGACGAGGGAGCCATTACTGGATATTGACTGCTGACGTTACGCGCCCTGGTGGAGCCCGACATCAACCTGATTGTTTCACGATAGTGGCGCCGTAGATCCATTCCTGGCTTTTTTGCGTAAGTGCTAAATTTGAGTCACCATGAGCTAGGTAGTGCCAGCTAGGTGTTCACGACTCAATCCTTAATTCAAACGCCCAACCCTTGACTCCAGAACTGGATGTCCGGCGCCTATACCTATTCCTGCATCGCCGTAGGCGCGCACAGTACATAAGTTAAAGGCATGACAGTGACCAATAGTTCGAGGCGGGGCAGACGGAACGCGGATCTCAAATGACGAAGCTCGGTGGCTTGGTAAGGTGGGGCAGCCACCACTACCTGTAGGCGGTTAGCTGCATTGTCAGCCGATCGATCCGCCCTCTGCTTTTGGAATTGGAGACCTGCAGCAACCACTTCCAAATCCACCATAAGAACCCAGTCAATGCACCTTTGCGCTGACCATCCGCAAGCACCGAGGATGGTCGAGCTACGCGGCCGCTTGTCCTCAACGAATCGCACGAATCGCACGAAGCGCCCACGCCTGGATGAGCCCTGGACTGCCGACACACAAACCCCGAAGAAGCGCAAGCTCAACCATCCCTCAGTTCCTCCCCCCCAGTTCTGGGACAACCTCTCACGGCCAGTCTTGACCAAAAACGCGCTACGAAAGCTGGATCGTCGCAACAGCATAGGCGATCATCAAAGCCGAGTCCATACTACAAGTCGACGGTACAATACACGCAGCGCTTCGTTGGCGGCGCACAGGACTCCTGCACAGAAAGTTCTCTCCCAGTTACCTCCGACAGGTCGGGCGCAGCTCAAACGTATCGCTAGAGACGGCGGTCCTGATCTGAAAGACTGTGGATAGTACCCCCCCCCCCAAGCAATCTCGAAATGAGCTCGAGCCAGTCAAGTCTCGGTCGCCGCAAACGAGGATCACAATCAACACTCAAGAGCAATGCGCATGACTTTAGGGGAGGGGCAAGACCAGAAGGCTCAAATGGATGCAGATGTGCAGATAAAGCAGGAAACACAGCAGAGTCGCGGTCACAGGGCACGGGAGGTAACGAAGAAAAGGCGCTGTGGAATCTGCGGCAATACTGGCCATAATGCAAGAACATGCCAGATCGATGAGCTATTATCTTCATCAGATAGTAATTAGTTTGAATCAATTGATTACGTTGTAGTAAAGAAATTAAGGGTAACTCCAAGGCAGCTGCCTTGAAGTGCGGCGCTCGCTTGTGTGCCGCGCTCGCTTGTGGGGTACGTTATCCCCTTGAGTGTGCGAAGGCTCCATGCTGGTCACTAACAGGGACATTAGCCAATGACTGCTATTATAGGGAAAGATACTTAGTTTTATCATAGCTCTAGATACTATTTCTAAGTACTGATCTCTACATTCTAGGTACCTACTGTTTATCCCATAGCTAGGCTATCAATAGTGTAGTTTGTATGTACGTGGGGGCTTATTCAGCAAGTATGGGGCGGATACAAGCATGGAGCCTTCGCACACTCAAGGGGATAGAGAGATGGATATAGGCTATATGTAGATATAGATAGGTTTAGTAGACAGACGGCTGGCTAACCCTCAGCCATATTACCACCCATCTCCTTCAGTATCCTTTCAACAACCTTGCCTATAGCCAAGACCATACCATCTGAGTGACAGCATTTGTGCTTGCGTCTGAACGCGACCTCTTGGGCAAGACTATGCAACTAACGGAAGAGAAAGTTCTCTCACACTCGGCAGCCATGGCCAGGATTGACAGAACATCGACCGCCATTTTCGCCACTTGCGGATATTTAAATCGCCTAGCAGACCAATATTCAAGAGGATTGTCGTACTATGTAGACAGCCACCTCTCTAACTCATCTACAACTTCGCCATTGACGTGGTTAGCGGAAGATATCAACTCGTCTTGAAAGGAATTAAATGGATTATACTTGCGCGCCCTTAACGCCACCTGAAGCAGTTTCGTATCACTTGTGGACCAGCTACATCAAATGCTATCATGAGTGAGCTATGTAATCTAATCCACGGCGGCATTCACGTGTGGCCTAGATGTCGCCCATCGCATCGGCCTCAGACTATGAGACGATCCGGCTCTGGCGCACCGATACGGCGAGTCCATCCAGGAGCTCGATGTGCCTTGAGGAACGAAGAGATGAAAGGACTTCTGCCCCGCGAGGGCCATCCGACCGGCTTCAGGGTCGAAATTCCGGCTTCTGATTGGCTCTGAAATACGGAGCCTTCTAGCTTCTTCCCATTGGCCCAGGCCAAGACCAATGAATTTGCTTTCCTTAGCAGGCTTTCCTCCTGCTGTTATGGTTGCTGTTTTTTTTAGCCAGCCCTCCTATTACCTCTTCAATCTCATCAGCCTCCGCATGCGCTCGTGCACCTTCTGGTGCATGAATAATTACCTATCACCGCGATGCTAAATGACCTATGTTCCTATTCCTGCCTTTTCTGATATCTAACTTCAACCGTCTAGCCTCGTTCTTCAAGGTTCCTTTGCGCAAGCCGCGATCGGCTTGCCTCTCCTGTACAAGAGTAAGCCGCTTCCCCTCTTCCCGCAGAAAGTCAGCAGCCAATCACAGTGCGTTCATAACGTTTTATTTTCTCTTACCCTCAATGCTACTGTTCCCGCTTTCGGTTTACACCAATTCGTTACCTCAAACGCGGAGAACAGTGGTATTTACGCCTCAGCCATGGGTGAGCCCCCCTCAACTCTTATCGTGGTCAGTTGATGAGAACCCATAGCAATGATGGAGCCATCATTTATCTCTGATGCACGGCTTGGCCGGGAGGCTGGCCTTCCGGTGTCAGTCTCTGGGAACCTCCGTATATTCCATAGTACTGCACCAACACTCTCGGGGATCGTGGAGTGGGCATTTTGGTAGCTTATTCAGTAATGCTACGCGGGGCAAAAGTGTAAATCCCCCTTTCGTCGACCGTCGGGAATGCTATTGCCACGGTAATTCCTCAACCGTCCTGCAGACTATGAAAGAGTCTAAGTCAGTGTAGCAAACCAAACCAAACCTGGATAGGATTAGGATATGGGGCCACTTTGGGGCCACTGTGGGGTCTTTTGCCTGCCATCCAAAGCCGGGGGCCTTTCCATCAACCTTGCGCAGCCTGAACGTCAATCAGCCTCCTCCCCAGCTCTTCCAACCCTACACCCGGAACTTGATCCCAATCTTCAATATGTCTGTTGAGAAGGTCGATATCCATACCGTAAGCGATATCGAAGAGCGGTCCGCGACAACACCACAGGAGATGACTCAAATCGATCACCAAGCCAAGAAACGGCTAGTCCGCAAGCTGAACAACTATTGTCCCCACAGTTATGATGACATACCTTCTCTGTTTCTTAGACCGAACGAACATTGGAAATGCCCGACTGTTTGGCATGGAACATAATCTGGGGCTTGTTGGAAACCAGTATCAGATTGCCGTTGCTGTGCTCTTCATTCCCTATGTCCTAGTGGAAGTTCCGAGCAATCTAATCCTCAAGAAGTTTACTCCTTCTAGGTGGCTTGCTTGCATTACCGTGGGTTGAGGTATCGTCTCAACCCTTACGGGAATCGTGCAGACCTTCGGTGGCCTGGTCGCTACTCGCATGCTCCTTGGCCTCTTGGAAGGAGGTCTTTTCCCGGGTCTTACCGTCTACCTTGCACTATCAACTGCCTCTATGAACTTTCTCTCTTTCACATGCTAAATCTTGGAATCGATGACACGGCTGTCGGCCCTTGGATCGTCCAATAAAGCCCAAGCCGAATAACGGTTTGATCTATTCGATGATATTAATAAGACTCGCACAATAGTCTCTGGGGCAATAAAAACATCGACGTCATGTCCATGCAATATCCGAGCTACGAACGATCGGTCTTCGTAGTCGAGTTCAGCGCTTCCGGCAGTAACTGCGAGTTCGCCGCAATCATCCTGGGTTCCCAGTTCCTAGAGCAAAGCATGCGGGGCACGGCCCCCCATTGGAGCTCTGAGATTCCTTTGTGGCGACCTCCATTTTGGTGGCTTCCCAACTTGTACCGAGACCGCTGGCACCTCTAATGTTTGTTCGCCTTATTTTAGATTATCCCATCAATTGTCTAAAGGATCCGACGCCGTCACTCGCAGGGATTCAATCCAATTACAGCCACGCTATTAGGCTATACCTCTTTCAGCACGGATTTTTCCTCAACCACCAAGTCATCAAACCATAAGATTATAACAGATAGGCACGCTATCGCCGCTTAATAAACCCTGTAGCAGATATTATCATAACACTGGGGCAAATTGCTTCCCGGAGCCTTCGGCAATTGATGGGATAGGCTGGAAGACGTGCACGTTATTGCACGATGCTTGGGTTCACAGGACCGACAATTGGCCGCTGCTGGCTGCGGAAGTCAAGAGCAAGCTCTACGAGACGACCGTGGATAGGGATCGGAGTCAGCCTTGATAAATGATGAGCCATGCAGATGTGATACCCTAATCGTTGCCCTATACTATGCAGCTCTGTGTTGGCTCAAATTCCGCCCGCTTTGCAACGAGGAGCTAAACGGGCATAAATGCCGGGATGGGGTGGTGGGGCGCAGAATGATGATGACGAGCTGACGGAGAGGAGGCTTTGCATCCTCAGACTCCGGGACATCGGCTGCCGGATGTCGGCACCTACGGGGGACAAACATCTAACGAGGCCAGACCACCTCTACGACAACGTGTGGTTGCATGTCACTTCATTGCCGTGGCCACTAATAATGTCTCCCTTCAGTTCACGGCTGCTCGACTTCGCTTAGTCCCAATAACCTCAAAGGTTTTCTTCCCCGTTCATCCCTCTTACGGTCAGATGAATTGCCTGTCGATCCCCTACGCTTCCTCCGTCTCTCCCAAGCTCATAGCCCCTACGTATACATTTCGGCTCACAATTAACGTTACAACGAAGCATAGCATATATCTATGCAGAACGCCAACCACATATTCTCATCACTGTAGAGAATTTGGGCGCTCAGACGCCGGAACAACTCAGTTCGTCGTATCTCTCATGTGTTCCAGCTTGCCTTCCGTGAATGGTTCTACCCCCGGATGATGGTTGCCGCAGGTCCCAAACTCTATCGCCAGCCATAGGTAATGTGCACCCCATTCGAAGCGCAAACTTTCTTCTACGAGTAAATATTCTACCGGTAGGGTTCTGCCGGAACCCCTTACCGACGCCCCCCTGCTAGGTAGCGGCGGTTGCCACAATATTCTCCTTAGCCAATGGGGACACTAGCGCCAAGCCCTGCGCGATTACCAGTACTTCCTGATGTGGGGTAGATGGAGAGAGAAGTGATGATTTCCATGCTATGGAAACAGGATAATATTTGCAATGTTTGTAGCTCTGACGATGACGCTATGGAGCCCGTATCCCTACATGACTATACATTCGTTATCAATACGTATAATCACTGTGTGCAAAACGGAACTTACGACTGACGTGGAAACGTATGGCTCCCCATAGCTGGCCGCTAGGAGGCGGAAATCGGCATCAGTAGTGCTTAACCGCCCAAGCGGTTCTTGCCGTTGTGTCGAGCAGCACTTCTCTGGTTTTGATTGGATCTGCCGATACGACTGGGCCAAGAGTTAATTTAGCCACCACCAGGAAGTGGGCCGCGTTATGCACTTTGGGAAGCTAGTTAAATCTTGGTCCTCTTGACAAAACTTGCAGAAAATTCTAAGGTCGGCGGTGAATTAAGCTGATCGGAAAAGAGTGTGTTTATCTTTTAAGTATCTAAGTTTGTGCAAGCCTAACCTAATACGACTGACATTACGAATCTTCTATCATTTGCTTTCACATGTCAACGGAACTAACCCTCTGCAATAAAAAGCCATCTCTTTCGCGATGATGACTCCTAAAGTTGCGTTGTATGCACTAATTTTTTTATGACATGTGCCGCATAGATATTAAATTAGCCTAGCTTTGGTGGAGACTGAGCTGGAGATTCTGTTGCCACAATTTGAAGCTGTGATAATGACCGAGGCAAAACGCCTGAAAACTCCATAGATGGCAAGCCTCTGACATGTTGAGTACGTGGCCCAGTTACATGCACAAGCAGTGAGGGACGTTAGTTAAGAAGTATAACCATGCTCCAACTTAGAAACTTGCTCGCCCCACCTGCAAGAAGTTTGACTTGCAGCGAAACGTATGATGGCCTACCATGCATAAACTTTTCTCCGCCGATATGTTCTTGATTGTAGACTTCAATTTTCTGGTGGCTTGGATAAGAAGGCCTAGAGTAGGTCTAGCCTAGATTTGACGACAAAATGACGGAAACCATTTTCTTGGAAGGCCGGGTAGCATCGTAGAGTGGGATGCTAGAAGAAAGTAAATTTATATTTTTAGAGAGCCCAGTTGCTTATAAAAATGGCCTCCTTGACTGTTCGTCCTTGAACGAGTTCCATTTGTAACCAGCAATCATCAATTCTTCAGTTGTTGAAACTGAGCAATATTAACCGAAGTCATTGTTACACCCCAAATATTATCGAAAAATGCAGTTCAAGAACTTCCTTGTCATCCTTGCAGCTATTACTGGGGCATCTGCTACTTGCACGGGAACGTCAAGCTGCGAGAAAACATGTAGCTGCACTTGCCCGGGCACCACTCTGGCCACTAATGGCGAGCCTGGTTGTTCGCTAGGGTCAGTCGGGGGTCAGGGGATTTCTTGTCCTTCAGGCTCGGGAACCACAACCAGCACCGTGGCTTGTGACCAACCCTGTCCTGATTGCAACTGCCCGAATACACCCACCTGTCGCAACCCAACTCAGGGTTGTCAAAACACCATCTCGAGATGCAATGTCCAGTGTACTTGTTAGTAACCGTGGTAGGTATTCAAGAATTTATACTCAGATCCCATTCTGAATATTATTAACATACCCAAGCCTTTCTTTTTAAACCAGCTCCTTCCCGGCCCGGGGGAGTAACCCAAAACCAGGGGTGGAAGGGAGGAATGCAAGGAAGATTTGTTACAGGTGGATATTGGGGGGAATTGGACAGGCTCGAGGCCTTTCAATCCGTGCAACTATCCATTACTGTGTTAGGGGCCAAAGCCGCCTAACCGGCTTGGTCAAGGAGATCTAAATCGCAGTTCAACCTCGCGTTAATTAGTTATCAGTCATTATTATAGCTATCAATTCAGTTTTTCGAGTCCTCCTAGCCAAGGAGGTACCAGTCAGTTATTTCTTCTATTTTGCAAAATGCCCTGTCACAAGCGTTGCTACAGAAACAAGTCAAAATAAGTAAGTACCAAGTAAAACAAACAAATGAAGCTATTCCCACCATCCAAGTAAGTTTGACCCCTGATTTGACTTAAATGACTTGATTCATTTGGGGCGACCAATACACTGGCGCCTGGGGCGCCTTTCTGACCAATCCTCCAGAATCGCGATACCCTATTGGCGCGATCGCAAGACGCGTCCAACAGAGCATTCCCAGAGACGTGAACACCGAACAACCGAACAGAAAATGGCCCTAGCAACATTTGTTAACGACGTCCTCCCGCCAGAAGGTGTATATGAGTCACGAGTATCTCTTCTTTCGGCTATCAATTCTTGGGCGAAACCCCGTGGTTATGCATTCACGACCGGCAAATCTTCCAAGACTCCCAATGGACGCGTCAAAATAGTCTACGCGTGCGATAGGAACAGACTTCCACCGAACGCTTCTCTTGAACGAGTACGCCATACTTCGAGTCGGAAGACAGGCTGCAAGTTTTCGGTTCTGGCCAAACAGTCATTAGATGGAAGTACTTGGGTCCTCAGTCACCGACCAGACAAGGAATGCGCCAGGCACAATCACCCGCCAAGCGAGGACCCATCCGCGGTATGCAGCGGCCTGGAGAGCTGTTCCATAGTAGCCTCCTTGAGCATTGACATCTGCTCCTTCGTCGAGAAGTTGCTTCAAGATGTCCGCTCTCCCTATGTTTGCAGCGTCATAAAGACGAGTCCCAAAGTAGCCTCCTCGACCGTCGACATCTGCCCCGTTGTCAAGTTGGTGCACCATCACATCTGTTTGCTCAACACACGCAGCACTGCATTGAGTGGAATCCATCGGCTACCAACAGAAAGAAATATGGTACTCTCGACAATGAGCCAAGCAGGCAAGCGGGCTGTGGGAGGAGCTACGCCAAATCGTGAGCCACGTCAAAAATGCGAGCTTATCACTGTGTAGCAGCACTGCAACCCACCCCGCTGGTATGAGGCAATTTTTCGATTGGTCGAGAAGTGTCGGAACAGGTTTTACGTATGGAGGACTTTGTATTTTCGAGAAATTCGTAACTATGAGTACCCCAACGGAGACGAACTTCCCGAACCTGAGAATATCGACGACATCAAGAGAGTGCTTGAACAGCCTAGGAAATCCTTGTCGCCCAGTCGATTTTCCAAAGAGGAGTTCAAGAAGTTCAAACGTGCAGACGCTCATGCAACGAAAGAGAGCAGAGTGGTTGCGACTGTGATTCCAATCATCGAAGGAGATGCCGGTGATCCAAGGGGTGTCGCAAGCGATGTTGCATTCTCAAACCTCGACCATTTGACCGATGGATCGCTTGTCTGTGCCAAACCAGACTTATACTATGGTGCCCGGCCGGAACAGTGGAAGAAGGAGGTTCGAGAAGCACTCAGCAACTTCATTGTCCCTTCAACTCAAGATGATCTACTAATAGCGCCAAACAATTTCCTGGAGGTCAAGGGACCGGATGGCTCTTTGTCCGTGGCAACCCGGCAAGCAACTTACAACGCGGCTCTCGGCTCCCGGGCACTTCATGCTCTCCAGTCCTACGGGATGGAACAAATTCACGATAATAAGGCCTACACCCTCACGTGGACATACCATGGAGGTCATCTAAAGGCTTATGCAAGTCATCCCATTCCCCCGTCGACACCAGGAATGCAGTCTGGGTATGCTATGACACAAGTAAACAGCTGGTCTCTAACCGGTAATGTGGATATATTTCGGCAAGGAGCTGCCGCGTATCGGAATGGTAGGGACTGGGCCAAGTTGCAGCGAGATCAGGCTATTGCGCAGGCAAACAAGATCGCGCCTATGCCAACCGCTGTTGAGTCGCCACATACTAGCCCACCCCCAGAAGACGCCTCTGAGACCGCTAGCCATGCTATAAGTAATGAGCTCAGCCTGACCTCGCATCAGACTACGGATACATCTGAGGATGAACTATCTCTCGAATTTGCACATCCACCCAAGCGTTCACGCTCCCCGGAAAAGCATGATTCTACCATGAACGTGCATAGTCAAGATCTAAAAGGGAAGAAGTTATCACATGGGATAAAGCTGAATGCATTGGGCCAGGACAGTCGGCGTCATGTAAGGTCGCAAACTAAATATAAAAAATAGGAGTTAGTGGGGATGAACTGGTAGCTCTGACAGCAACTTCCGTCTTCTAAGCTTAAGACAACCCACCTGTGGTTGCAATGATATACGGGCCATTTGGGGAACCGAAAGGCCCAGAGGTCTGACGTGGTGTAATGTGGTCTGAGCAACTTACGGGTCTTGGTTAATGAAGCACAAGCCCAACCGTAGTCCTCGGATTGACAGCGTCAAGAGGGGGATCACGTGTCGCTTAGCTAATGCAAGCTCCCTACAGCAACGGGCCCCGTGGTACACACCCCCACAACAGTGATAAGCCCAGCGATAAGAAGGGCCCGACGATACCCATAAAGGCTCCCACGACAGCGAAGGCCTCCAAGATAACGAAGACCTCCACGACTACGAAGGCTTCCGCGACAACGAAGATTCCCCGCGACAACGAAGTCTCCCATAATAGCAAAAGTCTTCGTAATAACGAAGATACCCACGACAGCGAAGACCCCCAAGATAACGAAGGCTCCCGCGACAACGAAGCCTCCCCGCGACAGCGAAGCCTCCCCCGCGACAGCGAAGCCTCCCCCGCGACAGCGAAGCCTCCCCCGCGACAGCGAAGCCTCCCCCGCGACAGCGAAGGGCCTCCGCGACAACGAAGACGCACACGACAGCGAAGGCCTCCACGATAACAAAGGTTCCTGAAACGGCAAACGGCCTCCCGACCGAGAATTACCCCACAATAGCGACGGCCTCGAGCAATCTTAACTCTTCTGACCAAAAAAAAAAACCTGGTGAATGGACCAAGCGACTGTAGTCACGTTTTATAGCTTAATAGTAGATTCTGCTAGTCTTTCAGGAGCGTCTCTTTGTACTAGACAATAGGCTATCTTGGATAGCTTCTGGGTCTATGACTGTTAGTATGAAGACTCTGACGCAAGACACCAATAGTGATTTCGGTAGTAAGAAGACATCAACTTGGATGCAGCTCCTAGGAAATACGGGACAGACTAATCATTGCATCTAACTATTGTATCCTAGAAGTACTCCAGGCCCCATCTGACTGGCAATAGAAAGGCCGGCTGAAAGCAATCAGTGGCTACCGACGTTGGGCGAACTGGGGCTCTCAGGGAGCGAGTGGCTGAGGTTTTGTTGGCGGTTGGTATGTAACCCGATCTCCGAGTCTCCTTCAGCTTGATAGGAGCTCTCCGGAAGTCGATAACCCACAGTCGATATTGTCATATAGAGGAGCCACTGTGTGAGCATCAACCGCTCGTAGTATCCAGCCAAGGACAACCCCAATACTAATCCCGAGAGCAATAGAAGAAGAAATGCCAGGAGCGACAAATGATCAGCGGTATGTTTCGGCACCCTCTTTGACGATATACCTCGCGAAGCGAAAAGTATGATTCCAATGGCGGAAGCTTGAGAAGTGAACGGTACGATGCAAGCCATTTCCATGGAAGTCGAAATGCCCGGGACCATTGCGAAGATAATAATCAATGTAGCTTCAATAGTCTCACATATCGCGATCCATTTCAGCCAGTGTTCTTTGCTTATCGCAACTGAGAAGGGGTAGATGATTGCAATCATCTGGCTATCGCATTAGAATAGTCATACACTCGCAGGAGGCTTTGACAGACCTGAATTATGGCAACTCCCACCATAGAAATTGTGATGAGAATGATATGTATGGATCCGGCGAGTACATCCGGGAGTTGGGTGTGTGTGCTGTGCTCGAGAGCAAAGAGGATCAACGTTGTCAGGGCCAGCACGCCCCATCCTGCCATCAAGCATAGTAGGTATGTCTCCTGCAACCACGAGTGGTTTGACTTGACAAAGGCGAGAAGACAGACGCAGAAAAGGGAGAGGCTGAATATGAGATAGGCCTCGGTGACTTGAACCTGAGGAAGATGGCCCATTCTGCTTAGGGAGGAGTTCGTATCTGGTATGGAGGAGGTACGATGGCAAGGGGATTCCAGGCCGTATTTATGCTTGAATCCAAGCTGTATGGAGAGTCAGCTCCACCACGCAGATCGCGTGATTAATGTGACAAAGGGGGCAACCCGAGGAGGGTGATACGCCTCTACCCCTTCGGGTTCACCAATCTCAGGGGCTGGGGCTAGTGACCAGCTGTAGACGAGCGCTTCCATCACCGGGAACAGAGCAACACCAACATACTCCAGTGGGTCATTAAGGACAACCGCCCGAGCCGAGGTTATTATACAGGGAGCGAGCGTTGTATTAAGCTTGATGATAGCAGATTGAATAGAGCAAGAACGGGAAGACCCCCCTACACACAGCCACGACCTAATTACTGTGACTTCAATCCCAGCCTTCGAGGCGACTCTTCTTCGCCTGCTTCTCCCTGCGGAGGTCATCCACCCATTGACCGCAGTGCTGTACTGCAGCGGCCGGGCAAGACCTGTGTGGCAAAAGGTACGATATGATCTCTGCTGGACTGAATTCTGACTCCGGCACCTTCGCGGCAAACTCATCCGCTTGGCTTTCCACATCTCCGTCTCCTTCCTTTTGTCGATTGACCCGCCCAATCTTCTCTGGCTCTCCAAACATGAAGTGGAAAATACTCTTGGCGATGCCTCTATTAGCAAGCTGGAACTCAACCTCCTTGTCAATCCGACCGGGCCGTGTCAGTGCCGGGTCTAACCTCTGGGGGTGGTTTGTTGTCATGACAAGGACTCGATCTTCCTGAGAGGCAACACCGTCGAGGACATTCAACAAGCCTGAGAGCGTCACGCCCCTCTTTTGCGGCCTCGCATCTCCGTCACTGTCAGAATCTTCTGAGTTAGAGTCCCTGGAACACGCAGCTCCTGCTGCATCAATGTCCTCCAATAAGACAACACATCTATCCGGGAGCCCAGCAAACAGGCTCTTCAGCATTTGATCGTTGGCGCCAGGGATACTGACGACGTAGATGTCCATGTCCAATTCGCCAGCAATTGACAGGCTGAAACTGGATTTCCCGGTTCCAGGTGGTCCATGCAAGAGGTATCCCCTTTTGTAAGGGATTGAATGTTCCCTGTACCAGCGTCTAGTTTCGGGATTAAGGAAATCTCGAATGTCCTTGATCAGGGGTTCCTTCTGCTTTGCGTCAAGAATGACCGTCGATAAAGGCCGGGCAACCACTGCTTTCTCCTTCCTCCAGTGATCATCGCGATGCCCATGGATGGTCGTCTTATTCTTTAAGTCGTTAAGGTATTCAAGTCGACAGTCTTCCAGAAGATCTTTCAAGACCCGCGATCGTCCAATACAGGCAACGGAGATCTGCTCCTCTTTATGGAAGCCATTGTCTACAAAGACGGTCTTGTAGTAAAGCCAGTTGTTCTTGTACCAGAAGACGAAAGAGCCTTCCCAAGGGGCATACCAGAGAGCCTTCTTGGTGGAGTCGCTGTAACCTTGGGCTGGATTCCGCTTCGTTCTGACTCTGGCAAGGATAGAACGGGCAGTGTCGTCTAACCCCCGAGATGAGATCCAGGTTTGGACCATGTGGTATGTTTCGTTCGAAGGTTTGATGTAGATTGTTGATGCTGTAGCGGTTAGCCTGGATCGACGATTTTGATTGAAGCACTAACTGCAATAATAGACAAACCAATACTTCAATTGGAGTACGTAAGGCTTTAAGAACGCAGCCAGAGCAAAAAAACACATCAATTGAGTGTAGCCAGTCAAATTGCCGCTGAGGGTTTGACCGGCGGCATGGGTGATGTTGGTGAAACCAGGAAGGAAGAGGTCTAAGACGGACACCTGCTGGGACAGAGACCCCGGGATAACAGGAGGGCTGAGATTGCTGAGAAGCGTCATGATGAATAACCTTGTGAGTGAGTGCAAAGCGATGGGCCTTCGGAAATGATGCGTTGAACGAAACGCAAGCATCAACTCAACGGGAATTTTGGCTTTTTTATTCCTTTCAGGGGCCTCAATTGATCTCACCCAGGATGGCCGAGGGCACACAGCAGGCCGCATGAAAAGCGGCCGGGCCTGGAGATGGAGAAGGCAAGGCAAGACGCACTACAAACTCCATTAACCACTAGACTATCTAAGGTCGTTCTCCTGTAGTATCTTCCATTCTCAAATGGAGATAGTAATGGGTCCTGGCCTTTGTCAAAAAGCATAGTTACTAGATTAGAACGAACCCCACTCTTCGTTTCACTCCAGATGTCCAATGGATAACCCTAGATCGTTATCAGCCCCATCAAAGTGCCCAAGTGCCAAAGTGCCCAGGTGCTCAAGTGCCCAAGTGCCTAAATGTCAACACCATATGCATTGGTGCCTTGTAGCCTAAGGTGCGAAAGATTGAGTGACACCTGGGGAAGCCAGGCATCATCTCAGAGGTGCATGTCTCCCCTAACTCTCTTTCCTCGCCACCATGGTACAAGATTTGATTCAGTGCTTTATATGCCCCTCCCAATTCTCAAACTATGAGATCTGTATCCAACATTCACAATCTTATCAGGTACGAACAGAACACATCCACGGCGTCCTGGTGCTAATAGATGGCAGTTCAAAGTCATCCCGTTACTTGAAAGGGGGAAAGAGCTTGTCACGCAGGCCCTAGGCACTGAGCTTTCGACCGAAATCACGGCGCTACTTACTAGAGCGCAGATTCTTTTGCACCACGGTTCAGAATCTTTTGCATCGCTCGATGATATTAATGGCATAGTTCGACATGAAGCCAGTGGTGTGGACCAAGGCTGGGACAAAGAATCTGTGCCGGCCACGGTTCTGACACAGCCAAATGGGCAAGTCGATGCGACGCGCCGCTCTGTCAGAATTCAATGTCCCCATAAAGACTGTGATGGTGAAGCTCAAACCTTCGCGAGAGTGCAAGAACTGGATCGGCACTATGCTCTACGTACAGTGCCCATCGTGGAATGGCGTTTCGCTCCGTCACTAATAAGCGCACAGATTATAAACAATCTGTTCAGTGCGAGGCTTGCGGTAATGCCCTTACCGCGAGAGAAGCCATAACGCATACTTGCAAGAATGCCGCGGCTTCCCAAATAATGCTTCTGAAGAAGCAGCGTAAAAGGTGGCGCAGAACATTACGCGAGGAGGTGAAGAAGGCCCAATTGTCTAAGGACTTGAGTAAGCATCTCGACCGTGGCGCAGGAGCGTTTTCATACGGAGAACAGTCAGTACTTTCAAGCGATTATTCAAGAGACAGCATGACCACTGGCCCATTCGACCTCATATCCAGCGTTGCCGACCTTCAAGGGTCGTCACAGAGCACTACGTTCCCTCCGCCCCAGGAAATTTCATCACTTCCGTTCATTACCACTTCTAAGCAAAGCGCTCTACCGGCTGGTATGGATGACCTTTCGATAGGTTTTCCTACTCAAGCTCCCATCTATTCTCTGGGCATCTCGGCGCGGGAGTCGGAGCAAGGGTCCGAACCTCGTCCGACCAACGCCCCCTTATACGGGGAGAGCTTACTTGCGAACTGGAATGGACAAGTTCGGTTTGGCCTCGCTGGACAGAGCGATGCCCCAATCTACCCGTCGGTATCATTTGCGCTCGCTTCATCCATGCATGGGGAGGAGTCAAGCGCCCAAGGACGGTAGGATGCCAGTCAATTGGGGCCAATGTAAAATGTCAAGCTGCGTCTATCTTCGATGCGCACACTACTTCCTTGAACATCACTTAGGCGTGGTAGTTCGCGTGGCGGTTGTATTCTTCAAATCGTATATAATTGTCGAGCCTTGTATGATTCGAAACGATAGTCGTCGGTCGTGTGTGATTCTATAATGGCATCAGAGGTTTGCGGTAGCGTTCGAGAAGTGAAAAACAAGCTTACAACCCGCCAGCGTCCATTTGAATCGAGCTATGGGTGCACCCCCTCTTCTTCAATATAGCATCCGGGACCTCAATAAAGCCATTTGAGGCTGGAGCACCCTTCAAACGGCCCCAACCTGGGGGATCCACGTGAGAACGTTGAGTCAACTCTGCAAGGGATCCAGGACTGAGAATGTGAATTATGATGCGATCTTTTTGGCCAGGCTCCAACGATAGGACGAAGCGGTGATGGGGATCGGGGCCGAGAGTAGTACATAATTGCGCTTCGAGTCGGTCTAAATATGGCTCGAGGATGGATCGCACACGCTGGTTAGAGTTAGAGGGGAATATCCTTAGATGTCCTAAGGATATAGAGTCTACTAACTGGGTTTTCCATCAGTTTGGGTTTCGCAACGGCAAGGCCATCGACAGTCTCAGCAATCCCACGCTTCTCCAGCTCAGGGACCAAGCTGCCTATTGCTGCATCCTGCTCGTAGAAATATCCATGCGTCGTGAAAAAGTCGACGGGTTCACCCGCGCAAGGCGATGGTGAAGCCATCTGGCAAGCAAAAATGAACCGGGAAAGACCGCCACTTAGTTGAGAGAGGATTGGACTGTTTTCGGGAGGGGAAATATCAGTGAGGTACACGTGATGCGGCGTGGGAGCAAAAATGTTTTTCCGATGCGGTGGTCTCGCACTATAGCCTGCGAGTGCTGTCCCTTTAAAGTTCTATCGGGTTCAGGTACTGGGGTTTTCAATTAATACCACAATTTCTACCCAACGCAAACATCAGCGGATTCCATATATCCAACAAAAGCCAACAAAAGCACTTCTTTCTCTAAGGAATTTATACCGTATGAATCCTGCCCGCTCTATTGGCTTAGAAAAGATACTTACTAGCTTCTGTCAGTTGAATAAGTCGGCTGAACATGACTGGGACCTGTCCCAGTTGCAAAGGCTCCGGCATGAGGGGAGACTTCATCTGTGGCAGGTGTAATGGCTCTGGGGAAATATCGGTCTTGAGCACCCAGAATCCCATACTACAACCTGTATCCGCCGTGGCTGGCTATTTTCATTTATCGTGGCTTGCGTATGGACTTCTGACTCAGGAGGAGGATGATAAAGGGCAATGCATATGAGTGTAAAAATAGATCACCATGTTAAAACCCACTACCCTGGATGTCTAAATTCTGATGTCATAACTACCCAGATATGGCAATTCAAATCATAAGCTCAAGTGCCAAGGTGCCGAAGTGTCAAAGTGCCAAAGTGTCAAGGTGCCAAAGTGCCAAAGTGCCAAAGTGCCAAAGTGCCAAAACTGGACTTGCAGCTCAAAGCAATCCACATGGGATCACAATATCACGAAAGACATAGTGCTTTTATCGCAAATTGAACAGACATTCCTGAGGAGATACCGGGGATGCCAGTCACTTCTAGCATTCGTCTTATTTCCATTCTGGAGGGTTTCTCCCATCAACCGTATGAACTAAATGCAGACACCGCAGCAACTCACATCATTGAGCAAAAGGTCATCCTTCTGCAGTATTGGCGAAATTGGATACGGAATTCAAGCGGCCAGCCCTGGCAACTTCCCTGCTCCTCCGCTGCACTCTCACACACCAACATCAGATCCCTACCCCAGCCGCAATACAATGAATCAGGCTCTGCAGCCACGTCAAGAGGGATGCTGCAATGAGGCTGCAGCTTCGTAAATGCAGGCTTGTCCTAAATGGTAAACGAGGGCCACGACCGTGATTCTGCACAGAAAATAACACGATGGACTTGCTTAGCTACCTATATAAAGACAACCGTCCCTCTCAATCCTAGACCATTTTTTCATCCTTCTCATCATCTAACGACGCAACAAATTTATTGAACCGGTTAGTTCCCTATACTGAGCTTTGCTGGACTCATGCCTGACTTCAGGAAATTCACAACAGACTCAAACATCTAACACGTACATTTCGTGAAACGAAATCATGTCTTCCGAGACTTGTGGCATGTGTGGTGGATCTGGCATGGGCAGTGGCGAGGGGGCATGCTTTAAGTGCGGCGGATCAGGCACGGTGCCTAAGAAGTGATACAAACCTTCTGTTCTTGTCGAGGCTCACTTCCCGGAGCCGCAATGCCCACAATGTCTTTGAGCCAAGGACCCGGCCAGCAAGACGACTAGACCAAGGGGCAATGATTTACTTTCGTCTTTCGTTGTAAGCACAATATGCTTATGACATTTCTATGGAACTTTGGTAGCTTTACCGGCCACTCATTTACACTTTTAGAGACCATGGTCTCGCAACCAGACCCTTTATTCCTGTGCCGATTCCTTCCTAGTGATACATGTGAAAACCAAAATAGTCAGACTAATCAATACATGCACGCCCTGTACGGCCAGTCGAATGGCTTGGCATCAAGCGCGTTCTTCGAATACATCATTGTCGCCCGCAGAGTCTTAAGACAAACTCATACACTCCAAGTGTGATAACAGCTGAGGGAACAGAGCGGACAAGATGCGGTGTCAAGCCCCCATACAATCCGCCAATACCCTCAGTTCTCCAAACCGTTTGAAAGCAGTGAACAAGGCCTGTATACCTGGGTATACCGCTCTCCAGTGGTGCTTGGCGTAGCCTAGTCCTTACAACCTATTATCATGTCAGCTTCACCAACAAAGACAAAAACGAAGTCCAAAGCGAAGAGCGGCGGGAGTGATCAGGGTCGCGGGGGACAGACCTCATGAGGATATGTGATCAGCACGGCGGCTAGCTTTGCTGATCCAGCTGCACCGCTGGTGCTTATCCAAGTCTGAATTTCTCCTGGAGACTGACCATTGCCTCCTAATGAATAATGAATCATGACTTTCAGCCGCTCATATATAACAAGATGCATGGCTGTCTCAACAGTACCCAAATAGCTTGCGCTTAAACCACGATAGAATCCACGGATCCCTTCCGTTTGAACGACCTGACGGAGGCAGTCAAGGCTGTTCCTATACTGTCGTATGGCGACCCCGTCTGCTTGTATTTTGGCCTTGTCGAGCTGCAGTCTTGTCTTTACCAACCAGATAGGATTGGTTAGAGTCGCTGTTGCGATTCCAGCTACGACTGCAGCTTGCGCATGTACCACTGGGTCATTCTCGGCACGGTTAAATGCCCATGCGCCAAGGTGTTTGCAATTGCCATAGACGTAGAACTTGATAGCGGTAGCTGGGACTACACCAGCAAGACTAGGTCCCAGGCCGCGAAAGAATCCGCGCCAACCTTCATTATATCGTATCGAATGGAAGATTTGAAACGTCTCGCGAACATGGGAAAAGGTTGCCCAGAGGCGGCCACTGGGGTTGGCATGCCTAATGGAATGAACGGTTTGCACGGGACGGCTCCCACTCTGGTAAAAATCGGATTGAAGTCTTGTTCGGAGGACATCAAGCGGCGATGTAACGACGGCGGTGACTAGACCCCCAGAGCTGCGCGCAATCAAACAAAATTAGAATAACATCTTTGTCAAATGCTGCAAAACTTACGCGCCGGCAAGAAGATGCGCCCATGGCTGTCTAGTGGGTTCCTTGTAGGTCTGGGAATGGCTTAAGATGGTGGACGATCTTGGAGCTGGTGAAGCTTCCATAGTGATGGTGATGAAGGTCTGTGTTTTTCCCCCTTGATCAGCAACTTCAGATGGATTGCGCCGCCTCAGCTTACATAATTCCATGTTGCAAGCAGACCCATTGCCAACCAATCAACATGCATGGCCAGTTGAGCCTAAATGCATCGAGCTGAGACCGGAAAGGCAAAACTTCGGAGAAGATGAGGAGTTCACAATTTGTCACATAGCTACACGACCCAAGCGGCTACTTTGGGGTCTAGTAACCCATACTACCCAACACAAATCTTCAGGACACGGACTGAATCCTTTAATGGCCTCATGCGCAGCCATCACGTGGCTGGGGAGGCAGACGTGAGACTCGAAGACTCTGCAATGCTGATAGAAGGCTGGAGCGGAATTAATTCGGGAAAATGCAAAAATAGGCGCAATATTCTGACCAATAGATCGTTTTCACCCATCCCACAGCAACTCCAATCTGATTGGAGCGCGGCGTATCCACCATTAACTAGCCGATTTGCGCTTCAGCTTGGGAGCCAACCTCCGCGATAACTGTGCTAAGTCAAACACATTTGTTTTGATGGCTCCATGGGAGGACAAGACCCCAATATAAAATCTTAATGCATAGGCAGTCTTCTTGCACACAGCTGGCTTACTTTTACGCTCATTAAGACTTCAGCCGTATCAGACCAATAAGCGGGCAAGCTTCGCCCTCGAAGACCTCCCTGTCCAACCACAGCTGAGCGGTGTTCTCATAGTGCTACGTTAACAGTAAGGCGTGTAACGCTTCTTGATTTGACACCAACATCATAGGAGGCCGTGCTGACCAAACACGCAGTCACAGATCGTCCACAGAGTCTAAGCCAGACCACAAGCTATCCACCCAGCAGCCAAACTCAGGAGAACAATCCTTCACAATATGAGTCTATTTGCCGTATAATTGGGGAGCTTTAGCCACCAAGCAGACCGAACCGAAACGGAAAGCAATGATCGCAAAGGAAAGCGGTTTTTGCTCAGCTTTTATTACGGCAACAAGAACCAAGAGATGGCCAAGACGTATTGACACTGAATAAGCCTAGGCTTCTGATCAGAACATAATACTCGACCACCTCGCTCGTCAGATGATGCTGAAGGACGACTTACTGCAAGTATCTAGGCGGGAGTCCTCAACCCAGGCAGCCCATGAGCCACATAGCCATTATCGAGCCGTGGTGATTTCCCTTTGCTTCGCAAGCGGTGGACATGAGGCTTCTTTTCCCGGCGCCATTACACACATTACATAAATAACAGCCACAGGCTCAGGGTCAACGGATCTCGATGCAACCGTGAGATCTAAAGTTAGTCCAGCAGCCAACGAGGAGCCTGCTACATCCCCGCTTCGACTTCCTGGGAAGTCGAAGCGGGGACAGAACAGGAAGCGTAAGGAGTGCTTTGAGGCGGTGCTCGGTCCAACCATTCGCCATCCTCAGCTGCAGCCAAGGGGTCACGAGATAAGGCATGGCCTATAAAGACAACGGCATCCCCCCAGGCTGGAGAGGGGACCGCCTTCCCCTTCTTCCCTCTTTTCATCCTCCTTCTCGAGTTCAGTATGACTTCTGGGCGTCGCGACACCATGTCTTCTGCCAGAGAAGAGTCACTCACAGCTCCTGAACCTCTATACAACCAAACAAGCCAAACGCACGACCGAGAAAGATATGGTAATGTTCCATCACCATACGAAAACGACTTAAGGCAGGCAGAACCTACAGCCAGATCTTTGGCGACTCGTCTCCGCGTTCCTATTATTCTTGACAGCATCCTCCGGGCCAGAGATGAAGCTGAGAAGCTCAGCGCCGAGATCAGGTTGGCCCTGGCACCCCTCTCGAGTCTCGACAAACGTCACGTGAGGTCCTTTGCCTACAGCCTCTACCGCAACTGCGATCTGCTTGATACAGGCTTGGACGAGGCCGTTGAGAAGACTAGGATCAACTGCGAGCAGAGTGATAAGGGGCTGGACGAAACAAACGGAGTGGCGCAGTGCGATATCGGCTCTAGATGCGGTATTGAGGACTGCGATATGGAGCTCAAGGACAGCGACAGAATATCTAGCGCACGACCTTCGCAGAACGACGATAGGGCCGATACACCGCCCACGCCGTCAGTCTGTCAACGCGCAGGTGGCCGCCATTCGCCCACAATACAAGCTGAGGGGTTGAACGAGCGATTTCATGGCGCTAGCTGCACCGCAGCTTCCCCGGCAAACATTTCCAGTAACGAGAATCTCAATGGAGGTTGGGTCGACTCGGTTACTTCTGCCAGCACTCAGAGTTCTACCCTTGTGGCCAGTCCATCCAATATCACAGCCAGCATCGAAGCCATGACTCCTGAGGCAACACCTTCTCCAACCGGTCTAAGAGGAAGCAGCAAGCAGATGGACGACTGTGAACAAGGCTGCGCATTTCTCATAAACCAAGATATTGATGACTTCATCGACGAGAGTTACGATCAAATTCGGTCGTTCAGTCTCCCAGGAAACTCGGCGGAAACCTACAAAGCTCTCTTCAATTCCCTCACTAACAAACTGCAAAAAGACACCACGGGATGGTCAGACGGCTCACAGTGGATTTCCCTGTTGGAGGCTGGACACAGCGAGCGAGACAAGGGTTCGATCCGCTACGCGTTAACCGCCATCGCCTTTAGCCAGTGGCATGCCTCCCAAGTACAGGTAATGTGTGGTATGCCGGCATCCACAGCAGCGAAAGAAGTCTCTGGGCGGATACTTGGGCTCAAGCCTGCAGATAATGCAGCCATGAAAAAATGGGAGCAACGTCGCAAAAGTCTCAGTACCCATTTGACTC
Organism: Stachybotrys elegans; assembly: GCA_020746835.1. Classification (NCBI taxonomy): domain Eukaryota; kingdom Fungi; phylum Ascomycota; class Sordariomycetes; order Hypocreales; family Stachybotryaceae; genus Stachybotrys; species Stachybotrys elegans. The sequence goes on from JAGPNK010000013.1 coordinate 1,415,777, forward strand.
GCGGAAGGAAGTGGCATCTGTTAGTGACTGAGCTCGGTTCTGGAATATTGCTGAAAAACGCATGGTAAGACTAAGCTATGGCTGTTAGGATATCAACTAACTGATGGCAGGCGACTTGCAAAGTCTCCGGAGCCAGCGTTGAGGAATTTGATCAAACAACTTCAGGGGACACCTAAGAAGATGGCTGTCCTAAAACTCCTGACAGACCAAATAACACTCTTTATGGAGTCTGGAAGGACAGACCAAACGAAGTTCCGTCACGATATGGAGAAAGAGGGCTTACCAAGCCTAGAATTGGACTTGGTGGATACACGGTTCGAGCTTGGCGAACTTCTTCAGCAAGTGCAGGGCTCAAGTACTGATAGGCTTTTGGTCAAAAGTGCCAACTACAGCTTCGGCATCGACTCGCTTCGAAGGCTGGGTGCAAGACGGTGGCTGAATGACGAGGTTATTCTAGCATGCCTACATCTGTCTGACAGACTGGATTACGTTCGTGTCGGCTTCTCTATCCCCCTACACCAACAGTCTCAACCACAGAAGCCAGTACTTCGCCCATTCGAAAGAGCTGCGAAGCTGATAGCAGAGTGGCACTACGAGACAGAAACGACTGGTCCTCTGGTGTGCTTCTTCCCACTCTTCCAGCGCCAGAACCACTTTAGCCTGCTGGAGATCAACGAACGCGATATGCACCTTTATCACTATGACTCAATGAGTCAAGGAGATAATGCTGTCGTCAAGGTTCGTATTGGGATGCAACACCGATGAAACAGGAGCTGACTTATTGACAGGCGGCGTGTGAAAAGGAGTTTCCCCAGTTTCGATACGTGGAAGAGGTTCGTTCCAAATATCTATGGCCTGAGACTAGACCCTTGACTCACCTCACTGTAGAGCGCATTGCAGCAGGAAGATGGGCACAGTTGTGGTCTGTTTACGATTAAGCATGCTCGACACCGCATGCTAGGCCGGCATGCCGCGTCCGGTTCTGGGGATGGTTATGATTCAAGCACACTGCGCTCCGAGGTTGTAGGCCTCTTCAGGTCAGCCTGGGAAAGCGAGGCTTTGGTGGCTGCGCCCAGATTACAACGAAAAAGAAAGCTGGATAGGAGTAGTCAACCAAGCGGGGGAGAGCGAGGCACGAGAAAAAGGCTACGCGACTAGAACATGCCCACGAGGCGGGGGGCAAGCTACGACGGTACAGTACATGGATATGTTTCTAGATGTATCGCAGCGGAGCCAATCAGCGCTCATGGTGGCATTCAAAATAAGCTATGTGCAGTGCTTGCACCACCTCAAAGCCACAAACGGACCAATCTAGAACGCTGGAATTGGAGCCCCACAGACATGGCATGGATGCTAATCTGGTAATTGTATCCGAATCCATTTCTGGCGCCTTGCTATCCACCCACGTTGTACTGATGAAGTTGGATACTTACTGTAGCGGCCACTTTTTGTGTCGCTGTTTTAGATGAAAGAAGGTGTTTCCGCACGGGCCAGCAATGTGGCTTGGTGTGGCTAGTACAGTATTACAGTGCGAAGCATAGGCATTCGCATTGAAGGAGCTAAGAGCAAAAAGCCAGAATTGGACTGTGTTGGCTGGACAGAGTCCAGAAATGGACGCGTCGGTACCTATCATCCACTTGATCCCACACTGTGTTAGCCACATTGTGGATCGGGTGATCCGTGCGGAAAGGGTGTTTAACTTGTGAATTGGCGACACAAAAAGCGGCCGCGACAGTACCTCCAGAATCGTATTAATGTTGATGTCCTCTCGGGATCCAATTCCGGCCCCATCCATTAGGCTAAGACTTCCTATATGCACATCTTACTGGTGCATTTTCCCATTTCAGCGTACTGCATCATAACATTGCTCTGCTCAAAATGAGTGCTGAGGCGCACGCAAGTATGAATAATAGCGTCAGCGCTCCGCCAAAGAAGCGTGACCGAACAAACGAAACCTTCACGAGAGCGGTAAGGCGCTTAGCCTTAAGGTGCGATCAATTAAGCCGCAGATATGGAGCAGACATTCACTTCGCAATCCGACACCATCGATATTATGATTATAAATCTACATACAACTAATCCTACTTTCCCTCTTACATCAGGGGAACTAGTACGTATGCTTCAGTAATCGGGATGCAGAATATAGTGACTAAACCCTCCAGAAACGGCTGTATCCCTTGCCAGTAACATGGGCTCCAAAGGATTTCGGCGATGCAGTACCCAACGAAGATGCAGCTTCATGACTGGCCCATGGGGTTATATGTGTCATAAGTCCCGTTGTCGCTGAGTGACTCGTCGCTTATGGGACTTGTCAGTGGAGGTGGCTTGACATTATTTGCTTGTCGCTAAGTTGATTCGTTGTCGCTGGTTTTTTTCGTGATGGTTCGTTGTGCTCGTGAGCCGATCACCACGATAGTCCTGGCGCAAGGGTTCTTATCGAAGTAGGCTATTGTTAAAATTAATCCGCTTCAGAGGCTTGTTCCTTGGAAACTCTACTCTTAGGGTAATATTCATCAGAGTAGAGTGCAGTCGCCGGTCAAATTCGTGATATTGGTAGCATCGTTGGTTATGGCAGCAGGCGGTACCTGTAAAAGGGAGACCGTTTATGGCCCGGCCATCTCTGCATACGCCCGTAACTTGATCATTTCCCTCTTTTTCCACGACCCCGCCTTTCCGTGCGTGATTCGCTGTACTAGTAAACGTTTGTGGCTAGTACTGGTAAACATCCATGGCTGTTACTGGTAAACGTCTGTAGCTATTACTAGTAAATTTCAGGTCTGACCAATCACATCACAATACAGGGGAAGGCAAACCGGTGGCGGTTTGCGCAAAACAGCCTTGAGGAATGAAGCTAGACAACTTGAAATAGAAACATGAGAAAAGAGGCTCCAAAAGCTCCATGATACTTTTGAAGACAAACTATCATATGCGAGCCACGCTAGCTCCTGTCTCATAAAAAGACAGAAGACGTAAGACATGCATAGAGTCTAACCACAGAGTCTAACCACAGAACCAATAACAATCCACTGATCAGTTTATAGCGATTGAGGAATACGGATTAAACTGAAGGCCTCTTCCTTTACACTAATCTAGGACTCATTTAAGCCAGGACCTTAATTACTGATATAGTTATGTAGTCACTTAAGAAGTCTAAATGAACCAGATACAAAACGTGGACTCTGTTGCTGCTGTCTATAAACAAGGGGTATAGATCTGTCACCGCAATCTGATCATCCAAAAGCGGCCAGACCGGCAGCCAATACCAATAGTTGATCCTAGTATAGCTGAGTGAACAGGACGATACTCTGGAGGTAGCCATAGCACCTTCTCCGTACCATTTAGAATCCATATAGCATTACCACTGATACCATATCCAGAGCGAGTAGAGTCATGACGTGGCGCATCGTCGATCGATTGTATAGCCCTAGAGAAAGGCAATGCTAGGTCTAAAGCACCAACTTCTGTGTAAAGGCGGGCATGATTCGTTAAGTCGAAAGAAAGTGAATATATATCACAGCCGAGTAGGATTGTCTGCATACAGTTGCCTGACGTGACATCCCAGATCTTGACTGTCTTATCGCCTGAGCCTGATGCGAGTCGCTGGCCATCAGGTGAGAATGCCACTGATGTTATCGAATTGTCATGGCCTGAGAGTGTCTGAATACAGTTGCCTGACGTGGCATCCCAGATCTTGACTGTGTTATCGCCTGAGCCTGATGCGAGTCGCTGGCCATCAGGTGAGAATGCCACTGATGTTATCCAATCGTCATGGCCTGAGAGTGTCTGAATACAGTTGCCTGAAGTAGCATCCCAGATCTTGACTGTGTTATCGTATGAGCCTGATGCAAGTCGCTGGCCATTAGGTGAGAATGCCACTGATATTATCGAATCGTCATGGCCTGAGAGTGTCTGCATACAGTTGCCTGAAGTAGCATCCCAGATCTTGACTGTGTTATCGTATGAGCCTGATGCGAGTCGCTGGCCATTAGGTGAGAATGCCACGGATGTTATCGAATTGCCATGGCCTGAGAGTGTCTGCATACAGTTGCCTGACGTGGCATCCCAGATCTTGACTGTCTTATCGTATGAGCCTGATGCGAGTCGCTGGCCATTAGGTGAGAATGCCACGGATGTTATCCAATAGTCATGGCCTGAGAGTGTCTGCATACAGTTGCCTGACGTGGCATCCCAGATCTTGACTGTGTTATCGTATGAGCCTGATGCGAGTCGCTGGCCATTAGGTGAGAATGCCACGGATGTTATCGAATTGCCATGGCCTGAGAGTGTCTGCATACAGTTGCCTGACGTGGCATCCCAGATCTTGACTGTCTTATCGTATGAGCCTGATGCGAGTTGCTGGCCATTAGGTGAGAATGCCACGGATGTTATCCAATCGTCATGGCCTGAGAGTGTCTGAATACAGTTGCCTGAAGTAGCATCCCAGATCTTGACTGTGTTATCGTATGAGCCTGATGCAAGTCGCTGGCCATTAGGTGAGAATGCCACTGATATTATCGAATCGTCATGGCCTGAGAGTGTCTGCATACAGTTGCCTGAAGTAGCATCCCAGATCTTGACTGTGTTATCGTATGAGCCTGATGCGAGTCGCTGGCCATTAGGTGAGAATGCCACTGATATTATCGAATCGTCATGGCCTGAGAGTGTCTGCATACAGTTGCCTGAAGTAGCATCCCAGATCTTGACTGTCTTATCGTATGAGCCTGATGCGAGTCGCTGGCCATCAGGTGAGAATACCACTGACGTTACTGAATTATCGTGTCCCTCTAGAGTCTGTAGACAGGCATTCCAATCATGTTCAACTTGGGGCTTCAGTTCTATCCACTCGGGTTCTTCCTGCCTGTACAATCGTCTGATCAGGCTGTTAGTTGGGCTGAAAATGAGAGCTGATGCATACACCTGCAAAGGGGCTATCTCTATACCCCCCTTTTGGGAGAGAATAAATCGTCGTGCGTCTTTAATCAGGGCATATAGCTCTGGTGTTCCTGTGCCATTCTATGACGGATTAGCCGTATGCTTTAAACTTTTAAAACGAAATACATCACTAACCAAGAGTCTCTCGATTCTCTCCATAGCCGTGACTCCTGCTGGAAGACTGCAGAGTAGACTGAGAGCCTCTAACCAATTTAGATACTTCTGTCGAAAGAACGTATCTACAATTCCCCCACCCGCTGAACTCTGGGCCCAATCCTTTCTAGATTTTGGGCTTGATTCTAAGAGATGATTGGGCCAGTAGATACAGGAATACCGAGCCGACAAGAGAGGATTGGGAGATGGCGATGATACTTCGTCAACCGGAGATCCTGGACTCGATAGCTTGTAGAGGTTACGCTCTAATGTTATTAGAAGAAGATTGAGCGACCTAGAAAAAAGTTGAAAGTGTTGGTCCTCTATGCCAGAAGGAAAGATAAAGGTGTTTGACAACAAGAAGTCTTTCGCAGATTGGTGGATAACGTAGACAACATCATCTCTAACGGTCAAGAAGGAGCCACATATGCTCACAATGACCTGTATACCAGTAATTGATGATGAAATAGCCTGTGGTAGACCAGCAAGGTGACCTAGTTCTCGTAGATGAAGCGGACGATAGGCTGCTGAAACGGTGGCCAAGACTGAGGAGCATCGCTCTGGGTCTTTCCGTTTCAGCTGCTGGATCTGTTGAATCATTCGATCGTACAATGCTTCCAAGCCGGATGGAAGTTCTTTTAGCACATCATCGACATCCCATTCCTCGACTTCTTCGAGTTCTTGATAAACCAAGGCCACCCAGAGGAAGGTGTCGTCGGCATGAGCAAGTAGCTCACGCCTAACGGCGGCTTTAGTTGTCTCCTTGTATTGTTTTGTCTCCGCAAGGCGTTCAACTTTGTACCGAATATATGTTTCTACCGCATTGTGGATCGCTTCAGTGTTGAGTTCAAGATCCAGTCTGGTCCCCTGCTCTACCTTTCCTAGCTTCTCTTCGATATCGCGCCAATTGCGACTAGATAGAATCCATCTGACGGACGTTGAAGACTCAATGATGAAATCAAGAAGCTGGGCTCTGCCGGTGGTACATTCGTCAAGAGCATCGACCATTAAGATGACGCCATCCAAGATCGGGTCGTTGAGCATCGATGTGAGTATCTCTGTCAACACTTGCCAAGCATTCGTTTCGAGCAGTTTCTCGCCCTTTTTCCTGTGCTCTTCTCGTATGTGTGAAATAAGGGGGGGATACTGGCAAGAGATAGAGTAGACTAGGCCTTGTAGTACAGCGGTTGCATTGTTGAGGCGTGTCTCTGTGGCTTGGCAGAAAAAGTACAATAGGCACTTCTCTGGGTTCTTCTCCAGCTCGTCGATGATGCCGCATAATAGCATTGTCTTGCCTTTCCCCGGGTCGCCCTTGATCCAAAGCAGCCCGCTTCGGGCACGATCGCTAAATTGCAGGAAACTGGTGTGTTCGAGGATCCACTGATATGAGTCCTTAAGCAGGCCACCCTTGGTCTCTTGAATGCGCTTCTTATCCATGCGTGGATCGCTCAAATATAGGGCCTTCAAGCATTCCTCGTCTTCTTTGTTCTGATGCCTCTTTTCTTGTTGTTGCGACAGGTCTTGAATGACCATGCGGATAGCCTGTAGACTTTCTTCTCGAACACGTGCTGAGTCGATGAGTTGGCCGAGTTTCTCTTTGCTCTCTTCCGTGTTATACTGCTCCGTATCTCTTTGCACGGCGGTCTCGGCTTCCTTGATCTCATTGAGCTGGCCAGCCCAGTCATCAATTTTGAGTACATCTCTTCCGATAGTGACAATCCAGTGGCGACGATGAAGACAAATACTCTTCATTTGATAGAGCAGAAGTTTCTCGTACAGCTGCGTAATGCTGTTCTCTAGCTGTATCTGTAGTCCTTTGAGTGATCGTTCGGATTTGCTCTTGTCAAAGAGCAGGTCCACAAGGGCCCAGTACCACTCTATTCTTGATAGGATGTAGATGATTCCTTGGCGGTTGCTCTCTGCTTCTGTGATAGGGTTTAAGAGGATCTGCTCAATGTTAGTCATGAATCAATCTTATGCGACAAAGGTTACTAGACATACCTCTAACCCAAGGCAAACACCAGCCCAAGCCACAGCAGCTTCTGGAGCGGCACGTATGGCACCATCTATGATGCCCCTCACCGCCTGCACCGCTTGCAAGCTTTCGTCAAGTCCTCGGGTGATGGAATCCCTCTTCTTCATTTGATCTAGTTCAGTCTGGACCAGCTGCTGCATCTGGCGGCTTCTGCTCTTCCAATCCTTTTGTATGTTGTTCTCGATCGGTTGGTGGTCCGCGGAGCTCGACTTGTTGGGATCAAGTTTAGCTGATAAAATTTCCTCGAATGCATTAACTACTTTCAGCTCGCTTTCTTTGAGGTTGTCGTAGGCTTGGTTCCAGATTCGCTCTTGTAGGCTCCCTGATGGTGGGGTGTTGATGTCTTTCGGCGCCGGTGAAGATTGTGGTAGCTGCGAGGGTGTTTGGATCGCTGTTGTGGATGCTGGCCGGGACGACTTTGGCGAAGGCGGTAGAGAAGGACTTTGTCGTCGTTGTCTGAACTTAGAGCTTAAGTTCGAGCCGAGCCAGCTGGGCGCCATCTTTTGCTATGGAAATCTCCGGATTAGCATGCGTAGAAAATCTTCGTCTTGACTGACGGGGTTGGGATGTGGTTCAAAGACTTTGGCCCCAATGCAGGCTCCTCCTGAGGTTGAGCGGGGTTTCGAGGCAGAGAAATACTGCAGATCTGTATGTATGCCTAATACCGCCAGCGTTGTATTTGCTCAGGCAGAAGTGCAGATCTATATTTATCAGCGGGTGTTATTGGCTGGGACCCTGCTTTGTGTTCCGCTAGACCAATCATATCTAGCAGCGTTTCCTTCAGCTGACGCTATTATGGTCTTCGTGACTCGCTGTAGCCGGTGCGTCTAGAATACCGCTTTAGGAGTTATTAGTTCAGGAGCAGGAAAAAGCTGTTCAACAAGCAGCACTTGGTGGCAAAGAGGGCCTGACACCAATCACCTTCGGCCAGCATAATTCTGGCTTCTGGGTAGGGATCAGCAGTGGAAATTTCAGCGGGGTTGTCGTTCGGAGGAAAATGAGTTGACCTGATGGACTTTATCTACTTCTTCTTAATCTTGAAAATCTGTCCTCTCCTTGTCCTCTGTCGTACTACATCGGCGCCATTGGGGCTCGCTGTGGTGATTGTATTGGCATGATATCGTGCCACTCTATATTCCAGAATCGTCAACACGCTGCTGTGAGGGTACCTCAAGCGAATAGTGGGCACAGTGCGCTGTTTGGAATCCCGGCTTCGGAAAAACAGTCATCCTGTCCTTAGCTCTGATGCTCGTGAAATTGGGGGATCCGGGGAGTTAAATGTACAGATTGTCATGGTGACATGCCATTGATCGTCCCTCTGTAGCAGTCACAGAGCTGTCGATGGCTTCTCAATACTATGTCAGGGTTAAATGCATTTGAGACTATCACTTGTTCAACTTTTAAATAATCGAAAGCTTGTGGGAGGCTCCTAGGGGGCTGCACCAGAATACTACTCGGACAGGACGCCATTTTGCTGAGGCCGTTACGTTGCGCGCCGGCGATAATTAATCTTGAAACTTCCCAGAGAAGCGCGGGAGTAGCCTAATAATAGAGTTTAGGTGGCATCAAGAAATTTTATTCATGTATGTGCAGTTTAGATTGAATTGAAGTCAAAGTACCTGCATTTTGGCTCGGCACGGAGTGTGGCTCGCGACACAGGGACAGATGTTAACATGTTCAAGTTAGCCATAAATTCTGCCACTAGTTGTCCTTTGTGGCGGTGTGGCTTCTTGTCACTGTGTGGCTCCGTGTCTGTGTGGCCCTTGTCAAAATCGTTGCAAAACCTAGCAGCATTTATTGGCTGTAGACAGGCAGCCAAAAGCGCCGCGCCGGCTCACAGATCCGGAGCTTCCAGATGCGAAGTATTTTGCATCATCCTAGGGCAAATCTGAGCTAGCTCTAAAGCCTAACTCCAGGCAGTGGCAGCTTAGCCGAGGAAAATCTGAGCTCTACCTCCTGTCCCAGGACCCAGCTTTATCCTAGGACCAAAAAGAAGGGGAAAGGTTAGAACTCAGAGCTAGCTCAATTTGCAGCCTTTGGGATGATACATGAAATTAAGCTAGCTCCCACTCGTTAAGCTGAGCTAGCTCTATTCTGAAACTCTAGCCCTGCACAAAGTTGAGCTAGCTCTATCCCTAGCTTGAAACTCAGAGCTAGCTCAATTTTTGCAGTGTTTGGGATGACACGAAAAATTGAAGCATAGAGCTAGCTCACGTTTGTCCTCGGACTGACTGACGTCCTGGGACAAAAGTGTCCTGGGACGAGAGCGGGTCCTGGGACAAGAACTGGTCCTGGGACAAGAACTGGTCCTGGGATGAGAAGTGGTCCTGGGACAAGAACTGGTCCTGGGACGAGAAGTGGTCCTGGGACAGGAAGTGGTCCAGGGACAGGAAGTGGTCCAGGGACAGGAAGTGGTCCAGGGACAGGAAGTGGTCCTGGGACGAGAGCAGGTCCTGGGACAGGAATGAGCTAGCTCCATTCTAACCTCCTGTAAATCGAGCTAGCTCTAAATTAGATACTGTAGCCTCCCTCTTCTTGGTGGAGCAGTCCTGGGACAAACTGGAGCTAGCTCTAAGCTCTAGCAAGCGCTTCTGCCAACAAGGGATACGAGCTAGCTCGGTTTTGTCCCAGGACTAGCTGGCAGGAGTCCAAAATTGACGATCTGGAGATTGACTTCTTGACATGTATTGAGAAGTCACTTCTGGCTCTTTATTTCCTCTACCAACTCCATTGCAATGTGGGTACCACGGCACAGAAATGGATTCGGACACCCTTGCCAGAATTAGCATCAATGTCACATCCTGGGGCTCTAATTCCAGCCTTGCTGGATTGGTCCGTTTCTGGCTTTGAGGCGATGCAAGCATTGTGCATGGCTTATCTCGGTTTTGTCTGATGAGCTGACAAGTCCATTTCTTGCTCTTTATTCCCATCGGACTGTCGCGGCCGCTTTTTGTGTCGCCAATTCACAAGTTAAACACCCTTTCCGCACGGATCACCCGATCCACAATGTGGCTAACACAGTGTGGGATCAAGTGGATGATAGGTACCGACGCGTCCATTTCTGGACTCTGTCCAGCCAACACAGTCCAATTCTGGCTTTTTGCTCTTAGCTCCTTCAATGCGAATGCCTATGCTTCGCACTGTAATACTGTACTAGCCACAGCAAGCCACATTGCTGGCCCGTGCGGAAACACCTTCTTTCATCTAAAACAGCGACACAAAAAGTGGCCGCTACAGTACAAATCTGGGAATTCGTTTAAGTGTTCCCATTTCTGTTCCCCGCATCATTCCGCACCCACAAAAACAGCCCTGACGCAATGAGACTAGTCTCCCTCATGTTGAGCCAGCCCAGTCTATCATGTACTGGTCCAAATGATGCACAGCCCATGATGTGCCAGCCTGTTGAATATACTGGTACAGCTTATGCTGGCACACCTTAGGGTTGTTTCGAGCCAAGGTAACGCCCCAGAATATACTGGTACAATTTATGCTGGTACAACTTAGGCTGGTACGACTTGGGCTGGTACATGGTAGGCCCAATTTCAAGCCAAGGTAACCCAATCGATGTACTGGGATACCATGTACCAGCCCATGCTTTGTACCAAGATTTTGTGTACTGGCCTCGATAATAGAAAGCCCACAGAAGACTGGTCCCTGCAGGCTCGCCAATGCCTTTCGGAACGAGCCTTTGGGACTCTCCGACTTATACAGTAGCTAATCACGACTTGATATATGGCTTTGATGGTATAGGAGGTTGGGAGAGAACGAAAGGATGAATGTTTTGTTTCGAAAAGCCATGTGGAGCAGACTTATTTGTTTCAGATTCAACGCACAGGCCTTGTGGCTCTTTGATTGTGGCCTGTGAATGTTTTGTTTCAATAGAGGCTTAGAAGAATCAGGGCGCTGGGTGGGCCGAGCTCTTTCCTCTTTAGGAAGTCTGGGAGAGGGCGCGGAAGGAAGATCCTTTCAGTCTCTTCGTTCCTTCAAGGCAAATCTTGTGGCTATTCGGCTGTGACCTGGGACTTGCGGCTCCTTATCATGGCTCTTTTGCTTCGATCGTGGCTTAGAAGGTCAGAGCCCTAGGTTGCCTGGGCATTGGAGAGCGGGAGGCGGAAGGAGGAACCTTTCGTCTTTCGGTTCCTCAGGGCATTCATGAAGACCTAGATCGTCTTAGAGCGGTAGATTAATCAAGAGTCAACGCTTCAGGCTCAAGCTCACTTGCAAAGCTACGAGCTACAAGGGGGACTGAGTTAGATTGCTTCATCTTGAGTGTCTCGGTTAGGGATCGCGTGGAGGTCTAGATATTTCTAATCGTAACATAAAACCGTGGCATTTCTAATCAATTCTCTTGGTTTCTCGGCCACGCGTCAGAGGTATAAAACGAACGATTATACACAGGTGGTGGGCGGCGAGGTGGTCAAGCAGATTATGAAGACTGAACACTATGCGATTGTAGCAGCCGCGCGACAGCGTCATGCCCGCGCTCGATGGCCTGCAATAGCGGTGTCCGGCCGTCCTTATCCTTTGACTCAACGTCGGCGCCCTTCTCGAGCAGCAGCCGCGCAACAGCCTCATGCCCGCGCTCGACGGCCTTCAATAGCGGCGTCCGGCCGTCCTTATCCTTCGACTCAACGTCAGCACCCTTCTCGAGTAGCAGCCGCGCAACAGCCTCATACCCGTGCTGGGCGGCCCACGATAGCGGCGTCCGGCCACTTTTAGCCATTGAGCTAACATCGGCACCCTTCTCGAACAGCAGTCGCGCGACGCCCTCATGCCCGTGCTCGACGGCCTGCAATAGCGGCGTCCGGCCGTCCTTATCCTTCGACTCAACGTCGGCGCCCTTCTCGAGCAGCAGCCGCGCGACGCCCTCATGCCCGTGCTCGGCGGCCCACGATAGCGGCGTCCGGCCGTCCTTATCCTTCGACTCAACGTCGGCGCCCTTCTCAAGCAGCAGCCGCGCAACAGCCTCATGCCCGCGCTCGACGGCCTTCAATAGCGGTGTCCGGCCGTCCTCATCCGTCGACTCGACGTCGGCGCCCTTGGTCGAGTCGACGCCGTTATTAAGCAACAGCCTCACGAAAGCCTCATGCCCGCGCTCGGCGGCCCACGATAGCGGCGTCCGGCCGTCCCCATCCTTCGAGTCAATGTCAGCACCCTTCTCAAGCAGCAGCCGCGTGACGCCCTCATGCCCGCGCTCGGCGGCCCACGATAGCGGCGTCCAGCCGCCCCCATCCTTCGGCTCAACGTCAGCACCCTTCTCGAGCAGGAGCCGCGCAACAGCCTCATGCCCGCGCTCGGCGGCCCACGATAGCGGCGTCCGGCCACTTTTAGCCATTGAGCTAACATCGGCACCCTTCTCGAACAGCAGTCGCGCGACGCCCTCATGCCCGCGCTCGGCGGCCCACGATAGCGGCGTCCAGCCGCCCCCATCCTTCGGCTCAACGTCAGCACCCTTCTCGAGCAGGAGCCGCGCAACAGCCTCATGCCCGCGCTCGGCAGCCCACGATAGCGGCGTCTGGCCACTTTTAGCCATTAAGTTAACGTCAGCACCCTTCTCGAGCAGCAGCCGCGCAACAGCCTCATGCCCGTGCTGGGCGGCCCACGATAGCGGCGTCCGGCCACTCTTAGCCATTGAGTTAACATCGGCACCCTTCTCGAACAGCAGCCGCGCGACGCCCTCATGCCCGTGCATGGCGGCCTGCAATAGCGGCGTCTGGCCGTCCTTATCCTTCGACTCAATATCAGCGCCCTTCTCGAGTAGCAGCCGCGCAACGGCCTCATACCCGTGCTGGGCGGCCCACGATAACGGCGTCCGGCCACTCTTAGCCATTGAGTTAACATCGGCACCCTTCTCGAGCAGCAGCCGCGCAACAGCCTCATGCCCGTGCTCGGCGGCCCACGATAGCGGCGTCCGGCCATCCTTATCCTTCGACTCAACGTCGGCGCCCTTCTCAAGCAGCAGCCGCGCAACAGCCTCATGCCCGCGCTCGACGGCCTTCAATAGCGGTATCCGGCCGTCCCCATCCTTCGAGTTAATGTTGGCACCCTTCTCAAGTAGCAGCCGCGCAACAGCCTCATGCCCGCGCTCAGCAGCCCACGATAGCGGCGTCCGGCCACTCTTAGCCATTGAGTTAACGTTGGCGCCCTTCTCGAGCAGCAGCCGTGCAACGGCCTCATACCCGTGCTGGGCGGCCCACGATAACGGCGTCCGGCCACTTTTAGCCATTGAGTCAACGTCAGTACCCTTCTCGAGCAGCAGCCGCACAACAGCTTCATGCCCGCGCTCAGCAGCCCACAATAGCGGCGTCCGGCCGCTGTCATCCTTCGAGTCAACGTTGGCGCCCTTCTCGAGCAGCAGCCGCGCAACAGCCTCATGCCCGCACTCGGCGGCCCACGATAGCGGCGTCCGGCCGTCCTCATCCGTCGACTCGACGTCGGCGCCCTTGGTCGAGTCGACGCCGTTGTCGAGCAACAGCCTCACGAAAGCCTCGTGGCCCACGCCGACGGCCCACGATAACGGCGTCTGGCCACCCTTATACTTTTCCTCGATGGCGGCGCCATTGTCTTCGATAAGTAGATCATCCATTATCCTCAGCACCTCTTCATTCGCTTCTCTCCAAGGGCCGTGACTATTGTCCACGCTTCTTAATGCTGTTCCATAAACCTCCACGGCTTGTCGGAGATTCTTTCCCGCCTCTTCATATCTCTCCAATCCATTTAGTAACAGTCCGAAATCCCATAATCTAGTAGCTTCGCCTAGATAACCTTGGCATTTGCACTCTATCCTTGGACACCTGGGCATCTCTCGGCTGCTTATGAAGCATTCATAGCATCCTTCATCTTGCGACTTGCCTTGAGACACATCCCAGTCCCAGACAAGCAGTATATCATTTGAAAATGTTGTGATTGATCTAAGTTGGAAATCGTCTGTAAGGGGAACTGCAATCATTATAATAGCCGAATAACCGTTGCATGGTCTGACGATTGAAGGCTTCGATGCTCCTTGTAGAAAACAGACGGCATCTCCTACCTGGATGGGTTTCGCTAAGGCCGGGTAGGTAAAGTGAGAGCTCTCCCCCTTTCGCATCGAAGGAGGTAGGGGCATTTTTCCAAGTAATGTTCACGCTCTGTCTGTCATCCTGAGTAATGTTTGTTTTGACTGAGGATATTTTGCCAAGAACGCGGGCCTTGCATTTAAGGACTGCCACCTCTTTATCGTCCCAAGTGTCCACGGATATCTGATCAGAAAGGCAGAATTTGGCAAGTTTCTGGAAGACTTCTTTCCATGGAGTGTCGTAGTTGGCCGATAGCCCTGCCGCACTGGGATCATCCAAGCTCATGCCAAGTAAGGCATAAACCTTGTCGCGGCGGTCGGCAGCCTCACGGGTGTGGTACATATCCATCAGCTCACCCAGAGGGCGTATCCCTAGAGAAAACCTGCCTGACCGACTAGTTCCGTATCTTTCGTGTCTAGGCCGGAAGACTGCGCCTCTGATGAGGTAGACTACTGGACGGATTAGACTCTGCAGGTCCGGGTACGTTTCATACGACAGCTTCAATGCGCTTAGGCCGGAGCAGAATGCATATCCGTCGATTTCTGTGGGACCACACTTAATCAGGATATGTCGAGCTGCGGCAACCTCCTGAAGGACCTGAATCGATATTATCAATAACTTTTGCCAAAATTACTTAACGTATGTACGCGTACCCAGATGCGCTGAAACCATGGCCGCTTCAGCAGCGTGAGGATCGATTGCTGGTTCGGTTTGTAGATCGCGGAATTCGTGTACTGTTCTTCGGCAGCCTTGCGTATTACTTCGAGCGCTTGAGCGCTATCGCCTGCCGCCTCTCCAAGCCAAACAATTACGCGACTTGCCTTGGCATAGATCTTCGCCATAGACTGAACCTGCTGTCCCTTTTCGTCGTTGTCTTCTTGGTTGATACAAATAGCATCTATCCATATGATTCGTTCCATAAATCGATCTCGAAGGTGTGACAGTGCCGTGTGAAGGTTTGCCGTAATAAGTAAGCGGAAGTTGTTTCTAGCAAGAGGACAAGAACGACGATCGAATTCCCGCTTCATTTTGGCAATGGGATAATTGTCACTTTTGTCACCCGGCTGTATATAGATAGGTTGGCGGTTGTTCGCAGAGCCCCATACGTACGATAAGGCCTCGTAGAGGTATGTCCCTTCGCCTTGTTCCTCCAGAGGGTACTCGAAGAGTTGACACTGTATGGAGGCCTTTTTGTCTTTGTCCGGCATTAGGCGAAGCAAGCGAATACTGCCTTGTTCGGACAAAGGAGAATAGCAGTACTTATTTTGAAGATTATCGTCCGATGAAAGCTTCGCTTCGTGTGCTTCGGCTGAAGCAGTTTCGCCATCCCCAAGGCTGTTGGAGGCTAGGTTCCTGAATTCGTTGGGGGTAAAGGCGGAGTCATCTGTCCTGACTAGTTCTGAAGTTTGGTAGATGGTGGCTGGGGTAGAGGATAATGAAGGGGGGTATTCAGCGGTCAGCTTAGCCTGATCAGCAGTCTTTGAGGCTGCCCCGTTGGACTCGGATTCCTTGTCCGCAGAGTTGTGATGGACTTTCGGCTCGCCGGACGTGGGGTCTTTGTCCTCACCATTCCGGATACTTCTCTTCGACATTTCGTAACTTTCCGACGAGGTCTATCGATGGACTCGATCCAGCGTTGGGCTGCTTTCGTTTAGAGGACGCTAGTGGTTGGGAGGAGAAGGATGCTAAGGGGGGAGGACTGTTTCGAACGGATTCTTTGCGGCCACAAACTAAAGTCTAGATTCTGACCCATGTTGCCTTGTTAATACACGCATGATGGAGAAAGGCAGTCAGGGGTACTTACAATCAAGCTTTCATGGATAAGGAGGTAAAGAGAGAATGTAATGAGGCCCAAAACACTGCCTGGATTCAGCCTTGAGAAGCTGGCGCTGGCGGGGTAGCTGCCTAATTGAAGCCTCAGCCGCACCAGCCATGTCTCAGTTCCACGGCTTGATTGGCCGGAGAGGGATCTAGCCCCTCCTTGTGGCACCAGCCGGAGTGCAGCAACGCGGGCCCAGTTGACTGTTCGATTACGGCTTTTCGATGTAGCAGTGATGGAGTATCGGTGATTGGGAGGGCGCGGAAAAAGAAGCCTTTCGTTCCTCAAGGCATAAGACTTTCGAGCTATACAGGTAAGAGAGAAGAGGTCTTGACTCAAAGTCTGGGCTGTGGCTCTTTAGATGTGGCTGGACCGTGGCGCAAATCATGTGGCGCAGGTGGCGGTGTTCCACGGCGGTGCGTTATTTTCGAGGGCCGGAAGGAAGATCCTTTCGTCTCTTCGTTCCTCAAGGCATGGTTCGAGCTTTTTTCGCTGCAGAGAAGGACGCGAAAGAAAGAACCTTTCGTTCCTCAAGGCATTGCTTCTTCCTGATCTCAGTAGCATTACACCTTCCTCAATTCCGATTTTCATCCGAAATTTACCCCTTATCGGAGTATCAGCAAATCCCACTTTATCCCCGCACTTGCCGGTGATCACTGATCACTGACTTCACTCTAGTGCCGCCGCTATCCCTAAGGTCCATAATGGCGTACTGTTCGCGTTGCCAAAGACCCTTCCCGAACGCTAAAGCTAGGAAGCAACACATCTCCAACTCCTCTCAAAACCATATCTGTTATAATTGCAATCGCCATCCTGATTTTTATAACGAGGATGAGCTTGATGAGCATCTAGAGACAGAGCACCATATTTGCGTTCCATGTGATCGCACCTTTAACGACTCATACTAGCTTATCCAGCATGATGAAGCGGTGCATTACATATGCAGGTTATGCAGAAAACACTGTGAATCCAGGTCCAACTTGAAGAATGCCAGCTTCGTATTATATTATTAGCCACCGAACCCCGCTAATTTGTCAAGTATCATCAATCCCATGCCGCAAAGAAAGTTGAATGTTTTGGATGTACCACCCAAATATTCGTCACGTACTGTGCAATGGTGCTTCCAGTACAGACACAGCCACAAACTGTGGCGGATGTGGCTGTACGAGCTAATCCGTTTATGACGTTCTTGTCGCCGTGTGGCCCTTGTCGCAAAAGAGAACAGCACTTATTGGCTGTAGGCAGGCAGCCTAAAGCGGCGCGCCGGCCCACACATCCGGAGCTTCAGCCTGGTGTTTGTGTACGGCTCGCTGTGTGTCCTGTGGTGGTTGGCCACGAATAAGCAGCACAAGTCCAGAAATGGAGATCTTTGGGATGACACGAAAAATTGTGGAGCTAGCTCACTGTGTAGGGTTAAAGTTTAGCGTCCACCGATCTAAATTTTGACTCTTTCAAAAGGGTCCATTTTTGGCCCCGTGTGGCGCGAGCACAGTGCCTAGTTTGCCTCTGGAAGTTCTCTGGGCACTGTAGTATGTATGTACCAAGTTGATGCCTCAGTGGACAGGCAGCCACTTCTGTCTCCTACAACTTAAGCCTCAGAATTGGCTCAAAAGAGTGCTTTGTCCCCCAATGGCCCACGACTAACCCGAAGAGCGCGAGAAGGTTTGTGCTCTGCTCCTGGGTAATTTCTCGATCAAGACGTCGCCCAAACGATCCCTTGTACCGAACGCAGCGTCCGCAGAATTCGAGCGACCGTAAAACGATATGGAACTACGACAGCACCATCGAACCGTACCGGCCCCGACCCAAAAATAACTCCCCTGCCTTGACTGATTTCAATGACTAGTCGATCAGAGCAAATGCGACAACTTGGGCCCCAGTTGTTATCGAGACATTTCCGCCCTCGACATATGGATCAGGGTCTAGCACGTAGCCTTCCGACAGCTGAGCCCCATATGAGTATGAGCCGTCATCCACGGCATTCAGTACAGTTCGCGGGGGCAGAGGTTCGAGTGGTCGAGGTGTACAAATCGGATACCGCTTGTCCATAAATACCGCGAGAAAGTACCCGCCCCCAAGTGGATGGAGCGCGCGTCCCACACCTCGGACGGCAGCGACTGACTGCTCACAGCGTATCGCTTCGTGTGTCTATTGCCGGATGACCGGGAATCCTTTGTCCTCTCCTGGGTGGTGATACGACGCTGTCAGGAGGCAGGTCATTACCCTAATATGTCTTCGAATCCCAGCCGAACCCTCATCTAGGGAAGGGCTCTGCAAAGGCTCCAGTCATCTAGAGCCAACCGATCAAGCTCACTTTTTTTTTTTTTTTTTTCTTTCTCAAAGAGCTGCTTCTGCCAGGCACCGGCCAGGTGGGTGCGATGATGTGACTTCATGGTGAGCGTTGTGTTGACGTGGCTGGGCAGGTTGTGCCGCAGGATTCGGCGATTCTGCCTGGGTACATTCAGATTGGAATGTAACCACATGGACATGACCAAATTCGCCAGCGTGGATGGCCCCGGGTTTCAGGCAGTTTGTGGAGAGTTTCGTCAGTGGATTAAGCAGCTTGGCAAGGCTGCAACACCAGGCGCGAATCTACTCCCTGGATCTGGCAGCGCATCCAAGGACGGTTAGCGCAGACCAGGCGATTTGGGTAGGCTAGATAGACCTTAGAGCGATAGTGGAAGGGGAGGGAGAACCAGACCTAGGTGTAGAGGCAGCAGAGAACACAGGGTGGATGGGACCATTCTGCAAATGCTATCTTGGACAGTAGCAATATCGCTTTCAAGTTCAGACCGCTAAATCTTTGATAAGTGGCGTGCCATTTTCGGACGCTGAATGAATGGGTGACGACGTGGCAGTTGTGGCAGTTGGGAGCATTGGCCCAGGCAGCCTTAACGGCACTGGAGGGCGGTAAAACGTTACTCCGGAACACTGTCGCCCTTCCGTCGTTTTCCAAACGCGCTCCGCTTAGTACCACGACTCTGGCCTGCACAGATAGCCGTTCGAGCTGCGCGATCTACCGTATCGACAGCTTTTACCTACCTCGGATGGCTGTTTCCTAGCCTTTGTGAATTATCATATCTCGATTTTTAGAAAAGGACACCCAGACAGAGCTTGTAGGCGTTGAGTCGCAGCCATGGCTTTGGCATGCATGCACGCGGATCAGCTGTGGCTGTGCGATTGGACCAATAATTGCCAGCCTGCATGACCACAGCCTCGTCAACCCCTCACTTTGAAATATTATCAGTCATGCGAAAAACAATGTCAGCGTTTACGTTGATTTTATTTTGCAGTTGCCAACAATAACCCTGTGCACGTCATGGGAATCTCGAAATTCTTCCAACGCTCGAAGGGCTCCCATCATGGGAGCAGCAACGCGGACAAGCAAGGCACCCGTGACAACCAATCTGGCCCAACACCCACGCGACTCTCAGAAGCCAGCTCTTCGGTAGCCGCTGTATCCCGAAACTCGCCATCTCTCTCGGCGCAAACCTCGCGCCCTACTTCAAGGCCACTCCGAGCTACAGAATCGCCAGTTCTTGAGGCACCCGGAACTTCGAGCCCAACAGTGCGTCCCATCACGCCGCTTTCACAGATAACACCACTATCAGACAACGCACCTTCACTTTGGAATCGTGCTTATGAGGCTCTGCGTGATGAGGATCCTCAGCTAGTGGATCGATACGAGAAACTCCTCTCGAGAGAACTGGAGGAACATCGTAAGGTCTTCATCACTATGGGTAACCTGCCAGCTAATACTTTCAATAGCCAATAGTATAGTTGCACCACAGGATATGCGGCCGCGGAGCGATGACCTAGATGATACTAAGAATCGAATGGATTGCAATTCTGACAAGCGCCAGAGTCAGCTTAAGGCAATCATGGACCGGGGCCTACAGAGAGCGGACGAGAAGCAGATAAAATACACTCTCTTTGGCCATGACTTTGTTCTAAAGGAGCAGGTCACGCAAGCTGCTCAATTCATCCAGGCTATGAAAAACCTTGTCGACGAGGCTGTTAAGGTGTCACCGGAGGCATCTCTTGCATGGGCCGGCGTCTGTGTTCTGCTCCCAGTGTTGACAAATCCAAGCGCAGCAGAAGAAGCAAACCGCGATGGCTTGTCGTACGTCACTTTTCGCATACGATACTATATCGAACTCGAACGTCTTCTTTGGCCGAAAAATCTTGTCAAGCCAGGGCTTAAAGTGGAGTTCGAAAGCCATATTGTTGACCTCTACCAGCACATCCTCGAGTTCCAGATCAAGACGGTGTTACGATTCTACCGGAACTGGCTCGCTACTGCTAGTCGGGATGCGATCCGCTATGACGGTTGGGAAGGAATGCTCTCCAAGATTAAGGAACGGGAGCAGATCATCCGGGAAGAATCAAGCACTCTGAACACGGTCACTTCACGGAACACTCTGGAAGACATTAGCAAGGCGGCAGAACAACTATATGCCGAAATGCGTGCCCTGGTCTCCATCGCGATGGAACAGCTTGCAGAGCAAAGGCGCACAAAGTATGTTCCGCCTTCCTCGTCCATGAATGTCTACTAACAGTGATTTAGCCAAATACTCGAAGATCGGCCCATTGACCTTCCCGTCATCTACGAAGCGTGCTTCGACAGTGCCGACGTCCAAGACAGCCCGAAATGTGAGACCGGAACTCGACTCAACATCCGCGAAACAATATATCAATGGGCAGACGACTTCTCCAGTGAGCCCTTTTTCTGGCTGGTGGGCCCTGCTGGGACCGGCAAATCTACCATCGCACGGACTATTGCTGATACGTTCTCTGGCGAGAGGCGCCTCGTTGCTGGCTACTTCTTCAAGAGAGGAGAACAGGGCCGCAATGACACCACACGACTCTTTCCAACACTTGCCAAGCAGCTGGCTCAGACGATGCCTTCCTTTAAGGGTTGTCTTCGGAAGTCACTAGACGGTCTTGACAGAGACGCCGTAGAGAAGAAGGGCCTTGAAGTTCAATTCGAAAAACTCCTATGGCTTCCCTTGGGGGACCTGCCCGCAATCGATACAAGTCAACGGCCCAAGGTGATCATTATTGACGCCTTGGATGAATGTGAGCGGCTCGAACATCTTCCACGGATTCTAGCTCTGCTAGGCCAGCTTCGTGATATCAAGACGGTACACTTGCGTGTTTTGTTTACAAGCAGGTCCGCTCCTGAGATTGTGAATGCTTTTAGGCCGTTCACTGAAGAGAAGACTGTCCGCAGTCTAGACCTTCACCAAGCATTCTCTCAAGACACCAGGACCGATATTAAAATTTTCCTCGAGAAAAGATTTGCATACATCAGAACGAAGCGTAGAATCCAACAAGACCCTTGGCCTGCTATCGAGGATCTAGATCGCCTGGTTCAGCTGGCTACAAACCCACAGCCCCTCTTCATCTATGCTGCAACCCTTTGCCGGTTCGTCTATGATGAGAAGCGCCCATGCAACCCAAAGAACCAGCTCAAGCTGTGGCTTAAGCAATGCGAAGACGGCAAGTCTCAGCTACATCAAATCTACGACCCTATTCTCAGTCAGGTGTTCGGCAACGAAGAAGCAGAATCTGGCCAGCAGCTGCAGTTCCTAGGGGCTTTGGTTCTTCTCGCAACTCCTCTGCCTGCTCTCTCTCTCGCTGTGCTTCTCAGCTTGGATGTGGATGACGTGAATTGGTGGCTTCCAGAGTTGCATGCAGTGCTAGAAATTCCTCCCGAGCCTCATCGTCCCATTCGACTACTACACAAATCGTTCAGCGACTTCCTTCTCAGCCCCAGGGACACAGGGACGAGCAAGCATTATATAAATGCTACAGAAACACACGCTATGCTAGCGGCACAATGCATTGAACGCATGAAAGCAGGGCTCAGACGGGATATCTGCGATATTCGAAAGCCGGACATGTTCAGAGATGAAATCGACAAGCAAGTGATAGATACACATATCCCCGCCGATCTCCAGTATGCATGCCTGTACTGGGTTTACCATTTACAACAAAGTGAAGGGTTTCTGGGACATAACGTTCACGTGTTCCTCTACACGCATCTTCTTCATTGGTTAGAAGTTTTGGCACTGCTGGGTAAGGTCTCGGATGGTGCTGCTGCGATTAAACAGCTTCTTAGTATATGCCAGGTCAGTGAAGGTGTTCTCGTGCTACGGTTGAGCTAACATTTCTCATAGCAGTGCCCCAATGCACCGGGAGAACTAAGCGACCTCGTCAACGATGCTAATAAAGTTATTGCAAGTTTTGGATCTATAATTGAGAAGACACCTCTTCAGATCTATGGGACGTTGATAATGTTCTCTCCAGTTGCGAGCAAAGTGCGGCAAAGGTTTTGGGACCAACGCCCACGGAATCTTCGTATTCAGGGCGTAAAGTCTGATTGGGATGCGCACCGCCAGACACTCGAGGGCCACAACGATCGGGTCATGGCAGTGGCCTTCTCACCAGACAGCCGGGTAGTAGCATCGGCGTCAAGAGACAGTACAGTACGACTCTGGGATGCAGCAACAGGCGCGCACCGCCACATACTTGAGGGCCACACTGATTTAGTCAGGGTAGTGGCCTTCTCGCCGGACGGCCAGGTGGTAGCATCAGCGTCAGATGACGAGACAGTACGGCTCTGGGATGCAGCAACAGGCGCGCACCGCCAGACACTTAAGGGCCACACTGATTGGGTCAGGGCATTGGCCTTCTCGCCGGACGGCCAGGTAGTAGCATCAGCGTCAAGCGATAATACAGTACGACTCTGGGATGCAGCAACAGGCGCGCACCGCCAGACATTTGAGGGCCACACTGATTGGGTCAGGGCATTGGCCTTCTCGCCGGACGGCCAGGTAGTAGCATCAGCGTCAAGCGACAAGACAGTACGACTCTGGGATGCAGCAACAGGCGCGCACCGCCAGACACTCAAGGGCCATAACGATCAGGTCAATGCAGTGGCCTTCTCGCCAGACAGCCAGGTGGTAGCATCGGCGTCAGATGATAAGACAGTACGACTCTGGGATGCAATAATAGGCGCGCACCGCCAGACACTCGAGGGCCACAACAGTTCAGTCAATGCAGTGGTCTTCTCACCAGACAGCCAGGTGGTAGCATCGGCGTCAAGAGATAGTACAGTACGACTCTGGGATGCAACAAGAGGCGCGCACCGCCAGACACTCGAGGGCCACAACAGTTCAGTCAATGCAGTGGTCTTCTCACCAGACAGCCAGGTGGTAGCATCGGCGTCAAGCGACAGTACAATACGACTCTGGGATGTAGCAACAGGCGTGCACCGCCAGACACTCGAGGGCCACAACAGTTCAGTCAATGCAGTGGCCTTCTCGCCGGACGGCCAGGTGATAGCATCGGCGTCAGATGACAAGACAGTACGACTCTGGGATGCAACAAGAGGCGTGCACCGCCAGACACTCGAGGGCCACAATAGTTCAGTCAATGCAGTGGCCTTCTCGCCGGACGGCCAGGTAGTAGCATCGGCTTCAAGCGATAATACAGTACGACTCTGGGATGTAGCAACAGGCGTGTACCGCCAGACACTTAAGGGCCATACTGATTGGGTTAGGGCAGTGGCCTTCTCGCCGGATGGCCAGGTGATAGCATCGGCGTCAGATGACAAGACAGTACGGCTCTGGGATGTAGCAACAGGCGCACACCGCCAGACACTTGAGGGCCACACTGATTGGGTCAGGGCATTGGCCTTCTGGCCGGACGGCCAGGTAGTAGCATCAGCGTCAAGCGACAAGACAGTACGACTCTGGGATGCAGCAACAGGCACGCACCGCCAGACACTCCCGTTAGGCTTTACTCAAATTCTTGCTTTCGACCCACCATCCGGCACGCTACTGATTACTGATTTTGGAGCTATAGACCTGCTTACAAACTCTCTAGCAAGCGGATTGCCTTCCCCTGAGGAAACTGTCTTATCTCCAGCTAGCTGCAGTCTTGGCCTCTGTCCCGACAAAATCTGGATTATGAAAGGGAGTGAGAAGGTCCTGTGGCTCCCTAACGAGTACAGACCAACGTCATCAGCCGTGAGAGGTTCGGTGATGTTTATTGGTTGTTCATCGGGGCGTGTCATTCATATTGTAGCTACAATGATGTGATGCTGGCAGCATCGCTCGATCACAACTAACGATATTCCTCGTCACGTTCCTTATATCTCCACATAGCGTGCCATAAGAAGGATTTGGGAGAGTGAAATCTGTTTATCTTTGATGCTCAGACTTCGGTATATTGCGGGCTGGCTCATTACTGGTGGAAGGGGAGGGAGAACACAGGGCGGATGATATCATTCTATAAATGCTATCTTGGACAGTTACATAATGATAAACCGTTGCTGTAACCTAACACCATCTATCTGCTAGGGCTTGCTTGTGATCATTTGTCGGCGTCTTGCTTTCCGCTGCCTCCTCTGCTTGACTTGCTCCGACGATCGCAGAGTTACACCATGGACCCTGTACACATGGGACCGGAACTCATCAAGACATTTCAATTGGAGATTCCGACATTTCGGATGCTCACATAGGATCTTTTCACCGCTCTGCTCAGCCTGCTCGCGCCCCACCAGATGCTGCCGGTCGAAGTGGTCGTTCATGACGGTAGGTCGACAATATATAAAGGTACGCTCCCGTGAAGAAAGCCGCTCGTCGCCAATACAGTCTGGGCATTGTGCCCCATGCATAAGGAGAGGGAAGGGATCAGGGCCAAGACCCTTGTCCGGCTCTGCTGGCTCGGTCTTGATCGGTGCGCTAGCCGTGACTTTGCGTTGAATCCGATCGCGCTTTGCCGTCTCTCTCATGTCACAGAGCGTGACCATCAGGTCGATAACCTGGATCCTCCGTTGCAGGATGGCGTCCTCAGTAAGATCGTCAGGTTGGCGGCAAACAATCTCCGCCAACTGTGCTCGCTCTGGGATAGAGACATTGATGGTAGGCTCGACGTACTCCTCCTCTTCCTCGCCACGCGCCTGTCTTTCAATATCCCAGGTGGGACGGTTATAGAAGTAATGTTCGCGGTATTCCTTGACCACCTGCCGGTTGCGCTGGGCACGTTTAGTGCGAATCTCATTGGTAAGCTTCCGGATCCTTTCTTCTGCTTCGTGCCCTTCGATTCGATAGCGGCCCTGCTTTAGCCGGGCTCGCTCCTGCTCAAGCTCGACAATCTCGGGGTCCGGCGCGAGATTAGCCCATACCTCCTCAGGTACCATGTCCGCTGTCGCCCGAGGATCGCGTGTGAGACTGACGTGTGCGAAGAGTCGGAAAAGCTGACTTTCCTTCTCTGCTTCTAGGAAAGCATTCTGCATATCGAAGTTGGCAATCTCGTTTAGATACGCGTGATGGAACGTAGCAAACTGAGGGTCGTGGCGCATCATTTGGTCACGCACAGAGTCCGGTGCATCTCCTAGAACAGGACGGGTCAGCATGTCATTACAAGTCAAGAAAATAGCCTTCCTTTCTATATGTAAGCAAGCAGCGCGCAGAACATACCGTTAGCAGCATTTGAGGCGCCACGTCTCGCGAATCTAGGAGTCCACTTCTTTTCGTGTCCTGAATCGAGACTTTGCTGACCCATATCATCTCTGAGCTTAGAATAGAGCATGGCCTCAATGCCCGAGAGCGTTGTCCCTCGATATCGACGAAAAACAGGGGTTTTGAGCATGGACTTCTTCCATCGAAGCGGAATGCATTGCTGGAAGCGGGGCGGTTGTTTACTGAATATTGCTGATGCATCTGTCAAGCTTGGCGCATCGAATGCTTTGTCGTGTAGAGCAAGCGAGAGCATTGTCGAGAGGGCGCAGAATATAATTTTCCTTGTTGGAGAGAAAAAGAAAATCGTCCTATTTGGGTAAAGATTAGTTAGAGGCTTCGACTCCAACTTCAAGCGAGAGCAACATACGGCTTGGGCTTGTTGTCTGCTCCCTTGTGATGGATGAACTTGATGGCCATCGCTGGGACGCAACGCCCAGTGACGGGGTGCCGCACAATCATCATCAGTATATCCTCGTAACAGAGAGCCTTTGGTCGCCCACGCCCTACGGTCTCCTGAGAAAGGAGGCCTTCAAGCAGTTGAGAGTCTTTGTCAAGAGCTACCTCTTGGTTCTCGCCTTTATCTTCACCATCGTCTGAAGCGGCTGAGGGGGCCTCAACCACCTTTCGACCGAAAAGATGTTCGGTCGATCCGTCTTTCGGCTTCTTCCGTTCGCCGTCCACAAGCTCAGCTGGCCGTGCTCCAGTATAACAAAGAAGTTGATAGCAGCAGTTCAGCTGTATGCGGTGTCGCTCGCCGGGGAAGACTATAGTATCGTATGCGAGATTGAAGGTCAAGATAACAAGCAAATTATCCACGTTCAGTACCGGCTTTCCGTCGGTGTTTGGAGGGCGATGACCGAAACGAGGGAGAAGAACACATCGGTAATACTATATCACGTCAATCATCTGCATTTCAAACAGCCTCTAAGCCATGTATAGGACTCGAAGTGTCTACAAACCTTGTATACCTCTTTAGTATCATTCCGATCCATGTACTGACCAGTCACGGTAGTATATAGCTGCTGGAACTGCCGAATGTACTCTTCGCAAGTGGCCCATGATTTAATCTTCGAATTTTCGCAAATGTAAAGGATGAAGTCCTGTGTCGTCTCCCGCTTCAAGCTCTTGATGGTCAACTTCCAATCACCAACCTGCAGGTCCTCGCAATATCTACCGAGTTATCAGAATAGGTCAGCACTCTGCACCTCGGGAAAGAGCCGAACTGCTTTGCATAGTCCCCGACGCATATGCACTCACCGCTGCCATTTCCTAAAGATCCCGCTGACATTGATCTCCGTTTCCTGGGAGTACTTCGACTTAAAGAAACGAACCTTGCTCAACTGCGCACGATGAGAGGCATGCTGTTCAACCGAGAGCGTTGGTTTCTGCTTGGCAGCTCGATTCTCTGCTTCTCGTGCTGCAAAGCGTTGAAGGAATGCGGTGTGGCTTTCCTGGATGAGGGTCGCGGTCGCTCGTTGGGTGCGCGAGGAAACGATGGCGTGGGACATCGTCTAGCGAGGGTATTTGAAGCCACGAATGGTCAGTTGGAAATAGAGAGAGGAGCTAATGGGCACACGGAATGGAGGCCAGTTCGGCCTTTTAAGGGTGGAGGCCATGCCGACCAGCCAACCCTCAACAGCCACTTCTGGATGTTGAATAAACGCAAAGCAGAAGATGGAAGACAAGAAAAGGAACCAGGGGGACGAAAACTGGTCCCTGGAAATATGGGTCCCATGCATGCTGTGCCCCTCCATGGAGCACGTGCCCAGGCGGCTGGGAGAAGTATATAGTACTTGCCCCGCGACCTCTCCCGCTGGATTTCCCCTACTGCTTGAGCCTGCTAAAACGGCGGCACTTTCCGCCAGATTTGGCAGGCTCAGCAGCGCTTCCGCTATTTAATATGTAATAGTATATAGAAATAAGTCTAGAGTAAGCTAGAAAAGACAGTAAAGAAAAACTAATATAAGCCTTTTAAACTTTATATTTAAAAGAATACTCTTTTTATTATTTATATTATATTCCTTTTAAAGAATTATTTCCCTTTTTATTTTTAATATCTTTATTACTTAAAGTTTAAAATGTTTTATTATAATATTATTAATTATTAACTATATTATTTTAAATTTAAAGCTAGTTTAATATTCCATTATATTATATGTCTATATATATATAGCTTATAATATTATAGCTATTTGTAACTTAATTACTTAGTTATTTAATTAATTAGTTACTTTATATAAATAGTTAAATAGTTTAATAATAGCCTTATTATTATTTCTCTTTACTATTTATAACTATATTAGTTACTAGGGTACTAAATACTATTTTTACTATTTATTTTTTCTTTACTATTTATACTTTATACTATATATTCTTTTCTATTTATATTTAAATTATTATTTTTAACTATTATATTATTTTAGTTAGGCTTATTATTATATATAAAGCCTTTTATTCCTTTTAAATATAAAGTTTAAAAGGCTTATATTATTTCTTTTTTACTATCTTTTCTAGCTTACCCTAGACTTATTTCTACACTTTATTACTAACTAAATAAATTCCTTACATTATATAATTAGCGCCTAGCTTCCCCTATAGCTCCTTAATATTATATATTAGTTATTTTATATAGCTATAGTTTCTTTATAGCTTCCTTTATAACTATATAGCTTTTATATATAACTATAGCTTTTAATATATTACTTCTCTTTATAATATTATATTATAAAAACATTAAATATATAATTTAATAGTAAAAGTAATTAATTTTATAACTAAACTAAAAAACTAATTAAAATCTTATATTAAAAAACCAAGCTAATTATACTAGAGTCCTTTATAATCCATTTATAAAATTAACTTTCTAACTAAAGTATTTATTATTAAAAAGCTAGCTTTTCTTAGTTTACTTACTCTTTTACTTTTTATATTTTAGCTTTAAATTAGCTAGAGAAGGGAAATAATAGAAATTATTCTATTATATTCTAAACTATTAGTAATACTATTATTAAATCTCTTAGAGTAATTTATTTTATAGATAACTTTATTAGTATTTATAATAGTAATAGCTAAAACTATTATAGCTACTAAAGTAGCTATATTATTATAAATATAAATATTATTTACTTATATTTTAAGTAACTAATATAAATAAATAGTAGAATATAAATAATAAATTTATTTCTTTTAAACTAGAGGCTTAAGGGCTTTATATAGCTATAAATAAAGTAAATTAAACTTTTCTCTATTAATAGCCTAAAGTAATAATAACCTTATATAGTTATAGTTATAGACTTTTTTAGTATAACTTTATAATTATAATTAATTAAAACTTTCTATTAATATTATAACCTTATAGTTATAGCTAGTAATACTTTCTATTTAAGTATAGATTATAGTAAGGCTTTTATAATATTAGTAATTTTATTTAATAAGTTAACTAAAGCTTTCTAACTAAATACTATTAGTTAAAGCCTTTTATTTAGTTTAATTCTACTCTAACTCTCTTTTAATATCCCGTTATATTATATACCTATATATATATAGCTTATAAAAGTATAAGTTATAGCTATTTATAACTCGGCCACTTAGCTATTTAGTTAGTTAATTACTTTATATACTTAATAATAGCTTTATTATTATTCTTCTTTACTATTTATAACTATATTAATTACTAAAGTATTAAATACTATCTTTACTATTTATTTACTTTTTACTATTTATACTCTATACTATATACTCTTTTCCTTATTATAAAGCCTTTATTATTTTTTTCTTTATTATTACTTTATTTATAGTCCCTTTATAAATAGTATTATTTATTTTTATATAATACTATTAATTAGTTTTAGCTTTTTTATACACTTTATACTTAGAGTATTAATATTTATTTAATTCTTCTCTTTTTATATATTCTTTATTATATATATAAAGTACTAGTTATATACCTATAATATTATAAATAGTTTATTTTATTATTTAATATTCTATAAGTTTTATTATACTATACTATTTTTAAAGTAGTTTATTTATAACTTATATTAGGAAATAATTATTTTATATTTTTTTATATTAATATTTCTTATAGTTATAGTAATAATATAAGACTTATAAAATAGTATAGTATTATTAATAGTACTAATATAAAATAGAGTTATCTATAGGGTTTTCTATTTAAATATTTATTAGTGTTTATACTATAGAGATTTTATATAAATAGAATATTCTATTTATATTCTATTATTAAATTATAGTATTTATTCTTTTAATTATAATTTATACTTTCTTTTATTTTTTAGTTATTATTATTTCTTATAGTACTATAGTTATTTCTAATATTTATTCTAAGTATTATAAATTAATATATTATTTTAATAAGTTTTTATTTATTTAGTTTTACTATTCTTTATAATTTTCTTTTAGTTCTTTAAAAATAAAGTTAAAATAGAAATTTATTAATACTTAAACTACTCTTTTTTTTATTTTTTATTATTTATTATATAGCTATAACTATTTATTATCTCTTTATAAAAATTTTTATTTAGTTTTTAATACTAATATCTATTTTTTTTACTTTTTAAAATAAATAGTATAAACTTTTTTTATTACCTTTTTTACTTAGTTTTTTATTTAGTAAATTTATATTATTATTTTCTTTACTATTTTCTAATTAACTTAGATTTATTTATTTTATATTAGCTTTTATATATATTCTATTTAGTATATATAATTTATTCTAGTTTCTTTTTATTTAAATTATTTTTATTAATTTTAAACTTTAAGTATTATATAGCTTTATATTTCTTTTTTTATAATAGCTTTATTATTATTTCTCTTTACTATTTATAACTATATTAATTACTAAGGCACTAGGCATTATCTCTACTATTTATTTATTTTTTACTATTTATACTTTATATTATATACTCTTTTTCTTATTATATTTCTTTTTATTAGCTATTTAATTATTAGGATTTTAATATAGTTTTTAACTTTAGTAATTACTTTAATAAAATTATATATATAGCTTTATAAATCCTTATTATAAAAGTAAATATATATTAAATTATCTTTATATTATATATATACTAATAATAATAATTATTATTTAGAAATATAACTTTATTTCTTTAATAAGAATATTTTATTTATTTTTCTAAATTAAAGTTATCTCTTTATATATTATTATAAGTATTTTAACCCTTCTAAGTATAAAGTTTAAAAGGCTTATACTATTTCTTTTTACTATCTTTTCTAGCTTACCCTAGACTTATTTCTATATACTATTACTAACTAAGTAAGTTCCTTATATTATATATACCTAGCTTTCTCTATAGCTCCTTTATATTATATATATATAGCTTCTATATATAACTATAGCTTCTAATATATTACTTATACTTTAGCTATTATAGTCTATTCTCTTTATAATGTTATATAATAAAGGCATTAAGTATATAATTTAATAAGGCAATAAGAGTAATTAATTTAAAAACTAATTTAAAAAACTAACTAAAAACCCTAATTAAAAAACTAAGCTAAGGCTTCTAAAGTAAGCTAGCTCTATAGCTAGTATTTACTATTACTTTTAATATATTTTAACTCTATCTCTAGCTTTCTTTCTAGCTTTTTATTTCTTTTTTTATTTCTTTTTTTAAGCTTTAAGTATAATTTCTTATTAAAATTAGTATATATTAAAAGTATATAAAAGTTATTTTATTTCTAAACTATTAATAATACTACTATTAAATAGCTTAATGAAAACTATTTAAAAGAACTTACCTTAATAATAATATTATTAAAAATATAAATAGAAATAATAACTAAAGTTACTATAGCTATTTATATAGCTTTAGTAAGGAGATTTAATTTCTCTACTATATTTATATTACTATTTAATTCTATAATAATAAATATAATAGGTTTAAGTAATATAAATAAAGAATTCTTTTTTTTTAAACTAGGGGCTTAAGGACTTTATATAGTTATAAACTAAAAGTAAAATAAGCTTTTTAATAGCTTTGTTAATAGCTTAAAGTAATATTATAGACTTTTCTAGTATTAATAACCTTATAATTATAGTTAGTTAAAGCTTTTTATTAGTATTATATATAATAGTTAGGTTTTTAATTATAACTAAGTTTAATTATATTAGAGTTAGTTATTAATAAAGTAATTAAAGTATATATACTATTAAGTATATATTATATTTAATAATAGTTAAATATTTAATATATATAGTAATTAAAATAATTAAATTATATTAATAGCTAGTAGGCTTTTAAATAAATACTCTTTATAAAATCCTTTTATTTATATACTATATAGACTAACTATTTAGTAAAACTATTAGTTTAAAACTAAAGCTTACTTTAAACTATTTAGTCTAATAAGTTTTTAATTTCCTATAGGTTATATAATCTATTATATAACTTATATAGTTATTATATTATAATATAATATCTTTCCCTAGTAGTCTTTTATTTTAAAACTATATAAGAAATCTATTTATTTCTATTTTATTAATACTTTTTTCTTTTTCCTTTTTACTTTTAAATAGCTAACTATATTATATAGTACTTATAAATATTATAAAATTTAAATATTTATAGAATCTATTCTTTTTATTAATTATAATATAAATATACTATATACTTAATGTTTTTTCTATAATTACTACTATATTATAATTAAAAATACTAAATACTATTATAAATATATATTATAAAAGGTTTATTATAATAATATTTTAATAGCTTTAGCTTATATATTTTCCTTACTTTCTTATAGTCTTTTTATTTAATTATAGTTTTAGTATAATTTTTAAATTTTTATAAAACTTACTTATTTTAAAAAAAGAATTCTACTAGTAATAACTTACTATACTTATTAAATAAACTCTTTACTTTTTAAACTTATATAGCTATAGCTATTATATAATTATTCTATATTTAAAAATCTATATAAATATATACTTTTATTAGAAAATTACAATTTATTATAATATTACTTAGTTAAATAAAAATAATAGTATTTTTTATTTTTAAATATTTATAAGTTTTACTTAGTAAAAAAGTTATAAATAATAGATATTCTTAATAATATTAATTAGTTTTCCTTTAAACTTAGTTTTAATCTATAGAATATATTTCCTTTACTTATTAATAATACTATTAAATTTCCTTTTAAATATAAAATAAATATTTAAATAGTTTTTATATATTTTCTAATTTATTATAGTTTTTCTATTTAATAAAGTATTTCTATTAGTTTTTTATTTTTATATTCTTTTTATAGTTAAGAATTTCTTTAATTTTCTATTTTTATTTTAAAATAGGTTTATTAATATATACTTTTCTAATATATATAGTTCTTTTTATAAATTCTAATAGTAAAATATAAAAACTAAATATAACTATACTTTATTTAATAAATTAAGTTTATAATTATTATTAAAATATATTTTTTAATTAAAAATAGTTTAATATAGTAATAATTAACTTTTTTATTTAATTATTTTATATTAATATTTTTTATAGTAAAATAAACTATATTTCTTTTTAAATAATTAATCTCTTGAATTATTATTTATTATAGTATTTTTTTATTTATTTTTATATAAAAAGAATTTCTATTTAAAGCTATTTATATAGATTCTTTAAGTTATTTAACTTTAATATTATTTTAAATACTAAAAGTCTTTTTTTATATTTTTAATAAATATTAAATATAAATCTAAAGTTTATATAAACTAATATAAGCTTAATAGTTTTATTAATTAATATATTATATATAAATTATATTATAAATAACTTTTCTATTTAATTATTTTATTTATAGTTAATATAGTATTATAAATATACTTTAAGTATTTAATTTATATATTTAATTTATTTATTTATTTATAGTTTTTAAACTATATTAAGTTTATAGTTTAAACTAATTTATGTTATAAAGTATTACTAAAACTATAAAAAAATAGTATTTCTCTATTTATAATAATATTTAATAGTAATTTATAAATAATAATAATATATTATAAAAATATATATAAAAATTCCTTTATATTTATTAATTTATTATAAAAAATATAAAAATAAAACTTTATAAATCTATTAATAATAATTAAAATACTATTATAAGTATATTTTATTACTAAATTATATAATATTAATAGTTTAATAATAAAATCTATAAATATTAACTTTTATAGTTAAAGTAATACTTAAAGAAATTATAATTCTTTATAAAACTTATAATAAGAAAAAGAGTATATAGTATAGAGTATAAATAGTAAAAAGTAAATAAATTGTAAAGATAGTATTTAGTGCCCTAGTAATTAATATAGTTATAAATAGTAGAAAAGAATAATAATAAGGCTATTATTAGACTGCTAGGGTAGCTAACTAGCTAAACGGCCGAGTGGCCGAGCCATAGATGGCTGTAACTTTATTATAAGCCATATATACGCA
The DNA here is from genome assembly GCA_020746835.1 of Stachybotrys elegans. Taxonomy (NCBI): domain Eukaryota; kingdom Fungi; phylum Ascomycota; class Sordariomycetes; order Hypocreales; family Stachybotryaceae; genus Stachybotrys; species Stachybotrys elegans. The sequence continues at coordinate 1,449,775 of JAGPNK010000013.1, forward strand.
GGCATGTAATACAACGGGATATTAAGATACATATATATATACAGAGGGTTAGGGCGGGATTAAATGGAAGGCTCTAACTGATAGTGCCTAGCTAGAAAGCTTCGGTTAACTCATAGCAAATGCACATGCTAGATGAACGCTAACTAACTGAATAAAGTTACACTATAAAAGCCTTACTATAACTATAACTATAACCTATGCCTAGAAGGAGAGTACTACTAGCAATGCTAATAGAAAGCTTTAACTAATGACACTAGAAAAGCCTATAATATCGCTCTAGGCTACTAATAGAGAAAAGCTTATTTTGTAGCCTATAGCTATATAAAGCCCTTAAGCCCCTAGTTTAAAAGAAAAGAATTCCTTATCTACATTACTTAAACCTAGTCTACTAAAATTAATATTAATATAGAATTAAATAATAATAATAATAGTAATAATATAGCTACTTTAGTAGCTATAGTAGTTCTAACTACTATCCCTATCTATATCTCTAATAATATTATTATTAAAGTAAGTCCTTTTAAGCAGTCTAATAATAGTATTACTAATAGTAATAGAATAACTTCTATATACTGCCCTTATATAGTAATTTTAATAAAGAATTATAGCTAAAGTCTAAAAAAAAAAGTAAAAGAAAAAGCCCTAGACTGCCTAAGAAACTATCTAAAAGGCTAGTAGTAGAGACTAGCTATATTAAGAATAGCTATAAATAGCTATATATAGAGCCCTAGAATAATTAGTTTAGTTTTTTAGTTAGGGTTTTCAGTTGGTTTTTAGAGTTGGTTTTTAAATTAAACCCTTTTATTACTTTCTTACTAAATTATATACCTAATGCCTCTATAATATAACTGCATTACTATTAGCACTTGCTATAGCTTAATATTATTTAATTAAATGCTAATACTATTGTAAAGAGCTATCCTTAGATATAGTTAAAGACTGGAAAGATTAGTAGAGACTATAGTAATATAAGGGCAAATAATAGACTATAGTAGCCAAAGTATAAGTAATGTATTAAAAGTTATAGTTATATATGGAAGTGTATAATACGTCGGAAGCTATAGTTATATATAGAAACTATATAGCTATAAAGGAACATACACTATAAAGAAGCTATAGTATATAATGTAAAGGAGCTATAGAGAAAGTATATAATGTAGGGAATTTACTTAGTTAGTAATAGTATATAGAAATAGGTCTAGGGTAAGCTAGAAAAGATAGTAAAAAAGAACTAATATAAGCCTTTTAAACCTTATATTTAGAAGGGTTATAAAACTTATATTATTATAATTTAGCCTTATTATAAATATTATATTATATAATAATATATTTAATATATTTCTTTATATTAAAAAACTTATAGTTTTACTTTATTTATTCTAGAGTTTTTATAACTCTTTAATATTTATATATAAATAATTTATATATATATTAAATAAAGTTATTTTTAATATTATTTAATATTTAGTAATATAATATTTATTTACTATTATTTATACTATTATTATATTTTTTAATTTTTTATAATAGTAAATATACTATTTTAAAAATATTTATAATACTTATATTATAAAATCTATATTTTTTTATTTATTTTTTTAAAACTATATTAAAAGTATTAAAACTATAAAGCTATTTAATTTATATTATTATTTTATTAGAGTTATAATAGTTAGTAATATAATAATTATTAATAACTTTATATTTTACTTTATTTAATAAATAAACTTTCTCTTTATATATAGTTTATTTAATCTCTATAATAGTATTTTATCCCTTCTAAGTATAAGGTTTAAAAGGCTTATATTAGTTCTTTTTTACTATCTTTTCTAACTTACCCTAGATTTATTTCCATATACTATTACTAACTAAGTAGGTTCTCTATATTATATACTTTTCTTATAGCTCCTTTACATTATATATTAGCCTTCTTATATAGCTATAGCTTCTTTACAGTGTATATTAACCTTCTTATATAACTATAGTTCCTTTATAGCCTTCTATACATGACTATGGCTTCTAATACATTATATACTTCCGTATATAACTATGGCTTCTAATACATTGCTTAATAGCTCTCTATAATAGTATTAGCATTCGATTAAACGTTATGTTATAGAGGCATTAGGCATATAATTTAATAGTAAGAGGGTTTAATTTAAAAACCAACCTTAAAAACTAATTGAAAACCCTAATTAAAAACCAAGCCAATCATTCTAGAGCCCTCTATTCATGGCTATTCTTAATATAGCTAGCCTCTACTACTAGCCTTTTAGATAGCTTCTTAGGCAGTCTAGGGCCCTTTTTTTTATTCTTTTTTCTAGACTTTAGCTATAATTTTTATTAGAATTACTATATAAGGGCAGTATATAAAAGTCATTCTATTATTATTAATAATACTATTATTAAAAGACTACTTAAAAGGACTCACTTTAATAATAATATTATTAAAGATATAGATAGAAGTGGTAGCTAGAGCTACTATAGCTACTAGAGCAGCTATATTATTACTATTATTATTATTATTTAAGTCTATATTAATAGACTAGGTTTAAGCAATATAAATAAGGAATTTTTCTCTTTTAAGCCAGGGGCTTAAGGGCTTTATATAGCTATAGACTGAATAAGCTTTTCTCTATTAGTAGCCTAGAGCAATAGCTTTTCTAGCTTAGTTGAAGCTTTCCATTAGCATTATAGCGCTCTCCTTCTAAATATAGATTATAGTTATAGTTATAGTAAGGCTTCTATAGTATAACCTTATTTAATAAGTTAACTAAAGCTTCCTAGCCAGGCACTATTAGAGCCTTCTATTTAGTCTAATTCCACTCTAACTCTCTATATATATATATCTTAATATTCTATTGCATTATATGCCTGCGTATATATAGCTTATAATGTTATAGCTATCTATAGCTTAGCCACTTAGCCGTTCGGCCAGTTAGCTACCCTATATAGACAGTCTAATAATAGCCTTATTATTATTCTTCTTTACTATTTATAACTACATTAGTTACTAGGGCACTAGACACTATCTTTACTATTTATTTACTTTCTACTATTTATACTCTATACTATATACTCTTTTCCTTATTATAGTATTTTATTTTTTAAAATCTTTAAAATACTATTTTATAATAACTCTTTAAATTATTTTAAAATATTATTCCTTTAATTATATATTTTTACCTTTATAATTCTAGTTTTCCTTCTAAGTATAAAGTTTAAAAGGCTTATACTATTTTTTTCACTGTCTTTTCTAGTTTATTCTAAACCTATTCCTATATACTATTACTAACTAAATAGGTTTCTTATATTATATATGCCTAGCTTTCTCTATAGCTCCTTTACATTATATACTTCTTTATAGCTTCCTTTATAATATATATTCTACTCTCCCTTTATTCTTTAGTTACTACCTTATTTAATACAGTTAGTATATAGCTTTTATATATAACTATAGCTTTTAATATATTACTTAATTTACTCTTATATTACTATAGTCTTTACTAACCTTTTTAATCTCTAATTACATCTAAGAATAGCTCTTTATAATATTATATTATAGAGATATTAAATATATAATTTTATAAAAAGGTAGTAAAAGTAATTAATTTAATAACTAAAGTAAAAAACTAACTAAAAACCTATATTAAAAAACCAAGCTAAACTAAAAAAAGCTCTCTTAAAGTAACTCTAACTGTCTCTTTCTATTAGAGCTTTTTAAATTAGCTAGCTCTCTATCTCTCTTTTATTAATTTAATTTAGCTATTAAAGAGTTTATTATTAATAAGTTAGGCTTTTTTACTTTTTTTACTCTATTGCTTTTTATATAGCTCTAGGACTCTAGGGAAAAAGAAATAGTAAAAGTTATTTTATTTCTAAACTATTAGTAATACTATTATTAAATCTCTTAAAGTAACTTACTTTATAAATAACTTTACTAGTATTAGTAGTAGTAGTAGCTAAGGCTATTATAACTACTAGAGTAGCTTTAGTAAGGGGATTTAATCTCTTTAATATAGCTATATTATTATAAGTATAAGTGTTATTTACTTATATTTTAAGTAAGATATAAGTAAGTAGTAAAATATAGATAATAAATTTATCTCTTTTAAGCTAGGGGCTTAAGGGCTTTATATAGCTATAGGTATAAATTAAGCTTTTCTCTATTAGTAGCCTAGAGTAATAGTAACTTTATATAGTTATAGTTATAGACTTTTCCAGTGTAACTTTATAGTTATAGTTAGTTAAAGCTTTCTATTAGTATTACTAATAGCGCTCTCTATCTAGGTATAGGTTATAGTTATAGTTATAATAAGGCTTCTATAGTGTAACTTTATTTAGTTAGTTAGTATTTATTTAATAAGTTAACTAAAGCTTTCTAACTAGGCACTATTAGAGCCTTTTATTTAGTTTAATCCCGCTTTAACCCTTTATATATTTTAACATTCCATTACATTATATACTTATGTATAGTTAAGCTTAGTATAGCTTATAATAAAGTTATAGCTACCTATAGCTCGGCCACTTAGTTAGTTAGCTACCCTATATATAAAGGCAGTCTAATAATAGCCTTATTATTATTTTTCTCTACTATTTATAACTATATTAATTACTAGAGCATTAAATACTATCTTTACTATTTATTTACTCTTTACTATTTATACTCTATACTATATACTCTTTTTCTTATTATAGTTTATTATTTTTTTTAAATATAAATATAACTAAATATTTAGTTAATAACTTAAATACTTAAATCTTTTCTTAATATAGTATTTATTCTAAGTATTCTTTAAGTACTTTTTTTTATTTTATATTAAAAGTATATAATTTATTAAAATATAACTATTTTCTATTAATAATATTAATTTTATAATTTTACTTAAAGTATTATAATAGTCTTTCTTTAATCTTTTTATTAAAGAGTTTTTTATATTTATAGTATTATATTAATATATTTTTTAGTCTTTCTTTTCTTTCTATTACTTTTTATTTTATTTTTTTAAAATCTTTATTAAGCTTTTTAAACTATTATATTATTTAGTATATAATATAATTTATTTATTATTTTTATTTTTATATTTATTTATATACTATTCCTTATAGAAATAGTAAGAGTTTTATTCTCTATTTACTTTCTTTTAATTATTTAGTAAAAGATTAAAATCTTTTTAAGTTTATTTTAGTATAGCTAGATATAGTTTACCTAAGTAATTTTATTTAGTTAGTTTTTTAATTAATTTATAAATTATACTTTTTAAACTATTTATATTTTAAAAGTATATTTACTATTTAGAATTTTTTAATATAAATATATATATATATATTACTATTTATAACTTATAAATAAAAGTAATTAATTTCTTTTATAATGCTTTTTTTAGTAGGATATTTCCATTAGTATTTTAAATAGTAATTTTCTATATTAATTTCTATAGTAACTTAAGTTTATTTATAGTTTTAAAGCTAATATAGTTCTTTTATACCCCTTTTAAATATAAGGTTTAAAAGGCTTATACTGTTTTTTTTACTGTTTTTTCTAGCTTACCCTAGACCTATTTCTATATATTATTACTAACTAAGTAAGTTCTCTATATTATATATATCTAGCTTTCTCTATAGCTCCTTTACATTATATATTAGCCTTTTTATATAGCTATAGCTTCTTTATAGCTATATAGCTTCTATATATAACTATAGCTTTTAATATATTATTTAGTTTGCCTTTATATTACTATAGCCTTTACTAATCTCTTTAGTTTTTAATTATATTTAAGAATAGCTCTTTATAATATTATATTATAAAGACATTAAGTATATAATTCATAATTAATTTAATAACTAAATAAAAAAACCAATTAAAAACCCATATTAAAAAACCAAGCTAAGAGAGCTCTTTTAAAGTAACTCTAACTATCTCTAGCTTCTAAAGTAAGCTATATATCTCTATAGCCCTTTATTCCCCTTTTATTAACTTAATTTAACTACTAAAGGGCCTATTATTAGTAAGTTAGGCCTTTTTACCCTTTTTACTCTATTACTTCTTATATAGCTCTAGAGCTTTAAAGAAAGAGAAGTAATAAAAGTTATTCTATTATATTTTAAACTATTAGTAATACTATTATTAAAAGACCCTTTAGAATAACTTACCTTATAAATAATTTTATTAGTATTAGTAGTAGTAGTAGCTAAGGCTACTATAGCTACTAAAGTAGTAAAGGGATTTAATCTCTCTACTATATTATTATAAGTATAGGTATTATTTACTTGCATTTTAATTGTCTTAATTAGCTAGTATAAGTAAGTAGTAGAATATAAATAATAAATTCATCTCTTTTAAACTAGGGGCTTAAGGGCTTTATATAGCTATAGATAAAGTAGATTAAGCTTTTTAGTAGCTTTATTAGTAGTTTAAAGCAATGTTATAGGCTTTTCTAGTATTATTAAAGCTTTCTATTAGCATTATAGTGCTCTTTATCTAGATATAAATTATAGTTATAGTTATAGTAAGGCTTTTATAGTATAACTTTATTTAGTTAGTTAGTATTTATTTAATAAATTAACTAAAGCTTTCTAGCTAGGCACTATTAATTAGAGCTTTTTATTTAGTCTAGTATATATATTTATTATTTCAGTATAAACTATTATTTAACTTACCACTTAATATTCCATTATATTATATACCTATATATAGTTATATAGTTTATAATATTATAGCTACCTATAGCTTAATTACTTAGCTAGTTAACTACTCTATATAAATAGCTTAATAATAGCTTTATTATTATTTCTCTTTACTATTTATAACTATATTAGTTACTAAGGCATTAGATACTATCTTTATTATTTATTTACTTATTACTACTTATACTTTATACTATATACTCTTTTCCTTATTATAAGTTTTTAATTTTATTATTTTTTATTTTACCTTTTTAAGGCTTTCTATACTTATTAAATATTTTATAGTATTTAAAAGTTATTTATAGAATTCTAGTAGATTTTAATAATTACTTAAGGGAATTTAAGGGGTTTTTATTTAATAACTTTATTTACTTAGAATTATTCTTTATATAGATTCTAAATATAGCTAACTATTTATTAGTTTAAGTTAAAGTTATTTAATTATACTTTTTTAAACTAGTTTTATAGTTATAATATATAATAGTACTTAAAATAATAATACTTTTTATATTTATAAAGTTTATAGTTATTATTTTTATAGTAGTTTTATTTAATTAATATATAGAGGTTTTTTTCTTTTATAAAGATTAATTTAAGTATTTAGTATTTTTAATTCTTTAGTTTTTAATAGTACTCTTTTTATTAAGGTATTCCTTAAGTATATACTCTATTTTAAGGTTTTTATTATAGAGTTTATTTTATTAAATAGAGTTAAAATTATTCTTTTATATAGTTTTATAGTTATTTTAGTTTAAAGAGATTATAAGTCTATAATACTTAGGTTATTTTCTATATATAATAACTATTACTATATATATTATAGTTTAAATATTAGTATTTTTTTATTAAAGAGTAGTATAAAGTATATATATATTTTTTTTATTTATTCCTTTAAATCCTTCTCTTTTAAACATTTTTATCTAGAATTTATTTTAAATTAGCTTTATATAATTCCTCTAAATATAGCCCTTTTTACTATAGTTATAATAGGTAATATTATTCTTTTATTATATAGTACTAATATTAGTATTTATAGCTTCTATATATATTTTATATAAAGTAAAGTATTCTTTTTATTACTTTTTATTTTAATTTATAAAATAACTAGTTCTTTTATTATTATTAGTTATATATTTCTTTTTTTAGTTTTACTAATTAAATAGGTTCTTTATATTATATAGTACTATTTAACTTTCCCTATAGTTCCTTTATATTATATGTTTTTTATATAGCTATAGCTTCTTTATAGCTTAGTATATAGCTTTTATATATAACTATAGCTTTTAATATATTATTTATTAACTCTCTATAATATTATATTATAAGGGCATTAAATATATAATTTAAAGGTAGTAAAAGTAATTAATTTTATAATTAAACTAAAAAACTAATTAAAAACTTATATTAAAAAACTAAGCTAACTATATATTTATAGTTTTATATTTATAATTTATTTATAAAGTTAACTTTTTAATTAAAGGGCTTATTATTAAAGAGCTAGCTTTTTTTAATTTATTTACTCTTTTACTTTTTATATTTTAGCTTTAAATTAGCTAGGGATTTAATCCCTTTAATATAGCTATATTATTATAAATATAAGTATTATTTACTTATATTGTAATTATAAAGTATAAATAAATAGTAAAATATAAATAATAAATTTATCTCTTTTAAACTAGAGACTTAAAGGCTTTATATAGCTATAGGTAAAATAGATTAAGTTTTTCTCTATTAGTAATTTAAAGTAATAGCTTTTTTAGTATTATTAAAGCTTTCTATTAGTATTATAACTTTATAATTATAGTTAGTAATACTTTTTATTTAAGTATAAATTATAGTTATAGTTATAATAAAGCTTTTATAATATAACTTTATTTAATAAGTTAATTAAAGCTTTTTAACTAAGTACTATTAAAGCCTTTAATTTAGTTTAGTATATATATCTATTATTTTAACTAGCTTAATATTCTATTATATTATATATTTATATATATATAACTTATAATATTATAGTTATTTATAGCTTAGTTACTTAGCTATTTAATTAATTAATTACTTTATATATAAAAGTAGTTTAATAATAGCTTTATTATTATTTTTCTTTACTATTTATAATTATATTAGTTCCTAAAGTACTAAATACTATCTTTACTATTTATTTACTTTTTACTATTTATATTCTATACTATATACTCTTTTTCTTATTATAAAAAGAGTATATAAAATAATATTAAGAAATAATTAAACTTCTTAAATATTAGTTTATATAGCTTAATAAAAATTTAAAAATATAAATAAAACTAAAAGAAAATAAACTATAAAATATTCTATAGTAATATAGAAAATAATACTTTAAGAGAATATTTAGAAAAGAATTTATATAAAAGTTATATATAAATATTTTAATTATTAACTAGTTACTTTATTATATTTATATCTAAGAAAATAGTAAACTATAACTTATAGTTAACTATTAATAATTAAATAAAATTATATTAAAAAACTATATATTATTACTATTAATTAGTAAGATAAAAGATTATTTATATAGTAAGAAGTTCTTTATAATTTTAAAATTTAAAAGAGTTTATAATTTTATTTAAATTAAAAAAGAAAATAAATAGAAAATAGTATTTTAAATAAATATAAACTATTTAAGTATTTAATAATATTCTTTAGGCTTATTAATATATTAGTTTTATTTTAAAAAATAATTAACTATATTTAAAAGAGTATTTTAATTACTTTATAGTTTATTACTTTAATAATATCTTTATTTTTTTAAATAATAAAAAGAAATATAAATAATATATATATATAATACTTAAACTATTTAATAAAAATTAATTATATTATTATTTACTAAAAAGAAATAGAAAATAGTAAAGTAAATACTATTAGTTAAAAACTAAACCTTAATATAAAATAAATATTAATTAAAAATAACTTCTTAAGAAAATATTAAAAAAATACTATAAGTAAATTAATAATATAATAAAACTATTTATATTACTATAAGAATATCTATAGAAACTATAATAATTAAAATATAATTAGTTTTTATTATACTATATATAGTATATTTTAGAAAAAAAGATTAAATAATACTTTAATAAAAGAATAATTTTATTATATTAATTAATTTAATATATTATAGAATAGTATTACTTTAAATACTATAAAAAAGTAAAATAAGAATTTAAAAAAGTTTATAAATTAAATAATAAAACTAATTCCTATTTTAAAACTATTATATTATAATATAAGAAATATACCTTTAATACTAAGAAATTAAAAAAATAGTTTATATAAAAAAATAAATAAACTAAAGAAGCCTTATAAACTATTAGTTTTATAAAATAAAAATAATCTATTATTATTAATAATAAAGTAGAATAATAATAACTTATTTAAAAAATATATAAGTTATTACTTTATAAATACCCTAAAATAATTAAAATAATTAAATAATTAAAAAGTAAATATACCTTTTTTAAAATAAAAAAATAAATTAAAGAAGTTATTAGAGAATATTATAAATATATAATTAATAAAGGATAATACTATAAACTATATAAATAATTATAATTCCTATTAGTTTTTATATAACTATAGAATTTAATATTAATAGATTTTATAATAAAACTATTTCTATTATATAATTTAACTATAGAAATAGTATATAATAGTATTTTTATTATTATAAATAAACTTATAAAGTTTTTTTACTTTATACTATTTTAAAAAGTAATAAATATAGAATAGTTTTTATATATCTTTTTATAAATAATTATTAATATATATAGATTACTAAATAAAATTATTTTAAATAGAGAATTACTATTTATATTAAAATTCTAATAGAGTTTAATAGTTAAAATAAAACTAAACTATAAGCTTACTATAGTTTAAAGACTCTTAATAAATAAATAAACTAAATAAATAAATTAAATATTAAAAGTATATTATAATACTATATTAACTATAAATAAATAACTAGCTAAAGAAACTATTTATAATATAATATATTTATAATATAGTAATTAATAAAAGTATAAAAACTATACTAGTTATAACTAACTTTAAATTTATATTAAAACTATTTTATAAAACTAAAGAAAAACTAAATATACTAAAAGTAATTATTAAAATAAAAAATCTATAAAATCTTTATAATAAATTATAAAAGTAACTTTCCTTTATATAGTAATAAATAGCTAAATACTATAATAAAAAAAGATTAAAAGAACTAACTTTTTTAAAAAGAAATATAATTTATTTTATAATAAAAATATTTTAATAATATAATTAAATAAAAAACTTAATATTTAATATTTAAAACTCTATAAAATTATAAAGAAAGTTAATAAAGATAACTATTAATTTAATATACTAAATAAATTATAAATATATTTAGTTTTCTATATATTTCTACTAGAAACTATAGTAAATATAATATATATTAGAAAATAACTAAACTTAACTATTATACTATAGAAAAATAAAAAGTTAAAAGAATTTTAAATTTATAAATAAAAAAGAATAAATAGAGTACTATATTAAATAGAAAAACTATTTTAATATAGATAATATATAAAAACTACTTAAATACCTTATAAATATCTAGAAAAAATATAAAAATACTTAAAGACTTAATAATAAACTTATTAATATTTAGAATAGAGAACTAGTTTAATAAATTAATATAAATTTAAAAGTTAATTTTCTCTATAGCTATAAACTCTTTAATAGTTAAAAACTTTTTATTTATTTTTTTCTAAGTAAATAGCTATTTACTAAACTAATAAAGAAAATAATATTACTAATAGATTTAAAATAACTTTACTATTACTATTTTAACCTTTTATTTAGCTTTATTCTTAATATACTAAAGCTTTTTTCCCTTAAGTATAAAGTAAAACTACTTAAGGAAAAAGAAATATTAGTAAAGTTCTCTCTTTAGTTATATTAAAATTAAATAGGTTATATAAATACCCAATTATCCATTATATAATATATTTAATAATTTATATTATATATCCCTTAGTATATTATTATTTAACTAACTTTTTAAATAATTTAAAGACTATATTAAGACTTTAACTATATACTATAAAGACTATAGTTATAAATATAGTTATAAATAAACTAATAGTAGTATAATTAATAAGGGTTTTCTATTTATAAATTAAGAATATATTAAACATTATCTAGGCCTTTTTAAAATACTTAAATCCCTTTACTAAGCGGTATAATAGCCTAACTTTAGTACCTAGCTATTTTCTAAACTAGAGATATTTAGTTATTTTTAAAGAGAATTCTTTCTTTTTACTCTTTGTTTTTTAATAATTTAGATTAAAATAATCTAGAAGCCTTTTAAAAGGCTTAAAGAGTATAGTCTATTACTATTAGTAATACTATTTTTTAAAAGCCTCTTAGAATAAATAAACTTACTTATATTTAAATAGCCTAGCTATATATAGCCTTAGTAAGCTATTTAGTAAGAGAATTTAACTTAGGAATATCCCTAGTATTTTAATTATTTAGTTAGTTTATTATAAATTATAATATTATTAATAAAGAGTAAATCTAATAGTAATAGTATAAATAAAAGAAGGAAAAAGAGAAATAATAGAGAGAATAAAGGTCTTTTTATATATATTTCTTAAACTCTATTTTAAAGTTAGGCCTTATATACTAAATTATATATTTCTAGCTTAATATAGTTATAGTACTATTTATAGCTATAGTTATTATATGTTTATATAGTCTAAGGACTTCTACTAGAATTATAATAATATTCTAACTTAATATATTACTCTTAGCTAATAAATAGTATATATATATATTAAGGCTAGTTTACTAACTATAAGTCTCTCTAACTATATATACTTATACTTACTATTATTACTACTATTATAGCCCTTTATTATTCTTTAGCTCTAGCTAATAAAAGATATTATTTAATAATCCTTTATTATTTAATACTATTCTTTAGTTCTATAAATAGTAAGGCTATTATTATTTATATATACTATTATTCTTTTTTCTATACTAAATATACCTATTATATTATATTAAAGCTCTTTTTATACCTTAATATTTTATAATACTAAAAGGGAAATATTAAATAAATACTATTATAACTAAAAAAAAAAAGAAATAAATAGAATAAAACTATAAAGACTCTATTATATAGTTTCTTTATATAAATATAAATTAAATAATAATTAAAGCTTATTATTTTATTATAAACTTACTTAAAT